>CM024521.1:59705213-60905213 GCA_014182375.1 Eucalyptus virginea
CCCCGCCCCTTGTTTGAAAACCTGCTGTGGTGTATATGTTTCTATATACCTAGACCAACTTGTATAATATATGACATGGTTTGTTACTTATATATGTGTATAAGTGTGGTTGGTGTGGTTCAAATTTTATGGCACTGCTTTCCTATCCCATTGTTTTATTGTTTGGAGATTTATATATGCTTCCGCATGCATATATTAAATTGAATGGGTCTTCGATGCGTCCTGGGACATCGCTATTATATTCACCAAGCAGGGATGGGCACGTGCTCACCGGGTTGGGACATGACACCCTCGCTGAGGGTTGCCAAGGCCTCACTTGGGGCTGGGAAGGTTGTTAGGCTTTGGGAAGGCTCAAGCGTCCTTTGTTGGCCCTTCTTGGCGGCTATGGTGATGTCCACTGACAAGGGCTTGGCCAAGTTGTGGGGTGAGTTTGTCTTTTTCTTTTCTTTTTAACTTCTAGTTTTTTGCAGTAATTTAGTTCTAATTATTTAATTGTTTGATTTTATTTTGTGCCACATCATTGCCGCATGTCTTAAAAAAGTAATAAAATAAGACATGTTCACATTTTCTGTTAGCTAAAATGGACATAGTCAAAGGAAATACTTAAATTGAACTAATTTGATAAGTTTTAGGATTTGATTGCACTTTTTGAAAGTTTTATGATTTAATTGCATTTAAATGAAAAGTTTAGGATTTTTAGCAAACTTATCCCATTAAAATTTTTAGGAGGACAAGTAATCGAAAGGGGAATCTGCTTGCTTGAACTATTCATCTCTTTCCATTAATGTCAACAATCATGTTCGGGAAGAAGCATTGGACGAGGAATCCTATGAGTATGATAGAGCTCTAATGGCTGACCGGACTTACTTCAAGTTTAAGAAACGGTTGGATGCTTATCCGAAGCAATGTTTAAGTTGCTTATCTCTACTAAGTGAGACATGGCTAACACAAGTAAAATTCAAGTTGTTTTGGCCTTGCCAGAAACAACTGTAGTTGCATATAAGTTATGATACATAGCATATAACCCAAATACCACTTGAGTTTTTGAGGATTTTTTTCCACATCTTTAGAAGTTGATGCTTCTTGGAGACAAGATGATCAAACATTTTGCAATAAGCAGCGAAACATAAATAGAGTCAATAGAATTGTTGTATATTTGGGATTCAAAATTTGTGGAAAGACTGTACCCTTCTCCATCTAAAGTCCAAGTAAATGATATGCCATACCCTTGCTGTGACTGAATGTTTAGATATTCAAATGGAGGGAAGCCACTGTTGGTGACTAAAGAGATAGGAGATCCTGGGAGATGCAAATTCTGTGGTGGCCCAAGACAATTTGAGATGCAGCTCATGCTGCCATTGTTATATTTTCTGCATGAAGCTGCTGATGATTCTCAGAAAGACGCATTGGAGAATTGGAACTGGATGACAGCGATTATATATACTTGTTCCAAGGTACAAACAACCTCCTCATATTGTTCTTCAACGGATGCTGTTTTTCTGGATGCTGTTCTGTAAGCACAATGACTTAGAGCGGTGGCAGTCTGTGAAACTCCTAGTGATAGATATCGGTTTTGCACTCTTTTCTAGAATCTGGTCAATAAAAAAGAAGACTTTGGGGGTATTCGTGCTTTTACTTATAAAAGAAAGAACCTCTTTTCTAGATTTGCTATTTTGGTTGGATGAAGTTTGTGGATTTCTTCTGGTTTTGGATTTTTTTCGTGGAACCCTTTCTCACACCCCATGTTTTGTTCGCTATCACTATAAGACTAGCTGCTCTTAAGAAACTCCTGCTTTCAAGTCTTCAAGTGAAAAAGGTTTGGCCCTTCTCATTTCGATTTTTGGTTCCATACTGCTCCACTGTGGATATATAACAAAGTCTTACGAGCATAATCACTCTTGCAAGTTTTGGTGTACTCATTAAGCTCATATATAAAGTGCATATATATAATTTTTGCTTGTTGCATTCCTCAGAGCTATTATGACTCACAAAAGAATAGTTCATAAGTGGGGACTGGATTGTTGCTGAGGAAGCTATGTTAGTAAGATGCGAGAAATCATTGAAGCAAGCCGTAGTTGATTATATATCTCATTACACAGCCGTGCCATCGCGTGGCCCTTTTCTCATGGAGCAAATTCTGGGTGTCCAGATTAACTGAATTAAGTTTTGTAACAGTAATCATTTAAATACTGTCTGGGTAAGTTCGGGGTTCTCTTTGATATGGAGGTCTCAATAGTGGTACCGTAAAAATGAATAGAAATATTTGACTGAAGAGAAGATTGTGGTGGGTAGCTTAGAAATTCTTAGGAGATGAATTGAGAGATATATTTTAAATACACTTCATATAACTACAACGTGCAAAAAAGCTCTCTGAAAAGGAAACTCCTTTGCTCATGTTTGGGTGCACAATTATCTTTGAATGCTTATTTTTGACTGATCCTGCTATAAGATTTGCGAGGAGACATCAAAGTGTGCCAGGGTCATATACAAGCATATATTACAGTTCCATGTTTCATCTCTAGGGTGATTGATTTTGATCACGAATTTCTCAGGCAAAAAATGAAACAAAGGCTCATGTATGCTGCATGACTCGCTAAAGCTGTAACTTTTGTTTTATTGTAAACAACAGGATACGATAGGAAACATAAAAAAGCAGAAGACACATACACACATACGTTCGGTTAACGTAGATTTAAAGTTTCAAACAACCAGAAGGCACATACACGCAAATGGTCGGTATACATAGATTTAAAGTTTCTAGGTAATGTTCCCCATCATTTGTCTGTTTAGAGCCTTCGACTAGCAAGCTTCACCTTCAATCCATGTTTCATGTGAAGTATGATAGAATTAGCAGGTCTCACAGGGTGACCTTCCATAACATGAACTTCGTAGTTATGTATTACAACGGCTGCGAGCATTTTCATTTGAGTGAAAGCCACTTGTTTTCCCAAACAAGTTCTCGGTCCCCCATTAAATGCCAAGAATTTGTACGACGGCTCATGCCTAACTCCTCCTCTCTCCGAAATCCACCTCTTTGGTCTAAATTCAAAGCAATCCTCTCCCCATATTGATTTCATCCTCCCCATTGCATACAAATGGAAGAGTATTCTCGTGCCGGGATTGACTTTGTGTCCACTTGGAAGGACGTCGGGCTTTACAGGGCACTTGTATTCGAATGGAACTGTTTTACAAAATCGCACATCAATTCCAGAAAAATAACGCTGGCAAACAATTCACCAGGCAAAATATAATAATAAAATAACATAATTAAAAAAACATGTTAGAAAATTTGTTATCGAAGTTCACCCAAACCTAGGCTACATCTCCGCACAGAGGCAATCTGCGAATCCATTAGACTTCGAAAAAAGTTGGAATACAATGATAATCTTTTTTCAAGATCAGGGCACAAAGAGATTGAGAACCCTTGTAAAGAAAAAACTCACTTTTTTCTTCTCTCTTTTTCTTGCCTCTCTATTTCCTTTTTCAGCGTTTTGACGGCTAGTGTCTCGCCATTGCTAATATAAAAGGTATCACTTTTAATTTAAAAGCAAATCTAATAGAAAAAAGCAAAAAAAACCCCTAAAAATATTTGACTTCATTTATAACAATCTCCCATTTGAAGACAAATATATCCAAGCACCAAGCAACTTTGCATCCATCTTATTCAAAAAATAGTAGTTGAAAAACTTGTGCCTCTGCGATACTCCTCATCAATCAACATGGAGTAATATCAATGGCAGTAGTACAGAAAATATGCTTCTCTCTATCTACTACCTTGGTCAACATGTCAGCTAGATTCTTTAAGCCATCAATCTTCTATAGCTTTAACTCATTATCTTTTAATGCCGACCTGATAAAGTGATAACGTTTCTTGATATGTCTAGTTCTTGAGTGATAAGCTGCATTCTTTACTAAGTGCACTACACTTTGACTATCACTCCACAGTGTACTGCCTGGCTGTTTTCGATGTAGCTCCTCCATGTAATCTTGTAACCATATGATTTCCTTGGAGGCTTCTGTGATTGCCACGTATTCTACCTCTGTCGTTGATAAAGCCACTACTTTTTGTAGTTGAGATACCCAACTCACTACTGTACCTGCAATTGTAAAGACGTATCCAGTGTTACTCTTACCACTATCTCGATCACCCGAATGATCTGCATCTACATAACCCTGCAACTCTAGAGATGTACCACCATAACAAAGTGAGTAATTGGAAGTACCTACTAGATATCTCAATATTCATTTTACTGCATTCCAACGCTCCCTACCTAGGTTCTGCATATATCAACTCACAACTCCCACTGCTTGTGCAATGTTTGGTTTCGTGCTCACCATGGCATACATCAAACTCCCCACTGTTGATGCATATGGAACTATCGCCATCTCATCTTTCAAAGCCTGAGTGCTTGGACACATATCCTTAGAAAGTTTGAAGTGATTCGCTAAAGGAGTTGCAGCTGGTTTTGCCTTGTCCATGTTAAATCTCTTTAACACATTGTTCACATAGCTTTTCTGCGACAACCATAATTTCTTATTTTTCCTGTTCCTAATATATATATATATATATATATATATATATATATATATATATTTTTTTTGGTAATGATGATTTTCATGCTTAAATATTCTTGGCTTCTCCCAAGTCTTTTATAGCAAACTGTGATGATAACATCTTCTTCACTTCTACGATTCTCTTCATATTAGAACTAGCCATTAGCATGTCATCCACATATAAAGAGAGATACACAATGTCAGCATCATCATACTTGCGAAAATAAACACAGTGATCAGATTCATAGTGCGCAAATCTTTTTTCTTTCATGAAACCATCAAATTTTAGGTACCATTGCCGTGGAGCTTGTTTTAAGCCATACAAGCTTTTCTTCAAGCGACGTATCATGTGCTCCTTACCTTTGACTTCCAAACCCTTAGGTTGTGCCATGTATAATTCTTCATCTAAGTCACCGTGTAAAAACGTTGTTTTTACGTCTAACTGCTCAAGATGAAGATTTTCCACTGCAACTATACTCAACAGAATGTCATCTTCACTACAGGTGAAAATATCTCGGAGTAGTCGATCCATTCTTTTTGAGAAAAGCCCTTGACTATAAGTCTCGCCTTGTATCTAATATTACCATCTGCTTCATTCTTAATCTTGTACACTGTCGACACCTAAATTTTTACCAAAAAAATCATTTCCGAAAAATGGAAAAATTGTTTTTCCACAAAAATATTTCATGTCAAATTCTCGCATATAGATTACTTAGGTGTTTAGTATTTTTTTTTAATGGAAGATGTTTTTCCTAAAAAAATAATAGTAATAATAATTAAATTAAAAAAAAAAGAAGCAAGATGGGGCCAATGATCTAAATGTGACTAGCCAAGCCTAGGAGGTCAAATTGTAATTAAAACAGCAAGTTGGGGCCAAAATGCAATTTTCAAAAGTTGAGGGACCAATTCGAAAATTTTGTAAAATCTCGCCCGAGCCCTTACATCATCATCTTGGTCCTCAATTAAGTTGAAATTGAACTTGGGCCAGGTCGAATCAATCAAATTGGGCCAAAAGGACCAAATTTGCATTGAATTGAGTATTTTAGGATAAGAAAATTACCAACTTTGAGGGACTTTCTTGCAAAATTGGGTGAGCAAAATTGCAAAATCTGGTCGAGATCTTAAACTACTATATATGAGCTTACTAATTGATAAAAAATTGCAGCCAAATTCATGCATTAAAGCACCCAAACCAGCTGATAAATCCCAGTCCACAAGTTGGTCTAAATTCGAAGTTGATGAGTAAGCAACTTGGTGGCCCCACCATATCCTCCTCAACTGCCCAAACAGCCTGATCTTTGCACGTGATGGAAGACCATATTTAGTAGTGCAAATGGACAAAAATTTGCCAGGGATAATCTGCTAAAAGCACGAGAAAGTCACAGCAAAATTGGCACACTTAACATTTGCAAAATTTGAAAATTTTGACTAAGTCAGAAAGTGGGTGGACTGCTTAGTTGGTAGGCTTGGTAGGAGAGCAAAAAGCCGGTCAAGAGATTGCTTAATGCAGTGGATAATGTGACGACCCAGACCTGAGACAGTATAGAGGGACGGAGTAAGATCGCCTCGGCAGCACGCGGGCGAGGCGAAGGGTATTTCTCCTGTCCCACATCGCTTAGGAGGGGAGTCTTGGGAGCCTTTATAAGGCTTGGGTCCCTTAATATGTGTGACGCGTTTTAAAACCGTGAGGACTTAGTATCCAAAGTGGACAATATCACATAGTGGGGCTCGGGTCCTTACAAATGGTATTAGAGCCGATTTCCGCAGCATGTGGGGCCACAGCGAGGGCACTGTGCCTTAAGGGGGGAGAATGTGACGACTCAGACCCAGGGCAGTATAGAGGGACGGACTAAGATCACCTCGGCAATACGTGGGCGAGGCTAAGGGCATTTCTCCTGTCCCACATCGCTTAGGAGGGGAGTCTTGGGAGCCTTTATAAGGCTTGGATCCCTTAATATATGTGATACATTTTAAAATCGTGAGAACTTAGTGTCCAAAGCGGACGATATCATACAGTGGGGCTTGGGTCCTTATAGATAAGATCTATGAAGCATGCTAGTTTGAGGGATAAGAGGGAGAAGACAAGAAACACGAGGAGGAGCTCGTGATCGTGCCCAAAAAAACACCTCAGAATCAACTCCAGAAAAACAAGAACTCAGAAATTCCAGATCAACCTTTAGAAAGAGAAGTGAGATTTTCACAAACTTGCAGCCAAAATTTGCCAAAACCTTCAACTAGAGATTGAAACATCACTCAAATATCTTTCCAACCATAGGTCACATGTCCAAAATGGAGATCGGGAAGACCTCTTAAAGCCCCCGAAAAGATACCCTCCTGGCGGGCTAAGAGAGTCCTAAGATTTTTCTAAGTGTTGAGCCCGGTTGGTCACGAGCAAGGAAAAGCGAGTGTTTTTGAGAAAATTGAGAGACAAATGAGGAAATTCATGAGTTAAAAGCCAAACTATAATACATATAGTTTGGGTTGGTTTTAAGTTGGTCAACAAAAGAGGTTCGGAAGCCTAATTTTGGAGGTCAACGAAAACCTTCATTGTTAGCTTTTTCTTCTGCAGACCTCACTTTCAGTTTGAAGGAGCCATTTTCCACGTGCCCTTCGGAGGATAATTTCTCGTTTCCTCGACCAGGAGTCACTTGAAAACGAAACTAGGAAGCAAGGTAAGCATTTTAGATGTATTTTTGTTTGAGTTCGAACATGTTTTGATCACGAAAATCAAGAGGAAAACTAGTCCGGAGAACTGATTTTCGAGGTTGAAATATTTCTAGGTGTTCAAAGCCTCTCGATACCCCTACATGCTTGACTTGTTTCTCCCCCTTTGCATGCATTTTTTGTCATTCAGTGGTTATCAATGTGATGGAGTCTTTGCCATTGCCAATTTTTTAGGATACAAGATGTGATGATAATCCCCTGGCCGAGGGTCTAAGGATAATGAAACTGGTGGTACAAAGATCGGTATTGGATTCTGAATATTTTTTTCAATATGGAAGGCTTCTAATTTGGTAACTAGATAAAGAGGAGTTAAGATATTCAAGGGTGAAATTCCACATGAAGAGTCACTACGAGTAAATTTTCGCTGTAAATAGCTAGCCTTTCATTTATTGTGACTTGTAAAATAAAATTTTCTAGTGTGAACTAACTGTGCTTGGTCAATATAGAGGAAGATTTTAAGTATTTTATCAAATATAGCATGGTTTTTGAGATCACTGCTTGGCCCTAAACTTGACGCTTTTAGGTTCTTTTGGGTGCTTGATTCCCCGATAGAGGTGGAGATTGGATACTTTCATGCCGTCTCTCACGGTTTTAACTGTCAAGTCTTCTGATAACTCTAATTAATAGAAAATTGATTTAATTCGATAATTATCATTCTCAGAAATATTTCAAAGCTTTGCCATAAACAATGGAAAAAATATAAAAGAAATTCTAAATTTATTATATTTGTAGTAATTTAGTCCATAAATTTCTTATTTTTGTCAAGTGGGTTCTAGACTTTTTATATTTATGTTACTTTAGTTTATTTGGCTAGTTTGATATAAACGTTAATCATGTTATGTGACGTCACCTATGCATTTTCATATTTTTCTTTTTTTCTTTCTTTTCTTTCTTTCATTCTTCCTCTAGTTGATCGTTGGCTTAGCGATCGGCCAGAAACACTCATCGGCTTGAGGTAAGCCTCACCATGGCTAGATAAGGCTTAAGCCCTTGCTAGAGGTTGTGAGGGTGGCCTTGCCTAGGTCGTTTGTTGGGTTGGCGAGGCTCACCCTCGCTAGATCTCGTGAGGTTCGAGGCTCCTTGGCCATGGGTGAGGCCTAAACTTACTAGTCTAGTAGGGACTCGATAGAGGCTGGGGTAGCCTTACTCAGTTTGCCCACTAGGTTAACTAGGTGCACTTTATTAGATTTGGCGAGGGTTAAGTCTTATGCTGATAAGACTTAACCCTGCTGTTCTGCAATCGACTGAAGGAAGAAAGAAGGGAAGAAAAAAAAGAAAAAGCAAAGAAAGTGTAATAAAAGACAAAACGAAAAAGAAAGAAATAAAAAAATTGAAAAATTGAAAATTATTGTTAAAAATTATTTACATTAACACTTATAGCATCATGTAGAATGGTTGATGTCAGTGTTAGTGGGTCAAAATTGATCGGATAGATTGAATTGATGTTTATGATTTAATTAACACAATTATAGTAGATGTAGGAACTTTTCGATAATTTTTCTAATAACAATTCCAACAAGCACTTGACTCGGAGACTATTGATGACTACGGTCATAGAAGTGATACTAGATAAATTTTGAGGAGGATGAGTAACTTTTTGCTTATTCAAAATTATAATACTTTTCTTGTACCCGGTAAATTTTCACACGCAATAGTAAATTCCGATAATTATAACAATTATATTTACACTTTAATTAATAACATTTCATGTTAAATAAATTTATAAAAATGGATCGACCATTATCATAAGTAAGATTCTCATTCCAGTTAATGAAGGGTCAAATGGTGAAATATCTTGCTAGGTCACTCCCCAAATTTTCCTTCACCTGTAAAGATATGATATATCAATATAGATTATTAGATTTTGATATATATAGATAAATATAATTCCTTTTATCTTTAGTTAGCGAAACAAAAAATAAAATTTTACAACTATCTTGGCACCCGACATCGAAGGGTTCCCACGAGAGAACACCGTCGATTCCTTCACCGTCTTTGCTCTGCCGCTGGAGAATTTCCCAGCGCACGCAGACCCACCCAGCGAAAGCAAGAAGCAACTTGCTACGCACCCACAATCATCCCAGCAGGTATCCGTCTGATCCGTCTCGGTTTATGGCTTTCTTGAATCGTGTCATGCTGTGTGGCCCTTGCTATTCGACCGAGGTCTTTGACTTTGTGTGGGGTGTGTGCGCCTCTGCTGTTCTGCCCCGCTTCTTCTGAACCCACCAAGGAAATTCTCTCTTCTTTTTTCCATCTTTAATGTTCCCTTTGATGAATTCTTCTGTAATGGGATATTTGATGTTCGGAAGCGTTTCTTGTGTAGTTAGGCTGTTCTTGACAGAGTCTTGTGGTGGCGCAGAAAAGTAATTTGGTTCTTGGGTTGTCCTGGCTCTCGAATCTTGTTTCTATGGGAGACATTGAAAGTTCAAATGCATCACCCTGTACTATTAGAGTGCAGCATGTGGAATGTGTTTTTCCGGGGAAATGATTGTTTATTTTTTTTTCTTTTTCTTTTTGTTTTTGGTGCTGTAGTGAGCTATGGGCAGAGTCTTTCTTGGCATGCCTGGACCATGGGCCGATGACAATCGCGAGGCATCCGACCATTATACAGTGAAGATCGGTGGACTGCCCGTTAGTGACTTCTGATCTTCTCTCACGGTGTTGTTGTTTGTCACAGGATGTTCCGTCTGAAGTGTATGATTTTTTTCGTTTGTTGCAGGACTGGCCTTCTCCATTAATGGACTGGGGATCAGACTTTCTCAAGTGCAGCATATGTGGAAATAAACTTTGTCTCGTCGGACAGGTTTCATTTTTACCTGTCATGTATGGGAACAATTATGCTGAGGAACTGTGTTATGAACGAGAGATAATTTGTGCTTGTAGGTTCCTGCTCCCATAACCAGTGGAAATTTGAAAGTTGAAGACCGTGTGCTTTACATCTTTGGTTGCATAGCTCCGGAATGTGGGAGCAGTCCCTTGAGGTCTCCTCTAAATTTCTGGCGAGGTCTTTGCTTGATCATTGATTTTAAGAAAAACTCTTAAATGGTTCTCAGCGGTAAGCATAATGACTTGTAGCTGGCGAGCAATTCGTATTCAGAGATCTTGCGAAGAAAAAGAATCAAACTCCACTTGTTGCGACATGGGAATGGCTGCCACGCCCTCTGTTTCAGCCGGGGAAAACAACTAGTGGAATGATTTGGATGAGAATGATGAAGACGTGGACTTAGAGGAGCTAGGAAGGGCACTCGCAGAAGCTGCAACCGTTACTTCCAACTCGAAGAAACTGAATAGACAAGAGAATTCTAAGGAAGTAGCAAAATTGTCACTTTCAAGGCCAATATCAAGACAAGTTGATGATTCTATACCTGGTACGGATTTCTCATGAATGTAGTCTATAATGGTACCAACTTTGACGCTATAGTTATTCACCTGGTGGCTTAATTGAAATAACCTATCTGCTGATTGCAGTGATGCCTTGCTTTTATATTTATACCTTGGAAGAGCCTTATTCGAAGGATGCCACATTTGCTTGCTTGAACTATTCATCTCTTTCCATTAATGTCGACAATCACAGATGGGAAGAAGTATTGGATGAGGAATCCTATGAGTATTGTGACATCTAGATTTTCGGGTTCTAATTTCGACTGGATAAATAGGGCCGTTTTTTTTGTTCAGTTGAAGCCAGGGATTGTGAAATTGGGATGCAAGTGGGCTACATTGGTAAGGAAAAATACCAATTGGAATGATGAGGTGTTGAATGAAATTATGGGAGTCAATTTAAATTGAATCAAGAGGGATTAAGGTCCAATTGGGAAGAAAACTTAGCAAAATTCGTATGCCACCTCTACCCCCACATTTTGGCCTACCTTAAAGCTTCTAGAAGGGGCATTTTTGGCAAGGAAAAGGGAGTGGAAGACAGCTGGATTGGTGGGGCCAAAGAGAGAGAGAGAGAGAGAGGAAGAGAAAACCAGTTTCCCCTCTCTCCTCCGTCGGGCATCTCCATCTTCTTCCCCTTTCTTTGGGGTTTCTTCTTCAGCAACAACCGAAGAAGCCGAAGCAGCAGCAGCAGCTCCGCCCGTTGTCGCCTCTCGCCACCGTCGTCGCCTCTCGCCGCCATCGTCGCCTCTCGCCGCCGTCGTCGCCCACCGAAGCCGAAGCTGCCGCCACTGCTCCGCGGTCGTCCACGCGCCCTCCGTCCCCTCTCTCTCCCTACTCTTGCTTGTGCGAACCAGAAGACAGCAAAAACAGAAGCAACGTCCAGCGTCGCCGAAAGGAGTCGCGACCAGCTGCTTGGACGCCGCCGCATCGGAGCTGCCGCACTGCCGCCCACGCAACGCCGTGCGCTCCGCCGCCTCATGCTCACGCCTGCCGTCCCCGCCGTGCGACCACAGCCCCTGTTTTGCCTCGGTTCAGTCTTGTTCGACCAGCATAGGCCGTCACTTGACCACCTCCGGCCACCGTCAGCCTCGTCGGAGCTTCACCTTGCCCTCCGCCGCCCTTGGCCGCCTCAATCGACGCCGGAACCGCCCCTTCCAGCAGCGAACATAGAAGGCAGAAAATGGGTATGGCAGTGGGGTTTTGGCCCGTTTTGGCCGCCTTCCCAAGCCCGGATGCTCAGCCCGCTTTGAGGAAAGTCGATCCTTGCGTCGAGCCCATCGTTTTGAGTGAATTTTACTCACTAAAACCTTCTTAGTTTGCTAATTACACTTAAAGGTTGATTAGTGTTAGTTAAGTGTAATTAGGTTGTTAGATTAGAATGGATTAGCGATTATTAGTTAATTTCATTGCATATTAGTAAAATAATTAGTGTACTTGGATAGAGAATTGCCTATAGTATTTATTGGATGCTTCGTGGGATTTTTCCCGACCCTTATCGGGTGTTAATTAGGCAATTCGGGCCTAAGTGGTATTTTTAGGAATTAAATATTAATTTTTAAAATTAATTATTTAATTATTTAATTTTCCGAAAATTCAACTGGGATGGCCAGTGACCGGGATTTTATGCTGATGATCGTGGCGCAGTCCGTTTATTTAATTGAGAACTTTATATCGTGCTAAATTGAATTTATTGAATTTATTTATTTAATTTTCGAAATTAATTATTTAATTATTTATTTTCCGGAAATTCAACCGGGATGGCCGGTGACCGGAATTTCATGCTGATTGTCGTGGAGTGGTCTGTTTATTTAATTGAGCTTTAATTCGTGTCGAATTGATTTAATGGTGCATTTTTGAGTTATGTTATTAAATAATGCAATTTTGGCCTTATGATTGAGAATTGGTCGGGTATCGGTTGTCAATATCGAAAGTAAGTTGGTAAATCACCTGGAGAATGCACGTGGCCTGGTGAATTGGAATGTCACCTGGGAAAGACACGTGGCTCGGTGATTGGATATGTCATCTTGGCGAAAAGGTAGCCTTAGAGAATGCACGTGGCTCGGAGACTCGGCATGTCTTCCTGGAGAATGCAAGTGGCTGGGTGATAGAGTATGACATCGTAAAAAGGGTCGGGTGGGACCATAAAGCCACTAGATCTTGAGAAGGTCGGGTGGGACCATAAAGCCACTAGATCTTGAGAGGGTCGGGTGGGACCATAAAGCCATTGAATCTTGGAAGGGTCGGGTGGGACCATAAAGCCACTAGATCTTGAGAGGGTCGGGTGAGACCATAAAGCCACTAGATCTTGAGAAGGTCGGGTGGGACCATAAAGCCACTAGATCTTGAGAAGGTCGGGTGGGACCATAAAGCCACTAGATCTTGAGAGGGTCGGGTGGGACCATAAAGCCATTGAATCTTGGAAGGTTCGGGTGGGACCGTAAAGCCACTAAATCTAAGAAAGTTGCTTGGTGGGGCCATGATTACCACCTATAGATAAGTTGTGTCATAAGGACCGTGATTTATAATCGGGAATTGAGTTGGAATAATTGAAATGACCGTGAGTGGTCTTGTTGGTACGTAATCGATTAGGTCGATTGATCGTCGCCTTGATTTGATGTTGTGGATTGAATGATTGAATGGGGATGACCGTGAGTGGTCTTCTTGGTGTGTAATCGACTAGGTCGATTAGATCGATGTTTCGATCTATGATGTGATTGCTTAGGTGCCTATTTGATCTGTGCTAATATGCAGGTGGAATCTGAGGCTAAGGTAAGCCCTCTGACTCATGTTGTGTATAGGCAACCCTAAGGTGTATTAGTTTACTAATCGGGTCTTAGCGTGGTAAAACTTGCTGAGACATAGTCTCATCCCGGTTTGGGGAAAACATTTCAGGACCCTGATAAAGAACCTGAGGAGAAAGAACTCGAAGAGGAGTATCTGAAGGAGAACCCCAAGGATGATCCAGAGTAGGATCCTGATGACTTTTGCTATAGAATCAATTTGAGTAGAAACCAATCGTTTCAGTATGGCTTGTATATGAACATAAGGGTGTTGGTTTTCAGGTTCAATTTCCTAGTCCTACTTGTATATCCCATTGCTTTATTGTCTGGGGATTTTATAACTGCTTCCACATGTGCTATTAAAAAGGGGTCGGCGATATGTAGACTTGGGATATCGCATTTTAAAATCGACCAAGGTTGAAGGATGGTCACGTGACCGAGAGTCGGGGCGTGACAAGTATGATAGAGCTCTAATGGCTGACCGGACTTACTTCAAGTTTAAGAAACGGTTGGATGCTTATCCGGAACAATGTTTAAGGTGCTTATCTCTACTAAGTGAGACATGGCTAACGCAAGTAAAATTCAAGTTGTTGTTTTGGTCTTGCCGGAAACAACTGTAGTTGCATAGAAGATGCGATACATAGGATAGGGTTTTGACAATCTATGTATTATATAAAGCTAGCCAAAATAGAGGACTCTTGGAGCTTCTTGGATCTTGGATTTTGCAGACCAATTACGTCTCATCTTTTTTAGATTCTTATTGTCTTGGAAGATTTGGCATAGGTGACAGATAATGAATCAATCTTGCATGATGATGAACGATTTACCTGGAAAGGTGTAATCCGTCTTCAATATGAAGACTCTGTAGCACAGATACAGTGAAGTCTTGCTGAACATGAGGTTTAGTTTTTTTTTTTTATTTTAGATTACGAGGTTTAGTTTTTTTAATTTTAGTAGACATAAATTTAATTCATGTTATATTTACCCTTTACCAAAAAAAAAATTTAATTCATGTTGATTGATAGCAGAAATAGGCTTGTATATAACCCAAACACCACTTGAGTTTTTGAGATTTTTTTTTTCCACGTCTTTAGAGGTTGATACTTCTTGGAGAAAAGATGATCTTACATTTTGCAATAAGCAGAGAAACATAAATACAGTCAATAGAATTGTTGTGTATTTGGGATTCAAAATTTGTCGAAAGACTGTACCCTTTTCCATCTAAAGTCCAAGTAAATGATATGCCATACCCTTGCTGTGACTGAATGTTTAGATATTCAAATGGAGGGAAGCCACTGTTGGCGACTAAAGAGATAGGAGATCCTAGGAGATGCAATTTCTGTGGTGGCCCAAGACAATTTGAGATGCAGCTTATGCCGCCGTTGTTATATTTTCTGCATGAAGCTGCTGATGATTCTCAGAAAGATGCATTGGAGAATTGGAACTGGATGACAGCAATTATATATACTTGTTCCAAGGTACAAACAACCTCCCCATATTGTTTTTCAATGGATGCTGTTTTTTCTGGATGCTGTTTTGTAAGCACAATGACTCAGAGCGGTGGCAGTCAGTGAAACTCTTAGTGATAGATATCGGTTTTACACTCTTTTCCAGAATCTGGTCAATAAAAAAGAAGACTTTGGGGATTGATGGTTTTCCTTATAAAAGAAAGAACCTCTTTTCTAGATTTGCTATTTTGGTTGGATGAGGTTTGTGGATTTCTTTTGGTTTTGGATTTTTTTTGTGGAACCCTTTTTGACACCCCATGTTTTGTTCGCTATCACTATAATTATTATAAGGCTAGCTGCTCTTAGGAAACTCTGCTTTCAAGTCTTCAGTTGAAAAAGGTTTGGCCCTTCTCATTTTGATTTTTGGTTCCATACTGCTCCGCTGTGGATATATAACTGAGTCTTACGAGCATAATCACTCTTGCAAGTTTTGGTATACTCATTAAGCTCTTATATAAAGTGCATATATATAATTGTTGCTTGTTGCGTTCCCCAGAGCTGTTATGACTCACAAAACGAAGAGTTCCGAAGTGGGGACTGGATTGTTGCTGAGGAAGCTGTGTTAGTACAATGTGAGAAATCATTGAAGCAAGCTGTACTTGATTATATATCTCATTACACGGCCGTGCCATCTTGTGGCCCCTCTCATAGAGTAAATACTGGGTGTCCAGATTAAATGAATTAATTTTTGTAACAGTAATGCATTTTAATACTGATTGGGTAAGTTTTGGGATCTCTTTGATATGGGGCCCTCGATAATAGTACCGTAAAAGTGATTAGAAAGATTTGACCGAAGACAAGATTGTGGCAGTGTACCTTAGAAATTCTTAGAAGGAGATGAATTGAGTGATATATGTTAAATACACCTGATATAACCAGAATGTGCAAGAAAGCTCTCTGAAAAGGAAACTCGTTTGCCCATGTTTGGTGCAGAATTTTCTTTTTCCTTTTTTTGGTCATAGCACAATTATCTTTTGAAAGCTTATTTTTAACTGATCCTGCTATAAATTTTGCTATAAATTTTGCGAGGAGACATCAAAGGGGGTCACAGGCATACACAAGCATATATCACAGTTCTAGGTTTCATCTCTAGGGGGGATTGATTTTGATCACGAATTTCTCTGGCAACTCCGGCAAAGAAAGAAACAAAGGCTCATGTATGCTGCGTGACTTGGTAAAGCTGTATCTTTTGTTGTATTGTAAATAACAATATACGATAGGAAATGTAAAAACAAGCAGAAGACACACACATCTTCGGTGTAAATAGATTATACAGTTTCTAGGTAATCCTCCCAGTGATTTGTTCATTTAAAGCCTTCACCTAGCAAGCTTCACCCTCAATCCATGTTTCATGTGAAGTATGATAGAATTAGAAGGTCTCACAGGGTGGCTTTCCACAACATGAACTTCGTAGTTATGTATTATAGCAGCTGCGATCATTTTCATCTAAGTGAAAGCCACTTTTTTTCCTAGACAAGTTCTCGGTCCCGCATTAAATGCCAAGAACTTGTATGACGGCTCATGCCTTATTCCTCCTCTCCCTGAGATCCATCTCTCTGGTCTAAATTCAAAACAATCCTCTCCCCATACTGATTTCATCCTCCCCATAGCGTACAAAAGGATGAGTTTTTTTTTTTTTTACTGGGATTGACTTTGTGTCCACTGGGAAGGACGTCGGGCTTTACAGGGCATTTGTATTCGAATGGAATCGGTGGATACAGCCTTAATGATTCGCACAGCGCGCCATGTAAGTAAACCATGTTGTGCGCATGCTCACCAATCTTAAAGACCCCGAGACTTTGTTCTTCCTTCGGGATTACAGATCTGATCTCCTTTCTGATTTTCATTTCAACAGATGGGTTCGTGGAAAGAGCCCAGAAAAACCACGTGAGCGCTAAACTAGTTGTATCTTTCCCGGCGATCATGAGATTCAAAATCGTGTCCCTAAGGAACTTGTCGTTGCATTCTAAAGCACCTAGTGTCTCATTTTCCACCATGTATGATGTCAATAAATCTGCACCATTTTCATCTCCCTTCACTTTGCTGGTTCCTTCTCTCAGTTCAGCTTTCTTCATCTCTATGTATCTCCCCACAGTTTGGTCCATTACTTCCCAAGCTCTTCTCAGTTTCTCCTCCACTCCCAATCCCAACCACCTCTGCAGAGTCCCGAACCACGCGGGGTACAAATGGCGATAGAAAATCACCTCCTCGGCATCATCTAATGCCCTGGAAAATGGGACTTCTGGGAATTCGATGGATAAGCTGCCGGGGTCGAACCCCGTGACGAATCTGCAAGCAGAATCAAAAGTGAACCTCTGGAACAAATCCACGCAAATCCACCGCGACACCTCTCGAGACAATTCGTCCAACACCTTGAGCAGGCCATTCTCCACCTTGTCCCTCGTCGTCTTCGCCAAGAACCGATGGAATTGTTGGTCGTTCATAAACACCTGAGCGACCCTTCTTTGCATCCTCCACATATCCGAGTCGGAGTTGAAGATCCCGTCACCCAAAACGTCGAACACCCTCTTGAACTCGGGCCCTTTCAGGAAGTTCTCATAGTTGGTGCTCATGATGTAATGGACGTTGGCGGGATCGGCGGTGACCAGCATGTCCATGACGGAAAACCAGTGGAACCGGAAGAGGAAGTTGTAGCGATTCCGCTCAAGGATGCCGGTGGCCAGTCATGGACGTGGCTCAGGTTGAGGCAGAGCGCCGGTAGCATCCCCACGAGCGGCCAGTTGTTGGGGAGCCCACCGTCACTTTTGCCGCGGAGACAAGGACCACGAAGCAAATCACGGCCAAGAATATCTTCAAGAAACCTATTAATGCCATTGAAGCTTCTCACGACCTTAAGACTAGGCGTGCTGGAGACTTGTATTGATTCACTCGTCCAGCTCGTATATATGGATAACTTCATAGGATTGGGCATTAATTAACGGAGCCCACAAGCTTGTCTCCTTTTAAGCAGAATTCTCTCCACACGCCACAACAACATTTAATGAAGAGCCTCCTTTTTAGCATTATGTCATTGTCGAGGATGAGCTTTGTGAAAGCTAGTATGAGCACCTAGAGGGGGGTGAATAGGTGTAGAAACAAATTTCAGAGATAATTGTGCAGCACTAATCAACAATAGATTATGAAAATGAAATTTGTCTCTTGTAAATAAAACATGTTACGATCAAAGTAAAAGAGTGTAGGGAAGAGAATAAGAACACAGAGTTTATAGTGGTTCGGCTTAATCCAAGCCTACGTCCACTCTTCCGCACTGATAGCCCACCGGCTGGATTTCACTATGAAACAAAAGAGTTGTTACAGTAAAGCTTTTCCTTAATTCCACAGTGTAGAGACTCAGCTACACTTCCTCAAGGTCTCTTAAAGATATAGACTCTCTTTTGCGTACAAGATTTCGCTCAACAGTTTAATTGACTAAGAACAAGGAACTTCAGATTTTGGAATTTTTCTATCGCGCACCCACTCGAACAATTGGAACGTCTTCCTTATATACTCCTTTATGCCATCACACCCGTTGGCACTTACCAAAAGAATTCTTCCAATCTACCCGTTGGACATAATCAATTAGGAAGATTTTCAAGCTATTAAAGGAACATGACGATAGCCCATCAATCCTGCTCGCCCATACAATTAGGATCTAGGTTTCCATAAGTAGAACCTTCCAAGTATACTTCGCCAATCAACGAATCCAAAATCATCGAATCAATCTTAATTTGAGTAATGAATTTTGACATGCTATATCCAGCCAAGAGATCTTCTTTAGTCGACAGAATCAAATCCTTAACGAAATACTCCGTTTCGAATAAGCCTTTTTCGACGATCTAGAAACTGTCAATGTGGATAGACTTTGAGTCTTGAGTCTGGCAGTCCGGAGGTCTTCAGACTTTGATAGTAGAGTCTGCAAGTCTTTAGACTAGGCTGATGGAAACGTTTTGTCAACTTCAAAACACTCAAGGAAGTTTTCTCCAACAATCTCCCATTTTTTGATGGTGACAAAACTTTCCTGCAGATTTGGATAACTTTGACCTGCAAAACATTACTCAAGCAAACAAGGATATCTCACAAAAGATAAATAGCTTAACATCAGAATCTGCATCCACAGAAGATATGTTAGTTCTGTAAATGAGCAAAACCATGAGATATCAATAGTGCTTAAGATAGACAATCGTTTAAACAGTCAAGTCCAAATCCAGTCCACATCCAAACAACCAAACAAAAAGTCAAGTCAAACAAACAAACAAACATAATTGTCACAAAAGTTCAAAAAGTCAAAAAAAAAAAGTTAAAAGTTCAAAGTTCAAATCTGCATCTCTCCCCCTTTTTGTCATCATTAAAAAGTTAGAGATGAAAAGGGAATGGCTTTAAGATTGCTTGGGAACATGAACAAGCTGGAAATCTCCCATTGATTGGATAATCCCTTCTAGCTTTTTCAGATCCTCCTTCAGTTGCGCTACATCTTTACCCTTAGCATTGGCTTGAACTTGAAGAGCAAGGGTATTGATCGATCATGCAAAGACACTGAAGAGGCTTGTCCTACGTTCTGCAAGTTTTGAATTTCGTATCCAAGAGCATAAATTTGACCTCGCATCTCCAAAAGAACATCAAGTATTCTGCGGAAGTCTGCTGAATTGTCTATTTGAGTACTGGCTTTTGCACGGTTAGTCGGAGTATTGGTAGATGATGGCAGTTCAGCACGATCATGCAGATTGGGCGATGAAACCTCATGTCCTTCCTCGGAAATTGAGAGGCAAAGATGTCCTCTGGATTTGCTGGAGAACGACTTACTCCTTCACTGGTGGCAAGAAATGAGAACGTTCCTCTTTTCTCAGGATCTCCACCTGTTTCCATGCCTTCAGGTGGAGAAGAGTGTTTCTCATGCTCTGCTTCCACTTGATCTCCTCTCTCCTCTTCTTCTTCTTTTTCTTCCTCTGTTGCTCTCTCCTCTGCTTCTTTCTCCAAATCTTCTCTCTCTTCAGTCCTCTGTTCTATTTCATCCTTGTCTTTTTCCTGTCTCACCGTTGTTTCTGAAACAGAACGACGCAAGTTTCTCAATGCCATTGTAGAAATGGTGACATCATCCTCATCCTCTTCATCTTCAATGATGAGAGCTCTTCTTTTCTTGGATGAAGCAACCATGGGCTCCTTCCCTTTTTGCTTTGCCGCCAAAGAGACTGAATGAGTCTTGACAGGGGTTTTCTCCTTGAACTGCTCCAACGCCTTGTTGAGTTCCTTCAGACGCATTTTAGAGACCATTTTCAGTCCCACCACCATTTGATCGCATGTTCGAACACAAAGAATTCGGGGAGGCTGAACATTCAAATGTCTGAATAACTTGGTCACAAGAGCTGCTTACGGAAGTTGACCCTTGTCCTTCACCATTGTTCTGTACATGTGAAACATAATAGTGTGTGGAAGAGAGAACTTTTTCCCAGCATTGATGGCATACATCGGCTTTGCCTCTGAGTTTGAAACGTCGGTCTTTGAAGTAGATTTTGGTCTGAGGCAGTTAATCACTATCTTGTGAAGCAAAATGTTGGACGCATTCATCCTCAAATAGGAAATCTTTCCTTCCGTTTCTCTATCCTGAACAAGCTCAATCGTTGCACGAGCAACAAACACACTGATAGGTTGATATCTCCCTCTTTCAACCCCAATCACATCAGCCAATGTATTCATGTCAACTACATAGTCTTGATCTCGAACAATGAAAGAGAATCTATTTGCATCCAAAAAGCTAAGATTCGAATAGAAATAAGCAGTAAGTTTAGCATGAGCTTCTGTCGTTTCAAAACAAAACTATTCGAGTTGAAGAAAACTGAATTTTTCCCGCATTGACATTCACAGAGTCAAGAAATCAAAATCCACACTTCTAGGGTTTATCACCCCACGCTTTAGCAACTTGGAGTACAATTTCTTGTGCTCCTCCGAACGAAACAAGTCTGTCATTTTGTTACGAATTCTTGCCGCAACACCCATTCTAGGTTTAAACTGACTGTACATCCTATCATCGTCATTCCCATCTGGTTGACTCAATCCTCCAACATGTGGATCGCTTGGGATATTCGCCATAGCTTCTTCTGCCGACCCCGCAGGGGCAATTCCCAATCGCTCCATTGTGCGTAAGAAGAAAGTTTCATTTCTATACCCTTTGTCCTTAAGAAATCCATCTATGTAGTTCAACGGAGTACCACTCCTCTTCAAAGCACGGTAAAGCTTGTAGATAAAAGAGGGCTTATGAGTACTTACGGGTTCTGCATCTTTGATGATTTCTTCCTCTTCTTGATGTGCAACATTTTAAGGGCTAGAAGGAGGAGATGGACGCTGCTGAGAATGTTGTGGGCTCTGTTGCTGTCTAGGAGATTCTTCTTCCTCTGTGAGATCAAAGTGCGTAGGCCCCTCACGCATTTGCTGTGGTCCCCTATTCGCGATCCTTGAAGACTTTCTTTGAGACGGCATTTTTCACAGTCTTTGAGAGATTCCAAGCTTGTTTCCCAAGAAAGATGAAAACTTTTCAAGGATTAAACAAGAGAAGAAGACAGAAGTGGACGATCTGTGCTCTCTTAGGGTTTTTGTGAGTGAAATGAAAAGGAACCAACAATATATAAGGCAATCGAAGCGAGGCATACGAAACGCTGTAAAAAGGAAATATAAAAATGCCTTTTTAGAAAAAATAACTGCCTTTTTAAAAAATTAGATAATTGTTATTTTAAGAATAACTTTTTTTTTTTTTTTTTTTGAAAAGGAAGGATTGCAATAATCACGAAAATTGGGAAATAACACCAATCAATTTCGGATAGATAATCGTATCTTTTCAAGATTTGATCCGAGAGATAAGTTTATAAAATAGAAAGAACTTATAGTCGTATATTTTGATTGTCTGAGTCTGAGTGCCTTTAGACTTTCAGTCCTGAGTCTGAACTTCTTCAGACTTTAAGATATTGAGTCTGGAACGAATAACTTCAAATTGATTTTTCTCCAAAAGCTTTGTAAATATATCCGCCGGTTGATTCTTTGAATCAATAAACTGAATCGAAAATTTTCCATTTTGAACATGATCTCTAATGAAATGATGTCGAATCTCTATATGTTTTGCTCTTGAGTGAAGAATCGGATTCTTGGTGAGATTGATTGCGCCGGTGTTGTCACATTTGATCTTGGTGCATGAGTCTTCAATTCCAAAGTCTCTCAGCTGTTGTTTTATCCACATAATTTGTGAACAACAACTTCCAAGAGCTACATACTTTGCTTTTGCCGTAGAAAGAGCAACTGTACTTTGCTTCCTTGAAAACAAAGATACTGTCCTGCTTCCAAGTAGTTGACAAGTGCCCAATGTGCTCTTTCTATCAACTCTGCATCTGGTTAAGTCTGCGTCTGAGTATCCAAGAAGAGTAAAATCTCATTTTTTAGGATACCAGAGACCAAAATTTGAAGTTGAGGCAATGTATTTGATAACACGCTTTGCAGCACTTAAATGAGATTCTTTAGGGTTTGATTGAAATTTGGCACAAATACAAACACTTAATAAAATGTCAGGTCTAGAAGCAGTTAGATAAAGAAGTGAACCAATGATACTCCTGTATAGCTTCTAGTCAACTCTCTTTCCTTCTTCATCTTGTCTAGCTTCAAAGAACTTGACATTGGTATATCGATCTTTTTGCAATTTTCTAGTCCAAACTTTTTGACAAGTTCTTTAGCATATTTTTCTTGATGAATAAAGATTCCCTCCTTTAGTTGTTTCACTTGAAGCCCGAGAAAGAAGGTGAGTTCACCCATCATGCTCATTTCAAACTCGTCCTGCATAGACTTAGAGAATTTCTTGCACAGATTTTCATTAGAAGATCCAAAAATATATCATCAACATAAAATTGAACAAATATAAAACTTTTGCTTTCTCTTTTGATAAATAATGTAGTATCTACTTTACCTTTGACAAAATCATTTTGAATTAAAAACTTAATCAGTTTGTCGTACCAAGCTCGAGGTGCTTGCTTTAAACCATATAAAGCCTTTTTCAATCTGAATATAGAGTCTGGTTTCCTTGGGTCTTCTAAACCGGGTGGTTGTTCCACATAGACTTCCTCTTGGATAAATCCATTTAGGAAAGCACTTTTGACGTCCATTTGGAATAACCTGAAATTCTTATAACAAGCAAAAGCAAGTAACAATCTAATTGCTTCTAATCTTGCTATTGGTGCATAAGTCTCATCATAGTCTATCCCTTCTTCTTGTGTATATCCCTTGGCCACGAGTCTTGCTTTGTTCCTTACAACTTTTCCTTTCTCGTTCATCTTGTTCCTGAAAACCCATTTAGCTCTAATGATGGATTTGCCTTTCGGTTTAGGAGTCAATTCCCAGACATCATTGATGCTGAATTGCCTGAGTTCTTCTTGCATAGCTTCAATCCAACTTTCATCAGTTAAAGCTTCTTCTATGCTCTTGGGTTCTATTTTAGAAATAAGAGCCACAGCACTAGACTCTTCGCGCCTTTTGGATCTTGTGCGAATTCCTTCATTAATATCGCCAATAATGAGATCTTTGGGATGATTGGACTTATGCTTCCAGTTGCTGGTTGATTTGTCGATTGTTGATCTTTTCTTCATTTAAATCTTCGTTGATCATTTGTCGCTCGTCTACTGAAGGTTGAACTGCTTCTGGAGATTTAGACTTTGTAGAGTTTGGAGCAAGTTTAGACTCTTCAAGATGAGTATGAATCGATTGGTTTTGCATAAAGTCTTGGAATTTGACATTCATCGATTCCTCTACAGATTGAGTCTTCTTGTTGTAAACTTTATAAGCTTTTGCTTGTGATAGAGTATTCAAGGAAAATACCTTCATCTGACTTTTCTTCAAACTTACCAACACGATCATTTGCATTTTTCAATATAAAACATTTACATCCAAACACATGAAAATATGAAACAATAGGCATCTTCCCTTTGAATAACTCATATGGAGTTTTCTCCAGAATAGGCCTTAGAAAGACTCTATTAATAATATAACATGTTTTAGAAAACTGCTTCACCCAAAAGCGAGAAGAGATGTTACTTTCAATTAAAAGAGTTCTAGCCATTTCTTGAAGCGACATATTCTTTCTTTCCACGACTCCATTTTGCTCTGGAGTATATGGTGAAGAGAACACATGCTGAAAACCAGATTCATCACAGAATTTTGTAAAGTCTTGAATTTCAAATTCACTTCCACGGTCTGTCCGTATACTTGAAATAACATACCCTTTCTCATTTTGGACCTTTTTAGCAAACTTTGTAAAATAAGAAAAGGTTTCAAACTTACTTGCCAGAAAGTATACCCAAGTGAATCGTGAAAAATCATCCACAATCACTAAACAATATTTCTTACCTCCAATGCTCTGAGTTCTGGTTGGTTCAAAGAGATCCATATGCAAGAGCTGCAGTACATGATTAGTGGAAACTTGATTTATTGGTTTGAACGAGTTTCTTACCTGTTTTCCCAATACGCATGGTGTACATAGATCAGATTTTTGATATGATAGATTGGGTAGTCCATGAACAAGCTTCTTTGCTGAGACTTTGGCTATTTGCTTCATGTTGATGTGCCCAAGTTTTCTGTGCCATAAGTTTGCTTCTTCTTGAATTGAGATTAGACATTTGGTTTCATTTGGTTTGATATCCAAGAGGTAGATATTCCCATGTTTTCGACCCGTGAAAGACTGAGAAGAGTCTTTACTGGTTCCTGAACATATTCCTTCTTGAAAGTTGATTTTGAAACCGGTGTTGCACAGTTGACTGATACTTAGCAAATTGTAGTTGAGTCCTTCAACTAAGGAAACATTATTGATCATGAGGCTTCCAATCTTTACAGTTCCATATCCCACAATTCTTCCTTTGCTGTTTCCTCCAAAAGAAACTTTTCAACTATTAAATTGAACAAGTTTTATGAAGCAATTTGAATCTCCTGTCATATGCCTTGAGCATCCATTATCCAGGTATCATTTAACATTTTTCTTGATGGTGACCTGCATTTAGAAAAGAGACTCAAGCTTTCTTTGGTACCCATATTTTCTTGGGTCCATTGGTGTTAGTGCAATATATGGTTTTTGCCCATACCTTCTTAACATGTTTCCAAACCATAGGACATACTTTCTCAAAATGATCTGAGCTATTGCACTTAGAACATTTAAGAGCACTACGACCTACTGGTTTTACAAAAACTTTTTGGAAATGACTTTTGTAATCATCTCTGGTAGGTCTTTGCTTAATTCTTTACTTTACTTTAGGAAAATCAATTAGAGGAATGGTTTCAGCAGTCATTCCTAAACCTGATTTGTTAAAGTAAGGTTTTGAGTTGAAAAATTTTTCTAGTTTCTCGAGATCCTATAGAAAATCTTTTAGAAATACTTGAGATATCATTTTTCAATAATGCATTTTCTTTTGAAAGATTGTCTGCATTTTCTTTCAAAGTAGTAACATTTTTGTCTAAGCTTTTGACCTTTTCTTTCAAAACATTTTCCTGTTGTTTTAGTGTAGAATTTTCTCTTTTAAGTTCAGAAATCCTTTTGAGAGAAGTTTTGAGACTAAGACACAATTCATCAATATATCTAGAGACTCTAGTAGGGATATTCAAATTACTTACCTCGAATTCACCGTTTGAATCTTAGTTTGTCTCGGAGTTTGAATCGAGTTTGATTGTGCCATGAGACAAATATTGGCATAATCATCATCACTTTCTTCACATTCTGTATCACTCCAAGTTTATGCTTTAAGTGCCTTTCGATATTTCTCAGCTTTTCCTCTCTTTTTCCTCAGAAGGGGACAGTTGGGTCTGATGTGTCCCTTTTTCTTACATTCAAAGCGGACTACATCTTTATTGGATTCATCATCCTCAACTACTTAGACTCAAGTGATTTTGAAAACTTTTGTTTATTTGGATTGAATCTTCTCCCCTTTATGTTTAGCTTTTTGAATCTTCTTATCATGAGAGCAAGCTCTTCATCATCCATAACGTCTTCAGAATCTGTGACATCAGAATCATCATTAGATTTTAATGCAATGGATTTCTTACCTTTAGGATCTTCATCTTCATTGATTCGCTCCACTTCATAAGACTAAGAGTCCCAACCAATTCATCAACAAAAGTGGCATAATTCTTTGTGTCTCCCTTATTGAGGTCTTTATGTGATTCCAATCCTTGGAAAGTCCACGCAAAGTAGCTTGTTTACTTTCATGGGATCGAGAAATTGGTTGACCTTGATTTTCAAGACCATTCACGATTTCTGTAAAACGACTAAACATGTCAGTGATAGATTCTCCTGATTTCATTTTGAACGCTTCATATTGACCGAGCAAAATGATGATTCTGGTTTCTTTCACTCGATCAGTTCCTTCATAGGTGATGTGTAATCTATCCCAAACTTCTTTAGCTGTATCACAAAAGATATTCTTTATATTCGGTAGGTGATAATGCACAATATAAAGAATAAATTGCTTTTGCATCAAGAGCTTGTCTCTTAGTTATCTCTTCTTGAGTCATTTCACTAGACTCAACGGCTTCTTTTCCTCTTTTTGAGACAGGTGCAGCTTTAGGAATGATTCCTTTGTCTACCACATCCCATTCCAGAGGATCCTTTGATCTTAGGAATGCCTTCATCTTGTTTTTCCAAATGTTGTATTCCTTTCCATCAAAATAAGGCGGTGGTATTGCTTTGCCCTTCAACCGATCCGAGGAGCCAACATACTAGCCATAGATCTTTAACTCTGAAGTAAAACACTTCAACTTAAGTGAGTACACAAGCTTTGATACCAATTGTGATAGCTAGTACGAGCACCTAGAGGGGGGTGAATAGGTGTAGAAACAAATTTCAGAGATAATTGTGCAGCACTTAATCAACAATAGATTATGAAAAGAAAATTTGTCTCCTGTAAATAAAACGTGTTACGATCAAAGTAAAAGAGCGTAAGGAAGAGAATAAGAACACAGAGTTTATAGTGGTTCGGCTTAATCCAAGCCTACGTCCACTCTTCCGCACTGACATCCCACCGGCTGGATTTCACTATGAAACAAAAGAGTTGTTATAGTAAAGCTCTTCCTTGATTCCACAGTGTAGAGACTCAGTTACACTTCCTCAAGGTCTCTCATATAGACTCTCTTTTGCGTACAAGATTTCGCTCAACAGTTTAATTGACTAAGAACAAGGAGCTTTAGAATTTGGAATTCTTCTATCGTGCACCCACTAGAACAACTGGAATGTCTTCCTTATATACTCCTTCATGCCATTACACCCGTTGGCACTTACCAAAGGAATTCTTCCAATCTACCCGTTGGACAGAATCAATTAGGAAGATCTTCGAGCTATTTAAGGAACATGACGATAGCCCATCAATCCTACTCGCCCATACAATTATGATCTAGATTTCCATAAGTAGAACCTTCCAAGTATACTTCGCCAATCAATGGATCCAAAATCCTTGAATCAATCTTGATTCGAATAATGGATTCTAACATGCTATATCTAGCCAAGAGATCTTCTTTAGTCAACAGAATCAAATCCTTAACGAAATACTTCGTTTCGGATAAGCCTTTTTCGACGATCTAGAAACTGTCAATGTGGATAGACTTTGAGTCTTGAGTCTGGCAATCCGGAGGTCTTCAGACTTTGATAGTAGAGTTTGCAAGTCTTCAGACTAGACTGATGGAAACGTTTTGTCAACTTCAAAACACTCAATGAAGTTTTCTTACTAGAGGGTGCGATCTATTATAATCGTGGGGTAGTTGATTATTGATGGCTAACTCTCTCTGTGAATGTAGGTTTCAACATTCGAACCGAATTACATAAATCCTTTACGTCATTTCTTGTTCATTGTCTTTAACTTTCTCTGATAATTTCACGTATTAATATATTTGCGAAGATCTGGTCTGTTGTGTAAAATGGCCAATGACATGGAGTTAATTTAGTGAAAATGCATCTTCTTCTTGCATCGGCCATGGATAGCAGTGTCACTGGCCAGCCATGGAGGAGCCAACAACACTGACGCTGGTCCATGTCGTCGTCGGCTTCATTCGGCCAGTTGAAGCTTGAGATGGGCAAGGCCAAATCTGCAGTCCTGCGGATCAAAATCTGGACGAGCAAAGGCAGAGAGTTGGCTTTGGGCCACCATGAGTAACGCTGGACATTACTTGACGGGATTGGCTAGGCAACACTACTGTCGAGATCTGCAGCCATTGTCCAAAGCTAGACCACCCCCTTTCTTTAGGTTCCCTCTTTGTCATTCACGACCTGCTGCTGGTCTAGATCTACAACCGTTACTTATCCATATAAGGCGCCTAACGGGGCTTGGCCTGATCGATCAATTAGTGACGTCGCTGGTGCATGACCGACGACAAACTCAGGCGTAGATGGCTGGACAAGCAATGCTCTATGGAAGTTGAAAAAAGAGAGAGAAAAGCCGGTTTTTTTTTATTTTTTAAATTTAAAGTCAATGTCCACATGTTAGCCTATAATTTAACTTGAGTACACAAATGTGCATCATATCCAGGTGGGGAAAAGGACACCCAAGTGCTCATTTGGGTGTTATAATTTTTTTTTTTTGCTTTTCAACTGTTTGAATGCCATGACTTATGTACGGTGCTTACTTGAGTGTTATAATATCTTTTTTCTAATTATTTGAGTACCATATAACTTTTCAATCAATTACTTGAGTACCAAAATTTTTTGAAGATGTTTATCACAAGTTCTAGGCATGTTGGATTTTCAAACTTAACTGAAAGTTTTTCAAAAATTTTGACATTTAAGTGATTGATTAAAAGTTATGGTGCTCGAGTTAACGTTTTTTTTAGAAGTTACGGCACTTAAGTGCTTCAAAAGCAAAGTATAGCACTCAAGTGAGTGTAGTGTAAAAGTTATGACACTTGTGGTGTCCTTTCTCTCTGAAGGCGCTATGTAACCACTAATCCTCCGAATAGTAAATAGACTTGAACTCATGTATTAGAGGCGAACCATGGGTAGGTCCATTTTGTAGTTTGGATTAGGGGGTGCAATAGGAACCGCACGGACTGGACTGAATCAGCCGGTTTTGGGCGGGTTCCACGGTGGATACTCTTGGAAGCTTTTTATATATATTTATAATATATATTTAATATATAATATATATAATAGAACTTATTGCAACCAAAATTGCAATTGAGGTAGCAACCTCACATGTGGCCAAGAGGCCACAAAAACTCTTATTGTTGGTCTTTATTTAAAGACAATGCCTACTTGTTAGTTTCTTCTTCTATCTAATGTGGGACCAAGGCTCCAAGAGACCCTCATTCTCCAAGGCTCACACTCACTCCCTCTCTCTCTCTTGCTCCCTTCACTTGTAAAAGACAAGTCACTCTAGGCCTCCAAGAGTCTCACATCGAGCACATACTTAAAGAGCATAAGAGAGATTGTCTATAAAACTCAGGCCAAGCACAACTTCTAGTTATATCATCTATGGCCTTTGTGGTTAAGATTGAACGTGAAATACACAAAGTGTGATTGATGCTCACACAAGTGGAGCTTGAATTTTTTGCACTTGGAAACATGTGCGATTAGTTCTATTGGGTTGCTTGGGAACCGAATTGGATTGATCGGTCTGGAGCACGACCACTCTTTAGTGAAAAAAATGGCCAGTTTCGTTGGACCAGATCGGACTGGAATCGATGGTTTGGTCCGGTTCCTATTCCGAGGACCAAATGGTCCGATCCCATTCCAAGGACCAAATGGTTCGATCCATGGTTTCCAAACTTGGGAACCAGTCCTCTCGGGAATTAGACTAGACCGGAATCGATCACTCCTAGTTCAGATTGATCGGCAAACAAAAATGTACATGATAAATATGTGGGCTACCCGTGCGTAGCTCTGGCCCAATTAGATTAGGCCAAAACCTAAAGCTATGTGCCCTCGTGGCCCAAGCTGGACGTGGGTTGCTCCATGGGTTGCCAAGGTCATAATCAAGTCATCTTCCTATGGAAATGAAATCTATGTAGATAGTCAAGTTATAGTTGAACCATGTGAAATTGTTAGCACTTGATGACATGAGAATCGGATTAATGTTGTATATATAATGCCCTTACATTAATCAATTCGTTGATCGACCAACCTCAAACGGTACTCATCCTTAATCCATTATCATCATTTTATTTCTTGTTCTTCGATAACTATTTTTTTTAGAGCAAGTTTGAACAAGAGGATAGGGAAAATAGAAACAAATCCAAGATTTCTTTTCTGGGTTAAATTAACAATTTCCAACGAAGATAGATGATGCGACTACTGGAATGAAGGTCACGAGATACACACTTACAAAGTTTAGCACGATGGTATTTTTTAAGGGTGTGCAAAAGAATTGAGAATTGCCTGGATTGCCTAGAATCAGATCGGACCAGACTGGAACCGACGGTTCCCATTGGGGCCGGTCTAGTTCCCAGTTCCAATATAATGGAACCAATGAATGCTGGCCCGATTCTCAGTTCTAAGCGTGGAACCACCCGCCCGCTCACTCGCCTGGACCGGATTGGTATATTTATATTTGAAAAAAAAATTCCATCTCAATTATTTAATTATCTTGTAGTTTTTTGACCAAATATTTATGAACATATATGTATATTTGTAGTTATTGGATGTTATTGATTAATTTTGTCTCTTAGGTGTGTAATGGGATTAACTCCCCTATATATATTTTCATTCTTATAATCCATTTACTTGCTTTCTCAACCAAAACAAAATAAACAAATGTAGAGGAAGGAGAAAACTAATGTGAGAAGTCCATAAATGTTGGCTTGCTTTGTTGTCATGATACAAATTAAAAGCCAATTGCTCATTTTAAGAATATAATTAGGTTGCTCTTTAGCCATTCCCATGATTAAATTATCTCAATGTTGAAAAAAGATTAATGAAGCAATTAATGTTTTAGGAATCTAATTCTCCACATGTTTCTGGTGTTGGAAATCGTAGGAGGACCACACCATGACCTTAGAAGAAATTAAGTTTTTAGCTAACGAATATCATTTATTTGTTACACTTTATAGTTTTTAATCCTTAATCAAAATCATTGGCTTGCAATTCTACCCAAATATAAGGCCGAATAAGCTTTGATGCTCTAAATAGAAAATAGGTTCATTGTGATATTCATCGATGAATGTAATTTTGTAGGGATTGGAGACTGGTTCTATGGACCCACTTGGGAATCAGATTGGATAGGCGGTCCAGTTCTTGAATGGATCCATGGAACCAATGGATATGTAACAACCCCAACTCTATCTTCAGGGTTATAAGTGGCCAGGGTTATTTTCGTAACGTCCCAGGCTCGTCGCAGTCCCGATTCTTTTTATCTTGTTATCATGCACATGCGGAAACGTGAACAAACAACTTCTTGGACAAACAACAGCTGGAAGACTGGATATACATCACATAGAACACACTAATTTATATTATGACAGTACTTTTACAAGCCCTTTCACTAGAGGTCATCTTTTCTTTTTACATCACAGTACAAGTTTTCCACATAGGTCAGGGGATTTCCTATTTCTTTTAGCGTGACTGCAACTCCCAAAACTGACATAAGACTTCCATGCCTACAAGACTATAAGATGATGAAGTGAGTCTTGGGAACTCAGTAAGTAAAATTCCTAGTTCTCCATTAGGAAAGCATTTCATCATCAAAGCCTAGCAAATACAACACTCGTAAATAGTGTCGATGGTAGATCAATCATAAATCATATGTCATGCTTTATCTAAACATATACCATCCATGCCAAAACTACCATTTGCTTATCAATTACCACACCAACATATCATGCTCATGCATAACCGGCATTCATGCAAATTTATTTATTGTTGTCCTGACTCGACCAGGCCCTCTTGACTCGACTGGGGCTTCCTAGCTCGATCAGGGCATCTCGGCTCGACCGAGGCTTCTCAAGGCTAGCTTCCTAAGGCTTTTGGGTTCTAGACGCAGGCATCCTAGCTCAACTAGGGCATCCTGGCTCAACCGAGGCATCTTGTTCAAGGAGCGAGACATCGCCGCTAACGTTGTGTGGTGATAGACGCTTTTTCCTCTTTAAGTGCACACATATATGCATCATACAAGTCAGTCCTTATCTTTTCTTCTTAGCCAACTCATACATGGCCCGAAGGCGTGCTCATTCATATGTGTGTGCCATGAATCCTAGTAAGATGTCGGAATGTCCTTTGGTCCGTGACTTAAACTGATCACCTAGCGCCGATCCCCGCATTGGACAAGGCTCAGAAACGGCACGTCTCAATGCCGATCCAAGACCTTGAGGCCTGGGTACACCTCGCCTTAGTGAAGATCCTAAGCTTGATGGACCTTAGTTTTGACTTGATGTGAACATACCATGTGCCGTGAATAACCCTCGGCTCATCGCTTGGTTTAATGTCAAGCACAAAGTCTCTGTGCCAAATCAAATCCCTTGAATTGGCACCCTTTAGTGCCTCGCCAAGATATTATGGATTTGGACAATCTCCGTACTGAACAAGGCATAGAATTGACATACCTCAATGTCGATTTAAGACCTTGCGGGCTTGGGTGATCCTTGCTCCAAGCGAGACGTGGAACCGATACTCTATTTATGCCAATTCGCGGCCTTAACACTTTGGTGGCCTTGTCTTGCGATGAAATCAACCCGAGTGAACCTTGGCTTTATTCTGGATGTGAATGACTCAAGCACATGTTCAAACACAATCATGAGTAAAACCATGCAAAAGATCTAACATCCTACCCTCGGCTTAACGGGTGAGCACCTAACTTGACTCAGCAATGGAGACTATCGCCCTAAAGGAGAAATAGTGATCTTACTTACTTGGGCAAACCTTGAGATTAGCTTGAATGACTTGATGAGGGCGATGGTGTGAGGTCAAGAGAAAGGAATGGAAGGGGAAAATAGGTGTGAACATCAAGAGAGCTTAAGATGATGGAAATGAATGGGAGCTCCTCCTATTTATAGGCACCAAGCTCATCATTACTCATCCAAGTGGCTCAATCACATTTCTTTAAGTGGCATGGCTATGGCATCAAGGTGGTAAGCCTAGTTTGCAAGGTAGCGCGCCTAGGGTCCTAAGAGAGCACTTGCCATCTTCTTATTGGTCCACCTATTGGCTTGCTCTCCAAGGCTCAATTTAGGCTCATGATGTGCCTATGGTCCTAAGGGATACATAGGCCCCTTTGATGCCTAATGCCCTCTTCTAATTGGTTGGCTTTTGCCTTGTTCACCAGGGCTATAATTTAGGGTCATTATGATCTAACAATTTAGGGGACACTTAAGCTTGGTGATTCATCATCCTCATTAATGAAATAAATTCCAAAGTCATTTAATGAGGCCTTGATATTTTTGCCAAGCAACTTAGAAAGCAAGTTTCCTCTTCCTCCCTTGCAATTGGCGTGTGGCACTTGGTGGATAAGGATGGACTATAGTCAAAGTCATGGAAGGTTCTAGAACCCCTATCATATCTTGTCATTTGTCTGATGACTCATCCAAGGCATTCATGAGATTTAGAAATTTACCACATACCTAAATTCAAGAACTTGCTCACTAAGCATTCTAGAATATTTTATCATGTCTTCTCTTGATTGGTCCATAAAAGTACTTGGTTCATTCTTGGAGAATAAGCCACTTTAATTAGGTGGCACTCTAAGGGAGGTTAGGTGGCACCTAGGCCATAGAGTAGCTATAATTTGTCGAAAGATTTCTCATCTTTATTGGGACATTTGACTTGGATTCCTTACTTAATCCCTAAGATGAATCCTTGGTAATTATGGCCAAATCTAGAGAAATCTACATGGAATGGTGAGTCACCCTCTTTCTTGAAGAACCTAGGGTGTTCTAGAGAGTTCCATTTTGCCCACATTTACATAATATGGCAACCATGGGAAATAAGCCATTGGAAGTGTAACTGGGACTGAGCAAAGGCTTTCTGTATACATTTCCTAACGACCATTTCGACACACTCGAGATTCGTGACAAAGCCATTCTCGATGTGGTTGTCGTAGGCAAAGTTTGCATTTTCGGCTTGATTGGTGGTTTAGGGCAATAGTTCAATGACTGTCCCTAAGATCGATCCTGGTCGAACGGCTTGGGTCCTGGATTAGCCGTAGGCCTCATCCAAGCCGACTCTCGATTTTCATGTGGTTGTTCGAGATCGGTCAGATTCGTGCCCAACACACAGTCATACCGAGTCGAGTCATGGTTGTCATGATTGGTGCATGACCGAGCATAATTACTCGCGACTGGAACATGACCGTTTGGATTGATTCATGACTGTTGGTCGATCCATGGTGGACGTGACCATTCCTTGATCAACCCTTATGGTCGAACAGTCGTTTGTCAATCGAACTACTTGGATCCATTGACTTGGTCATTGGATTAGTCCATGACAGTTCCCTTGATCGATTCATGATCAATAAATGGCTGATCCTTGGCACGATCCACAACCTATGCTTGCCACTAGCACACCTGATTCACAATTATTTCTCATAGGTTGAAAATCAGGATGTTACAAGACATGTCTCGATTTTAATTTTTCAGAACTGGTCCTTAGTGGGTGGTTTCTGATTTTAAGGTGAGAATCGCCCATTCGGACCATGCTCACCTCTAGTATTTTTTGATTGATAGTACACTTAGTTAGAGAAACAAATGGGTAACCTCTCATTGGACTTGTTCAAACGTGAACAAAACTTTTCTATTTCTATTCTTATTCTCATTCTAAGGAATACTAGACTTTTATGGAATTCTATCAAAAGTCTGCCACACTTTGATGAAGACCCAGACTCAACTCAAGCGAAGAACGAAGAAATAATCAAACTCAGGATTATTGTTCTTCCTTCAAGGACTCAGTACAAACAAGATATATATGGCTTTTTGGATGGATATCTCACTTACCTTTTTGGAAATTATTGATGAAATCAATCAAGGATTGGCAACATCAATTTGGAAGACAAGTTTATTTGGAGATAATCTACTTATGGAAACCAAGATTCTATTTGTATGGGAGACCGGGATCATTAGACTTTCATATCAATCTTCAAACAGCTCAAGATCCCTTTGATTAATTCTGTCCAACGGTTTGATTGGAAAGAAGTGATGGAAAAATTGCAGATGAATCCACAAAAGCTGAAATTACCAAGAGACAAGCTCTTGATGCAAAAATAATTTATTCTTTATACTGTGCCTTATCTCCTACTGAATATAACAGAATCTCCTCTTGTGAAACAGCAAAAATAGTTTGGGACAGACTTCATGTCACTTATGAGGGGACTGATCGTGTGAAGGAGAGAAAGATAATTATTCTACTTGGACAGTATGAGTCTTTCAGAATGAAGCCTGGAGAATCTATCTGTGATATGTTCAGTCGCTTTACAGAAATCGTGAATGGCCTGGCTTATCAAGGTCAACCAATTTCTGGACCAATGAAAGTAAACAAACTTCCGTGTGGACTTTCAAAGGACTGAAATCATGTGAAGACTTCAATAAGAGAAACTAAAAGGATTATGCCTCTATCAGTTGATGAACTAATAGGCACACTTTAGTTGTATGAAGTGGACTAGATCAATGATGAGGAAGATCCAAAAGGTAAGAAATCAATTGCATTAAAGTCTAACCTTGATTCTGATGATACATATTCGAACGATGATATGGATGATGAGGAGCTGGCCCTTATGATAAAGAAATTCAGAAAACTAAACAGAAAAAGAAGAATGTTCAATTGGAAGAAGCAAAGTATACAGAATTCCCAGAAGAGACTAACAGAAGACGTTGAAACTAGCAAGGACATAATATGTTTCGAGTGTAAGAAAAAGGGACATATCAGACTGAACTATCCCTTGTTGAAAAAGAAGAAAGGGAAGTCTGAGAAGTACAAGAAAGCTCTTAAAGCAGAAACCTGGAGTGATACCGAATGTGAAGAAAGCGAAGAGGAATTTGCAAACATATGTCTGATAGCTCACTCAAATTCAAACTTAGAATCAGAAACAGACACTGATTCAGATTCTGACAAAGAATTTGAGGTTAGTCACTCAGAAATTCCTGTTAAAGTCTCTATGTATATAGATGAACTTTGCCTCAATCTTAAATCCTCTCTTAAAAGGATTTTCGAACTGAAAAAGGAAAATTCTAAGCTCAGGCAACATGAAGTCTTTTGGAAAGAAAAGTATGAAAGTCTGAAAAGAAATTTTGATGATTGAAAGAAAATTCTGATTCTCTTTCAAAGGAAAATGTATGTTTAAAAAAGGAAATTTCAGATATTTCAAAATGGTTTTTCAAAGGATTAGAAAAATTGGAGAAAATTCTTACAGCTCAAATATCCTATTTCAATAAATCTGGTTTGGGTATGAATAATGAAATTATTCATTTAATTGATTTTCCTAAAGTAAAAGAGAAACTTAGATAAAAACCTCTAAAGACATTTTACAAAAATGATTTTCAAAAAGTGTTTGTAAAACCTTTGGTCGAAGTGCTCTCGGATGTTCTAAGTGTAACGGCTCGAGCAGTTTGAGAATGAATGTCCCAAAGTTTGGAGACCAATTAAGAAGGATTGGGCAAAGACTGTTTTTAACACTAACTATCCTGGACCCAAGAAAATCTGGGTACCAAAGAAAGTTTGAGTTATTCTTCTGATTACAGGTTACTATTAAAAGAAAAATCAAATGGTATTTGGATAGTGTTTGTTTTAGGCATATGACAGGAGACTCAAGCTGCTTTGTAAAACTTGAAAGACTAAAATGAGGAAATGTTTATTTTGGTGGAAATAGCAAATGGAAGATTATAGGATATGGAACAGTGAAGATTGGAATTCTGATTATCAACAATGTTTCTCTGGTAAAAGGTCTAAACTACAATCTTTTGAGTATAAGTCAGTTTTGTGATACAAGTTTCAGAATAAACTTTCAAGAAGGTACTTGTTCTGGAATAAGTCAAGATTTCTCTTAATCCTTTACTAGGCGAAGGCATGGCAACATATACCTTATGAACGTAAATCCAGAAAATTCTCAGTGCTTTATCTTAATTCAAGATGAAGCAAGTCTCTAGCATCGAAAGCTTGGTCATGTAAATATGAAATAGATTGCCAAAATTTCTTCCAAGAGGCTGGTTCGAGGGCTTCCTAATTTGGCTTATCAAAAGTCTGATTTGTGCACTCCTTGTATCTTGAGAAAACAGGTCAAAAGTTCCTTTAAATAGTAAATCAGGTTTCTACCAATCGTGTTTTGCAACTTCTCCATATGAATCTTTTTGGACCAACAAGAACTTAGAGTATTGGCGAAAAGAAATATTGTCTTGTAATTGTGGATGATTATTCTCGCTCCACTTGGGTATTCTTTTTGTGAAATAAGTCTGAAACCTTCTCTTATTTTTCAAAGTTTGCCAAGAAAGTTCAGAACGAGAAATGTTATACTATTTCAAGCATAAGGACAGATCATGGAAGTGAGTTTGAAAGTCAGGATTTTGCAAACTTCTGTGATGAATCTGGTTTTCAACATGTTTTCTCTTCTCCATATACTCCTGAACAAAATGGAGTTGCGGAAAGGAAAAACAGATCTTTACAGGAGATGGCCATAACTCTTTTGATAGAAAGCAAAATATCTTCTTGATTTTGGGCAGAAGCAATTTCTACTACCTGTTATATAATCAACAGAGTGTTTTTTAGGCATATCCTAGAAAAGACTCCCTATAAAGTATATAAAGGGGAGAAGCCTAACATCTCTTATTTTCACGTGTTTAGTTGTAAGTGCTTTATCTTGAAGAATGCAAATGATTGATCTTGAAAATTTGAAGAAAAATTGGATGAAGGAATTTTTCTTGGCTATTCAATGTCAAGTAAAGCTTACATGGTCTTTAACAAGAAGACTCAATTTGTAGAAGAATCAATGAACGTTAGATTTCAGGAAAACATGCAGGATCAATCAGATCAGATTCAACTTGAAGAGTCTGAACTAGTTCCAGACTCAGTAAAGTCTAATTCCCCTGGAGAACTTCAATCTTCTAGAATGCAGCAACAAGTAGAACTTGAAGAATCAAAGGAAATAGATGATCAACAGAATGTCAAACATAGCATGAGAAGACACTAGAACTAGATTATATTGAATTAGACACAATGCTTGTGAAGATAGTTCCTGTAGATCATAGTGCACATGAAGGGAGGTTCAAGATGAGCCTATTATCAGTGAGGATGCAGTTCAAGAGGAACACACTAATTTCAAGTAGACTAACGACCTTGAATGTCATGCCTCGATCCTCCAAGCACGTGCCCATCCCTCATTGGTCGATTAAATTGCAACGTCCCAAGACGCATCGCCGACCCATTCATTTTAATACGCATGCAAAAGTAAATAATTAATCCCAAGACAACAACAAGATGGGATAGAAAAGTAGGACAACAAATCACTAACAAACAAGCTTTTTATATACACTTCAGGTTTATACACAATGCTAAGCTGTTTACAAAAGATTTGACTCCACAAAATGGGAACTGCCCTATGACCCACTAGTCAGAACTTTCACCGATTCTTCGATCTCTTCCTCATCAAACTCCAGAGCTTCAGGTCCTCCTCAACTGCCATCTAAGGACCTGAAAATGATATCCCACAACGGGGTGAGATGACGTCTCAGCAAGTTCAACCCCTTAAGACCCGACTAGGAAGAAAATATGCCCAAAGGGCTGCCTAAACATAATCATGAGTCAGAGGACTTACCCTAGCCTCAGTTCCTTTCTACAAGTCAATTCAATTCATGCAACCATCCAATCATTTCAATTAATCACTTCACAAATCAATTTACCCAACCAGATCGAATCATCGATTAATTGACTTAGTTGATTACATGTCATCGAGACCATTCCCTGGTCATCTCAATCAATACTATCTATAAAGTCCGATCATAATCTAGGACTGTTCACTTAGAGGCTGATAATAAATAGTATAGCTCACTAGAAGCTGTCTCAAATATCGATATAGTATACTGAATATGCTTGCCAGAAGCTACCGCAATATTGATATAGTATACTATTATGCTCACTAGAAGCTGCTGCAATATTGATATAGTCATTCAATCAAATCACCATTTTTATGCTTCTTGATAAAAATAATCGTGTGTGGGTACACGATCGGTCTTAGCAAAAAATACCATATTTTCTCACTTGAAAATCCCACTAATTTCAATAGTCCACAAATTCATTTTTGGTGCTATAAACCGATGCCCGGTGATTTTCCAATTAATTATTGAAATTAAATAAATTTAGGAATAAATTCCCCAAAATCACAATCACTCATAATCAGCACAAATTAGAACTCAATTAAATAAACAGATTACACCACCGCAATCGAAAAATTCTACAGTCGACTATCCCGCCTAATTTCGGAAAATAAATAAAATTAAATAATTATGAAAATTAATTATTAAATACCAAAAATAAGAACTTAGGCCGGAAAAGCCTAATTAAAAGCCAAGATGGGCTCGAAAAATTTCTGAACGACTCTAGATAAATACTAGAGCTTGTCTAAGCCCTAATTACACTGCTCTAACCACTTAACATGCAATAACGGTAAATTAAATTGTTAATCTATTCTAACTATCCACATAATCCATACTTAGACTAAACTAATCAACTCATAAATATCATTAACTTACTAAGCAGGGATTAGTGAGTTAAACTCACTTGATTAACGATCTGATTGGACCACGACGATGGCGGCGCGACGGCGGCCGATAAATTCCAAAGCGGCGGCACCAACGGGAGCCCGGATTGGGCCGAAATCGGCCACGCAAGCCCACGATTGGGCTGGTCTTGCGGCACCGATTCTGTGGAGGTGAAAACAGCAATTGGATGGGTGCGGCTTGGGTTGGTTTCGGCAGCTGAGAAACGCTAGAACGGTGGCCACGGGACGGGCTCGACTTCGTGGCAGCTTCGGTGGTTGATGGGCTGAACGAAGGAGAGAGCTGCTTCGATTAAGACGCAGCTGCAGACGTGCAGGCAGCAAACGAAAGTTGAAAGAGAAGTGGAGAGAGAGAGAGATAAATGGAGATGCGCGAACGAAGATGAAAAGGAAGCCGAAGACAGCTAAGAGAGGAAGTCGGCTAAGAGGGGAAACGTGCGAAAATGAAAAGAAAGAGAGAGAGAGGGTGAGAGAAAAGGATGTGTGAGGTGGGTGGATAAGGGGGGTAGAGGATTGTCGGCCAAGAGGGGGCATGTGAAGGAGAGAGAGTCGGTCAAAAGGGAATGAACATGAGGAAAATAAAGAAAAGAGAGGGAGAGGGAGAGAGGCGTGAGAGATGTCGGCAGATGGTGGGACCTTCGTGCGTGAGTCTTCAAGAGGGATGAGAGGGACTTGCGAGAGGGAGACCTGTGGGGAAATTAAATAAAAACATTCTATATTTAACCAATCTTGTCCCACAAATTTTCATTCAATCTAATTTGGTCCCCAAAAATCCTCATGCTAAAATACTTGATCCTCACTTGCTTTCTTGCACCATAACTTCTCCCAAATAACGAGTCTTGAGTAGCAAAATTACCATTTCCCTCAATTCCGAATTCTATTTCCTTTTTCCCGGAATTTGATTTCTAAACAAATCTATCCGATTGATGTCCAATTTTGTCGAAAAAAAGCCCATACAACTTCCTTTCACCAAGTAGTTCCCACAGGAGGCCAAAATCCCTTCAAATTGACCAGTCCGAATTTCCATTCATTTTCCAAATTGTCCGAATCGATTTTCCGTAAAAATCCCGAACTCGCCAAAAATTCCTCGAAAGGTGAGTCAACGTTCCTAAAATAACTCGTGACATGATAAAACTTTTAATTTTTGAAATTGGGTTCAAATTTATGGTTAATTTCAATCGACGCTATTTTAGCGTCACTTAACCTACCGGGTAGCTTTTAGGAATTTTTAGTGCAATTGACACATGGTCGATTTTCTTCGAGCCACACTTACCTCTTCGATACATTGGTGACTCTCGGTTGTCGTGAAAACCTCAAGTTTTCAAATACGAACACAGGGTGCCAAAATGACAGAAAAATCAGTCTAGTGCCGATCGACGAGGATTTTGCAAATTAGTGGAATCACCCACATTTAACCACACATCTTAGTTAAACCGACCTATCTCGATCTTTGATCGATTTTTAGCTGTGTCGTAATGACGCTTGCGTACTAACACGGTCGAGCTGTCGATTCCTGGTCGAATTCCCAAGTTTATTGCGTTTATATTCCTTAACGGCTTCACCTAATAGGCTAGTTATTTCGTGAGTGGCCACCTCAGAGAAAAGCACTATATTCGCATCGACGAAAAGCCTAACTTATCCAATCAAAATCAGAACTAAATTTTCAGGATGTCACATTGAAGTACCTATCTTGAGGAGATCTACACGTGTGAGAAAGCCAAAGGTAATTTTTGATTCATCAATTAATACTGTTCTGAGCCATGCCTTATATACAGATTTGGGAGAACCGGAGACTTATGATGAGGCAAAAAAAGACACATCTCACTTGCAGAGGGAGCATGCTATGAAAGACGAGATGAACTCGTTACTTTAGAACAAAACTTGGGAGTTGACCAAGTTGCCCACAGTTAAAAAAACTTTGTTAAACAAGTGGGTGTACATGATTAAGAATGAAGCAGATGAGAGCATCAGATACAAGGCGAGGCTTGTGGTTAAGGGCTTTTCTCAAAAGGAAATGATTGACTACTCCGAGATATTTTTGCCTGTATTGAAAATGACATCAATCAAAATTCTATTGAGTATAGTTACAGTGGAAGATCTTCATCTTGAGTAGTTAGATGTGAAAACAACATTTTTACAGGATGACTTAGATGAATAATTATACATGGCACAACCTAAGGATTTTGAAGTCAAATATAAGGAGCATATGATATGTCGCTTAAAGAAAAGCTTGTATGACTTGAAATGAGCTTCGTGGCAGTTGTACCTAAAGTTTGATGGTTTCATGGAAGAAAAAGTATTTGCACATTGTGAGTTTGATCATTATGTTTATTTTCACAAATACAATGATGATGATATTATGTATTTCTCTTTATATGTAGATAACATGCTGGTGGCTAGCTCCAATATAAAGAGAATCATATAAGTGAAGAAAATGTTATCGTCGCAATTTGCTATGAAAGACTTAGGAGAGGCCAAGAATATTTTAGGCATGAAAATCATCAGGGATAGAAAAAAATAAGAAATTATGGCTGTCGCAGGAAGACTATGTGAATAAGGTGTTAAAGAGATTTAACATGGATAAGGCAAACCTAGTTGCGACTCCTCTGGTGAGTAACTTCAAACTTTCTAAGGATACGTGTCCGAGCACTCAAGTTTTGAAAGATGAGATGGCTATAGTTCCATATGCATCAATAGTGGGGAGTTTGATGTATGTCATGGTGAGCATGAGACTAGACATTGCACATGCAGTGAGAGTTGTGAGTCAATATATGCAGAACCTAGAGAGAGAGCATTGGAGTGCAGTTAAATGGATATTGAGATATCTAGCAGGTACATCAAACTACTCTCTTTGTTATAGTGGTACATCTCTAGAGTTGCAAGATTATATAATTGGTCGACCCAAAATTGAGTAAAAAAACACATAGCTTGAGCCTGATACTTGGTCGCGCCACAATTCTCTTCGCTAAACCCCAATCCAAGCGACTTTACAGTAAAAAAGAAAATCTCTCAAAGCACTATAAGGTCCACAACTTGCCCGACCCAAGATTGAGACGAAAATCGATGAAATTTGGCCCAAAAGTCCCTAGACTGTTACACACAGGAAACCTTAAATCATTTATATATATATATATATATATATATATATATATATCACTGTTAAATCGAACCTCACAGCTTAAAATCAAAATAACCTCAAATATCACTTCGACTAGATGAACAAAGGGCATGAGAGGCATCCCAGCCGCACGCGCAAAACCTTCTGTCTTTCCCTTTATCTTTCTTCTTTCTTTCTTCTATTAGTCGTGCTTCCCCTCTCGATCACTGCTTTTCTCTTTTTAAATAGCTGAATGTCCATTTTTTTAAAATGATTCGGTGACAGGATTTAATTTACTGTGAGAATAATAGTCTGTTCTAGATCAAATAATAAATAATTACAAATTATTGTGGAGTTCACTCCTTCAAGAATTTATGACTTATAACAAACTATTATTCTCACAGTAGGTCAAAAATTGTTATGCTAGTAAAGCCTTTTTTTTTTTTTTTAAATTGTGAGCCCCACTCTTTGGCAAGTCAAAATATTACAGAAATAAGCCTGTATATAGCCCAAATACCACTGGAGTTTATCATCTATAGGATTTTTTTTTCCACGTCTTTAGAAGTTGGATGCTTCTTGGAGAAAGGAAGATTTAGCAATCTGGAGTAATCTGAGAAACATAAATTCAGTTGACAGAATTGTTATATATTTGGGATTCAAATTTTGTGGAAACATCGTACCCTTATCCATCTAAAGTCCAAGTAAATGATAAGTCATACCCTTGCTGGGACTGAATGTTTAGATATTCAAATGGAGTTAAGCCACTCTTGGCGATTCAAGAGATAGGGTATCCTGGGAGATGCAAACTCTGTGGTGGCCGAAGACAATTTGAGATGCAGCATATGCTACCGTTGTTATATTTTCTGCATGAAGCTGCTGATGATTCTTAGGAAGATGCACAGGAGAATTGGAACTGCCTGACAGCAATTATATTTACTTGTTCCAAGGTACAAACAACCTCCTCATATTGTTGTGCATAGATGCTGTTTTTCCTGGATGCTGTTTTGTAAGCATAATGACTTAGAGCGGTGGTGGTCGGGGAAACTCTTAGTGACAGATATCGGTTGAACACTCTTTTTTAGAATCCGGTCTATAAAAAAATAGACTTTGGGGGATTCACGGTTTTCCTTATAAAAGAAACAACCTCTTTTCTAGATTCGCTATTTTGGTTGGATGAGCTTTGTGGATTTCTTTTGGTTTTGGATTTTTTTCGTGGAACCCAAAAGGTTCACTACCTTTATGACACCCATGTTTTGTTCACTGGCACTATTCTCATCATAAGGCTAGTTGCTCTTAGGAAACACCTGCTTTTAAGTCTTCAGTTCAAAAAGGTTTGGCCCTTCTTATTTTGATTTTTGGTTAAATACTGCTCCAGTAAGGATATATAACCAAGTCTTCAGACCATAATCACCTTTGCAAGTTTTTGTATGCTCATTAAGCTCATATATAAAATGTATACATAGAATTGTTCCTCATTGTTAAAATTATGTCTCGAGTTTGAGCTCAATACGAGATTCGATGCACACAAGGAGCATTTGTTGATCAAAGTTCGGCGCAAATTGACGCGCAAATTGACAATGAAGAAGCAAAGCATGAAGGCCCTCTGCACGTGTATATTTGTCAAAGATATGCACGCCTCCCAAGTCCATTTTTATCTACCTCTTTAATTGCATGCACATGGACGTGCATGCATGGCGAGAAATGGACGTTGAAGACTAAGGCAAAAGTAAAAAGTTGTGGGCTTGTTTTGCCTTCTTTCATTAAATCCTTGTTTCTTTCCTTTGCTATTTTTTATTCAGCTGAAGCCAACAGAAGGAAAGAAAGGATAAAATATTAATTGAAGGAGTTGAAAGTCATTGAGATGATCTTGGAAGACAGCGGCCATCCTTCTTTTGCGCTTAAATTATGGGCGCATGTTTTCTGCCTCATTAAATGCGTCCCGTGCAAAGTGTGCATGCGTGCCCATGAATTTTGGTGGGCGTCGGTGCTGATTGTGAGCACCGAATGAGTCCACATTTCTGTCTTGTTTCTCCTTTAAAAAGAGGATCAGAGAAGAGAAGCAAGGGAGAGCTGAAGAGAGAAGTCGTGAAGCTTCCTGGAGAAAAGGGAGAAGCTCTCGGCAGAGAGGAATTTTCTCGTTGTAAATTATACCTGAGTGTTTTAGCTAGTTAAATTCTTATGAGTAGAATTTGTTTAATTCCTTGAGTGAGGTTTTACTAGGAATTGCGAGGGGCTAAACACTGTGTGAATTATTTGGGTGTAATTTGGGGCTAGGAAACACTGCAAGTGTGTTTGAGTACTCTAGTTATTATAATCTCCGGTATATCGCTTGTTTCTATAGTTAAATTCCGTATTGCTCTTCCCGTGGACGTAGGTTCCGAGATTCGGACTGAACCGCATAAATCTGGTGTCTGATTCCCTTTCATTCATTCCGACTATTTTATCCAATTTGCTAGTCCGTATACCGCGGGCAACACTCATTGCATTCCTCGGAATTGTTATGACTCGCAAAACAAAGAATTGAGAAGTGGGGATTGGATTGTTGTTGATGAACCCGTATTAGTACAATGTGAGAAATCATTGAAGCAAGCTGTAATTGATTATATATCTCATTAGACGGTCTTGCCATTGTGTGGCCTCTTTTCTCGTAGAGTAAATTCTTGGTGTCCAAATCAGAAGAATTGACTTTTGCAACAGTGATGTATTTAAATACTGATTGGGTTAGTTCTGTGATCTCTCTGGCATGGAGCTCTTGATAATGGTATCATAAAAGTGAATAGAAAGATGTGACTAAACAGAAGATTGTGGTGGGTATCCTAAAAATTCTTAGGAGATGAATTGAGAGATATATGTGAAATACACTTGATATTATTACAATGTTCAATAGAGCTCTTTGGAAAGCAAACTCTTTTGCTCATTTTTTGGTGCAAAATTATCTTTTGAAAGCTTATTTTTGACTGATACTGTTATAAATTTTGCGAGGAGACATCAAAGTGGGCCCCAAGCATATACAAGCATACATTGAAGTTGCATATTTCATCTCTATGGTGATTGATTTTTATCACAAATTTCTCCGGCAAAGAAAGAAATGAAGGCTCACGTATGCTGCATGACTTATTAAAGCTGTAACTTCCAGTGTATATATAAATAAAGTACAAGAAATGTAAAAACAAGCGGCAGATATATACTCGGGTATCTTTTGCATACATAGATACACAGTTTCTAACCATAACATTCCTTATCACTTGTCCACTTAAAGCCTTCACCTAGCGAGATTTCATGTGAAGTCTGATAGAATTAGAAGGTTTCACAGGTGATTTTCCACAACATGAACCTCGTAGTTATGTATTACAGTGGCTGCGACTGTTTTTGTTTGAGTGAAAGCCACATCTTTTCCCAAACAAGTTCTTGGTCCGGCATTAAATGCAATGAACTTGTAAGATGGCTCTTGACTAATTCCTCCTCTTTCTGAAATCCACCTTTCCGGCCTAAATTCCAAACAGTCCTCTCCCCATATTGATTTCATCCTCCCCATTGCATACATAAGGATGAGTATCTTAATGCTGGGATCGACTTGGTGTCCACTAGGAAGGACGTCAGGCTTTGCAGGGCACTTGTGTTGAAATGGAACTGGTGGGTATAGCCTCAAAGATTCGCACACTGCGCCATGTAAATAAACCATCTTGTGCATATGCTCACTAATATCGAAAATCCTAAGATTTTGTTCTTCCTTTAGGATTACGGATCTGATCTCCTCTCTAATTCTCTTTTCTCTTTTCGACAGACGGCTTCATGGAAATAGCCTAGAAAAACCATGTTAGAACTGAACTAGTAGTTTCTGTGCCGGCGCTCATGAAATTCAAAATCGTGTCCCTAAGGAACTTGTCATTGCATCCTAAAGCACCCAATGTCTCATTTTCCACCATATACGATGTCAATAAATCTGCACCATTTTCATCTCCCTTCACTTTGTTGGTTCCTTCTCTTCATCGCTATGTAATTTCCTAGAATGTGGTCTATATCTTCCCAAGCTCCTTAGTTTCTCCTCCACTCCAATCCCCAATAACCTTTGCAGAGTACCAAACCACTCCAGGTACAAGTAGCAATAGAAAATGTGACATCCTCAATTTTCGACCCCGTTTCAATAATATGAAATGGGCTTTTCATTGATGCGCCTATGGTCCTATTTTTCTGAGTTGGCCACTCACGAGTTAACCAACCTATTAGGTGAAGCTGTTAAGGGATATAAACCCGACAAACTCGAGAATTTGATCGGAAATCGACTGCTCGACCGTAATAATTGGCAAGGGTCAATACGGCACCGTTATAATTGAATTGTGATTAGATATAGGCCGATTCGACGGAATCATGCAATTTAATTGTGGGTGATTCCGCATGATTACGAAATTCGCGTCGAACGGCACTAACCTGGTTTTCTATCGATTTTATACTCGGTGCCCGTAATTGAAATCTTGCAATTTTTACACAACCGAACGTTGTCTATGGGTCGGAGATGCATAAACGTGGATAAAAAATTATTGACCACGGGTCAAACGCGCTAAAATCCCTAAAAGCTACCCGATAGGTTAGGTCATGCTAAAATCGCGTCCGGTCGATTTTAACCATGAAATTGAATTCAATTTCGGGAATTGAACGTTTGAGCGTGTCACGATTTATTTTTAGGACATCGTCTCATCTTTTGGAAAAATTCCGTCAAGCCCAAAATTTTGCGGAAAATCAAATTCGGCAAAAAGAATTAAAGGAAATTCGTATGGGTTGCTAAAGGGGACTATTTGGCCACCAAAATGACTTATTTGGTGAGGAATTGGAAGGAAAATCACCCATTGGAGGACCATTTGACCTTTGTGGCTGAAGACTTTGAGGCATTACACTCAAGTGCTTAGATATTCCTCTTGTTTCCTCATTGGTTGCATGTTTGACCCTCGTGGCCTCTTGTTCCCTCCTCATGCGCATCCTCTCCCCTGGCTGAACCCTTTATGCCTTCAGCTTCTTCATTTATTCTTCTTCTTCTTCTTCTTCTCCATTTTCATTCTCTGTTGCAGCCTTCATTTCCCTTGTGCCGCAAGCCTCTAGCCAACCCGCCCACTTCACACGCCTCACTGCAACGCCGTCCCACCATCGTCGAACCTCCAGCTCAGCCAGCCTGTTCGACCGTCCTTAGCCACCGTCTCGCCAGCCTCATCTGCGCTATCTAGCCTTGCGACAAGACCACCAGCCTGCCAGCCTCGTCCTGTGCTGCTGTCTACCATTGCCAGCAACGCCGCCTGACCAACTCACCGTCCCACCTGCAGTTGCCGTCCGCCGGACTAGCCAGCCAAGCCTAGCCCTACGATCAGCCATTGATCCGGCAGCCTCAAGATCGAATCTCAGCTTGGGTTGAGACTTGTTGGGCCATTTTCAGCCTCAGTTGGTCCTTTGTTGGAGACGCCGTAGGCTCGGGTCTTCACCGTCTTCACGTCGCCGTTGCCGTGAACTCATCGCTGCCTTAATCCGGTGAGTTAACGCTCTAATCTCGGATTAGGAAGTTAATTGCACTTAGTAGGTTAGTTAGTACTAATTAAGGATTAGTGTAATCCTAGTTAGTGTAATTAGTTTTTAGGATGGTTAGTTACCTAAGCTAGTTTGGTTAGGTGGTTAGTTAGGTTAGTTGGTTAGCTTAGTTAGGTTGATGTAGTTAGCCTAGTTAGGTTGATGTAGTTAGCTCAATTAGGTTAGTTCGGTTAGCTTATTTAGATTAATTAAGTGGATTAGTTTAAATAATTTGCAATTTAATTAATTAATTATAATTAGCGTAAATTGTGACGGGACAGCCATTTATAAGAATTTTACGCTGATCGTAGTGGTTACGTTTTTATGTGAAATTGACTGCTTATATGTGAAATTGAGTGCTTGATGGTGATTGGCAATTATTATTGCAAAATTTGATTTTTGGGTATTTAATTAGAAAAAATAGCGGGTGTCGGTTTTTGACGCCAAAATTTTGTATAGTATATGAAATCTTGGAATTTTGAAATGAGAGTGTACCATGCTTTATGGTTCGATTTAAATGTGTGACCACGCACAATTATTTTACTGGGAATTTTTAATACGAAGAAAATTAGCCAAGTCCATTATATGAAATTGAGGCATTTGAGTGCAAAGTATGATGTTCTTGGCCGAGTATGGATGTGCGTGTGGTCACTATCGGAACTCGTCTTGATGTGTTCACCCAGGACGATGCTTGATTAAGTTAGGATGCCCCATGTCAACGGATACCGGTCGCAGTGGAGGTTGGGTCGATGCTCCTTTATGGAATGCCGTCTAGTTGTAGACGTTGCCATGCTCGACAGAGTGGGACGACACCCGGTAATGCCAGATGACCGCCGACTATTGAGTTGGCCGTGGCCGTTGGGTCGTAAATAACTGGGACACGCTTGAGTGATTGTGATAGCCGCGCTTGATTATGGGACAAAATTATGTGGCACGGAATGGGACGTGTCATAACGATTTGGCCTTATAATCGAGACTTATATGATTAATTAATATAAGAAAATGAGGTGTTCCAGTTATTGATTATGCTTGCTACATTTATAAGTGCATATGTGTTGAACTAATATACAGGGACGTGCTGAGGTGAGATAAGTTGTGTGTGACGCCTATTTAGGCTGCCTTTGAGTGAATTCTCGTCTTAATTGGGGTTTAAAGTGTTGACTCGCTGAGACTTATCTCATCCCGTCGTGATTTAAAATTTTCAGGTCCTTAGTATGGAGAGGCGTCACGTCCATTTTGGGTGCCCATAGGAGGTGGAGTCTGAGTCTACCTTTTTCTCCATTCTCGGGACCACCTGGAACCGTGAACTTTTGGTGACCACTATTTGGGTCGATGAGGGCCTATCTCACTTGGTACCTCATTGCTTCAAAGCGTGGTTCCTTAACAAGCCTAACGGGGTATGGGAGGGTCATTTGCAGGGTTTTGACGGGCCTACCGTTGAAACTGAGAATGAAGAGGTACTTCACCCCATGGACATCAATATAATGGATGATATCACGGCGAACTCGGGGCCCGTGGCTGGAGGGTCCGGAGCGTAGGTGGCCCAGTAGTTTCTTTTGAGTCAGACTTTTGTATATAACTTTGTAGGGCTAACCTGGCGTGTTCATAAAGTATGGTTTGTGATAATTAGTTGTCTTGCTTTTACTATCCATGTGTTGATTGTTGTCTGGGGTTTGTTTGATTCGCTTCTGCATGTGCATAAAATTGAATAGGTCGGCGATGCGTCCTAGGACGTTGCAAATTGTAATCGATCGCCGAGGGATATGTGCATGCTCGGGGTTCGGGGCGTGACAGAAAATCACCTCTTCGGCATCAACCAGTGTCGTGGAAGTTGGGACTTCGGGGAATTCGATGGATAGGATGCCGTGGTCGAACCCCGCAACCAATTTGCAAGCAGTACCAAAGGTGAACATTTGGAACAATTCTTGCAAATCCACCGTATCACCTCTCCGAGACAATTCGTCCAACACCCTGAGTAGGCCATTCTCTGTGGCATCCCAAAATTCATGACGACCTCCAGTTACCTTAAAGTCTATGAATAGGTGATGGAAGTACCATCAAGTTATTTTATAGCCATTTAATCCATAATTTGTAATAAGATTTATGGCCAAGCTTTTAATGGATAATTATGTGATAGGAAAGAAAATTCTATCATTGGCCATGTGTATTATAAATTGGAATTTATGGATTTGTGACTACAAGTTTTATGGCCTTATTATTTTTGCAAGTTAGGTATTTATTTAAGTGGAAAATGTTAGTAGATTATTAAAAGGTTAGTGGGCCGAAATTCTTAGGCCAAGCTAGCGCAAAAACCCAGCCCAAGACCCCCACCACTTCGGCCCAAAGCCCGGCCCATGGAGCCCATGGGGTAGCCAACGCATGAAGGAGGTGAAGCATGGTGGACACTTGTCTTTGAATTGCTTCCACTTGTTCATTATTTAAAGCCACTTGTCCATGCATCTTCCACTTGTCCCTCCATGCAAAAATGGAAGCATGCAAAGGGTTTTATTGAAACCAAAAGGAAAAGGGGGAGGGGGTTTCATACGAAGGCAGGAGAGGCCGAGAGAGAGGAGAGAAAGAGAGAAAGAGAGGAAGAGAGGAAGAGAGAGAGGAAGAAGGAAGAGAGTTTGTCCGCCGTTCGTCGCTGCTTTGCCTCTGTTTGCTGCTGTTTTGTGCTTGAATCTAAGGCAAGTGAAGTCCTAAAACCTACTCTTTGCATTGCTGTGTGTATGTGTAGTAGATGGTAAGTCTTGGTTGTGGTAGATGGGATGAGATTTCGGAGCTTGAAGAGAGATTCGTTGGTCATGCATGCTGATTTCGGAAAGACCAGTCCGACCGTCCGTGAGTTTGTGTGTTGCATGTGACGTTTTATTTGGAATTTCACTTCGAATTTTTCATGAAAGTTGTAGAGAACATCTTGAAGTATAACATACTAAAATTTGAGACAAAATGGACAAATATTGAGGGGTGAAACCCTTTTTCTACGAAAACATTAGATCTGGAAACTGTTTTGTTGACCTCTTGGTGATTTCTTGTGTTTCATGTGACTTTTTGTTTGCAATTTCACTTCAACCTCTACATGAAAGTTGTAGATAAAATCTTGATGAACAACATACTAAAATTTGAGGCAAAGCGAACAAGAAGTGGTCAGCGAAACGATTTTTCTTTGGAGAGACTAGATCTGGAACTCGTTGTGCTGATCTTCAGTGGTTTCGTGGTCTGTAATGTAACTTTCTTGTTGAAATCTCACTTTGATCTATTAACAAAAGTTGTAGTATACTTCCTGAGGTAGAACATATAAAAAATTTAGAGGAAATTAACGAAAATAGGTCGGTGAAACCATTGTCTTTTGAAGAAACTGGATCTGGAAAAACGCTGCTTCGACCTAGTATGTTTTCGGGATTTTTATAAAATCATACAGTTAAACTTTGATCATGTGTCCCCAATGAAAGTTGTAGGTAATATTATGAGGAACAACATACTGAAATTTCAGAGTAAATGGACCAGTAATGACCAAGGAAACGATTTTTCTTCAACACGGGTAGATCTGGAAAACGATACCGAGAATAGGAAAAGTAAATTGATTTTATCTTTTAATCCATAACGAATTGGACTACGATTTCTTCATGAAACTTGTACCTATAGGTCTTAAATACAGCGTGTTCAAATTTCAGAATTTTCTGAGTTTATTAAGGGTTCAATTGAAATTGTTTTCGAAACTGTGCATGGGTCATGTTAAAAACCCTTTTCAGTGATATATACGAATCTGTACGTATTATGTGAAGCCTTGTTTGATATGTTGTCCTTCACGAAATATGTTTTCTTAGATCTTATCTACATTATGGTAAATTTTCAGAATTTATTTCCATCGTTTGCTAATTTTCTAGAGTTTTTCATTAATAGCACGCATTCTGTTTAAGCTGAAAATTGTTTTATTTACTGTTTATTGGATTTATTATGTAAATCATGATGTCATGGATTATTATTCGTGCAATGACATGATGACATTCATACATTTCATATGATATCAAAGGATTGATGGATTTTCATGAACTCAATGAAGTTTTCAAAACCATTGCATCGAATGATACTTTTCCCAAGGCATATTATATGATTTTTTAAAAAAAGGGCTGCTGTCAAATCATTGGCATTGTTGCATCAAATGTGAAATTGAAAATGAGATGTATGGGAATATGCACAGTGGTGATGAGAAGGCCGTCGGAGGTGTGAGCCGACGATGCCCCGAGAGTGTCGGGATGCCCGGAATGTGGGGGTGCCGGATGCCCGGTGACCTAGTGGCGTAATTCCGGAGGGTCCTCGGGAGTTTCGAGATGCCCGGTGGTATACGGTACGTAATTCCAGGGGGAATGCCTGGTGGTATGTTGGTACGTAATCCCGGAAGCCTCGGAGGTGTGTGCCGGGGGGTTCCTCGTGATGCTAGTTGGGATGGGAGATGCCCGGAGTGTGTGTGCCGGATGCCCGGAGGTGTGTGTCGGAGGTTCCTCGCGATGCCAGGTTGGGTGCGAGCGATAAATTGTGGGATGCAAACATTGATCCTTGGAAAGAAAAACTGATGAGATCCTTGTGAAAGATAAGAATTGAAAGTGAATCATGTGCACGGGTGTATGTATATATGGCATGATGCATGATCTGCTTATGAAAGTAAATTAATGCTATTTGATATTGAAAATGCGATCATGAAGGCATGAATGGATCTCATGGTGATATATGCATGAATGCTTGATGATGAGTGCATGGTGGTATATGCACATATGGCATGGTGATATATGCATGAATGCTTGATGATGAGTGCATGATAGTATATGCACATATGGTATGATGACATATGTATAGCTGCAATGTAAGTTATGCTTGAATGCATGAATGATATGTGCTTTGTTATGATCCCTTGATTGTTCTGTTTGACGCAATGAGTAGTTTGGTGGATCTTTATTGCTGAGTGGTTGTACTCACCCCTTTTGGGGAATAACATTTCAGACTAGATAAGATACCTCTGCTGCCACTGTTACCAGTAGATGGATCAAGTGGTTGGATATGAAGGAGGAGGATAGCAAAGGAAGGAACTTTCAGACGCCGACACTAATCGATGGACTTTAAGTATACGACTGTTGGAGGAGATGTCGGTTATCTTTTGAAGTATAGTCGAGTATAGAAGATTACGGCATTTTGATGTACCGATGAATGATGTCCATCTGGTTTAAGTAAATAAAAGTGTACGGATTTTACCTACAAATGTTTAGTTGGTGTACATCGTTTTCTAAATATAGGGAAGGGAGTTGATGGATGTGCTTCCGCTATATGAATTGCGCAAGGGACCGATCAAAAAAAAAAATAATGTGTAAACCCCTGGGTTGTATGGACCCGCTGCAATTGAAATGGTATCAGAGTGACATGTCATCAGGTCAAGTGAATGGAAATCGAGCTGTGGCGACCCTAACGGTTCGGGGGCCGTCGAGGGGTGCCACATTCTCCGCCTTGTCCCTGGTCATCGCTGCCAAGAACCGATGGAATCGTTGGTGTTTCATGAACACATGAGAGACCCTTGTTTGCATACTCCACATATCAGAGTTAGAGTTGAAGACCCCGTCGCTGAAAACGTCGAACACCCTCTTGAACTCGGGCCCTTTCGTGAAGTTCCCAAAGTTGGCGATAATGATGTAGTGGAAAATGGCGGGATCGGTGGAGAGTAGCATGTCCATGCCAGAAAACCAGTGGAATCGGAAGAAGAAGTTGCAGCGGCTCCGCTCAAGAATGCTGGTGGTCCAGTCGTGGATGCGGCTTAGGTTGAGGGAGAGCGCCAGTAGCATCCCCACAAGCAGCTAGTTCTCGGGGAGCCCATCATGGCTTTTGCCGAGGAGACGAAGGACCACAAAGAAAATCCCGGCCAAGAATGTCTCCAATAAACCTATCAATGCCATCGAAGCTTCTCACTCTCTCTTTCTTTATCTGTCCGTGAGAAGGAATTGAAAGTCTGGTAATATATAGAAGAGAGTTGGAGACACAACACAGATGGTAGACGCAAAGTTGGCAGGATAGGGTTGATGATATCATTACGATGAGGCTGAGGTCGACTGTGTTGAAATAAAATAAAATTGATTATTGGCCAACGGTTGCTGGACGAGAAACTTGCAAGCATTAAAGAAGAGCCATAAAGACTTCATGATGATTACGTTTTCCTTCGACATTGGACTGTTTCGTTCTCTTTCTTAATGATATGTGGTTGTTATGTTTTTCTTTATTAAATGTAATGATTGGTGTTTGTGAGATTCAGTTCCTATATAAAGGAATGAAATCATGAGTTGTAGATCAAGCCACAAGCCATAGTCCATGAAGACACAAAGAAGAGAAAGCATTCTCAATAAAAATTTCTCCCTCCAATTTCTAGTGTTCTTATCCCAAGTTTCCAAAGTTTATTATCATTCTTTTGCTTCCAACATTTGGTATAGAGCTAGAAATGACATCTACCGGTTCTGTTTAATTGCAATTTCCAAAGTTGAATGGGAAGAATTTCAATAACTGGTTTGTCCAGATGAATGTTCTTTTCAAATCGCAAGATTTGTGGAATTTGATGGAGAATGGCTACACCAAAGTGGCTGATGCTGAAGCATTCGATGCTTTGAGAAAAGGGGAGAAAGATATTTTGGTGGAATCCATGAGGAAAGATAAAAAAAACATTGTTTGCAATCTTTCAATCTGTAGAGGAAGTGACATTTGAAAAATATCAAGGGTGGAGATTGCAAAAGCAGCGTGGAATACTTTGCAACAATCCTACAAAGGTGATGATTGTGTCAAATGGATGTGGTTTCAAACACTTCGAGGTGATTTTGAGTCTTTACACATGAATGACTCTGAATCAATCTCGATGTACTTTGATCACGTGCAAACCATTTTTGACGGGATAAGTACACTATCAGTGCCAAAAGTTGTGTACTATGGCATCCTAGAATTCCTTGCCAATCTTTAGGGGTGCTTAAAATTCATGTCTTGCATTAAGACTTTGGCCAAGCTTTTGGTGAATAATTATTTGATAGAAAAATTCTATTTTTGGCCATGTGAGATGTGGCATCCCAAAATTCAAGGCAACCTTTAGATGTATTAAAGTCTATGATTAGGTAATGAAATTTGCCTTTGGGTTATGCCTTAGCTATTGACTTACTTTTAAGACCGAGTGTTATGTACCTTGTGTTCATGAGTTATTAAAATTAGTATTATAGGATAAGTTGATAAGAAGAATTTGTTCTTGGCTATGCACCTCATAGATTTAATCCCTATAGTTTAAATGTTACAATTTTTATGGCCATATGAAATTGATAATTTGAAATTTATAAAAGAGGGAATTAAGATGAATTATTAAAAAGTAAAATTGGAATTTATTAAGATTGAACTTTAGGCCCAAGGGTATTGGACCTAAAGTGGGCCAAATTGGCTTGGCCCATGAAGCCCATGAAGGGGCTGCCGTCGACCACAAGGGGGGGAGGAGCCGGCCCATCCTCAAGCCCATCATGCATGGGATTTGCCAAGTGGCAAAAAGAGAGCTTCACCCATTGGCCACTTTGGGTGGCTCCTAATGATTGCAAATGATGGAATAAAAGGAAATAGAGAGAGAGAGAGTGACCGGTTTTGAGAGAGGGAGAGGGAGAGCTGTCGAGAGAGTGAGGGAACCGAGAGTGAGGAGGAAGAGGCCGCGCGAAGGAGGAAGCCGCTCGTCCGCCGCCCGCAGCCGCCCATGCGTCCACCGTTTCCCGTCGTCGTGCTCGCCGTAGCTCGGTTTGGAGGAAAGTTAGATCCATTGATCTGCTCTTGCATGTTGTGTCTAGGATGTGCTAGTGAAAGGTGATGAATTTCGGATGCCTAGGGTGTGAAAAACCGAAGTTGCAAGGGTGTTGTTTTGAAATAGCAATCTGTTTTCGAGTAAACAGCCTGACCCAGAATGTTTTAGAGGCTTGCATGCGGGGTTTGAGTCGAATTTTGGTTTCGACTTCTTCATGAAAGTTGTAGACAACATCTTAAAATATAACATACTAAAATTTGAGACAAAATGGCTGAGTTTTGGGGGGTGAAACCCTACCTGTACGAAAACTTTAGATCTGAAACTGTTTTGTTGACCTCTTGGTGATTTTGTGTGTTGCATGTAACTTTTTACTGAGAATTTTATTTCGACCCCTTCACGAAAGTTGTAGAGAACATCTTGAAGACTAACATGTTCAAATTTGAGGTAAAACGAACAAGTGTAGCCTAGTGAAAATATTTTTCCTTTAAAGACGATAGATCTGGAAATGTTGTACTGAACTCCAGCGACTACGTGGACTATAAAGTGAATTTTCTTTGGGAATCTCACCTGGATCCCTTAATAAAAGTTGTAGTGGACCTCTTGAGGCAAAACATATCAAAAATTCAGAGGAAATTAAGAAAGATAAATAGGTGAAATCTTGATTTTTCGGAGACAGCTAAACCTGGAATGTTCAGTACTAGGAACAGGGGCTTCGACCGTCCATAGTTAATTATATAGGATGAATCTGGCCTTGATGTCTCATGAAAAATCTACCTTAGGGTCTTGACTATCACCTGGTAAAATTTCATAGTTTTTGGAGGTCATTCGGGTATTTAAGTTAAAATATTTCAAGAACCGCGCAATCTGATGTGTCCGAATTTTGTAAGCTGTAATGTGTGAGCTATATCCTTTTGTGTGAAGTTCTTTTGGGCATGTGTTCTTCATGGAGTTGCTGCCTTATGTCTTGACTAACACATGTTCAGATTTCATAATTTCTGAAGATCATGTGAGTATTTAATTAATATGTTTTCTGAAATTGTACAAGCTGGATTTTGGTAGATTTCAAAAAGTCATGATGTATGGATTATTCTAAGTTGTATGGACCCCATGGATTATGTTGTCATAAGTGATTGGATCTTGCTGCGTATGTGATGATATTTGGAACTACATATAAGGATCAAAATGCTGAAAATGATCTTGTTGCCATCATATCATATGCCATGTTGAAATTGAGCCATAATTGTGAATGTGAACTATGATAAATGAGAATGCCGTCGGAGGTGTGAGCCGACGATGCCCCGGGAGTGTCGGGATGCTCGGCCAGGGAGTGTAAATGCCGGATGCCCGGAGGGTGTGTGCCGGATGTCCTCGGGAGTTTCGAGATGCCCGGGATGTGGGGGTGCCAGAAGCCCGGAGGTGTGAGCTGGGGGATACCTCGTGATGCCAGTTAGGGTACAAGATGCCCAGAGTGTGTGTGCCGGATGCCCGGAGGTGTGTGCCGGAGGTTCCTCGCGATGCCAGGTTGGGTGCGAGCGATAAATGTGGGATGCAAATATTGGTCCCGGGAAAGAGAAATGTGGCGGTTCAATTGGAAGAATAAAAATTGAGAAATTGAAATTTAATCATGCATGGTATGGTTACATGTATGCATGTATGATTGATGATGAGTGCATGGATTTATATGCACCTATGGCATGATGGTATATGCATGTATGCTTGATGATGAGTGCATGGATGTATATGCACCTATGGCATGACGGTATATGCATGAATGCTTGATGATGAGTGCATGGATGTATATGCACCTATGGCATGATGGTATATGCACCTATGGCATGATGGTATATGCATGTATGCTTGATGATGAGTGCATGGATGTATATGCACCTATGGCATGACGGTATATGCATGAATGCTTGATGATGAGTGCATGGATGTATATGCATATATGGTATGATGACATGTGCATGGCTGCAAGGTAAGTAATGCTTGGATGTATGAATGATATGAACTATACTATGATGTCTTGATTGTTCTGTGTGATGCATTGAATGGTTTATTGGATCTTTTACCTACTAAGTGGCTGTACTCACCCCTTCGGGGACCAACATTTCAGATTAGAAAGATGCCGCTCCCTACTGTCACGCGGGGTACCTTCTCTGGCCTCCCATCTGATGTGGAGGTAGAGTGTTCAGAGATCGACTGCGTTACCATCCCTGGTCTGACGTTTGTGCAAGTTCGGGTGCTGGTCATGTACGATGTGGGCCTGGCTAGGGGCCCAGTCATTCAGGAGTTTTTGTCGGTTCACGTCCGCCGAGATGGAGTGCTTAGGGGGAATGTTGCCGCCACCACCGCCTGACGCACCAGGATGGGTGTGACGGCCCGCGTAAGGAGTAGGAGCTGCTACTTTTTGGACATAGCCAACACTAGTAGATGGAGGATTTTGCATGATCGACATAGAGGGTCGAGCTGTCTCTTTTTGAGTTGTGGCCAAGTCTAGCCAAGAGTCTTGGTTTTCCTTTTGGTTGTACTGACCCGTGAAACCATCTTGAAATATGTAAATAAAGAGTGGCTCGGCTTTATTTTCTTATGGTGTTTAGTGGTGTGCATTGTATCATGATTGTTGGAGTGAGAATTGGTAAGACTTGATTATGCTTCCGCAATAAGATGCGCTGGGACCGTTATTTAAAAAAAAAAAAAGGGCCTAGGAACTAAGGTTCTTCTTTGGTATTTGTGGTGACCTTAGGTGTTTCGGGGTGCCACATGAGATTATGGATTGGAATTTATGAAGATAGGTCACAAAGTTTTGTGATTTATAAATTTCAATTAGGTGTTTATATAATTAAAGATTAGGTAAATTAATAGGATGAGGATGGGCTGGAAAATTTAAAGCCCAAACCAGCCCATTGCCTCACCCCATCTTCGGCCGGCCCACGAAGCCCAAGGAAAGGAAGAGCTGCCGTCGGCCCATGGCTGGCCCAAGCCCAGCCAAAAGATGGAGGCCCATCTTGCATGAAGAAGGCCATTTGTCCCTCCTAGCTGCCAAGTGTTCCCCATGCAAAATCAATGATTGTTCATCATTGAGGGGAAGAAACTAAAGAAACCGGTTGATGATGGAGAGAGAGGGGAAGCGTCGTCGACCGAGAGAGAGAGAGAGAGAGAGAGAGAGAGAGAGAGAGCTACCGAGAGAAAGAGAGAAATCGAGAGAGAAAGGGAGAGTGAGCGAGCGGAAGAAGAGAGGAAAGGAGGAGAGCTGCCCGTCGACCGTCCACCGTGTGTCCGTCGCTCGTCGCCGTCCGTGTGCTTGCTGTTTGCTCGGTATAGAGGCAAGTTGGGATCCTTAATCTGCTCTTGCATGTTGTGTCTAGTATGTGTGCTTGAATGGTGATAGAATTCGGATGTTTAGGGTGTTAAAAGTTGAAGTTCTAAGAGAAATGTTTGAGACTAGTAAACTGTTCTTGAGAAAACAGTTCGACCTTGGATGTTCTTTTGGTTTGCATGTGTTGTTTGAGCTGGATTTTGGTTGTGACTTCTAAATGAAAGTTGTTAAGGACTTCTTGAAATAAAACATACTCAAATTTGGGATAAAACGAACAAGTATAAATGGGGTGAAATCTGTATTTTTCGGAGAGACTGAGTCTGGAGATTTCGGTAACTACCTTTGAGGAATGCATGGACTGTAAGCCTATCTTTTTGTGGGAAAACTAACAAGAATAGATAGGAGAACTCGTAGTTTTTCGGAAGTAGTCAGATCTGGAAACTTCAGTATTCAAACAGAAGCTTTAACCGTCTATATTAAATCATATAGAACGAATTTGACTTTGATTTCTTCATGAAAAACCTACCTTAGGATCTTGACTACAACATAGTCAAGTTTCATGAATTTTGAAGGTTATAGGGTATTTAATTGGAAATATTTCTAAAACCCTGTAATCTGACACGTTCGGACTTAATCAGTTTCAATGCATGGGTCATATCATTTTGTATGAAGCTCTTTTGGCAAAGTGTTCTTCATGAAGTATTTTTCTTTATGTCGTCCTTGAAATATATTCGAATTTCATAATTTTTGAAGTTCATTTGCCTATTTAACTGAAATTGTTTCGAAAACTGTGCAAGTTAAGTGGTTATGATAATGGTGCTGTGATGTTCGGTCTATACCGCATGATATGAGGGTCTTTTGTGACACCCCTCGACGGCCCCCCATCAGATTAGGGTCGCCACAGTTCGCTTACCATTCCCTTTTCCTAATAACATGTCACTCTGATACCATTTCAATTGCAGTGGGTCCATACAACCTGGGGGTTTACATCTTTTAGATCGGTCCCTTGCGCAATTTATATACGGAAGCACATCCAACAACTCCCTTCCCTATATTCAGAAAACGATGCACACCAACTAAACATTTATAGGTAAAAGCCGTACACTTTTATTCACTTAAACCATATGGACATCATTCATCGGTACATCAAAATGCCATAGTTTTCTATACTAGGCTATACTTCAAAAGATGACCGACTTCTCCTCCCACAATCGTATGCTTAAGGTTCATCAACCAGTGTCGGCGTCCAAAAGTTCCCTCCTTTGCTATCCTCCTCCTCGCGGTCATATCCAACCGCTCAATCCATCTACTAATCTGAAATGTTGGTCCCCGAATGGGTGAGTACAGCCACTCACCAGGTAAAAGACCAATAAACCACTCAATGCATCATGCCACACAATCATTACAATCATAGCATCACATGTCACTAAGGCATCCATGCACAACTTACCTTGGTATAATGCACATGTCATCATACCTCATGTACATACATCATCATATAGTCATTACCATCATGTCATATTACATGTACCATCATCATTACCATGCATCCATCCACTCTTCATCATCATATCACATGTACCATCATCATTACCATGCATCCATGCACATATCATCATCATATCACATGTACCATCATCATTGCCATGCATCCATGCACATATCATCATCATATCACATGTACCATCATCATTGCCATGCATCCATTGTGGCACCTCGAACCCTTCGTAGGTCACCACAAGCACCAATGTTACACCTTATTACCTTTCTTCTTAGAAGAGGCGTCGTAATTCATAGACATTTTTTTTTTTTTTAAACGGTCCCAGCGCGACTCATTAGCGGAAGCAGAATAAAACATCTCCATCTCTCCCTCCAACAGCCATGATACAAATACACACCACTAATCATCATGATTAAAAGACAAGCCACGACACTTTATTTATATATATTTTCAAGATGGGATTTCCTAGGTCGATACATCAAAAGGAAAAGCCAGGACTCAGCCACGTCCGGCCTAAAACCCCAAAAAGAACCCTCGACCCGCTACAACTCACGTGCAACAATCCCCATCATCAGTGTCGGCTAACTATCCCCAAAAATCCAGCTGCTACTCGTCACGCGCGGGCCCTCACACCCAACCCGGTGCATCAGGCGGTGGCGGCGGCAACATCCCTCGCATCACCCCGTCGCGACGAATGTGGACGGAGATGAACTCCTGGACAACCGGGCCCTCAGCCAGGCCTACGTCGTACATGACTAAACATCGCACTCGTATATACGTCAATCGAGGAACAGAAGGACAGCCGAACTCCTCGCACTCGACCTCGACATCGGATGGTAGACCGTAAAACACACCCCGCGTGACGGCAGGGAGCGGCATGCTGCTAATCTGAAATGTTGGTCCCCAAAAGGGGTGAGTACAACCACTCAGCGTAAAGGAATCCAATAGCCACTCAATGCATCATACAAATCATACATGCATTCCGGGCATTACTTACCTTGAAGCCATGCACATACTATCGTGCATCGTCATCACAATCATAACACATACATGCATACCATCATGTCATACTCATATCATCGTCATCATGACATCATCATATCATATCATGTAATATCATCATCATCATCATCATCATATGTGCATATCATCATCATCATCATCATCATCATCATCATATCATATGTGCATATCATCATCATCATCATCATATCATATATGCATATCATCATCATCATCATCATCATCATCATCATCATATGTGCATATCATCATCATCATCATATCATATGTGCATATCATCATGCCATATCATATATCATTATCATCATCATCATATGTGCATATCATCATCATCATCATGCATATCATCATGCCATAGGTGATCATCATCATGTCATATCATATCATGCATATCATCATGCCATAGTTCAATTTTTTTTTTCCACTTTTTAACCTTCCATTCGATCACCACATCACCCTTCCTCGGATCATCAATTTCATCCCATACATCACGCTCGCACCCCATCACAGTATCGCGAGAAAAACCTCCGGCATTCAGCCATTCCAGGCCACGGGGCATCCGGCCCCCCACATTCCGGGCATCTCACATCCCAACTGGCATCACGAGGCATCCCCTCGGGCAAAGACCTCCGAGGCTTCCGACATTTACACTCCCTGGCCGGGCATCCCACACCCCTACTGGCATCGCGAGGCATCCCCCTGGGCACAAACCTCCAGGGCTTCCGGCACCCCCAACTTTCCGGGCATCCTGAAACTCCCAGGGCCATCTGGCAATGTATCTCTATACATTCCGGGCATTACCATCCGCCACAACAATCTCCTCATTTAATCATTATTCATGTTCACCAATTTCGGTCTCAATTTAGCATGGCATATGATGTGATGGCAAACAAGTCATATCCAGCATGGAATTCATACATGCATCTCAATTCATTGTCATGCATACATCAAGACCTCATGATACATGCTACATGGCACAATTATTTATAAAATTTATGGAATTTATGCCAATTAAAATAATCCATTTATCATGCCCCTTTTTACATTTATTTAAATTCCAGCTTGTGCCACTTTCAAAAATATTTAATTTAAATATCTATATGATTCAAAAATCATAAAATCAAAGCAAGTGATAGACAAGACAATAGGATAATGATTTCATGCAAAATACATGGCCAAGTAGAATTTCACACAAACCCATAATTCACACAAAACAGCATGTAATTTTCGGATGAAATCAGAATGCACAGTTTCCGAAATAATTTGATTAAAATATCCATACGACCTCTAAAAATTACGAAATTTTACCGAGTTATAGCCAAGACACTAAAGTACATTTTTCATGAAGACTTCCAAGCCAAATTATTTTTAGATTAATTTCTACAGTCTCACGAAACTTCTGGATCCAACACCGAAACGTCCAGTGCATGCTTCTCCGAAATACTGAGTTCTCACCTACCTATCCTTCTTCGTTTCCTCTGAAATTTAGATATGTTTTACATCAATATGTTCTCTACAAGTTTCATGAAGAGATCTAAGTCAAATATCCAGAGTATAGTCGTCATTTAGGTCCATGAAGTCTCGGGTGTCTTGTACTACGTCTCCAGAATTTCCGTCTTCAAGATTTAGTCGATTTACTAGGTTATACTTGTTCATATTTCTTCAAATTTGAGTATGTTGTATTTTAAGATGTCCCCTACAACTTTCATGAAGAAATATAAGAGAGATTCTTAGCACAAATCAACATGCAACCACAAATTCATCAAAAGGTCAATGAAATCGTTCCAGATCTGAGGTCTCCGTAGGATGAGAGTTTGACCCCCTAAATCTCCATCATTTTCCACCAAATTTTATTATGGTGTAGTTTAAGATGTTAGCTACAACTTTCATGAAGAGATCAAAGCCAAAATCGAACTTGAAACATGCATGCAAGCTCTCACAAAGTTCTGACTCGAGCGGATTCAAACGAAAACAGCAACATTACTCAAGAACAAGTCATCCAAGCTTCGGTTTCTCCCTTCCAATCACTCAAAATTCGACTTTTCTACAACATACATGTAACACACACACATGCAAGAGCAGCAAGAGGACCCCAACTTGCCTCTAGACCGAACGGACGACGGCACACGGCGGCGAATCGGGCCGCACATGGCGGCGAACGGCAACTCCTCCTCTCGGCTTCTCCTCCCTCGGTCACTCTCTCTCCCTCTCTCTCGCACGGTTTCTCTCCCTCACTTGGCCGAACAAAGCAACCGGCCACTCTCTCTCTCTTCTTCCCTTTTATTCCCCCCATTTCCTAATCATTTATAATGATTAGATTGCCTCACCAATGGCCAATGCATGCCATCCCTCTCTAAGCCAATGCATGAAGACCTCTTGCCACTTGTCTTAATACATGCATAATGGGCTTTTGGGCTTGGGCCAGCCACTCTTGGGCCTCCTCTTGGGCCGGTCGAGAGCCCCCTTTCGTGGGCCTAATTGGGCCGACTAGCTTGGCCCATCAAGGCTTTGGCCAATGGGCCTAAGGCCCAACCTAAATAGAAATTAAATTTTTCCCTTTTATAATTTCTTCTACAAATTTTAAATTTTAAATTCCACATGGCCAAAGTCTTGTGACATTTTATTTATAGGAATTTAATTCATAAGATGCATGGCCAAGCATAGATTATTATCATTAATCTATCAAATTTAAAATCTCATAAACACAAGCACAAATCACCTAATCTTAAAAGAGACTAATGGCTAAAGCATTAAACCATAGGTAATTTCATTACCTTATTAGAGGCTTTAACACACCTTATAACTTGACTTGAATTTTGGGATGCCACATCCATGCATATAACATCATCATCATATCACATGTTCCATCATCATTACCATGCATCCATGCACATATCATCATCATATCACATGCATATACCATCATGCATATTTTAATTTCAATTTCTCAATTTCATCCTTTCATATTGGACCGCCACATTTTTCTTTCCTGGGACCAATGTTTGCATCCCACATTCATCACTTGCGCCCAATCCTGGCATCGCGAGAACCCTCCGGCACAATACCTGCCGGGCATCCGGCACCCCCACGCTTTGGGAATCTCGTACCCCAACTGCCATCACGAGGACCCTCCGGCACAATACCTGTCAGGCAACCGGCCGTACCCTTCTAGCCAGGCATCTCGCATCCCAACTAGCATCGCGAGGCATCCCTTGGCACGATTACTCCCGAGCTTCCGGAATTATGTACCGACATACCACCAGGCATCCCCCCCTGGAATTACGTACCGTATACCACCGGGCATCTCGAAACTCCCGAGGAAATCTCCGGGGCTCGTCATGAAAATGGTTTCCCCTACCCTCCGGAATTACGTACCGACATACCACCGGGCATCCGACACTCCCGGGGCATCGTCGGCTCACACCTCCGACGGCCTTCTCATTATCTCAATTCACATCTTCAATTATAGTTCAATTTTAACATGGCATGTGATGTGATGGCAATTGAGCTCATTTTCATCCTTTGAATTTATACATGCATCTCAAATCATCATCATACATGCAAGAAGACACAATCACTCATAACAATACAATTCATGGAGTCCATGCCTTTTCGAAGTTTACAAAATTCCAGCTTGTACTATTTTAGAAAACATTTAAATTAAATATCCATATGCTTCTCAAAAATCATGAAATCAAGACATGTGATAGACAAGACAATAAGATAACAATTTCATGAAGAACACATGCCCAAAAGAGTTCCACACAAGAAGATAACTCACACAATTTCAGCATGCAATTTCGGATAGAAACAGAATGTGCAGTTTTTGAAATAATTCGATTAAAATACCCAAACGACCTCCGAAAATTATGAAATTTTACCAGGTTATATTTAAGACACTAAAGTAGGTTTTTCGTGAAGACTTCTATGCCAGGTTCGTTTTAAATAATTTTCTATAGTCGTCCGAAGCTTCTGGTTCTCGCACCGAAATGTCCAGTGTAGTCATCTCCGAAATATTGAGTTTTCACCCCTCTATTATTCTTCGTTTCCTCTGAAATTTGGATATATTTTACCCCAAGAAGTCCCCTACAACTTTAATCAAGGGATCTAAGTCAAATTTCCAAAGAATAGTCACCATATGGGTCCATGAATTCTCGGGTGTCCTGTACCGTGTCTCCAGATTTACCGCCTTCAAGAGTAAGTCGATTCACTAGGCTACACTTGCTCATTTTACTTAAAATTTGAGTATGTTAATCTTTAGGATGTTCTATACAAGTTTCATGAAGAAGTTGAAGAGAGATTCTTGATAAAAATCGACATGCAACCACAAATCTACCAAAAGGTCAGCAAAACTGTTCCAGATCTAGTGTCTTCATAGGATGAGGGTTTGGCCCCTTAAATCTCCACCATTTTGTCCCAAATTTTAGTATGTTGTATTTTAAGATATTGGTTACAACTTTCATGAATGAATCAAAGTCAAAATCCAACTCGAAAAATGAATGCAAGCCTCCACAAGTTTCTGGGTCAGGCGGTTTACACGAGATCAGCAAGCATCTTTCAAGAACAAGCCACACTAGCTTCGGTTCCTTACCTCTAAACATTCACGAATTCAACCACACATGCAAGACACACATGCAAGAGTAGAAATCGATCCTAACTTGCCTCTAGAACCAAGCGGATGACAGCAAAAGGGACAGCACACCGGCGATGGACGGACGGCATGCGGGCGGCGACGAACCTCCTCCTTCCTTTCTCTCTTCCTCTCTTCCTCTCTTTCTCTCTTTCTCTCCTCTCTCTCGGCACCTAGACCGACCACTCCCTCTCTCTCTTTCTTTTTGGTTGCTTATATAAATTGCATGCACCCTCATCTTGCATGGGGGACACTTGTCCCTAAGAAGGAGACAAGTCTCTCCTTTGCCGAAGACACTTGGAGGCCATGCGGCTCCTCCTTCTCCCCCTCCATGCATCGACATGGGCCGGGCTTATGGCCCACTTTAGGCCCATCTCACTTGGGCCTAAAGTCCAAACTTAAATGGCCCAAGTTTATTTTTAATATACATATTAATCCTCATTTAAATAAATACCAAATTGCATAATAAAATGGCCAAAAGACTTAGCAACATAGTTTAATAAAATCCAACTTATAAAATTCATGGCCAAAAACATAATTTCCTCATCAAATAAAATCCTTGGTCTCACATGGACATAGGATGCGTTTCCAACAACAATAATTATCCATTTATATAAATACCAAATTATTCTTATTCACTTGGCCATAAATCTTGAAATCATAATTCAATAAACTCCTACTTATAAAACACATGGCCGTGAGTTATTTTTGGGATGCCACAATTCTCCCCTCCTTAGAGAATTTCTTCCTCGAAATTAGACATTGCCTATGCCTCCTCAAACAAGTGAGGGTACCTTTCCCTCATTTCATTTTCATTTTCCCATGTGGCTTCCTCCACATCATGATATCGCCAAAATATCTTAACCAATGGAATCTTCTTAGTCCTAAGAATTTGTTCCTTTCGATCCAGTACTTGCATAGGCTCCTCAATGTACCTCACTTTCTCATCCACTTTGATGGCTTCATGATCGAGTATGTGACCAGGGTCTGGCTGACACTTCCTCAGCCATGCCTGTACTCTTCTGAAAGCTATTGTTATACACAAATTCTACCAGGTATAACTTTCCATCCCAACTTCCTTTAAAGTCAAGGATGCAAGCTCTTAAAATGTCCTCTAATGCTTGGATCACTCTTTTCGCTTGTCCATCCATCTGTAGATGAAAAGCATTACTAAATGGGAACTTCGTCCCTAGGGCGGTTTGAAGACTTCGCCAAAGGTTGGAAGCAAATCTAGAGTCTCGATCAGATGTAATCATTACAGGAATACCATGTAAGCGTACTACTTGGCTTACACTTATATTAGCAAATTTATCCACCGGATAATTTACGCGAACTACTAGGAAATGGGCAGACTTAGTCGAGCGATCTACTATCACCTAGATAGAGTCGTGACCACTTAATGTCCTTGGTAATCCTTGCACAAAATCCATCGTCACATAATCTCATTTCCACTCTAGTATATCTAACGGTCTCAATCTAACACACCATTTAGCCGAATCATTCCTATACCTTAGTCACCATCAATTCAAGCCTAGAAACATCAAAATCGACACCATTAACAACTCATTTGTTTTAGTCCAACAAAGACGTTCACTATGCTTTCACTGCAACATAGATTCAAGCCTAAGATATAATACCATTCATTCAGTTCAAATATCGATAGTCCACCAAGACTTATTCAATTCAAAGATCGACAATCCACCAAAATAAAACTTGTCTAGTTTCCATCGAATATATCTCATGTCTCATCCTAAAGGATCATCACTTAGACTAATCATTCATCAAATCCACAATTTGAACTTCCACCATTTCACCTTGGAAAGACTATAACCACAAATGATCATATTCACTAATTCCACCAAACCTTTTTCAAACTGAGATCATCACCTAAAATTAAAAGTTGACCATCATCGATTAAACCTATTATTCCAACATATAAACCTCAAATAATTTCATGTCTCATATGACCACTCAAACTCATGACTTCCAAGATCAATCTATACATACTAAATACCTCCATGTAACGCATCAAGACTTCCAATGAGATCCTTTAATAGGAGGTCACTACTTAGCTCAAATGATCATAACTTAATCCTCAAATTCATAACTCGCTCTTCATAATTCACTTCTTAAGCCTTGCTTGTAGCACTACACTTAGATGCTACGCATGTTCTTTAGGTCCTTCAGAACATATTAGGATATCATCAAATGAAGACAATCACAATTTGATCCAAATAAGGCTTAAGTATTCTACTCATTAAATCCATGAATGCAGCTAAGGCATTCGTCAATCCAAATAGCATAACTAGGAACTCGTAGTGTTCACAGCGAGTCCTAAATGTGGTTTTAGAAATGTCTTCTTTCTTAATCCTTAGCTGATGGTATCCTGACCTTAAGTCATTTTAGAAAAGACTGAACTTCCTTGCAACTGATCAAATAGGTCATCAATTCTAGGAAATGGGCACTTACTCTTAACAATCGCATGATTCAATTGCCTATAATTAATGCACAAACGCATCTACCTATCCTTCTTTTTCACAAACAAGAGTTCTACAAGCTTAACCATGCTTCCGTTGCGCCACTCTGATAAAATTATCCCAGAAACACTACCTTCCCAGTTCAGTTCATAGTTCGGTTCATTCCTGCCCCCTTTTTGCCATCCTAGAAGCTTGCCAGGAGCCGCTCCTTGTTCAGGTCCTCTGACTTCGGCATCCACTCCTCGCTCTCATCGGATCGGGTCGTTACAGGTACACCAGCTTTCGCCTGGTTCGAACCCAAACTACACATCTACTGAAGGGTCTCATTTCAATAGGGATTAACTTACAGAGTTATTATCCGCTAAGCCTATCCCATTCTTAGCCTCATGGTTTTATCCTTAGCACATAGGTAAGTACTATCTCAGGAGATCATTCATCCTAGTCCATTGCTCACGAAGCTAGTCCATACTTACGACGACATCAAAGTCATACATAACTATCACTATTAAGTCCATTTCCAGATCTCATTCCCCTAGGGTTATCTCACTCATCTCACATGCCAACGTAGATAACAACATATCTTTCAGCGATGTAGAAATACGAAGAGGCATATCTAGAGATTTGTTCCTTCTCCTTACAATCATCTATATTTTTTGGATACAAATGAATGCGTGTCACTCATATCAAATAACGCATATACCTTTTTATCCCTCTATCGAAATCATACCTGAGATAACACTTTTGGAAGCTCCTGCTTCCTCTTGAGTGACCGCATACACCCTTCCTTGTGGTGGTGACCTCTGTGGATTCCTTGGTGGATTTGGTTCACCAGTACTTTGTTGTACCTGTCGTACCTGTCGCACCGAGCTAACATTCGGCTGCAACCTCTTTTGTGGACAATCTTTCTTAAAGTGTCCTATTTGCCTACATCCATTACATCTCAGTTGGCTATTACAAGGTCCTGGCCCATGCCTCCCATCACACTTTCGACAAATATCAAGCTGATAGGGTGCCTTCCCAAAAGTCGGGCCACTCCAAGCTCTTCTAAAATTTCCAAAGTTACTCTTTTTCTTAGATTCCCGTGTCGGACCTTGACCAGATAGGGTCTCTTACCCCTTCGAACATCATTAAAGGTCATTTGCCTCTTAGATTCTGATTGCTCTCTTACTAACTCTTGCTCTACCAACTGTGCCCTCTCATAAATCTCATTATAATCCCTTATATTTAGAGGCACTAGTTGTTTTCTAATATCAGTCCTTAATCCTTTCAGGAATCTCTTAGCATTTTCCTCTCAATCCTCAACCAACCTAGGAGCATACCTAGATAATTCAGAAAATTTTGCCTCATACTGGTCTACTATCAGCTCTTTTTGTTCTAACTGAACAAATTCAGTGATCTTCCTATCCTTGGCACAATCAGAGAAATGCTTCCTATTAAAAGCCCTAACAAACTCATCCCAGTTCACATCAGTACCTGGTGGAAAGATCGTATTCCTCGAAGCTCTCCACCAAAACTTTACATTTCCCTCCAGCTGGTACTCTGCCAAAACTATTTTCTCAGCATCACTACAGTCCAACAATCGGAAAATCCGTTCCATTCCATCAATCCAATGTTCCGCCTCCTCAGGACTTCCCATTCCACTAAACTTAAGTGGTTTCAACTTCATAAATTGTTCTACCAGTCCCTGAGGGCGACGTTCCACTCCAGGTTGTTGCTGCGCTTGTCTATCCATCAGATTTCTAATATTAGCCAATGCCTGCAGGATATCTTCCATTCGGGGTTCAGCCCTTGCAGCAAAGGCTTCAGCCCTCGATGGATGAGCAATTCCAGCTTGTACCATGATTTTCCTACAGTTTTCCAAGCATTTGCCTCAAGAATAATTTGTAACTCGGTGTCACTAGTCAGATCCATTAATTAAGGTTATTTACTAAAGTCACATAAGTAACATAGAATGTTACTGAAGTTACCAGGGATCTACGAGTGAATACTCATCATCCGTTGTTCAAAGTTAGTCAACCATTCTTGGTTAGTATCCTATGGTGTGCATCTTTCTATCCTCATTTCCATCTGAGGCACCTTATCACTCCAAATAAACCATAGCTCTGATACCAAAAAGGGGCTGTGACACCCCTCGACGGCCCCCGATCCGATTAGGGTCGCCACAGTTCGCTTACCATTCACTTTTCCTAATAACATGTCACTCTGATACCATTTCAATTGCAGCGGGTCCATACAACCTGGGGGTTTACATCTTTTAGATCGGTCCCTTGCGCAATTTATATACGGAAGCACATTCAACAACTCCCTTCCCTATATTCAGAAAACGATGCACACCAACTAAACATTTATAGGTAAAAGCCGTACACTTTTATTCACTTAAATCATATGGACATCATTCAACGGTACATCAAAATGCCATAGTTTTCTATACTAGGCTATACTTCAAAAGATGACTGACTTCTCCTCCCACAATCGTATGCTTAAGGTTCATCAACCAGTGTCGGCGTCCAAAAGTTCCCTCCTTTGCTATCCTCCTCCTCGCGGTTATATCCAACCGCTCAATCCATCTACTAATCTGAAATGTTGGTCCCCGAAGGGGTGAGTACAGCCACTCAGCAGGTAAAGGACCAATAAACCACTCAATGCATCATGCCACATAATCATCACAATCATAGCATCACATGTCACTAAGGCATCCATGCACAACTTACCTTGGTATCATGCACATGTCATCATACCTCATGTACATACATCATCATATAGTCATTACCATCATGTCATATTACATGTACCATCATCATTACCATGCATCCATGCACTCATCATCATCATATCACATGTACCATCATCATTGCCATGCATCCATGCACATATCATCATCATATCACATGTACCATCATCATTGCCATGCATCCATGCACATATCATCATCATATCACATGTACCATCATCATTACCATGCATCCATGCATGTAACATCATCATCATATCACATGTTCCATCATCATTACGATGCATCCATGCACATATCATCATCATATCACATGCATATACCATCATGCATATTTTAATTTCAATTTCTCAATTTCATCCTTTCATATTAGACCGCCACATTTTTCTTTCCCGGGACCAATGTTTGCATCCCACATTTATCACTTGCGCCCAATCCTGGCATCGCGAGAACCCTCCGGCACAATACCTGCCTGGCATCCGGCACCCCCACGCTCCGGGAATCTCGTACCCCAACTGCCATCACGAGGACCCTCCGGCACAATACCTGCCGGGCAACCGGCCGTACCCTTCTAGCCAGGCATATCGCATCCCAACTAGCATCGCGAGGCATCCCTCGGCACAGTACCTGCCGAGCTTCCGGAATTATGTACCAACATACCACCAGGCATCCCCCCCTGGAATTACGTACCGTATACCACTGGGCATCTCGAAACTCCCGAGGAAATCTCCGGGGCTCGCCATGAAAATGGTTTCCCCTACCCTCCGGAATTACGTACTGACATACCACCAGGCCTCCCCTGAAATTACGCACCGTATACCACCGGGCATCCCGACACTCCGGGGCATCGTCGGCTCACACCTCCGAAGGCCTTCTCATTATCTCAATTCACATCTTCAATTATAGTTCAATTTTAACATGGCATGTGATGTGATGGCAATCGAGATCATTTTCATCCTTTGAATTCATACATGCATCTCAAATCATCATCATACATGCAGCAAGACACAATCACTCATAACAATACAATTCATGGAGTCCATGCCTTTTCGAAGTTTACAAAATTCCAGCTTGTACCATTTTAGAAAACATTTAAATTAAATATCCATATGCTTCTCAAAAATCATGAAATCAAGACATGTGATAGACAAGACAATGAGATAACAATTTCATGAAGAACACATGCCCAAAAGAGTTCCACACAAGAAGATATAACTCACACAATTTCAGCATGCAATTTCGGATAGAAACAGAATGTGCAGTTTTTGAAATAATTCGATTAAAATACCCGAACGACCTCCGAAAATTATGCAATTTTACCAGGTTATAGTTAAGACACTAAAGTAGGTTTTTCGTGAAGACTTCTAGGCCAGGTTCGTTTTAAATAATTTTCTATAGTCGTCCGAAGCTTCTGGTTCTCGCACCGAAATGTCCAGTGTATTCATCTCCGAAATATTGAGTTTTCACCCCTCTATTCTTCTTCGTTTCCTCTGAAATTTGGATATTTTTTACCCCAAGAGGTCCCCTACAACTTTCATCAAGGGATCTAAGTCAAATTTCCAAAGAATAGTCACCATATGGGTCCATGAATTCTCGGGTGTCCTGTACCGTGTCTCCAGATTTACCGCCTTCAAGAGTAAGTCGATTCACTAGGCTACACTTGCTCATTTTACTTCAAATTTGAGTATGTTAATATTTAGGATGTTCTCTACAAGTTTCATGAAGAAGTCGAAGAGAGATTCTTGATAAAAATCGACATGCAACCACAAATCTACCAAAAGGTCAGCAAAACTGTTCCAAATCTAGTGTGTTCGTAGGATGAGGGTTTGGCTCCTTAAATCTCCACCATTTTCTCCTAAATTTTATTATGTTGTAGTTTAAGATGTTGGCTACAACTTTCATGAAGGAATCAAAGTCAAAATTCAACTCGAAACATGCATACAAGCCTCCACAAGTTTCTGGGTCAGGCGGTTTACACGAGATCAGCAAGCATCTTTCAAGAACAAGCCACACTAGCTTCGGTTCCTTACCTCTAAACATTCACGAATTCAACCACACATGCAAGACACACATGCAAGAGTAGAAATCGATCCTAACTTGCCTCTAGAACCAAGCGGATGACAGCAAAAGGGACGGCACACCGGCGACGGACGGACGCGTGCGGGCGGCGACGAACCTCCTCCTTCCTTTCTCTCTTCCTCTCTTTCTCTCCTCTCTCTCGGCACCTAGACCGACCACTCCCTCTCTCTTTTCTTTTTGGTTGCTTATATAAATTGCATGCACCCTCATCTTGCATGGGGGACACTTGTCCCTAAGAAGGAGACAAGTGTCTCCTTTGCCGAAGACACTTGGAGGCCATGCGGCTCCTCCTTCTCCCCCTCCATGCATCGACATGGGCCGGGCTTATGGCCCACTTTAGGCCCATCTCACTTGGGCCTAAAGTCCAATCTTAAATGGCTCAAGTTTATTTTTAATATACATATTAATCCTCATTTAAATAAATACCAAATTGCATAATAAAATGGCCAAAAGACTTAGCAACATAGTTTAATAAAATCCAACTTATAAAATTCCTGGCCAAAAACATAATTTCCTCATCAAATAAAATCCTTGGTCTCACATGGACATAGGATGCGTTTCCAACAACAATAATTATCCATTTATATAAATACCAAATCATTCTTATTCACTTGGCCATAAATCTTGAAATCATAATTCAATAAACTCCTACTTATAAAACACATGGCCGTGAGTTATTTTTGGGATGCCACACTTTTGGTGTAGTGTCCTTCATGAAATTTCTGCCATTATGTCTTGACTATCACATGTTCAAATTTCATAATTTTTAAAGGTCATTTGGATATTTAATGGAAATATTTTCTAAAACTGTGCAACCTGGATTGTGCGAATTTCAAATGCTTTAATTTATGATTATTCTGTTTTGGATGAGCCCCATGAATTATATTGATTGAGGTGATTGAATCTTGCTGAGCATGTGATGATATTTGGCATTGCATCTAGAATCAAATGCTGAATTTGACTTTGTTGCCATTACATCATGTGCCATGTTGATTGTGAGACATAAATTGGTGAATGAATTATGATGAATGAGAGACTGTTGGAGGTGGGCCAATAATGCCCTGGGAGTGTCAGGATACCCGGGATGGGGGGTGTCGGATGCCCGGTTGTATTGTGATACATGCCCGGATGTCCTCGGGAGTTTCGAGATGCCCGGAATGGTTGGGTGCCGGAAGCCTCGGAGGTTTGTGCCCGGGGGATGCCTCGTGATGCCAATTGGGATACGAGATGCCCGGAATGTGGGGGTGCCGGATGCCCGGTGGTGTATGTCGGAGGTTTTCTCGCAATGCCAGGTTGGGGTGCGAGTGATAAAATATGAAATGCCATTACTGATCCCGGGAAGGAAAGATGTGGTGAGCAAATTGAAAGATAAAAGTGGAAATTAAATTATGTATGGTATAGTGACATGTATGCATGGCTGTATAATATTATGTATATGAGGCATGGTATACATGCGGATGATTGATGATGAGTGCATGAAGATGTATGCACATATGGTATGATGACATTTGCATGGTTGCAAGGTAAGTTATGCTTGGATGCATGGATGATATATACTATGCTATGATGTTATGTGATGCATTGAGTAGTTTATTGGATCTTTTACCTGCTGAGTGGCTGTACTCACCCCTTTGGGGACCAACATTTCAGATTAGGAAGATGCCGCTCTCTCCAGTCACGTGGGGTACCTTCTATGGCCTCCCATTTGATGTGGAGGTAGAGTGTTCGGAGATTGATTGCATTACCATCCCTGGTCTGACGTTTGTGCGAGTTCGCGTGCTGGTCATGTACGATGTGGGCTTGGCTGGGGTCCTGGTCATTCAGGAGTTTTTTTCGGTCCACGTCCGCCGAGATGGAGTGATTTGGGGGATGTTGCCGCCACCACCACCCGACGCGCCAGGATGGGTGTGATGGCCGCATGAGGGGTAGAGAGCTGACGTTTTTTGAGAATAGCCGACACTTGTAGATGGGGGATGACACACGATCGATATAGGGGTCGAGATACCTTTTGGGTTGTGGCCAAGTGTAGTTAAGAGTCTTGGCTTTTCTTTTTGGATGTACCGACCTGAGAAACCCATCATGAATATATATATGTAAATAAAAGTGGTTCGGCCTTATCTTTTTCTTATGGTGTGTAGTTGGTGTGCATTGCATTATGGTATTGGAGGAATAGATGGTGAGACTTAATTATGCTTCCGCTAATAATTTGCACTGGGACCGTTTTTTTTTTTCAAAAAAAAAAAATGCCTAAGGACCTTGATCCTTCTAAAAGCCCCTTTCTTATAAAAGACAAGTAATGGATATTTTATTGAGATAAAGCGATAGGCAGGCTGTGGCAACCCTAACGGATCAGGGGTCGTTGAGGGGTGCCACATCCCGCTTTTGTTGGTATCAGAGCAATGGTTATAGGTTGGAGTGATAAGGAACCTCATTTGGAAATTGAGGAACATAATGACAATGCACGCCATAGGATATTTACTGGAATAGTTGGGTAACTTTGAATAACGGGTGATGAGTAATCACTCGTAGATCCCTAGTAGTTATTATGAACTACTTTTAGGTACCAGTAACATGGTTATGTTACTTATTTATTTAGTTGGTCTTGTTTTTAAAGAAGACATTGAGTTACAGATATTTCCTGAGGCAAATGCTTGGAAACTGCAGGGAAATCATGGTACGAGCTGGAAATGCTCATCCATCGAGGGCTAAAGCCTCTGCAGCAAGGGCTAAACCCCGGACGGAAGATATCCTGCAGGCATTGGCCAATATTGGAAATCTGATGGAAAGACAAGCGCAGCAACAGCCCGGAGTAGAACGCCGTACTCAAGGACTGGTGGAGCAATTTCTAAAGCTGAAACCACCTAAGTTTAATGGAATGGGAAGTCCTGAGGAGGCGGAGCATTGGATTGATGGGATGGAACAAATTTTCCGACTGTTGGACTGCAATGATGCTGAGAAAATAACTTTGGCAGAGTACTAGCTGGAGGGAAATGCGAAGTTTTGGTGGAGAGCTTCAAAGGACATAATCTTTCCACCAGGTATTGATGTTAACTGGGAAGAGTTTGTGAGAGCTTTCAATAGAAAGCATTTTTCTGATTGTGCTAATGACAAGAAAATTTCAGAATTTGTTCAGTTAGAACAAAATGAGCTGACAGTAGACCAATATGAAGCAAGATTTTCTGAATTGTCTAGATATGCTCCTAGACTAATTGAGGATCAGGAAGAAAAGGCTAAGAGGTTTCTGAAAGGGTTGAGAACTAATATCAGGAAACAACTGGTGCCTTTGAACATAAGGGATTATCACGAGATTTATGAAAGGGCGCAGTTAGTGGAGCAGGAGCTGATGAGAGAGCGAACAGAGTTTAAGAAACAGCTGAACTATAATGATGTGAGAAGGGGTAAAAGACCCTATACTGGTCAAGGTTGGACTTGGAATGTGAAGAAAAAGAGCAATTTTGGAAATTTTGGGGGAGCAAAAGATGGCCTGAATATAGGGAAAGCACCCTATCAGTCTGATGTTTGTCAAAGGTGTAATGGGCGGCATGGCCCAGGACCTTGCAATGGACGACTGAGATGTTTTGGTTGTGGACAAGTGGGCCACCTTAGGAGAAGTTGCTCACAAGAAAGGTCGCAAATGAGTGTTGGCTCGGTGCGACAAGGATATCAGAGTGCTGTTAGATCAAACCTACCAAGGAATCCTTAGAGGCCACCAGCACAAGGAAGGGTGTATGCGGTCACCCAAGAGGAAGCGGAAGCGGAAGCTTCCAAAAATGTTATCTCGGGTACGATCCTTATCAATGGTAAAAAGGCATATGCATTGTTTGATACGGGTGCTACGCATTCATTTATGTCTGAAAGATATAGGCATTTGAGTAAAATAGAAGTTACGCTTCTTGAGACGCCTCTTTGTGTTTCTACGCCTTTAAAGAATATGGTATTGTCTACGCTGGTGTGTGGAAATTGTAAGATATCAATGGGAGGAAAGGATATGGAAATAGACTTGGTCGTAATGGCTATGTATGATTTTGATGTTATCATAGGAATGGATTGGCTTCGTAAGTATCGGGCCAAAATGGATTGTTATAGAAAAGTGATCCAATTTGTCTTACCTGATCAGTCTAGTTGTGAATTTTTGGGAGGTCAGAGCCACCTACCTATAGCACTTATTTCCGCAATAGAAGCTTGTGTGTTACTTGACAAAGGATGTCAAGGGTACCTAGCCATGGTTAAAGATTATTCTAAGGAAGAGCCTAAACTTGATGAAGTTCGAGTGGTTAATGAATTTCAAGATGTATTTCCTGAGGAATTGCCTGGATTACCGCCGGAACGAGAAATTGAGTTCGAAATTGAATTAATGCCTGGAACAGGACCAATATTGAAAGCCCCGTATAGGATGGCCTTAGTCGAGTTGAAAGAATTGAAGGTGCAACTACAAGAGTTACTTGACAAAGGATTCATTAGACCAAGTGCTTCACCTTGGGGTGCGCTAGTCTTGTTTGTGAAAAAGAAAGATGGGTCGATGCGCTTGTGCATTGACTATAGGCAACTGAATCATGTGACTATTAAAAATAAATATCCTTTGCCTAGAATTGATGACTTATTTGATCAACTCCAAGGAAGTTCGGTTTTCTCTAAGATTCACTTAAGGTCGGGATACCATCAGTTAAGAATTAAGAAAGAGGACATTCCTAATACTGCGTTTAGGACTCGTTATGGACATTATGAGTTCCTGGTTATGCCATTTGGATTGACAAATGCACCGGCTGCATTTATGGATCTAATGAATAGGGTATTTAAGCCTTATTTAGACCAGTTTGTGATTGTTTTTATTGATGATATCTTGGTATATTCGAGAGGGCCTAAAGAGCATGAACAACACTTGAGGATAGTTTTGCAAACTTTGAGAGATCATAAGCTGTATGCCAAATTTAGCAAGTGTGAATTTTGGCTGGACCAGATAATATTTTTGGGGCACGTAGTATCAGGAGAGGGAATTGCAGTAGACCCAGCGAAAGTTGAGATGGTAATAAATTGGCCGAGACCGACGACACCTACTAAAATACGGAGTTTCTTAGGACTGACTGGTTATTATAGAAGGTTTATTGAAGGATTCTCACGATTGGCAGGTCCTTTAACAAAATTGACCGGAAAGAACGTGAAGTTTGAATGGAACGAGGAATGCGAAAGGAGTTTCCAGGAGCTTAAAAGAAAATTGACCTCGGCTCCAATTTTGACTATACCGACAGGATCGGATGGTTTTACAGTGTATAGTGATGCATCTCACAAAGGACTGGGATGTGTTTTGATGCAACATGGCAAGGTCATAGCCTATGCGTCCAGACAATTGAAACCCCATGAACTAAATTACCCAACACATGATCTAGAATTAGCAACCATAGTGTTCGATTTGAAGATATGGAGACATTATTTATATGGGGAAAAGTTTGAGATTTATACCGATCATAAGAGCTTGAAGTATCTGTTCTCACAAAAGGAATTGAACATGAGACAAAGGAGGTGGATGGAGTTGTTAAAGGATTATGATTGTGAGATACGATACCATCCAGGGAAAGCAAATAAAGTAGGAGATGCTTTTAGTCGTAAGTCAACTATGGAGATGGCTAGTTTAAGAATGGCGGAATGGAGCTTGTTAAAGTCCGTAGCGGACTCAAAGTTTAAATTGAAAATTGATTGTCTTACAAATATGCTTAGTGCATTAAGAATTGAGCCTGAAATTATTCAAAAGTTAAGACCTTACAAGAGTCTGACTCGGAAATTTTGAAAGTGAAAGATGCAGTGTCTTTAGGAAAAAGACCGGAATTTCAAGTCTCTGAAGATGGAGTGGTAAGATGCCAAGGACGACTTTGTGTTCCCGACAATGAAGAAGTAAAGAAGGAAATTTTGTCGGAGGCACATAGGAGTAATTACAGTGTTCATCCAGGAAGTACAAGGAGGTACAGGAATTTGCGTAAGCAATTTTGGTGGAATGGTATGAAAGCAGATACGGCTAAGCACGTTTCTCAATGTCTGACGTGCCAGCAAGTAAAAGCAGAACATCGCAAACCCGCAAGGCTCTTAAGACCGTTAGACATACCGGAATGGAAATGGGAACATATAACAATGGACTTTGTACAAGGATTGCCAAGGACATCAAGTGGTCATGACTCTATCTGGGTAATTTACATGATGTGTTTCATGTGTTGATGCTGAGAAAGTACCAGCTGGATCCTGGTCACATACTCGATCATGATGCCATCAAAGTGGATGAGAAAGCAAGGTACATCGAAGAGCCTATGCAAATATTGGATCGAAAGGAGCAAGTCCTTAGGACCAAGACAATCCCACTGGTTAAGGTGTTAGGGCGACATCATGATATGAAAGAAGCCACATGGGAAAGTGAAGATCAGATGAAAGAAAAGTACCCCTATTTGTTTCAAAAGGCATGAGTAACTGTTTAATTTTGAGGACAAAATTCTCTAAGGAGGGGAGAATTGTGGCATCCTAGAATTCCTTGCCAATCTTTAGGGGTGCTTAAAATTCATGTCTTGCATTAAGACTTTGGCCAAGCTTTTGGTGAATAATTATTTGATAGAAAAATTCTATTTTTGGCCATGTGAGATTATGGATTAGAATTTATGAAGATAGGTCACAAAGTTTTGTGATTTATAAATTTCAATTAGGTGTTTATATAATTGAAGATTAGGTAAATTAATAGGATGAGGATGGGCTGGAAAATTTAAAGCCCAAACCAGCCCATTGCCTCACCCCATCTTCGGCCGGCCCGCGAAGCCCAAGGAAAGGAAGAGCTGCCGTCGGCCCATGGCTGGCCCAAGCCCAGCCAAAAGATGGAGGTCCATCTTGCATGAAGAAGGCCATTTGTCCCTCCTAGCTGCCAAGTGTTTCCCATGCAAAATCAATGATTGTTCATCATTGAGGGGAAGAAACTAAGGGAACCGGTAGATGATGGACAGAGAGGGGAAGCGTCGTCGACCGAGAGAGAGAGAGAGAGAGAGAGAGAGAGCTACCAAGAGAAAGAGAGAAATCGAGAGAGAAAGGGAGAGTGAGTGAGCGGAAGAAGAGAGGAAAGGAGGAGAGCTGCCCGTCGACCGTCCGCCGTGCATCCGTCGCTCGTCGCCGTCCATGTGCTTGCTGTTTGCTCAGTATAGAGGCAAGTTGGGATCCTTAATCTGCTCTTACATGTTGTGTCTAGTATGTGTGCTTGAATGGTGATAGAATTCGGATGTTTAGGGTGTTAAAAGTTGAAGTTCTAAGAGAAATGTTTGAGACTAGTAAACTGTTCTTGAGAAAACAGTTCGACCTTGGATGTTCTTTTTGTTTGCATGTGTTGTTTGAGCTGGATTTTGGCCGTGACTTCTAAATGAAAGTTGTTAAGGACTTCTTGAAATAAAACATACTCAAATTTGGGATAAAACGAACAAGTATAAGTGGGTAAAATCTGTATTTTTGGAGAGACTGAGTCTGGAGATTTCGGTAACAACCTTTGAGGAATGCATGGACTGTAAGCCTATCTTTTTGTGGGAATTTCACTTCGATTTCCTAAAAAAAGATGTAAAGGACATCCTCAGGTTTAACATATCAAAAATTTGGAGAAAACTAACAAGAATAGATAGGAGAACTCGTAGTTTTTCGGAAGTAGTCAGATCTGGAAACTTCGGTATTCAAACAGAAGCTTTAACCGTCCATATTAAATCATCTAGAACGAATTTGACTTTGATTTCTTCATGAAAAACCTACCTTAGGATCTTGACTACAACATAGCCAAATTTAATGAATTGTGAAGGTTATTAGGGTATTTAATCGGAAATATTTCTAAAACCCTGTAATCTGACGCGTTCGGACTTAATCAGTTTCAATGCATGGGTCATATCATTTTGTATGAAGCTCTTTTGGCAAAGTGTTCTGCATGAAGTATTTTTCTTTATATCTTCCCTGCAATATATTCGAATTTCATAATTTTTGAAGTTCATTTGCCTATTTAACTGAAATTGTTTCGAAAACTGTGCAAGTTAAGTGGTTATGATAATGGTGCTGTGATGTTCGGTCTATACCGCATGATATGAGGGTCTTTTGGTGCAGTCTCCTTCATGAAATATCTGCCATTATGTCTTGACTATCACATGTTCAAATTTCATAATTTTTAAAGGTCATTTGGATATTTAATGAAAATATTTTCTAAAACTGTGCAAGCTGGATTGTGCGAATTTCAAATGCTGTAATTTATGATTATTCTGTTTTGGATGAGCCCCATGAATTATATTGATTGAGGTGATTGAATCTTGCTGAGCATGTGATGATATTTGGCATTGCATCTAGAATCAAATGCTGAATTTGACTTTGTTGCCATTACATCATGTGCCATGTTGATTGTGAAACATAAATTGGTGAATATGAATTATGATGAATGAGATGACTGTTGGAGGTGAGCCGATAATGCCCTGGGAGTGTCAGGATGCTCGGGATGGGGGGTGCCGGATGCCCGGTTGTATTGTGATACATGCCCGGATGTCCTCGAGAGTTTCGAGATGCCCGGAATGGTTGGGTGCCCGAAGCCTCGGAGGTTTGTGCCCGGGGGATGCCTCGTGATGCTAGTTGGGATACGAGATGCCCGGAATGTGGGGGCGCCGGATGCCCGGTGGTGTAAGCCGGAGGTTTTCTCGCGATGCCAGGTTGGGGTGCGAGTGATAAAATATGAAATGCCATTATTGATCCCGGGAAGGAAAGATGTGATGAGCAAATTGAAAGATAAAAGTGGAAATTAAATCATGCATGGTATAGTGACATGTATGCATAGCTGTATGATATGATGTATATGAGGCATGGTATACGTGCGGATGATTGATGATGAGTGCATGAGGATGTATGCATATATGATATGATGACATATGCATGGCTGCAAGGTAAGTTATGCTTGGATGCATGGATGATATATACTATGCTATGATGTTATGTGATGCATTGAGTAGTTTATTGGATTTTTTACCTGTTGAGTGGCTGTACTCACCCCTTCGGGGACCAACATTTTAGACTAGGAAGATGCCGCTCTCTCCAGTCATGCGGGGTACCTTCTATGGCCTCCCATCTGACATGGAGGTAGAGTGTTCGGAGATTGATTGCATTACCATCCCCGGTCCGATGTTTGTGCGAGTTCGCGTGCTGGTCATGTACGATGTGGGCCCGGCAGGGGCCCGCCATTCAGGAGTTTTTGTTGGTCCACGTCCGTCGAGATGGAGTGATTCGGGATGTTGCCGCCACCACCGCCCGACGCACCAGGATGGGTGTGATGGCCGCATGAGGGGTAGAGAGCTGATGTTTTTTGAGAATAGCCGACACTTGTAGATGGGGGATGACACACGATCGATATAGGGGTCGAGATACCTTTTGGGTTGTGGTCAAGTGTAGTTAAGAGTCTTGGCTTTTCTTTTTGGATGTACCGACCTAAGAAACCCATCATGAATATATATGTAAATAAAAGTGGTTCGGCCTTATCTTTTCTTATGGTGTGTAGTTGGTGTGCATTGCATTATGGTTATTGGAGGAATAGATCGTGAGACTTAATTATGCTTCCGCTAAAATTTGCGCTAGACCGTTTTTTTTTCAAAAAAAAAAAATGCCTAAGGACCTCGGTCGTTCTTAAAACCCCTTTTTATAAAAGACAAGTAATGGATATCTTATTGAGATAAAGTGATAGGCAGGCTGTGGCGACCCTAACGGATCCGGGGTCGTTGAGGGGTGCCACATGTACGGCGCTCACTTTGATGCCAAAAGTTTCTGTCAGATCACTTAAGTGCCAAAAAGTTTTAAAAACGCTCACTTTGTGCCTACTCCAATCTGGTTGGTCGGAAATCGGATGTGACACTTTTTTATTAATTTTTGAAGCTGATGTGGCTCACCGAAGAGTACAATCAGCATTCAAAACAACAAAACGACGCCGTTTAGTGTCTCTCCCCTAATTCAAAACCCTAAATACTCAAATTGAGAGAGAGAGAGAGAGAGAGAGAGAGAAGATAAGCCACCAGTGATGGGCCAGTTGCTGTCCTCAACGGTCCCCGCGCTCGGCGGCCGCAGCTCTGACCCTGACCCCGACCCCGACCTCGACGATGGCCACTTGGCGGCCAAGTCGAAGGCCGTGATCTGGCCAGTGCTCGGGGAGGCCGTTAACGAGTGCGCCGCCCCCGATCTCTCCCTCTCCATCTCTGATCTCCCCGACGAGTGCTTGGCCTACATCTTCCAGTACCTACGCTCCTGCGACCGGGGCCGATGCTCCCTCGTGTGCTCCCGCTGGCTCGTGATCAAAGGCAAGAGCTGCCAAAGGCTCACCCTCCATGCCCACTTGAAGCTGCTGGACGCGGTCCCGGCTCGAAGAATTTGAGGATGTTGAAGCTGGAAAAATGTTACCGGGATTGGGACACTATGCTACTACAATCGAGGCCGAGCGACGGCGGTCGGCGTTGGGCGAGGATCGGGAAAAAAAACCCTAATTTCAATCCCCAAATAAAATAAAAAAAATCTCCAAACGAGTTGTGCGGCGTCGTTTTTGTGATACCATCCACTTAGGACGGCAAAACGACATCGTTTTCTTAAGGAGGACGAAAAACGACGTCGTTTGAAGGCTTTGTTGATTTTGTTTTTAAATATAAAAGCCACATAATCATTTTGGCCGGAATTTCTCCCCAGTGGCACCAAAGTGATCGTTTTTCCTCTGATTTGACACTTAAGTGATCCGACAGAAACTTTTAGCACTAAAGTGAGCGTCGTACACAACTTTTGGTATTGATAGTATACTTATCCCCATTTTTGACCAATTAAGGGCTAATGGTGAAAAACTCTAAGATGAGTGAATCGTAGAAAAGATCTTGAGGTCCTTGATTGAAAGATTTAACTACATAGTAGCGGCGATTGAAGAGGCGGAAGATGTGGCAATCATGACGTTGGAGCAGCTGATGGGTTCATTATGCTCGCATGAGCAAAGATTGTATCAAAAGTCCGTTAGTTCGAATCCCAAGCAACCCTTGCAAAGTCAGGTCATTCAATCAAGCCGAGGAGGCCATCAAGCTGGCCAAGGTCATGGAGGTGGTCGAGGACGTGGACATGGAAATTTCAATTCCATTGGAAAATTAAAACACGTGACAAATCAAAGTTCAAGTGTTTCAAGTGTAACAAATTCAGACATTACAAATCCTAACGTTGAGCAAAGGTGGCATACGAGCAGGCAAAACAGGCGCATACCATTGATGCAGAGGAAAACGTGGTGTCACCGTGGAAGAAGGATGACTCATGCACTGTGGAAACCAACCTTTGGTACCTTGATACTGGGTGCAGTAATCATATGACTGGCCGGAAGGAGTTATTCTCACACTTGGACAAGATGGTTCACGATGAAGTTAATTTTGGGAGTAAATCCAAAGTTCTTGTTGTTGAGAAAACTCCTATTAGATTTTGAAGTTGACAAAACTTTTCTATTTCTATTCTTATTCTAAGGAATACTAGAATTCTGTGGAATTCTATCAAAAGTCTATCTTATATCAGAAGTCTGCCCCACTTTGACGAAGACCCAGACTGAACTCAAGTGAAGAATGAAGAAATAATCAAACTCAGGATTATTGTTCTTCTTTCAAGGATTCCGTACGGACAAGATATATCTAGCTTTTTGGTTGGAAATCTCACTTACCTTTGTTGGTTATTATTGATGAAATCAATCACGGATTGGTAAAATCAATTTGGAAGACAAGTTTTATTTGGAAAGAATCTACTTATAGAAACCAAGATTCTGATTGTATGGGCGACCGAGATCATCGGACTTTCATCTCAATCTTCAAACAGCTCAAGATCTCTTTGATTGATTCTATCCAATGGGTTGATTGGAAGAATTCCTCTAGATAATGCCAATGGTCATAAAGGCATGGAGGAGTATTTAAGGAGGTTTCTCGGGTCATTTGAATATAGGGTGAAAGCTAGAATTCCAAAGTCAGAAGCTTCTCAAATCGCTTGTTCTTCATCAAAAGTGCTCATACGTGTATTCGAAAGAGAGAAATATTAAGGAGTGACTTAGTGAGAGAAAAATAAACTCTTTACTAAGTAGTCGGTGTTAAATTGCTGTAGTTCTCTTTCGATTCATAGTGAAATCCAGCTAGAAGGTTGTCAGCGTGGGAGAGTGGATGTAGACTTAATTAAAACCGAACCACTATAAGACTTGTGTTCTTTCTCTCTTCCTTGAATTCCTTTAATTTATTTGCTGTGATATTTTTCTGAGTTTCGCTATATTTTAATACATCTTATTTGAGTCTGAATCTTTATTCAAAGGCTATTGTCTAACAAACTCAGTTTAAAAGAAAAATATTTTTATTATAACTTTAGACAACTCTGTTTTTACCCCTATTCACTCCCCTCTAGGTATTTATACTAGCTCTTTCAATTGATATCAGAGCCTTGTGTGCTTACTTTATTGAAGTGTTTTTACTTCTAAGCTAAAGATCATCTATGACTAGTATTTTGGCTTCATGATTCGTTGAAGGACAAAGTAATACCAGACCTCCTTATTTCGATGGAAAGGAGTATAATGTGTGGAAGAACAAAATGAAGGCATTCTTCAGATCCAGAGATCCTCTAGAGTGGAATGTTGTTGAAAGAGGAATCAATCCAAAGGCAACATTAGCTTCAGATAAAGGGAAAGAAGTGATGGAAAAAGATGCTAATGAATCCACACAAGCTGAAATTACCAAGAGATAGGCTCATGATGCAAAAGCAATTTATTCCTTATACTATGCCTTATCTCCTACTGAATATAACATAATCTCCTCTTGTGAAACAACAAAAAAAGTTTGGGACAGACTTCATGCCACTTATGAGGGGACTGATTGTGTGAAGGAGACAAAGATAAATATTCTACTTGGATAGTATGAGTCTTTCAAAATGAAGCCCGGAGAATCTATCTGTGATATGTTCAGTCGCTTTACAGAAATTGTGAATGGCTTGGCTTATCAAGGTCAACCAATTTCTAGAGCAATGCAAGTCAACAAACTACTACGTGGCTTTCCAAGGACTGGAATCATGTGAAGACTTCAATTAGAGAAACTCAAAGGATTATGCCTCTATCAGTTGATGAACTAATAGGGACACTTCAGTTGTAAAGCATATCAATGATGAGGAAGATCCAAAATGTAAGAAATCAATTGCATTAAAGTCTAACGTTGATTCTGATGATACAGATTCAGATGATGATATGGACGATGAGGAGTTGGTCCTTATGATAAATAAATTCAGAAAACTAAATAGAAAAAGGAAAAAAAGTTGAATTGGAAGAAGCAAATCATACAAAACTCCTAGAAGAGACCAACGGAAGACGTTGAAACTAGCAATGACGTAATATGTTTCGAATGTAAGAAAAATGGGCATATCAGACCAAACTGTCCCTTGTTGAAAAAGAAGAAAGGGAAGTTTGAGAAGCACAAGAAAGCTCTTAAAGTGGAAACTTGGAGTGACACCGAATGTGAAGAAAGCGAAGAGGAATTTGCAAACATATGTCTAACAGCTCACTTAGATTCAGACTCAGAATAAAAAACAAACACTGATTCAGATTTTGACAAAGAATTCAAGGTTAGTGACTTAGAAATTCCTGTTAAAGTCTCTATGTATATAGATGAACTTTGCCTCAACCTTAAATCCTCTCTTAAAAGGATTTCCAAATTGAAAAAAGAAAATTCTAAGCTCAGGCAACAGAAAGTCTCTTAGAAAGAAAAGTTTGAAAATCTGAAAAGAAATATTGATGATTTAAAAAAAAAATTGATTCTCTTTCAAAGGAAAATGTCTGCTTAAAAAGGGAGATTTCAAATATTTAAAAAAGGTTTTCCAAAGGATTAGAAAAATTGGAGAAAATTCTTACAGCTCAAACACCCTATTTTGATAAATCTGGTTTGGGTATGAATAATGAAATTATTCATTTAATTGATTTTCCTAAAGTAAAGGAGTGACTTAGAAAAAAAACCTCCAAAGGCATTTTACAAAAATCATTTTCAAAAAGCATTTGTAAAACCTGTTGGCTGAAGTGCTCTCAGATGTTCTAAGTGTAACAGCTCAAAACACTTTGAGAATGAATGTCCCAAAGTTTGGAGACCAGTTAAGAAGGATTGGACAAAGGCTGTTTTTAACACTAACTCTCTTGGGCCTAATAAAATTTGGGTACCAAAGAAAGTTTGAGTTATTCTTTTGATTGCAGGTTACTATTAAAAGAAAAATCAAATGGTATTTGGATGGTGGCTGTTCTAGGCATATGACAGAAGACTCAAGTTGCTTCGTCAAGCTTGAAAGACTAAAAGGAGGAAATGTTTCTTTTGGTGGAAACAATAAAGGGAAGATTATAGGATATGGAACAGTGAAGATTGGAAGTCTGACTATCAAAAATGTTTTTTTGGTAAAATGTTTAAACTACAATCTTCTGAGTATAAGTCAGCTTTGTTGTTATAGGTTTCGGAATAAACTTTCAAGAAGGAACTTGTTCTGGAATAAGTTAAGATTCCTCTCAATCCTTTACTGAGCGAAGGCATGGCAACATATATCTTCTAGACGTAAATCCAGAAAATTCTCAATGCCTTATCTCAATACAAGATGAAGCAAGTCTTTGGCATCGAAAGCTTGGTCATGTAAATATGAAACAAATTGTCAAAATTTCTTCCAAGAAGCTGGTTCGAGGGCTTCCTAATTTGGCTTATCAAAAGTCTAAATTGTGCACTCCCTGTATCTTGGGAAAACAGGTCAGAAGTTCTTTTAAACTAGTAAATCAGGTTTCTACCAATCGTGTTTTGCAGCTTCTTCATATGAATCTTTTTGGACCAACAAGAACTCAGAGTATTGGTGGAAAGAAATGTTGTCTAGTAATTGTGGATGATTATTCACGTTTCTCTTGGGTATTCTTTTTGGCAAATAAGTTTGAAACATTCTCTTGTTTTTCAAAGTTTGCTAAGAAAGTTTAGAACGAGAAAGGTTATGCAATCTCAAGCATAAGAACGGATCATGGATGTGAGTTTGAAAATTAGGATTTTGCAAACTTCTATGATGAATCCAGTCTTCAACATGTTTTCTCTTCTTCATATATTCTAGAACAAAATGGAGTTGTGGAAAGGAAAAACAGATCTTTACAGGAAATGGCTAGAACCCTATTGATAGAAAGCAATATATTTTCTCGATTTTGGGCAGAAGTAGTCTCTACTGCCTGTTATATAATCAATAGGGTGTTTTTAAGGCTTATCCTAGAGAAGACTCCCTATGAAGTATATAAAGGGAAGAAGCCTAACGTCTCTTTCTTTCACATTTTTGGCTGTAAGTGCTTTATCTTGAAGAATGCAAATGATCGATCTGGAAAATTTGAAGAAAAATCGGATGAAGGAATTTTTCTTGGCTATTCAATGTCAAGTAAAGCTTACAGGGTCTTTATCAAGAAGACTCAATCTGTAGAAGAATCAATAAACATTAGATTTCAGGAAAATATGCAGATTCAACCAGATCAAATTCAACTTGAAGAGTCTGAACCAGTTCCAAATTCAGCAAAGTCTAATTTTCCCGGAGAACTTCAATCTTCTAGAGACTAGCAACAAGCAGAACTTGAAGAATTAAAGGAAATAGAAGATCAATAGAATGTCAAAACAAATAGCAATTAGAAGCAAAAATCAAGTCATCCCAAAGAATTGTGCATTAGCAAATTAGATGAAGGATCCTGCACCAGATCCAAAGGAAAAGAAGATTCTAGTGTAGTTGTGACATCCCAGATTTTCAATCCTGTTTTCCATTGAATTAATCGGGCATTTCATCGACGTGTCTATAGGGTTATTCTCAGAGTTGATCACTCTCGAGATAACTAGACTATCTGGGGAAAGTATTAAGGAATTTTAATGTACTAAACTTGAGAATTCAACCAAGAATCGGCTACTCGACCGTGCTCATCTTTAGAGGCCATTACGGCATAGTTAAAAATCGATTTTAGATCAGAGATAGGTCGGTTCAACGAGATATGTGGCTAATCGTGGATGACTCCACTAAATTGGAAAATTCTCGTCGGTCGGCACTAGACTGATTTTCCTATTGTTTTGGTACTTTATGTCCGTATTTGAATCATCGAGATTTTCACGACAATTGAGAGTTGCCAATGTGTCGAGTGGGTTCATTGTGGCTTGAAGAAAATCGACCACGGGTCATTTATACTAAAAATTTCTGAAAGTTATCCGGTAGTCTAGGTCACGCTAAAATCGCGCCGAATTGAAATTAACTGCGAATTTGAGTCCGATTTCAGAAATTGAAAGTTCTCATGTCACAATAAATTCTAAGAGCGTCGACTCAGTCTTAGAAGATTTTTCTGCAAACCGAGACATTTTGAGAAAAAGTCGTCCTAGGGCCGTTTTTGTCCAGAAAATATCGAGGATCGTTTTTTATCGCAAAATTGGGAAGCAAGTGGGATCAATTGGTCAGAAAAAATATCAATTAGATCATTGAGGTGTCGGTTGAATTTATTGAGGCCGAATTGTGTTGATTTAAGAAGGAATCAAGGTCCAATTGTAGGGAAAACCTTGCGAATTCGTATGTCCCCCACCACCATGACTTATGGACCAATTCAAGCTTCTAGATGGGGGCAAATGGGTCTAGAAATTGCTGATGGAAGGCAATCAAGCAAAGGGATAAGGTCAAAGGGGGACAAAGAGATGAGGTTGGACCAAAGGTGGCCCCCTCTTGCCTCCTCTCTTCCCATTTGCTATTGGCCGACCCCCTCATCCCTCCTCCTTGCCATTTTCGAACTCAGTAGCCAAGAGAGAGACCAGCTGAAGCCAGTCCTCGCTGTCGGACCGCATGCCATTGTCGTCAGCCGCCTCCCGCCTCGCGTGCACGCCGCTGCTGTCCCGTGCCTTACCGCGCATGCCTCCGCCCAATCTCGCTTGTCCTGACGTCCAAGCTGCTATCCCGTACCTTGTGGAGCTTAGCCGAAGCCGTCCCACCTTCGTTCAGCCACTGTGAGTCCTCACCGTTGGCCGCTGAGCACCCTAGCTGCCTTCGCCGGTCTTGCCTCACCCTAATCAACCCTGTTTCTCTCTATTTCAGCCAAGAACAGAAGCTGAGAGTGTGGGTTTCCAGCGGTGCTTTAGGCCCGTTTTGGCCGGCTTCCCAATCTCGAAAGCTAGGCTCGCTTTGGAGAAAGTTGTCCCCTGTTGCGTCCCCGACGATTTGAGTCGATCGGATCGCAAAACAAGTGAGTTTAACTCACTAATCCTCGCTTAGTAGGTTAATGATGCTTAAGGGTTGATTAGTTTATGTTAAGTATGGATTAGGTGGTTAGTTAGATTATAATAGTGAATTTAATTAATTGCCGATGCATGTTAGGTGGATAATTAGTGCAATTAGGGCCTAAACGAGCTCTAATATTTACCTAGAGTGACTTGGAAACTTTTCGAGTCCGTTTCGGCACTCAATTAGGCTTTTCCGGGCCTAAGTTGATTTATTGGCATTTATTTAATATTTTCCTTAATTATTTAATTATTTTCCGAAAATTAGACCGGGATAGTCGGTGACCGGAATTTTATGCTAATTATTGTGGTGCAATCTGTTTATTTAATTGAGCTTTAATTTATGCTAATTTTGCATGATTGTGATTTTAGGATTTTATTCCTAAATTAATTAATTTTGGTAATTAATTGGAAAATTACTGGGTGTCGGTCTACAACGCCAAAAATCTATTTTTGGGACTGTTGAAAGAAGTGGGAGGTTTAAAAGTGAAATTATTATATTTTGGCTAAGGTCAACCGCGTACCCACACACGGGTATTTTTGTCAGGTATGACAAAAGTTGAGAAATCAGTGGTTAACTAAACCAGTATACTATATCGGCTCGATGACTCGATAGGTCATCTTAGAGAAAGAACGATATATGCTCGGTGACTCGATATGTCATCTTAGAGAAGGAACGGTATACTATATATGGTTGGTGACTTGATATGTCATCTTAGAGAATGAACTGTATATCATAGCGGCTCGATAACTCGATAGGTCATCTTAGAGAAGGAACGATATACTATTATTTAGCCCTTGATGGCAAGCTACTATCTATTCTCCAGCTTAGAGTAAGCTATCAGCAAGGTGGTCAGACTTTATAGATAGTATTGATTTGATCAAGTGATGGTCCGATGATATGAAATCGACTAAGTCAATTGATCGATGATTCGATCTGTAGTGATTGATTGGGTGCCTATTTGAATTGAATAATTTGTAGGAAGGATCTGAGGCCAAGGTAAGTCCTCCGACCCGTGTTGTGCTTAGGCAGCCCTTAGGCCGTATTTGCTTTCTAGTCGGGTCTTAGGGGGTGGAACTCATTGAGAAGTCGTCTCACCCCGTTGTGGGATAACATTTCAGGTCCATAGATGTTAGCACCTCCCACCCCTCTCGATCAGTTTGGGCAGCCTAAGAAATTCACCGAAACGAGTTACCACATTCCTGTACATGGACACCCTGAGGGTCTCGAGTGTGCTGGTGAAATCAATTGTTTGGGTTGATACGGGCTTACCTCACAAGGTGCCCCATCGATTCCAATCATGGTATCACCATTATCATAATGGCCAAAGGGTGGGCCCTATACCGGAATGTGATGTACCTCTGCAGATATTGGAGGTTGCGTTCGGGAAGGGGACAACATATCCCAAGGGAGGATCGGTGATAGATGCGAAGGATTCCAAGCTCGAAGGCGATTATGACTCTCTGGTGTATTCAGCGTTGGGCTCCAACTGGAGTGAGGAAGAAGGAGAGATCGTGGAGGAGGAGGACCCGGAGGAGGATCCAGAGGAGGACTCGGAGGAGGGTCCAGATAAGGATTGAAACCCCACCCCTATTTGCAAGACTTGTGTACTGAACTAGCTTGAGTAGAACCAGACTTGTTCATTTGCTTTGTATATATATATAACTCTGTTGTTGTATATGTGTATAAGAGTGTGGTTGTTTCTGGTTCCAATTTCTTGGAGTCCTATTTTCCTATCCTATTGTTTTATTGTCTGGGGATTTTTTTATAATTGCTTCCGCATACGTATATAAATGAATGGGTCAGCGATGCATCCTGGGATGTCGCAATTTAATCGATCAGGTGAGGGATGGACACGTGCTCGAGGATCGAGACGTGACGGCAGTAGCACTTATTTCAGAAATAGAACCAAAAGGAGTTGAAGAAGCATTGTTTGACGAAAGCTGGATAGAAGTTATGTAGGAAGAACTTAGACAATTAAGCATTAATGATGTGTGGGAGCTAATTCCTAAACCCAAAGGCAAATCTGTGATTGGAACAAAGTGGGTTTTCAGAAACAAGATGGATGAAAAAGGTAAAGTTGTCAGAAAAAAAAAGCAAGGCTTATGGCAAAAGGATACACATGGTGAGACTTATGCACCAGTAGCAAGGTTAGAAGCGATTAGATTATTACTTGCTTTTGTATGTTATAAAAAAATCAGACCATCGGCCTTGGTGGCTCCGCTGGGTAGGCTTCAGGTTTCCACGAAGGAGGTCTGGAGTTCAAAGCCCCTTCAACTTGCGTTGAAGGGAGGCTGGTGGATTGCCGCGTGGCGTCTTAAGTGGGTTGTCGGGGGTGGTGGGTCCTCCCGCTTACGCAGCCCCCCAGGTTTGCCCCTCCGGCTGCCGGCCGTGCGGGGGGTTCCTGGGTCACCAAAAAAAAAATCAGGTTATTCCAGATGGACGTCAAAAGCGCTTTCCTTAATGGATTCATACAAGAAGAAGTCTATGTAGAACAACTACTAGGATTTGAAGATCCTAGAAAACCAGACTCTATCTACAGACTAAAAAAGGCATTGTATGGTTTGAGGAAGGCACCTCGAGCTTGGTATGAAATGTTAAGTAAATTTTTGACAGATAATGGCTTTGAGAAATGAAAAGTTGACATGACATTGTTTATAAAAAGAGAAGAAAAAGATTTTCTGCTTGTATAGATTTATGTAGATGATATATGTTAGAGAAAACTCTATTACTGTTTTGAAGTTGACAAAACATTTCCACAAGTTCAGTCTAAAGACTTGCAGACTCAAAAGTTATGATATGAAGAACTCCAGACTATTTGATCAAAATCTGATGACCGCGAGACTTTAGTCTAAAAAGTCTGCACTCACTGACAGTTTCCAGACTGAAGAATGAAGACTTATCCAGATGCGGGATTATCTTCAAGGATTCGATTCGTATGGTTTCTAGAAGACCTTATGGTTGGATTTAGCATTTACTTGATTGATTATTCTTATTTGAACGTACTCCGATATGAAGATCATTTGAAAGACGAGTAAACTTGGAAGGTTCTACTTATGGAAACCAAAGATCCCGATTGTAAGAGCGAACAGGATTGATGAGCTTTCATCACAATCATTTAACAACTTGAAGATCCCCTCGATTGATTATGTTCAACGGGTAGATTGGAAGAATTCATTTGGTAAATGCAAACGGTTATGAAGGGATGAAGGAGTATTTAAGGCGGACTCTTAAGTTTTTTGAGGTAGTGCATGAAAAAAGAATTCCAAAGTCTAAAGCTCTCCAGTTACTTATTGTTTCATTCATTGAGCTCAAAGTTGTATACAAAAGAGAGAGATACTTAGTGAGACTTTGTGAGAGACCAGTAGAGACTCATTATTGAGAAAGTCGAAGTTCACAAGTTGTAAAATCTCTTTTGATCATAGTGGAATCCAATCAGTGGGCTGTCAGCGCGGGAGAGTGGACGTAGGCTTGGTTTAAGCCGAACCACTATAAACCTTGTGTTCCAATTCTCTTTCTTTGTACTCTTTACTTTCATTCATATATTTGCATATTCATTTAAAGCTGATTATGTTCTTAGTCTATCATCTTCTAAAAGCAAATTACTTCTGCTAAGTCTTGCGAAGATTTTTATTTACACCTATTCACCCTCCTCTAGGTGGTTGCACTAGCCCTTTCAATTGGTATCAGAGCTTGTGTGTTTATTTATTGAAGTGTTTTTACTTCTTAAGCTAAAGATCTATGGTTAGTATTTTAGCTCCAGGATTGGTTGAAGGCCAAAGAAACACCAGACCTCCTTACTTTGATGGGAAGGAGTACCATGTATGGAAAAACAAGATGAAGACATTTCTGAGATCGAAAGATCTCCTGGAATAGGATGTGGTAGAAAAAGGGATTATTCCTAAAGCTACATCAACCTCAGAAAAGAGGAAATGAAGTTGCAGATGCTGGCGAAATGACACAAGCAAAAATAATCAAGAGACAAGCTCTCGATGCTAAAGCCATTCCTTTTATTGTGCTTTATCTCCTACTGAGTATAACATAATTTCATCTTGTGAAACAGTTAAAGAAGTCTGGGATAGGTTGCACGTTACCTATGAAGGAACTGATCAAGTTAAAGAAACAAGAATCAATATCCTACTCGGACATTATGAAGCCTTCAAAATGAAGCCAGGAGAATCCATCATTGATATGTTCAGTCGTTTTATGGAGATTGTAAACGGTCTAGCATGTCAAGGACAGCCAATCTCAGGACCAATGAAGGTCAATAAATTGCTGCGTGGACTCTCCAAAGACTGGAATCACGTGAAAACTTCAATAAGAGAAACCCAGAGGATCGCGCCTCTTTTAGTAGATGAACTTGTTGGCACACTTCAATCATATAAAGTGGAGCAGATCAATGGGGAAGAAGATCCCAAAGGTAAGAAGTCGATTGCTTTAAAATCTAACGATGATTCTGATATTTTAGATTTAGAAGATTACTTGGACGATGAAGAGCTAGCATTCATGATAAGGAAGTTTAGGAAGTTGAACAGGAAAGGAAGAAAGTTTAAATGGAAGAAGCAAAGCTCTCAAAGATTTCAAAAGAAATCAACATAAGACAATGAGATCAACAAAGATGTGATTTACTTCGAATGCAAGAAAAAGGGGCACATCGAGACCCAACTGCCCTCTGTTAAATAAAAAGAAAGGAAAAACAGAGAAATTCAAAAAGTCTCTCAAAGCGAGAGACATGGAGTGATACAGAATGCGAAGAAAGTGATGAAGAATATGCCAACATATGTTTAATGGCAAATTCAGATTCAGACTCATACTCTGAAACAGATTCAGACTCAGACTTTGAAATAGATTCAGACTCAGACAAGGAAGTCGAGGTTAGTGATTTAAAAATTCTTGTTAAAGTCTCAAAATATATAGATGAACTTTGTGTTAGTCTCAAAACATCTCTTAAAAGGATTTCCGAGCTGAAAATGGAGAATTCTAGACTGAAGCAACATGAGACTTCTTGGAAAGAAAAGATTGAAAATCTAGATAAAAGTTTTGTTGATTTGAAAGAAAACTCAGACTCTCTTTCAAAGGAAAATATTTTTTTTTTTTGAAAGAAGACATTTCAAATATCACAAAAAGATTTTCAAAAGGTTCTGAGAAGTTGGAAAGGATTCTTTCAGCACAAAGACCTTATTTTAACAAATCTGGTTTAGGTATGACACCTGAAACTGTTCTTTTAATTGATTTTACTAAAGTAAATGAAAGAATCAAACAAAGACCTATAAAAACATTTTACATAAACCATTTTATAAATGTTTTTGTAAAACTTGTTGGCCGAAGTGCTCTCAAATATTCAAAGTGTAACAGCTCAGAACATTTCAAGAAGGAATGTCCCAAAGTTTGGAGACCTATTAAGAGGGATTGGGCAAAGACTGTTTTTGGTACTAACTCCCCTAGACCCAAGAAAATGTGGGCACCAAAAGAAGTTTGAGTTATTTTTATGATTGCAGGTCACTATCAAGAAAAAGATCAAATGGTATTTGGATAGTGGCTGTTCGAGACACATGACAAGAGATTCAAGTTGTTTTATAAAGTTTATTCAAATAAATGGTGGAAAAGTTTCATTTGGAGGAAATAACAAAGGAAAAATTGTTGGTTGTGGAACTTTAAAGATGGGAAGTCTCACAATTAACAATGTTTCCTCGGTAGAAGACTTGAATTACAATTTAATTAGCATAAGTCAACTATGCGATACTGGATTCAAAATCAATTTCCATGAAAGCATTTGTTCGGGAACTAGTAAAGATTTATCTCAATCTTTTACTGGACAAAGACATGGAAATATTTATCTTATGGATATAAAATCAGAAAGCTTTCAATGTCTAATCTCCATTCAAGATGAAGCAAATCTTTGGCATTGAAAGCTCGGCCATGTTAACATGAAGTAGATTGCCAAGATTTCTTCCAAGAAATTTGTTTGTGGACTGCCCAACTTGACTTATCAAAAGTCTGAATTATGCACACCATGTGTTTTAGGAAAATAGGTTAGAAGTTCTTTTAAACCTATAAATCAAGTTTCTACTAATCGAGTTTTGCAGCTTCTGTATATGGACCTTTTTGGACCAACCATAACTCAAAGCATTGGTGGAAAAAGATACTTGTCTAATATAATCATGGATGATTACTCTCGCTTTACTTGGGTATTCTTCTTGGCAAGTAAGTCTGAAGCCTTTTCTTACTTTTCAAAATTTGTCAAGAAGGTTCAGAATGAAAAAGGATATGCTATTTCAAGCACACGAATAGACCATGGAGGTGAGTTTGAAAATCAAGATTTTGCAAATTTTTGTGATGAATTTGGTTTACAACATGTTTTCTCTTCACCATACACTCTATAGTAAAATGGGGTTGTGGAAAGGAAGAATAGATCATTGCAAGAGATGGCAAGAACTCTCTTTATTGAAAGTAATATTTTCTCTTGTTTTTGGGCTGAAGCAGTTTCTACAGCTTGCTATATTATTAACAGAGTGTTCTTGAGACTTATTCTAGAGAAAACTCCTTATGAAGTATTTAAAGGGAAGAAGCAAAATGTTTCTTAATTTCATGTGTTTGGTTGTAAGTGTTTTGTTTTGAAAAATGCAAATGATTGAACTGGTAAGTTTGAAGAAAAATTAGACGAAGGAATTTTTCTTGGTTACTCAATCTCAAACAAAGCCTACAAAGTATTCAACAAAAAGACTCAGTTTGTGGAAGAGTCTATGAACGTCAAGTTTCAAGACTCTATGCAAAATCAAGTGGATCAGACTCAACTTGAAGAGCCTGAACCTGCTCTAGACATTATAAAGTCTACTTTCCCAAAAGTGGTTCAAAATTATGAAGTTCAACAACAAGAAGAACCAGAAATCTCAACTGAAGTAGAGGTTCAAGAGACTCATAAATCAACCAGCAACTGGAAGCATAAGTTAAGTCATCCCGAAGAACTTATCATTGGCAACATTGATGAAGGAATTCACACCAGATCTAAAAGGTGAGAAGAATCTAGTGCTTTAGCACTCATTTCTAAGGTTGAACCCAAAAGTATAAAAGAAGCTTTGGCTGATGAAAGCTGGATTAAAGCTATGCAAGAAGAACTCAAACAGTTCAGCATCAACGATGTTTGAGAACTAATTTCTAAACCTAAAGGTAAGTCCATTATTGGAATAAATGGGTTTTCAGGAACAAGATGGACAAGAAGGGAAAAGTTGTTAGAAATAAAGCAAGACTCGTGGCCAAAGGACAAGAAGAAGGGATAGACTATGACGGACCTATGTACCAGTAGCGAGGTTAGAAGCAATTAGATTACTACTTGCTTTTGCTTGCTATAAAAATTTCAGGTTATTCCAAATTGATGTAAAAATTTCCTGGATTTGAAGATCCAAGAAAGCCAGACTTAGTCTACAAATTGAAAAAGGCCCTATATGGACTGAAGCAAGTTCCTCGAGCCTGGTATGAAAGGTTAAGTAACTTCCTAATTCAAAATGGTTTTGTTAAAGGTAAAATAGATACTACATTGTTTATAAAAAAAGAAGGTAAATTTTTTTTGTTAGTTCAAATTTATGTGGATGATATTATTTTCGGATCTGCTAATGAAAATCTATGCAAGAAATTCTCTAGATGTATGCAGGATGAATTCGAGATGAGTATGATGGGTGAATTAACTTTTTTTTTTTTTTTTTTGGATTACAAGTTAAACAATCAAAGGAAGGTATTTTCATTTACCAAGAGAAGTATGCGAAAGATCTCATCAAGAAGTTTGTATTGAAGAATTGCAAAAAGACAGAGACACCTATGTCAAGTTCTTCGAAGCTAGATAAAGATAAAGGAGAAAAGAGTGTAGACCAAAAGCTTTATAGGAGCGTTATTGGTTCGCTTCTTTACCTTACTGCATCTAGACCTAACATTTTGTTTAGTGTTTGTATCTGTGCTAGATTCCAATCAAATCCCAAAGAATCTCTCTTGAGTGCTGCAAAATGCATCATCAAATACGTTGCAACTACTTCAAAGCTAGGTCTGTGGTATTCTAAAGAAAGAGACTTTACTCTCCTTGGATATTCAATCGCAGATTTAGCAGGTTGTAAGGTTGATAGAAAGAGTACTTCTGGTACATGTCAATTACTGGGCAACAAGCTAGTCTCGTGGTTTTCAAGAAAACAGAGTACCGTAGCTCTTTCAATAGCTGAAGTAGAATATGTGGCTCTTGGAAGTTGTTCTCAAATATTATGGACAAGGCAACAGCTAAGAGACTTTGAAATTGAAGAATCATGCACCGAGATCAAATGTGATAATACTAGTGCAATCAATCTCATAAAGAATTCAATTATTCATTCAAGGGCAAAGCATATAGAAATTCGACACCACTTCATTAGAGATCATGTTCAGAAAGGAGAAGTTATGATTCAATTTATTGACTCAAAGAATCAGTTGGCGAATATATTCACAAAGCCATTGGAGAAAAGTTTATTTGAGTCTATTTGTGCCAGACTGAACATTATTTCTCTTACTGGGTAAAGTCTAAAAATGTTCAGACTTTGAATATCCAGAAGCTATGACTGTAAGTTAATACTCTCTAAATGATTATGAGTTTATTTTTGGATAAAGCTTCAAAAAGGTATGTTTGAATCGCTATTTGTCTATTTTATTTTTAGAAATTATCCTTGAATTTATAGTGGTTTTTCATTTTCAAAAAGGTAGTTTTCATTTTTGAAAAAGGCAGTTCTTACTTTTTCCCTTGTGACTTTTCGTATACCCCGTTTCACTTGCTTTATATACAGTAGCAATTCTTCTTCTCCATTTACGCTCATTCAAACCCTAGAATACAGAGATCCTATTTTCTCTCATTTCTCTTGTGTTTGATCCAAAAAGCCTTCACCTTTTCAAACAAACGAGATCAAGAAATCTTCCAAGACTTTGACAATGTATTTCCAGAGGAAATCTTCGAGAATTGCAAATAGGGTACCACTACCCATTTCGATTTAACTGAAGAAGAAGATTCTACTAAGCAACAACTACAACAACATTCTTAACAGCGTCACTCCTCACAACAAGCGACACAAGATCCTCCACAAGTAGAAGAAGAGATCATTGAAGATGTTGAACCTATAAGAATGCAAAAACCCCAATTTTTGTTTAGACGCTACTCGAACTTAAAGATGGGTGGTTCTGCAATGACTTTGATCGATGAGTTCTTGCGGACAAATGGTTACAAGAACGGAACTCTCTTCTTGAAATACCATGGAAAGGTTAGGCATTGCGCCTAAAGGTTTTGCTGCAATGACTTTTGCCAACTTTCCTAGTGATCCGCGCTTTGGTGGCTTTAATCAACCTGAAGGAAAGGACAATGATGAAAGGATGTATACCCAATTTCAGCCTAGAATGGGTATTGCTGCAACTATTCATGGAGAGGGAACGAGTTTATTCCGTTCCAAGGACCAAAAGAGGACTTATTCGAATCTACTGAAGAGAGGGGTTATGAACCCTAGGAGTGTAGACTTTGATTTTCTCGACTATTTGAAAGTGAGACTGAGGGAGAAGTTTGCACTTCTTCAACTTGAACACTTTTGCTCAGAAACTACTGAAGCCTACCCTGAACTGACTGCTTACTTCTATTCAAATCTATCTTTTCTAGATGCGGATAGATTTTGTTTTATGGTTAGGGACAAAGAATTTGTGGTTGATGTAAATACGTTGACTAATGTGATTGGTGTGGAAAGAGAGAGTTTCCAACCAATCAGTGTGTCTGTTGGTCATGCGACTTTGGCTCTAGTTTGAGACAGATTTGTTGAGGGCAAGATTTCTTATACTAGAATGAATGCCTCCAATATTTAACTTCACAAGATCGTGATCAACTGCATCAGAACCAAATCCACTTCAAAAACTAATGTCTCTCACTCTGAAGCAAAGTTAATGTATGCAATCAACATTGGCTATAAGTTCTCACTGCCTCACACTATCCTAATGCATATGTATAGGACAGTTGTGAAGGACAAGGTACAACTACCTTACTCTGCGCTTGTCACTCGACTCTTTAGACATTTCCAAATTCAGATTCCTGCCTCTTTATGTGTTAGAACCATTGCTCCAATGGTGATTGGGCTGAAAATGGTTTCAAAGATGCGTCTGAAGGAGTTGAATAAGGAATTGGAGCATCTGAAGGAGAACCCTTGTCAAGGCAAAACAAGACTCTGTAGCAATTAAGAGAAAAGGCAATGAGCCCATGACTGCACCAACCAAGAAGAGGAGAGCCCTTATCTTGCAGGATGAAGAAGATGAGGACGATATCACTCTCTCCGCCTTACGTAATTTACGGAGTTTTGTTAGCTTCAAAGAGCCAAGGACAGAGAGAACAGAGGAAGAGCAGAAACAAAAAAGAGAAGTGAAGGAAGAACAGAGGAAGAAGGAAGAGAAAGAGGAGAAGAGGAAGAAGAGGGTCAAGATTGATATGACTAGTACAAGTACCTAGAGGGGGGGTGAATAGGTATAAAGAATAATTTCTCACAATAATCGCACGATACTGGACAATCGATAGAAATGAGATAATTTATCTTTGTTAATAAGCACGCAACGATAAAGATAAGACTGAGAGTAGGGAAGAGAAAATTGAACGCAAGGTTTATAGTGGTTCGGCTTGTTTCAAGCCTACGTCCACTCTTTTCGCACCGACAGCCCACTTTGGCTGGATTCCACTATGAACAAAGAGATGTTACAAAGACTTTGTTCTTCCTTGATTTCTCGGTGTAGAAGATCTACCACACTTTCTCAAGGTATCACTAAGTATAGACTCTCTTTGTGTATACAGTTTCGCTCAATATGAATTGACTAACAATCAAGGAGCTTCAGACTCTGGAATTTTTCTATCGAGCACGCATTGGAACAGCTTGGAACATCTTCCTTTTATACTCCTTTATGCCATCATACCCGTTGGCACTTACCAAAGGAATTCTTCCAATCTACCCGTTGGATAGAATCAATCAAGAAGATTATTCGAGCTATTAAAGGAACATGTCGATAGCCCATCAATCCTGTTCGCCCATACAATCAGGATCTTGGTTTCCAAGAATAGAACCTTCCAAGAATATTTCGTCAATCATCGGATCTTCAAACGATCTTGAATTCAAATAAATAATCCATTATATCAAATCCAACCAAGTGATCTTCTCCGGTCGATAAGACCAAATCCTCAACCAAACACTTTAGTTCGGATCGCCTTCGTCGCCGGATTAGAGACCTCAATGAGAATAGTCTTGAGTCTTGAGTCTTGTGAGCCGAGTCTCGTGATCCAAAGTCTTCGGACTCACGGACAAGGGTCCGCACGGCTTCCGGACTAGACCGATGGAAACGTTTTGTCGCCTTCAAAACACTTTAGAAAGATTTCTCCAACAAAGATGACTCTTTTGAGCCAACATATGCTATATCCTTGTCTGAAGATTCCGAAAAGACTCGGAGTGGAACTATAAGAGACGAACAATATCACTCGGGTGCTGAAGCAGAGTAAGGACAAGGAGAAGAATTCTTCTCTCCAACTGAAGGCACAGGGGTTGCTGCTAGAAAAAGAGGTACTTTTTCACTTGTCTTTACTAGTGATGTAAGTAGATCTCCAGCAGATCCAGAGGATGTCTATGCCTCTTAATATCCTGAAGCAGATGTTGAAGAATCCTCTCCTAGTCCTGGTGATCGAACTACTGATGTTCCCTCACATCTCAAGACTCCTAGAACTGACTCGGCTGGACCTAGTGCTACAACAGAACCAACAGTAGACTTTTGAAGGCTGCTGGAAATTTTTTTGGATTTGAAGGCTTAGCAATATGGAATGGAGTGTGAAATCAAGAATCTCCAAACATCTTTCCAATCCACTTTAGATTCTCTACAAGAGCAGATACAAGCCCTGAAGCTTCAAGTGCAAGCAACTGCAAAGGGTGAGGATATTCAACAGCTACAGGAGACTCTAAAGAAGCTGGAGAAGACTATCAAGTCAATGGGGGATTTCCAGATCGTTCGTATCCCCAAATAGCCATGATTTTTACCAAACTCTTTTTATAGTCCCTCTTCACTTTTTGTTGTGACAAAAAGGGGAGAGTTTGTGCAGATTTCACTAATTTATTCTAGCTTGGAATTTTTATTTATTTATTTTGTGCTTGGTAGTTTGGACCTTATGCTTGGTATTTTGGACTTTAGTATTTTTTGGTTGTACTTTTTGGTTTGGTTTTGGACTGACTTTGGACTGTTTAGATTTGAACTTTTTGACGCTTGCAATAACTTAGTATGTGATACGATTCGGCTAGATAGTCATTTTGTCTTGCGGGATTAACATGTTTTCTGTGGTTGCAGAATCGATGAACATCCAGGTCTTAATCAATTTTTTAAGATATCACGTATTTCTTAAGTATTGTTTTGCATGTCAAAATTATTCAAATCTGCAAGGAAGTTTTGTCACCATAAAAAATGGGGAGATTGTTAGAGAAAACTCCATTACTGTTTTTAAGTTGACAAAACATTTCCAAAAGTTCAGTATGAAGACTTGCAGACTCAAAAGTTATGATTTGAAGAACTTCAGACTATTTTATCAAAATCTGATGACCGCGAGACTTTAGTCTAAAAGGTTTGACCTCACTAACAGTTTCTAGACCGAAGAATGAAGACTTATCTAGATGCGAGATTATCTTCAAGGATTCGATTCGTATGGTTTTTAGAAGACCTTATGGCTGGATTTAGCATTTACTTGATTGATTATTCTTATTGGAACGTACTCCGATATGAATATCACTTGAAAGACAAGTAAACTTGGAAGGTTCTACTTATGGAAACCAAAGATCCCGATTGTATGGACGAATATGATTGACGGGCTTTCTTTACAATCATTTAACGACTCGAAGATCCCCTTGATTGATTTTGTCCAACGGGTAGATCGGGAGAATTCCTTTCGTAAGTGCCAATGGTTATGAAGGCATGAAGGAGTATTTAAGGCAGACTCTCAAGTTGTTCGAGGTAGTGCGTGAAAGAAGAATTCCAAAGTCTGAAGCTCTCCAGTTAGTTACTGTTTCATTCATTGAGCTCAAAGTTGTATACAAAAGAGAGAGATACTTAGTGAGACTTTGTGAGAGACTAGTAGAGACTCATTACTGAGAAAATCGAAGTTCACAAGTTGAAAAATCTCTTTTGATTCATAGTGGAATCCAGCCAATGGACTGTCGGCGCAGGAGAGTGGACGTAGGCTTGGTCTAAGCTGAACCACTATAAACCTTGTGTTCCAATTCTCTTTCTTTAAACTCTTTACTTTCATTCATATATTTGCATATTCATTTAAAGTTGATTATGTTCTTAGTCTATCATCTTCTAAAAGCAAATTACTTCTGCTAAGTCTTGCAAAGATTTTTATTTACACCTATTCACCCCCTCTAGATGGTTGCACTAGCCCCTTTAATATAATCTTTAGATCTCCTAATGAAAATCTCTGCAAGAAATTTTCAAGATCTATGCAGGAGGAATTTGAAATGAGCATGATGGGTGAATTGACTTTCTTTCTAGGATTGCAAGTCAAACAATCTAAGAAATGAACATTCATTCACCAGGAGAAATATGCCTAAGATATTATCAAGAAGTTTGGAATGGAGAATTGAAGGAAAATAGAAACTCCCATGTCAAGCTCATCAAAGCTCGACAAGGACGAATGAGTAAAGAAAGTAGATCAAAAGCTATATAGAAGCATGATTGGTTCTTTTCTTTATCTTACTGCCTCTAGACCTGACATTCTATTTAGTGTGTGCATCTATGCTAGATTTCAATCTGATCCCAAAGAATCACATCTAAGTGCTGTTAAACGTATCATCAAATATATTGCGACTTTTCCAAAGCTAGGTCTATGCTAGATCAAAAGCTATACAGAAGCATGATTGGTTCTCTTCTTTATCTAACTGCCTCTAGACCTGACATTCTATTTAGTGTGTGCATCTGTACTAGATTTCAATATGATCCCAAAGAATCAATCACATCTAAGTGCTGTTAAACGTATTATCAAATATATTGCAACTTTTCTAAAGCTAGGTCTGTGGTATCCAAAAGGGGGAGACTTTACTTTACTTGGTTATTCTGATGCTAATCTAGTTGGTTGTAGAGTCGACAGAAAAAGTACGTCTAGTACATGTCAATTGTTGGGATAAATGTTGGTATCATGGTTCTCAAGAAAGCAAAGTACTGTGGCATTAGCTATAGTAGAAGCAAAATATGTTGTTCTTGGAAGTTGCTGCTCACAAATTCTGTGGATTAGACAACAACTAAGAGACTTCAGAATTGAAGAATTCTGCATAGAAATTAGATGTGACAACACAAGTCTTACCAGAAATCTAATTCTTCACTCAAGAGCAAAGCACATCGAGATTCGTCATCATTTCATAAGAGATCATGTTCAGAATGGCGAGATTAATGTTCAATTTATTGATTCAAAGAATCAGCTGGCAGATATCTTTACAAAATCATTGGAGAAAAGCTTATTTGAATCAATTCGTAGCAAGCTGAATATCATTCTTCCTTTTGACTAAAATCTACGGTTGATCAGACTCAACATTTCAACTTAAGGAAGTTACTTCAGCTTGGAAATCTTTCCAATCCAGGTATTTTATTTTTGGCATGTAAAAACTGAATAGGTATGATTATCTCTGAATCATCGCTTGCCTTTTTATTTTTGGAAATTACAATTTTATTACTGATTTTTCGGAATATATTTCAATTTTTTTGGTAGTTATTCTTTTAAATTGTTTTCCAAAAGGCATTTTTCTTTCTGTCGATTCATTGACCCCGATTCGATTTCTTTACATTCTTTGGATTATTTCCTTTGAGCATAGTGTTTTCAAACCCTCATTCTCGAACTCTCGTTTCTCTCTCGATTTTTCTCATGAAAACACTCTGCAAATTTCTTTCTCACTTTCACTCGAGCATGTCGTCGAAGTCTTCCAAATCTGCATCAATGTCATTCCGAGGAAATCTTCTCACATTGCTAGTCACAGCCCTCGCAATTTGCCTGAAGGACCATCACATTTTGATCTAATTGGAGAAGATTCTCCCCGGAGTTCTCCTTCTCACTCTGTAGATGAGGAAGTTACACAGGAGGCAACACCCATTTCTATAAAGAGGCCTGAGGTACTTTTCAAACATTATACGTTTTTGAAACAGGGTGGAAGTCCTATGAACTTTATCACTGACTTTTTGAAAGACAATGGGTATGGAAACGAAACTTTGTTTTTGAGAACGATGGAAAGGTTAGGATTGGTGCCAAAAGGAATGGCAGAGAATGAATTTTTGAATTTTCCTTCTAATCCTCATTTTAGGTCATAAAATCAGCTTGAGAATAAAGATTACGATGAGAGAATCTTTACAAATTTCCAATCGAAGATGGGTGTGGTGGCTGAGATTACTGGAGAAAGAACCAAACTTTTTCGTTCAAAAGAACATAAAAAGGTTTATGCTCAAATGTTGAATAGAAGGGTCATAGACCCGCGAATAGTAGATTTTGACTTTCTGGATTCTATAAAGGTTAACTTGAGGGAAAAGTTAGCCAAACTTCAATTTGAGAAGTTTTGTGTAGAGACATCTGAAGCATATCCTGAATTAACGGCATATTTTTACTCGAATTTGTCATTTCTGGATCAAACTCATATTCAGTTACTGTATGTGATAGAGTGTTTGATGTAGATGTGGATCTTCTGGCTAACATCTTGTGTGTAGAATGAAGTGGTTTTCTGCCCATAAATGTATCCATCAATCAAGCTACTAAGTTTTTATGAAAGACACAGATTTTCGAGTGGGAGTATTACTTACTCTCATATGCCTGCTTCAAACATTCTGCTGCATAAGATAGTGATCAATTACATTAGACCCAAGGCTGCCTCTAAGACTGATGTTTCGAGGTTTGAGGTAAAGATAATGTGGGCAATATGCAATGGAGTTCCCTTTTCACTCCCACATACCATCTTTTTGCATATGTACATAACATTGATGAAGGAAAAAGGGCAACTGCCCTACTTTGCATTGGTAACGAGATTATTCAGACACTTTCAAATTCAGCTACCTTCTTGACTTCAATCAAGGACTCTTGCTCCTATGGAAATAGGAATGAAAATGATTTCCAGGATGAAGCTGAAAGATCTTTCTAAAGCCCTGGATTTTTTAAAGAAGGAATCATCTAGCAAAATCAAGGAAGGATCTGTTGCTGCAAAGAAGCGCAAGGGAAAGGATGACATCAAAGAAGAAGAAATCTATCCTTCTGCAGGATGAAGAGGAGGAAGATGATGATTTGACAATCCCTGTCATCGCTTTACGCAATCTTCAAGATTTTATTGATTCTGAAGAACCAGAAGAAGAAGAAGAAGGTGAAAAGGAAGAAGACGAAGAGAGTGATGCTAAAGAATCTGAAGAGAAGGAGGATGAGGATGAAGACTCAAAAAGAGACGCTAGTATAATACCAGAATTGGAGGAAACTGAGGAAAACAGGGACATTACTGCACCTGAAGTAGAGGAGACTGAACCAGAGAAGCAATCTCGTGTTGGAAAGGAAAAGGTGCAAGAAGGAGAAGTTTCGTCTTAACCTGAAGGCACCAAAACAAGGGAAGACCATGAGAAAACTCCATTAGTTGCACCTACTACTAGTGATGGTATTAGTAGATCTCCTGCAGATGCAGAAGATGTATTTACATCTCACTTCCCTAAAGTTCAAATTGAAGAGGAAACTCCAAGTCAGGGTAAGCAACAATCTACACACGTTCAAGTTGATGTTCCTTCACTTCTAGATGCTCCACAGATTCATTTTGCTAAAGCTAGTGCCTAAACTGAACTTGAAGTAAACTATCCAAGGACAGTAGACCTCCTCTTGGAGATAAAAGGCACATCAATATGCCATGGATTTTGAGATTCAGAAGTTACATGCTGCTTTAGGATCTACCTCAAAATTTCTTACAGGCAAGGTACAGCCTCTTGACACTCAGGTTCAAACGCTGAATCAACAAGCTTCGTAGATTGTAGCCAAAGTGAAGAATCTATATCATCAGTGCCTACATAAGCTTGAGGAGACTGTGCAGTCACTGGAGGATTTCCAACTTGTTCGAATTCCAAAACAGCCCTGATCATCTTTTCATTCACTCTTTTTATTCATGACTGACTTTCTCTATTTGCTAATGACAAAAAGGGGGAGAATGAGAGCGATTTAAAGTTCTTGTTTTGTTTGAACTTTTGTGGTGGTGGTTTGAACTATTGAACTTTTGTGGTTGTGGTTTGAAATTTTGAACTTTTGTGGTGCTTGAACTCTAATTGTTTTGTTGTTGCAAAACTGTTAAGACTAATTATGTTTTGTGGATGCAGATTCTATGTTATTCAGTTCTATAACAATCTGTTCTTATTATAAACTATCATGTACTACTAAAGTGTTGTTTTGCAGGATATAATGTTTAAATCCGCATGAAAGTTTTGTCACCATAAAAAAGGGGGAGATTGTTGAGGAAACTCCTATTAGATTTTGAAGTTGACAAAACTTTTCTATTTCTATTCTTATTCTAAGGAATACTAGACTTCTGTGGAATTCTATCAAAAGTCTATCTTATATCAGAATTCTGCCCCACTTTGACGAAGACCCAGACTGAACTCAAGTGAAGAATGAAGAAATAATCAGACTCAGGATTATTGTTCTTCTTTCAAGGATTCAATACGGACAAGATATATCTGGCTTTCTAGTTGGAAATCCCACTTACCTTTATTGGTTATTATTGATGAAATCAATCACGGATTGGTAAAATCAATTTGGAAGACAAGTTTTATTTGGAAATAATCTACTTATGGAAACCATGATTCTAATTGTATGGGCAACTAGGATCATCAGACTTTCATCTCAATCTTCAAACGGCTCAAGATCTCTTTGATTGATTCTGTCCAACGGGTTGATTGGAAAAATTCCTCTGGACAGTGCCAACAGTCATAAAGGCATGGAGGAGTATTTAAGGAGGTTTCTTGAGTCATTTGAATATAGGGTGAAAGCTAGAAATCCAAAGTCGGAAGCTTCTCAAATCACTTGTTCTTCATCGAAAGTGCTCATACGTGTATTCGAAAGAGAGAGATATATTAAGGAGTGACTTAGTGAGAGAAAAAAGAAACTCTTTACTGATTAGTCAGTGTTAAATTGCTGTAATTCTCTTTCAATTCATAGTGAAATCCAGCTAGAAGGCTGTCAGCGTGGGAGAGTGGACGTAGGCTTAATTAAAGTCGAACCACTATAAAACTTGTGTTCTTTCTCTCTTCCCTAAACTCCTTTAATTTATTTGCTGTGATATTTTTATGAGTTTCGCTATATTTTAATACATCTTATTTGAGTCTGAATCTTTATTTGAAGGCTATTGTCTAATCGACTCAGTTTAAAAGAAAAATATTTTTACTATAACTTTAGACAACTCTGTTTTTACACCTATTCACCCCCCTCTAGGTGTTTATACTAGCTCTTTCACTTGTAATGGTCAAAGGTGATGTTAATATCAACTTAAAAGATGGTACTAATGTTACTGTTGCAGATTTATTTTATGCCAGGCCTTTTTTGGAACTTATTAAGTGTTGGGCAACTTTTCAAAATAGGCCACAAAGTCCATATTGAAAATGGAGTTTGCACTATTATGGGTGTAAACAATAACCTGATGATATGACAATGCATATGACAAAGAACAAGATGTTCCCTTTTACTCTTCAAACGAAGAATCTTTTGAACTTTCAAGTGGTGATGAAAGATAGCAACTGGTTGTGGCATCTTCGATTCAGTCATCTAAATTTTCGTGGACTAAAATTATCGGTCCAGAAAAAGATGGTGACCGGCATGCCTTTGATTAATATTCCATATCACCCATGCGAAGGATGGCTTGCCAGAAAACAACATCGAGAATTCTTTCCAAGCGAAAAAGCCAGAAGAGCAAAACAACCTCTAGAGTTGGTACATACAGACATATATGGCCCTATTAAGGTGGAATCATTCACACAAATAAGGTATACGTTAATTTTTGTGGATGATTTTACTAGAAAAACATGGGCATATTTTCTTAGAGAGAAATCTAAAGCTTTTTGTCAAGTTTAAAGAATTTAAATCTATGTTGAAAATCATAGTGGCTTTATTCTAAAGACGTTGAGATTGCATAGAGTGGGAGAATTTACTTCAAATGAATTTGACAAATATTGTAAAATTCATGGAGTGAAACTTCAGTTGACTAACAATTATACTTCTCAACAAAATGGTATAGCAAAAAGAAAGGATAGGACAATATTTGAAATGGCAAGAAGTGTGCTAAAGGCTAAAAATTTTCCTCAAAAGTTTTGGGTAGAAGCTATTGCATGTACTGTGTTTCTGCTAAACAAGTGTTCAACAAGGAGTGTTTTTGGAAGAACCCCAGAAGAAGCTTGGAGTGGCAACAAGCCAAATATTTCATTCCAACAAGTATTTGGGTGTGTGACATATCCCTGTATACCAGACGAACGGAGGAAAAAGTTGGATGACAAAAGCCAAAAGTGCATCTTCATCGGCTACAGTGACATGACTAAGGGTTATTAGCTGTACAATCCAATTACTGAGAAAGTAATCATCAATAGAACCAAAAGATACCACCCATGGTGGCGGCATAGTTGGTTAAGCATTTGTTCCTTTCGCGAGAGGTCCAGTGTTCGACTCCCTGCGTCATCTGCCTTGTTAGAAAGGAACCCACGACTTACCTGGCAGGCAAGGGTGGTGGTGACTCTACCTCGCTCCCGGGGTTTACCTCGTTGGGGCTGCCGCTACGGGGTTCCCTGGGTTACCAAAAAAAATAGAACTAGAAGATTGACTAGAAAAGCATCACCATTGAAGATGAACCATTGGCGGGAGAGACAGAAAAATCTTCAACTGAAGATCCATCATCTTTGCCTAGTAGATCAATTTCTTTACCAGGAATAGTTTCAGAACCGCCAATAAGTCGTTCACAACAATTGCGGGAGACGCCATCAAGATTCAAGGATTATGTAATCACAAGAGATGATGATAGTGATAATGAAGGAATCACTGATGAAACTATGATAAATTTTTGTTTGTTTGCATAATGTGACCCTATATACTATGATGATGTAGTAGTAGATGACAAGTGGATCCAAGCAATGGATGAAGAAATCCACTCCATTAAAAAAAATGACACATGGGAGCTAACTTCTCTACCGCTCGGTAAGAAGCCCATTGGTGTCATGTGGGTGTACAAGACAAAATACAAGGTAGATGGTCAAGCGGACCGACATAAAACTAGGCTAGTTGTAAAAGGCTATAAGTAAAAGGGAAGTATGGATTATTTCGAAGTATTTGCACTAGTGGCTCGAATGGATACCATTCGGATGATTTTAGCACTCGCAGCTCAAAATCATTTGAAGATCCACCAGATGGACTTGAAGAGGAAGTCTACGTGGAGCAACCGTGAGGTTATGAGAAGAAAGGGCATGGAAATCAAGTTTATAAATTAAAGAAAGCATTGTATGGGCTAAAACAAACACCTCGAGTATGGTACACGAGGATTGACACATACCTATTAGAGCATGGTTTTCAAAAATGTCTGTATGAGCATACACTGTATATCAAGTCAAACAGTAACAGTGACATAATAATTGTGTGCCTTTATGTTGATGATTTGATATTTACACGGAGTTGTGAAAAGATGTTTCTTGAATTCAGGGAGGCTATGACTAGTCATTTTGAGATGACAGATTTAGGATTAATGTCCTATTTTCTAAGGCTTGAAGTGAAGCAGACAAATGACGGCATATTTATTTCACAGCAAAAATATGCTAATGATATTCTTAAGCGATTCAGGATGGAATTGCTCAAACCAATACGAACTCTCTTAAAAGAACGGTTGGAGTTGAAGAAAGAAGGAACCGATGAACTAGTGAATCCCACTTATTTCAAAAGCATTATTGGCAATTTAAAATATCTGGCTTCTACAAGGCCATATATTACTTATGGTGTGGGAATTATTAGTCGACTTATGGAAAAACCATACCAATCACATTTGCAGGTAACAAAAAGAGTTATACGGTATATCAGTGGAACTCGTGATCGTGAGATTTTATATTCTCATATTAACAATTTTAGTTTGGTGGGGTACATAGACAGTGATTGGGCAGGTGATGTCAAGACTCGGAAGAGTACTTCTGGATATACTTTTTTCCTCGGATTAGGAGTTCCTCGAAAAAACAACAAGTCATTACACTCTCAGATAGCAGAAGCATATTACACAGCATTCGCTTTGACAGCATGTCAAGCACTATGGCTCCGTAGGATGCTATGTGAATTAATGAATGAATAGGTAGGTCCGACCAAAATAATGTGTGATAACAAATTGGCCATGGCTTTAGCCAAGAATCTTGTTTTTCATGGTAGGACCAAACACATTGATATCAAGTATCACTATATTCGTGAGCAAGTCAAAGATGGCGAAATTGAGCTTAACTTCTACAAATCAGAATATGAGATTGCAGATATTTTAACTAAACCATTGAAGGCAAATTCGTTTGAAAAATTGAAAAAAGATGCTTGGACTTGTTGAATTCCAAAATCAATTTTAAGGGAGGCTGTTGAAATAAAATAAAATTGATTATTGGACAACAGTTGCTTGATGAGAAACCTACAAGCATTGAAGAAGAGCCATAAAGACTTCACGATGACTATGTTTTTCTTCGACATTGGGCTGTTTCGTTCTCTTTCTTCATGATATGTGGTTGTTATGTTTTTCTTTATTAAATGTAATGATTGGCGTTTGTGAGATTTCATTTCAATTTCTATATAAAGGAATGAAATCAGGGGTTGTAAATCAAGCCACAAGCCATAGTCCACGAAGACACGAAGAGAAAGCATTCTCAATAAAAATTTCTCCCTCCAATTTATAGTGTTCTTATCCCAAGTTTCCAGAGTTTATTATCATTCTTTTGGTTCCAACAAACTGGCATTAAAAGCACTAGGATGATTGATGATTGACGAGTGATGGCAGACCATCACTATCACCCCTCTATCTAAGTACAAGCCGTGACGTAACAACTCATTCTTCTAGCTCTTCTTTCTTTTTGTTCTTTTTTGGCTTGCCTTTCTAATGCCATGGACAGAAGAAAATATTCATCGGCTGGCTAATGTGGTGCGAATTTTTTTCCACTCATATCCACTTATAAATTAATTCATGTCTCATCAAAAATTGTACCTCGAGTTTGAGTCTATTGAATAAGTACATTCCAAAGTGACTTCGACTGAATAAAGAAAATGCATCTGCCTCTTTGATTTTGTTTGAACATGCAAGGGTAAGTATCATAACTTTCATACAGCACTCACTTAAGTACCATAACATTTTTTTTTTCGATTACTTGAGTGTCATAACCTATATAAGATGCTCACTTAAATACCATGATTTTTTTTTCCGCTCACTTGAATGCTATATAACTTTTCCATTGATTCTTAAGGGTTGTAACATTTTAAAAACGTTCACCGCAAGTATTATGCCAAGTCAGATTTCAAATACCTGGGTAAACGTTTTTTCAAAGTTATGACACTTAGTGATCAATTCAAAATAATGACTAATGGATTTTTTTTTCTCGAAATTATAACACTTAAGTAGTTGAAAAAAAAAATTATAATAGACATGAACAAAATGGGCATTATTTAGTGGAGCCCATAAGCTTATCTTCGCTCTGTTATATTATCTTCAAGCGTTGCAACAACGTTTAATGAAGAGCCTACTTTTTGGCATTATAATAGTAAAAAGGAGGGGCTTGTGATTGAGTATACATTGGGGTGCTCATTGGAAGCTCTTACGACCACAGGAATAGAAGACGAGAAGAGAGAGAGAGAGAGTTTGTGTCTAGCAGTCCCATAATCTCTATTATTTTTTTTCAATTTTCCTGATCTTGACTTAACTGACTCCTTTTCGATCTAATAACCTTGACAAGTGCAACAAAGTAGTGCACCACATTTTTCCTCCCTGCCTTTCCTTTTATATGAGTTTAACACTCTAGTGCCAAATCCCGCTTCTTTAGCATATTGCTATAAATTGCTTGGGCCTCATCATAAGAATTAAACTTCATACCTATGCAAGGTGCGATTTTCACATTCTTTGGCATTGTGACGCTTTCATGAATAGCATCTTTAGTTGCATTGTTCATCTCATCTTCATCACCACCATTATTTTTATTAGCTAAGTTGCTGTCAGTATGAACTCCATCCATCTAAACGAGATTAAAAGAAAAAAAAATTAAGAATTATATGTCTAAAATATATAGATACAAACTAAAATTTGACAGCAATGAATATCTCTTACTTTCTTGTAATAAGAAAAATAGAGATTAACGAACCTTTCTCCACAATTATGACTTATTTAATTACAAAATCCTATAATAATTGGAAGTTCACAACACACAAGATAATTACACATTCTGCAAAAAAAAAAAAAAAGAAGAAGAAGAAGATAAGTACATTCCTATTTTTTGAGTTATTAAGTTTTTCTTTTTAATTTGGGAACAATATCCACATAATCTTTTTATTTTTTTGCCAGAGAATAATATCCAATATTTTTAAATTTGCAATTGAGTTATTCATATATTTCTTATTATTGAATAATATTGTAAGATTTGTTTCTTATTATGTAAATATTATTACTTTGATTTGTTTCTCAATTTGAGCTTACAATAGAAAATTATACAAATCTTAGAAATGAAAAAAGAAAAGTAGAGCAAAAATGAAACCGTTTGAGGAAGTCCACGGTTTCCTAAAAATTTCTTGTGGCTCATGTTTGACTGTCACTTCTTCATTTTACGGAGGACAGTCAGCTAAGCTTAATTCTTTTTTTTTTTTTTGGCTTGCCTTTCTAATGCCACCTATAGAAGAAAATATTCACTAGATGGTTAATGTGGCGCGAATTTTTATTTTTATTTATTCTTGTCCACGTATAAATTAATGCGTGTCCCGTTAAAAATTGTACCTCGAGTTTGAGTCCGTTTATTAAACACGATCCAAAGTGAGTCCGACCAAATAAACAAAACTCAGCTGTCTCTTCGATTTTGTTTGAATGTACAAGGAATAAAGATATTATAAGTGTCACTCATTTGAGTGTCATAACTTATGTATGGCACTTCCTTTATTTCATAACTTCTTTTTTTCCAATCACTTGAGAGTTATATAATTTTGAATTAATCACTTGAAGGCCACAACTTTTTAAAAACATTCACCACAAGTGCTATACTACCTCATATTTCTAACACTTGGGTTAACAGTTTTTAAAAGTTATAGTACTTAGTGATCAATTCAAAAATATAGCATTCAAATGAATATTTATTAGAAGTTATGTTGTTTAAGTGGTTGAAAAAAAGTTATGGTAAGCACTTGAATACCGTAGTAGCGACAACTTCACAAAATTGGACATTAATTAATGGAGCCCACAGGCTTGTCTTCTTTTTGTTGAATTATCTTCAGACTCTGCAACAACATTTAAGGAAGAGCGTCCTTTTTAGAATTATATCAATATAAGGTAGGGCTTGTGATTGCGTATCATTGGGGAGCTCGTTGGAAGCTCTTATGACCACAGAAAGAAAAGAAAACAAAAGAAATAAAGAGTTTGTGTCTGGCGTTCCGCTAGTCTCTTTTATTTTCTTCAATTGTCGACACTCTCTTTCTTTGGTGTACATTGGGAGATTTGTGCTATAAACAGTGTGCCATCGAGGATAATTTTACGGCTGGAAAACATCAAGTGTGTATGCGATGGTAATCGTGTATTTTCTTATTTATTAATGGATTATTGACAGTTGATTCTCCTTGTGGATGTAGATTTCGACATTCGAACAAAACCACGAAATTCTCTCGGGTCATTTATTATTCATCATTTTAATTTTCTCTGAAAATTTTGTGTCCTAATATATTTACAAAGATCTAGTCCGTTTTTATAATAATTTGTATCATAGTCGAGACATTACAATTATATCCGAAATGAAATTTGAAATTGAGAAATTTAATAGAAAGAACAACTTTCAATTGTGGAGCATCGAGATGGAGGCACTATTAATAACTTACAGTTTCGCCAAGGCATTAGAGGGCAAGGTTAAGTTGCCCGAAAAAAATGAAAGAATGTTGAAAAGGATGAGCTAATGAGTATGGCAATGAGTATAATTCTATTAAATCTATTGGATGAAGGATGAAGTGTTGATCAAGGTGGCTAAGGCAAAGGGTACCACAAATTGTGGGCAAAACTTTAGGTTTTCTATATGATGAAAGGTTTGAACAATTGATTATACATGCTAAAGAGAACTTTTCCATTTTGTTATGCTAAATGTACATCCATCAAAGCTCACTTAGATGGATTTAACAGACTCATGATGGAGTTGATGAATGTTGGGGAGATCCTAGACGATGAAAAACAAGGCATGATGAGCATTTCTGCCGAAGTCATGGGAGTACTTTACCTTACTATTACAAGGTTGCACTACATTTACATCTCTAGATATAAAATCCATCCTACTCTCTAATAAGTGGCAGAGAAAGTTGTGAGATGACAATTGGACGCGATATGTAGCACCTGAACTAATGATGTAAGGTAGAGATCAGCATCAAGTGTCTAGTAGCAAAGCTAAAAGCATATCGAAATCATGACATAGAAAATCCAAGGGAAGTGTTTTGAGTGTCACAAAAAGGGGCATATAAGATTGTCCAAAGCTAAGAAATGAAGGTGGTGGCCAAAATGCCACAAGCAATGTGGCAAATGTTGTTCAGGAGAGCACCAATGATGTCGAGGCTACCCTATCTATGACTACTAGTTCATTAGGAGATGAATGGGTGATAGCAAGTAGTGGATATATACTCATATATGTTCAATATAAACATAATCACAATTTCTAGCTATGATGTTCCTTCTCATATGTCCACTTATAGCCTTCCCCTAGAGAGCTTCACCCTTGATTTGTGTTTCAGGTGAAGTATGATAGAATTAAAAGGTCTCATAGGGTGACCTTCCACCACCATGAAACTCGTAGTTATGTATTACTGCAGCTGCAACTGTTTTCATCTGCCTGAAAACCACTTCTTTTCCCCGACAAATTCTTGATCCGACATTAAATACTAAGAACTTGTCCAATGGCTTGTGCCTAATTCTTCCTCTCTCTGAAATCCACCTCCGCAAACAAAATTCCAAGCGATCCTCTCTTCATACTAATTTCAACCTTCCTAGTGCATAAAAATGAAAGAGTATTTCCTCTCTCAGAAAGGAAATTGAATTCCGGTGATGTATAAAAGAGAGTCTGCAGCATGACATGGACAGTGGACAAGATGTAGGCGAACCATGGGCAGGCCCAATCCAGCCCATTTTATAATTTAGTAGGACAAAAATATACATAATAAATATTCAGGCTAGATGGGGCCACTCGAGCCCAATTAGATTGGGTCGGGTCCTATAGCTATGGGCCCTTGTGCCCTGAGTTGGACATGGGTAGGTCCGTGGGCTGCTAGGTCATAATCAAGTCTTCTTCCTGTGGAAATGAAATCCATGTATTGAGAAACGGACGGATAACCCACATTCTTCAAACGTGAGCAAAACCTATGCCCCAAGAATAGCATGAATTGGAATGGAAAGTGCGCTAACCACGACTTCAACAAACAATAATGAGAAAGAAGAAACCCAAAAAACGGAGAAGAGAAAAATCGATGTAGAACTGTAGTCATGATTTCATTTGCTAAACAAGAATTGGAGACATGAAAAGGCTTAGAAGAATCGCCAGGCTGTTAATTTTCTGGATTTTGGTCTCACTCCACACCGAAGCTCTCTCCACAGATATAGGAGATGGAAGCCAAAAGCATGCTAAAGCCAGGAAAGAGAAGCTATCCATTACAAAGATTGTCATCGGCACAATTTCTTTCCTCAGTGAATCCCATAAGATCTCCTGGATCACGATCAAGACCATCATGAACAGCATGCAGCTCCAATTCTTCCCTCTAGATCTAGTGTAAATGATCAGACTTTGGCTAATGATAGATACCACCATTCTCATTCATGACTGGAAGCTTTAGTATCATAAGCAAAGCTTGAATATCGCGGAAACAGCTTTAGAAGCGGGGACACAGTTATTGTTGACGACTAGAATAACGCGGGCCCCAAAGTGAAACAAATGGTTAAGAAGAGCTTTGGGACTAACAAGGTGACGGTGAAGGTGACTGCGAAATCCGTGGCGGAAGTTGCTAGAAAAGCGGTGCGCAAGATGGCGGAGAAGGTTAAAGAAAGCATGTCTAATGAACAAAAAGGTGAAGAATCGAAGACCCACAATTTGGCCAACCCAAGTTTGAGTCGAAAATGCGCTGCTTGAGCACGACACTTAATCACGCCACAACACTCTCTGTCGAACCCCATTCCAAGCGACTTTACAATCTAAAAGAAAATCTCTCAAAGCACTAGAAGATCCTCAACTTGGCCGACTAGAAATTGAGCTGAAAATCGACAAAATTCAGCCAAAAAGTCGCTAGACTTGCACTGTTAATCACACTTGAAAAAACTTAACTATTAGATCGAACCTTGCAGCTCAAAATTGAAATAACCTTGAATATTACTTCGACTAGACGAACAAAGGGTGAGATAGGCGTCCCCAGTGAGTATGTGCAAAATCCTCTCTCTCTCTCTCTCTCTCTCTCTCTCTCTCTCTCTCTCTCTTCCCTTTCTCTTTCTTCTTCTTTCTTTCTTTTCTTGGCCAAGCATCCCCGCTTGGTCACTCCTTTTCCCTTTTTAAAGAACTGAAAGTCCATTTAATTTTGAGAAATGATTGGGTGACAGTCTTTAATTTATTACAAAAATAACGTCTTTCTTATTCACAAAATATTAAATAACAAATAATTATAAATTGTTGTGGAATCCACCCTTTCAAGAATTTGTGGCTCACAACAAATTATTATACTTACAATAACTCAAAGATTATTATGCTAATAAAACCCTTTATCTATATATATATATATATATATTTTTTTTTTTTTTTTTTTTTGGCCCTACCCTTGGCAAGTCAAAATATTATGGATATTGCCCTGTATATAGCTGAAATACCACTCGAGTTTTTCATCTAGAGATTTTTTTCCCACATCTTTAAGATGCTTCTTGGAGAAAGGAAGATCTAGTGTTCTAGAGTAAGCAGAGAAACATAAATTTAGGCAATAGGATTTTTGTACATTTGGGATTCAAAAATTGTGGAAAGATTGTACCCTTGTCCATCTAAAGTTCAATTAAATGATGTGCCATACCCTTGCTGTGGCTGAATATTTAGATATTCAAATGCAGGGAAGCCACTGTTGGCTACTAAAGAAATGGGAGATCCTAGGAGATGCAAACTCTGTGGTGGCCCAAGACAATGTGAGATGCAGCTTATGCCGCCGTTGTTATATTTTCTCCATGAAGCTGCTGATAATTCTCAGAAAGATGCCTGACAGCAATTTTATATCATTCCAAGGTACAAACAACCTCATCATATTGTTGTGCATGGATGCTGTATTGTAAGCATAATGACTTAGAGCGGTGGTGGTTGGTGAAACTCTTAGTGATAGATGTCGGTTGTACACTCTTTTCTAGAATCCGGTCTTAAAAAAAAAAAAAAAAAAAAAAAAAGGACTTTGGGGGATTCACGGTTTTCCTTATAAAGGAAACATCCTCTTTTCTACATTCGATATTTTGGTTGGGTGAGGTTTGTGGATTTCTTTTGGTTTTGGATTTTTTTCGTGGAACCCAAAAGGTTCATTACCTTGATGACACCCCATATTTTGTTCGCTATCAATATTTTTATTATAAGGCTAGTTGCTCTTAGGAAACACATGCTTTTAAGTCTTTAGTTCAGAAAGGCCCTTCTCATTTTGATTTTTTGTCACATACTGCTTCAGTAAGGATGTAAACTAAGTCTTATGAGCATGATCACTTCTGCAAGTTTTATGCACTCATTACACTCATATATAAAATGCGTGTGTTTGTATGTGTGTGTATATATATATCGTTGCATTCCTCAAAACTGGTATGACTCACAAAACGAAGGGTTTAGAAGTGGGGACTAGATTGTTGCCGAGGATGCTATGTTAGTACAACCCGAGAAATCATTGAAGCAAGCCGTAATTGATAATATATCTCATTACACGGCCTTGCCATCGTGTGGCCCCTTTTCTTGAAGAGTAAATTCTGAGTGTCCAGATCAGAAGAATTGTATGACATCTTGATTTTTGACTCTATTTCGATTAAATGAAATGGGCTTTTCATCAACGCATCGATAGTCTTTTTCTCTGAGTTGATCACTTACAAGATAACTAATCTATCAGGTGAAGCCGTTAAGGGATATAAACACGACAGACTTGAGAATTTGATCAGAAATCAACTGTTTGACCGTGCTAATCGGCAAGGGCCAATATGGCACCGTAATAATCGATCAGAGACCGGAGATAGGTCGATTCGATAGAGGCATGTAATTGAAGTGTGGGTGATTCCACTTAATTGCAAAATTCGCATCGAATGACACTAAATCGATTTTTCTGTCGATTCTGTACCCTGTGCTCGTAATTGAAACCTTGATATTTTTACGACAACCAAGAATCGCGTATGAGTCGAGATGCATAACGTGGATTGAAAATAATCGACCTCGGGTCAAATGTGTTAAAAATTCCTAAAAACTACTCGGTAGGTTAGGTCAAGCTAAAATCGTGTCCGGTTGAAATTAACCACGAAATTGAACCTGGTTTCAGGAATCGAAAGTTCCAGCATGTCATGATTTATTTTTAGGACGTCAACTCATTCTTTGAAGAATTTTTAGCAAGCCCGGGATTTTGGCGAAAAACCAAAGTTCGGCAAAATTGGATCAACAAATTCGGATGGCTATCTTTGGGTGGAATTTTGGCATTCAAGATGGGTCAAATGGTGAAGGAAATTGTGGAATTTGGTGTGGGCTTCTTCCTCAACAATTTGGCCACGAAATGGAAGCCATTTGGTGTGAAATTGAATTGAATTGAAGAGGGAATTGGTGAAATTCGTAGGCCTGTGGGGGCTGCAACATTTGGACTCCATTCTTGGCTTGTTGGAGAAGCTCGGGAGGGAAATTTGGCTGAGGGATAGAGCTGATGACTTTAGGGTCTCAACTCAAGTGTTTTAGATATTTTTGGTGGACTTTTGAGGTCCCTTGTCTCCCTCCTTCCCAGCAGCAGCTCTATCTTCTTCTTCCTCAGCTTCTTCTTCATTGGAACCAGTTGCAACCTCCATTTCCAGAGCAAGCAACCAGCCAAGCCCCTTGTCAAAGCTGCTAGCTCATGCCACTGTCTGAACCACCTCTTGAACCGCCCGTGCAGCCGCTCGACTGCGCCTCCAGTCCCCCGCGTTCGAGCTGCTCATCGACCGCTCAAGCCGCTGCACTGAGCCATGAGTCATCCTTGTCCGCGTCCCTAGCCGCTCGTCGCCGTCCACTTGTAAGCTGTTGACGTTGCCAGCCACTGCAACCGGCCTCTGCTTGCCCGGTTGCCCGTCCCCGTTGCTATCCGTCGTCCACCTACCCATCCTAGCCCTGCGGTTCAGTCGGTCCAGCAGCCTCCAGAACTGAACTCACAGCTTGGACTATCAGCTTCGTGGGCCTTTTTCGGGCCCTTCTGGACCTCCCTTGGTGTCGCTGTAAACTCAAGTCTTGCCCGTCGTCGCGTCGCCGTCGCTGTGAACTCATTAGTTTGCTAATCCAGTGAGTTTACATTCTAATCCCTAATTAGTAGGCTAATTGCAGTTAGAAGTGGATTAGTGGGATAATTAGTGGATTGGTTAGGTTAATTAGGCTTAGGATGATTTAGTTAGAGTAAATATTTAGTTAGTTAGTTCAACTAGGATGGTTAGGTTGATTTAGTTAGAAATTAGTTAGATTATTTAATTAGTGTCATTAGATTAAATTAGTTAGCTTAGTACATTAATTTAATTAGTGTACTTAGGTGACTAGATTAGCTTATGCTAATGTAATTTAGTGGTTTAATTTAAATATTTTGCAATTTATTTAACTAAAAGTAATTTATTTAATTATTTATCAATTAGCGGAAATTATACCGGGATAATCGGTTGTTAGAATTTTGTGCCGATCGTCGTGGTGTAGTTGGTTTGTGTAATTGAGTGTTAAATTATACAATTGGATGCTGAGTGATGACTTTTGAATTATTATTTCAAAATTATGGAATTTTGGTGTTTAATTAGAAAAATACCGGGTGTCGGATTTTGACGCCAAAAAATATTTTAGGTACTATATATTTAAAAGATAGTGTACCACTTTTTATGGATCAATCTAATCGTGGGACCATGCGAAATTATTTTATCGGGTGTTTTTAATATGAAGAAAATAGGCCAAGTACATTATTTGAAATTGAGGCATTTGAGTGCAAAGCACGATGTCCTTGGCCGAGATTGGATGTGCGTGTGATCGCTTCACCTAATGAGAGTCGGGTGGGCGATGCTTCTATAAGGAATGCCCCACATCAATGGATGCCGGATGGTGGTAGAGGCCAGACCGATGCTCCTCCGGGAATGCCGTCTGGAGGTAGACGTTGCCGTACTCGATGGGGTGAGACGACGCTTGGTTATGTCGGAGGACTGCCGACTGTTGAGTTGGACATAGCCGATGGGTCATAAGAACTGGGACACATGTGAATGAGTGAAATAGCAGCGCCTAATTATGGGACAAAATTGTGTGGCACGAAATGGGACATGTCATAACGATTTGGCCTTATAATTGGGACCCCTGTGAGTATTTGATGATTGATGTGTAGTGTTCTAGTTGTTAAATATGTTTGCTATATGCATATGTATATGAGTTGTACTAATGTGCAGGGAGGTGCTGAGGCGAGGTAAGTCTTATATAATGTGTGTTTAGGCTGCTTCTAGGTGAATTTTCTCCTAATTGAGGTTTAGGGTGTAGACTCGCTGAGACATTATCTTACCCCGTCGTGGTTTAACAATTTTAAGATCCTTAGATGGAGGTGCGCCCAGTTTGTTTTGGGTGGCCACAAGTGGCCAATTCCGAGCGTATTGTCTTCCCTGTCCCCGGGAATCCCTGGACCCACGAGCTCGTCGTGACCACGATTTGGGTCGATGAGGGCCAACCTCAGTTGATACCTCATCGATTCAAAGCGTGGTTCCATCGTGGGCCTGACGGTGTTCAGAAGGGCCCTGTGGATGGTTTCGATGGACCTGCTGTCGAGGGTGAGGGCGAGGTGGTTCTTGACCCCATCTTGGACGCCGATGTTTTGACTGATATCTCTGCAAACCAGTTGCCTGAGGATGAGCAGGAGCCCAAAGTAGAGTAGGTAGCTGACCCGCTAGACATCGACATTCCTGACGGTGTCGTGGTGGACCCGGATCTCAAGTAGGAGGGTCCAGGATAGGGTTAGCCTGGTAGCTTCTTTTGGCTTTAGACGCTTGTATATAAACCTGGCGTGTTTATAAAATAGGTTTTGTGGAAATTTGTTGTCCTGCTTTTCTATCCCATGTTTGATTGTTGTCTGGAGATTGTTTAATTCGCTTCCTCATGTGCATAATCAATTGGGTCGGCAACGCGTTCTGGGAACGTCTCAATTTAATCGACCGCCGAGGGATGTGCGCGTGTCCGGGGTTCGGGGTGTGACAAATTGATTTTTACAATAGTAAGTGTTGACACCTAAATTTTGGCGACCTGTTTAGTCATTTATTGTATTAAAAAATTAGGGGTTAATTTTACCCCTAAAAAAATAGTTAATCGCATAGCATATAGTTTTAGGTGCATTTATTTTTTTATTTGCATTTACATTGGGCCGGTGACGGATGGATTCGAATTGATGGTTCAAAAACTTTAAGTTGATAAGTCGGGCTAAGCCCACGGAAAAAGCAAATTGGTCCAAGCCCGTATCCTCGGAGATATTTTACGGATTTATCTTTGTGAGATTTCAATTCAAAAGCAAATATTACGTTTGGAAAAAAACAAATATTGCGTTTCGAAAAGAAATCTTCATGGATATGGATTTGGAAAATTTAAAAACCCTAATCCGTGCCCTATAAATAAGTAAACATACGTAGGGTTTATGGGGCCACTTCATAGATTACACATACGGCCGCATCGAGAAAAGTGCAATAGAGAGAGAGGCGAGTCACGGCCGCAACACAGAGAACACACGTTCTCCGCAAAAGAGAAGGGAGGGGTACATAGAATAGTGAGAGGATAAATCGTGGGAGTTCTTTTGTTTCTGGGGTTAATCCAGATGCTTTTATAGAGAGAGAGAGAGAGAGAGAGGGGGAGGGAGGAGAATAAAAAAGGTGACACATATTCTGCACATTGAAGAGGACGCACTAGAGAATGTCAAAGGAGGAAACGTGGAGAGGAGTCATGCATTAAAGAAAGCACACCATCCGAAAAGAAGGTCAAGCGAGATCAATTAACCCGAGAAGCCTCAGTCCCAAATCCAGTCGCCGTCCAGTCGTTTGTTCCTTATTTGCAGGTTTCCGGTGATCCCAGCGCTCGCAGCCCTTGCTCTGCCAATTTTGCTTCACTTTCTTGCAGGTTTTTTTAATCACGTCCGAGGTCTCACCATCAAGCCTGCAGTTGCTGCCACCCCCAGCGACGTCCCCAAGGCCAAGCCATCACCTATGATCCATGAAGCCACTGAGCCGAGCCCCACCGCAACCGTATCCGTTCGTGATGCGCCTGGCCGAGTATCGTTAACCGTCCAAGCCGTGCTTCTCACTGCCTTGAAGTCCACGGTCAAAAAGTTGAGGAATCAGTAAAGCTTGTTATTGGTCAAAGCAAGAAGACCAAAGAAAATTTTCTTTGGGTTGTAGGGCGGGTTTTCCTTCAAGAAGTTGCGGCTATTCCTTGCGCCACCGCACCACATTAACGTCAGCAATTCTCTGTGGGGGCTCTGACCAATGTCTACTTATTACCACGAAGCGATTAATCGAGTCATCCATTAGCAAGTCTTGGTATATCTCTAGCCTGCCATGAACCACGCCTAGTGGACTTTTGTTGATTCTCCCGCAGGTTCTCAGGCGATTTCCGCCGGTAACTACGGCACTCGGCCTCGCTTTGCATGATCCCAGCCGCCGCCACACTGGTCAATCCCACCGTGAGCAGCCAAGCCCTGTTTTGGAAAGAAAAACAAAAGAGAAATTAGGTAGTTTTTCTTTTACCTTATTTTACTTTTATTATTATGTTTTGTTTGCCTTTTTAGTATAATTATTCCTTAATGAGAGATTGAGATTCCGACATGAAATAGCCTCTGAAATTTGGGATTGACAGTCCGATTTTCGCGCCTGAAATCCGACTCGCAATTGCAATCGCTTGAAAAATTGTCAATCCGATCTCACGCTCGAGATTCGATTCGCAATTTATTTAAAAATTGGCCAACCCGATCTCATGCGCGAGATATGGTTCGTCAATTTGTGGATATCGATTATATCTGATTTGCCGTCGTGTTGGTTGAATCAATTTTATTTTTGTAAAAAGGAAAAAAAATATGAGTTAGATTAGGTTCGTTTTAGAATATTTCCCATTTTAGGGTTATCTTGCATATTTAGAATTGGAGGTTTATTATTTCGAACTTTGAAAAAGAAATAAAATCAAAAAATGCATTCATTTAGGATGTTAGTTGTTTTTTTAAAAATTAAGTTGCATGTTTAATTATGAGGCAATTTTAATTTCAAATTTCATAAAAGGAAAAAAAAAAAAAATTAGAATTAGAGCATTCTTTGCACGTCATTGCATATTAGGATAGATTGCATGCTTATTAAGAAAATAAAAAAAAATCATGTGCACGTCATATAGAATTAGGTTCACGAAATGCACGTCATTTAGCGATTGTTGCTAGGTTTATTTAATTAGAAATCGTCCGTCATTTGGATTAGGTCATTTTGGTTTATTTAGATTGCATATTTACTTATTGCATGTTCATTAAGAAAAACAAAAAATTATCTTATTCATTCATATAGTTTAGGCTATAGTGCCATGTCATATCATTTTATGGTAGATTAGTAGCATGTATTGCATAAGGCATGATTCTCATTAAATAATTGAAAACAAAAAAATTGCGTGTTAATTAGAAACCATATCTAGGGTTGTTGATGTGAATTTTAATTTAACATTGCAGATACTTTCATTGCTTTGAGGTAAGTTTTTGTAATTTATTTATTGTTTATCTGGGTGTTAAATTGGTGGTTTGCGCACCTGCATGAACACATCACATGTTAGGGAATTAGTTTAAAATCAATTCAAGCTGCCTGCAAAACTTTTTTTTTTTTAAATAAAAGAAATGGTACCGAAAGGGCGTTAGAGAAATCTAGCGTAATTAAGTCCCCGTACCCAAATCTCTGGTTCGTAGGAGTAAAGTAAATCTCCCATTACTTTACTTGGGTTTCTAATCGACCCACCAAAAATAGATTAGTGGCGACTCCTAATTGAAAATCAATTGCATGTTAAGAACTTGAATCTAAGTCGCGAATTGGTATGGGCTTGGGAGAGCCCGCATTAAGTCTAGGCTTAACAATCCATTAGCCAAACTCTAGGTGGTTCACACCTGAAAATTTGGTCGCGACAGTAAGGCATTTAAATACTGATTGGGTAAGTTCCGGTATCTCTTTGACACGGAGCTCTTGATAGGGCTATCATAAAAGTGAATAGAAAGATTTGATTGAAGAGAAGATTGCAGTGGCCATCCTAAAAATTCGCAGGAGATGAATTGAGAGATATATGTGAAATACACTTGATATTATTACAATGTTGGAGAGAGCTCTTTGGAAAGCAAACTCTTTTGCTCATTTTTGGGTGCAAAATTATCTTTTGAAAGCTTATTGTTTACTGATCCTATTATAAACTTTGCGAGGAGACATTGTGTGCCCCAAGTATATACAAGCATATATTATAGTTGCCTGTTTCATATCACAAATTTCTCCGACAAAGAAAGAAATGACGGCTCATGTACGCTGCATGACTTGTTAAAGCTATAACTTGTAGTGCATATATAAGTAACAGTACATGGCAGGAAATGTAAAAACAAGCAGTAGATATAGACTCGGACATGTTCTGCATACATAGATACACAGTTCTAGCCATAACATTCCTCGTCATTTGTCCACTTAAAGTCTTCGCCTAGCGAGCTCCACCTTCAATCCATGTTTCATGCGAAGTATGATAGAATTTGAAGGTCTCACAGGGTGATCTTCCACAACATGAACCTCGTAGTTATGTATTACAGTGGCTGCGACCATTTTAATCTGAGTGAAGGCCACATCTTTTTCCAAACAAGCTCGTGGTCCAGCACCAAATGCAACGAACTTGTAAGAGGGCTGGTGCCTAATTCCTCCTCTCTCTGAAATCCACCTCTCCAGTCTAAATTCCAACCAATCCTCTCCCCTTATTGATTTCATCCTCCCCATTGCATACATAACGACAACTATCTTCACACTGGGATCAACTTTGTGTCCACGAGGAAGGACGTCAGGATCTGCAGGGCACTTGTGTTGAAATGGAACTGGTGGCTATAGCCTCAAAGATTCGCAGATTGCACCATGTAAATAAACCATCTTGTGCATATGCTTGCTAATATTGAAAACCCTAAGATTGTGTTCTTCCTTTAGGATTACAGATCTTATCTTCTCTCTGATTCTCATTTCAACAGACGAGTTCATGGAAAGAGCAAAACCACGTGAGAGTTGAACCAGTACTTTCTATCCCCGCGGTCATGAAATTCAAAATCGTGTCCCTAAAGAACTTGTCATTGCATTCTAAAGGGCCCAATGTCTCATTTTCCACCATATACGATGTCAATAAATCTGCACCATTTTCATCTCCCTTCACTTTGCTGGTTCCTTCTCCCAGTTCAACTCTCTTCATCGCTATGTAATTCCTTAGAATTTGGTCTATATCTTTCCAAGCTCTTCTCAGTTTCTCCTCCACTTCAATCCCCAACAACCTTTGCAGAGTGCCAAACCACTCAGGGTACAAGTGGCGATAGAAAATCACCTCCTCGGCATCACCAAATGCCTTGGAAATTGGGATTTCTGGGAATCTGACGGACAAGCTGCCGGGGTCGAACCCTGTGAGGAATCTGCAACGAGAATCAAAGGTGAACCTGTGTAACAAATCCTGCAAATCCACCGTAACACCTCTACTAGACAATTCATCGAGCACCCTAAGTAGACCATTCTCTACCTTGTCCCTAATGGTTGACGACAAGAACTGATGGAACCATTGGTCTTTCATAAACCCCTGAGCGACCCTTCTCTGCGTACTCCACGGATTGGAGTCGGAGTTGAAGATCCCATCGCTGAGAATGTCGAACACCCTCTTGAACTCGGGCCCTTTCGGGAAGTTCCCAAAGTTGGCGCTCATGATGTAGTGGATGTTGGCAGGATCAGCAGTGACCATCATGTCCATGCCGGAAAACCAGAGGAACTGGAAGAAAAAGTTGCTGTGGCTCCGCTCAACAACGCCAGTGATCCAGTCGTGGACACGGCTCAGGTTGAGGAAGAGCGCTGGTAGCATCCCCACTGGCGACAAGTTCCTCGGGAACCCATCATCGCTTTTGCTGAGGAGAAGAAGGACCGCGAAGCAAATCCCGACCAAGAATATCTCCAAGAAACCTATCAATGCCATTGAAGCTTCCCTCTCTCTCTCTCTCTCTCTCTCTCTCTCTCGCTCTGTGAGAAGGTTTTGATAGGCCAGTAATGTATAGAAGAGAGGAGGAGAGATGACACCAACAGTGGGTGGCGGGAGGTCAACTGGCATTGAAAGTGCAAGGACGATTTATGTCTCAAACATTGCTTTCAAATAAGTGGTATCAAATGTGACTACATCTCCAAAATATTTATATGCATCTCTCGATCGTGCATCCACTCAAAATATATCATATAGTCTCTGCTCATCATCCAAATCAATCACATAATAAAAATTGAAATTTTTCAACTACATGGTTGAAAAATAATTGAAAAGTACTTGCCTATCTCCTTTTTGCAATTTTAACCTTTTGTACTTTGCAACAAGATTTCTAACATCTTTTTTTTTTTCAAAATTTAAATTCTCATGTCCTCCTTCTTTAACAACTTTTGTTATTTTCCACTTCTAAGGCTAACCACAACTTTTTCTTGGTCTTGACTTAACCGACTCCTTTTTGAACTTGTACCATTGACAACTGTAACAAAAAAACACACCACAATTTTCCTTCTTGCCTTTCCTTTTACAAGAGTTTAACACTCTAATGCCAAATCCCACTTCTTTAGCATAACTGTTATAAAATGCACAAACCTCATCAGAAGAATTAAATTCCATACCTATGCAAGATGCGATTTTCACGTTCTTTGGTATGGTAACGCTTTCATGGATAACATCTTCAATTGCATTGTTCATCTCGTCTTCATCACCACTATTATTTTCATTAGCAAAGTTGCTGTCAATACAAACTCCATCCATCTGAACAAGATTAGACAAAAAAAATTAAGAATCATATGTCTAAAATTTATAGATGCAAACTAAAATTTGACAATTATGAATACCTCTTACTTTCTGCCAATAAGAAAAGTAGAAATTAATGAACCTTTCTCCATAGTTATGACTTATTCACTTACAAAATCCTACAATAATTGGAAGGTCAATGCATAAAAGATAATTACGCATTCGGCCCAAAAAAAAAAAAAGAAAGATAATTACATTCCTAATTTTTGAGTTATAAAGCTTATTTATTTGGGAACAATATCCACGTAAACTTTTCTTTGGCCAGAGAATAATATCCACTATTTTTTATTGGTCAGTCCTCTCTTTAAAAGTTGCAACCAAGTTCTTCATATATTTCTTATCATTTGAATATTATTGTAGGATTTGTTTCTTATTGCGTGAATATTATTACTTTGATTTTTTTCCTCAACTTGAGCTTGCAATAAAAAAATTATACAAATCTCAAAAAAAGAAAAATAGAGTAAAAATGAAACCGTTTGAGGAAGTCCATGGTTTCGTCAAAATTTTCTTGTGGCCCATATTTGATAGTCACTTCGTCATTTTACGAAGGATGGTCAGCTAAGCTTTATTCTTTATTCTTTTTTTTTTTTTTTTGGCTTGCCTTTAACATAAGAAAATATTCATTGGTTGGCTAATTTGGCGTGATTTTTTTTTTTTTTTTTTTACTTGTGTCCACTTATCAATTAATGCATGTCTTGTCAAAAATGTATTTGGAGTTTGAGTCCATTGATTAAACATGATCCAAAGTGAGTTCGACCAAATAAACAAAATTGAACTATTTCTTTAATTTTTTTTGAACCTACAAGGAAAAAGGATACTACAAGTGTCATAACTTTCATACGTTACACACTTAAGTGCCATTATTTTTTTTTCGATTCCTTCAGTGTCAGAACTTATGTACGGTGCTCACTTGAAGCCATTACTTTTTTTTTTGGTGATCACATGAAGTATATATGACTTTTCAATTAATCACTTGAAGGCCACAACTTTTAAAAACGTTCTTCGCAAGTGTTATGTCATATTAGATTCTGACACTTGGATGAACATTTTTTTTTAAAAAGTTATAGTACTTAGTGATCTATTCAAAATTATAGCACTCAAATGAATGTCTTTTAGAAGTTATGGTAGCTAAGTGGTCGAAAAAAAAAAAGTTATGGTATTTAAAAGAACATCATGCCATTAAGAACTTCACAAAATGGGGCATTAATTAATGGGAGACACAAGTTTGTCTTCTTTTTGTTGAATTATCTTCAGGCTCCGCAACTACATTTAATGAAGAGCATCCATTTTAGCATTATATTAGTACAAAGGATGGGCTTGTGATTGAGTATATATAGGCCTATTTGGTTCGGCTTTGGGGAAACAATTTTGAGAAAATGCAAATAACTTTAGGCTAAAGGGATTTTTGGAAATGCTATCGTGTTTGGCAAATTGTAATTCTAAAGTGCATTGGAAAATAGCTTTGATTTAAATACCATTTGGTAAAACTTACATTTGTAAAGGGCTTTTATTAATTCTTTTTTAAAAAAATCAAAATTAATTTGGCAGAGTTCAACTGCCAGCCAATCATCGGTGGCCAAATCTAGCCGCTAGGCAACGTTGTGATATCCTAATTTTTCAATTTTGTTTTCAATTGAATGAGTCGGGCTTTTCATCAATGCGCCTATAGTTCTTATCTCTGAGGTGGCCACTCACGAGATAACTAGCCTATCAGGTGAAGCCGTTAAGGAATCTAAACGCAATAGACTTGAGAATTCGACCAGGAATCGACGGCTCGACCGTGCTGATCTGCAAGGGCCATTACGGCACAAACCGATTAGAGACCGGAGATAAGTCGACTCGACAAAGGTATGTGATTAAGTGTGGGTGATTCAATATAATTGTAAAATTCTTGTTGATTGGCACTAAACTAATTTCTCTATCGTTTTGGTACCCTGTGTCCGTATTTGAAACCTCGGGATTTTCACGACAATCGAGAGTTGCCAATATGTCAAAGATGTACATTGTGGCTTGAAAATAAGCAACCACGAGTCAATTACAGGAAAAATTCCTAAAAACTACTCGGTAGGTTAAGACGCGCTAAAAATCACGCCAGATTGAAATTTTCCGTGAATTTAAACCCGATTTCAGAAATTGAAAGTTCTGTCATTCACAATTCATTTTAGGAATGTCGACTCATCCTCAGAAGATTTTTCTGCAAACCGAGATTTTTGGCGAAAAATCCAAGTAAGGCCGTTTTTTGATTGAGAAAGTCGAGGGACCGTTTTTGATCGCATCTTTGGCTGTCAAGTTGGATCAATTGACGGGGAAAAATCATGGGATGGACGAGGACACCTTGGCCAATTTGGTTGGGCTTCAATTGGATTGATTTAAGTAAGAATTGAATGGAATTGAAGTGCAAATGTCCAAAATTCGTAGCCCCCATGGTGCACAACTTTTTGGACCATTTGGCAAGCTTCTTGAGGAAGCCAAGGAGAGGAAAATGGCTAAGGGTGAAGGCCAGGGCTAGTGGGGGCAAGCCAAGGGAGATTTGGCCAAGTGTTGGTGCCTTGGAAGCCTTTGGGGTCCCCCTCTCTTTAGCAGCTTCTTCTCCCTCCTTTGTCCACCTTTCTCCATTGTTGAGGGGTAGAGAGAGCTTGGAAAACCAGAGGAGGATCAGCAGCAAGCAGCCGAGCAGCCTAGCCACCCGTTCGAGCACCGTAAGTTGTGCCTGCATGCCCTCGAGCTGCTGGTCGCCTGCACGCCGTTCGCCGTCCAGCGCGTTGTCCGCGTGTCCCTGCTGCTCACACCCATCACCTTGGCCACTGTCGCTGTTAGTTGGAGCCTGTACGCCATCCAGCAGCCGCTGGAAGCCCCGCCGTAGCCCCGCCTGGCCTTGCTATAGCTCCGCCGGTCCTCCCTTGCTGAACCAGCCGCCGGTTCCTCCTTTCTCGGCCTTGAGCAGAAACCGAGCCAACAAGGGCTTTTGATTTTCAAGCCCTTCCCGGCTTTGGTTGGTGTAGCCGCTAGGAGGTTTATCACCCGCCTTGGCATTGCCGTTGTCGTGGACTCACCGGAATGCTAAACTGGTGAGTTTACTCACGAAACTTTACTTAGGGAGTTAATGATGCTTAAGGGCTGTTTAGATTAGGCTAAGCATATTTAGGTGGTTAGATTAAATTAGTTAAATGTTGATTAGATTAAGAAATTTGATTAGTTTAGTAGGTGGATTAATTAGCCTAATTAGGAGGTTAAATTAGAGTAATCTTAATTAGGAATTTATGAATTATTTGCATTTATTTAATTATTGAATAATTATTTAATTATGATTTATTATTTATTTATTTATTTATTTATCGAATTATTTAAATAATTCCGGAAATTTTGGGGATGGCCTAGGTCGTCAAATTTTCATGCTGATTGCAATGGTGTGTTTAGATTTTGCAATTGAATGCTATATTATGCAAATTGAGTGAAAATGGTGATTTCGGATAATTATTCCAAAATTGTGAAATGTTGATATTTTACTTATAAATCTTGGGTGTCGGCTTTTGGCACCGCAATTGGTTTTAAGGACAAGATCGAATTTTGGGATTGTAATGGAATGAATATCAATTTCCTTCGTTCAAAAATGAATCGGCAGCTTAGGTGAGCAATAATCAGCTTTGGTGAGCAATAAAATATATATGTATCAGCTTTGGCGAGCTATACTATCTATTAGCTTTGGTGAGCTATACCATCTATTTCGGCTTTGGTGAGCAGGAATGGTATCGATTGAATTGAAAGATGGTATTGAATGGATAGATAGTATTAAAGTGATAAATGGTATCGATGGTTAGATGATGTCGATTGTATCGAGTCGGTTGAGTTAATTGAATTGATTGAATGGATTGATGGTTTGGTTGTATTGATCGATTGGATCGATTGATTGATTGAGATTTGAATTGTACTGGTGTGCAGGAAGGAATTGAGGCGAGGTAAGTCTTTTGACTTGTGTGGTTGGGCCTCTAGGCATATTTTCTTCATAGTCGGAGTGTAGGGGTGAACTTGCTGAGATATTGTCTCACCCAGTCATGGGCTCAACATTTTCAGGTCTATAGATGGCGGTTCCTTCGGAACGCTTTGGTTGGCCGAAGAGTATTACCGAGTAGGTCATCGATATTCCTATTCCCAGGGGCTAAGGAGCTTGGGTCTATGAACTTGTGAGGACTACCGTCTGGGTCGATGCGGATCTACTTCAAAGGTGTTGACACCCGAAATTTTTGTTGACGTTTTAAACATTCAATTTGCAAAAGTAAAAAAAAAAAAAAAAAAAAAAATTGTTTGAAATGAAAAGATAAAAAATTAGAAATAAGGAAAAACGAAAAAAAAAAAGAAGAAAAAGAGAGAAATAAAGAAAAAGGAGAGAAAAGAAAAAAGAAAAGAAAAGAAAAGAAAAGAATAATAGAAAAGGATGGAGGGGGACGCACGGATTCTCTCATGAGCTCTCTCTTAAAACACTCTCGCGGCTCTCTGTGGAAGGGAACTCTCCTTCTCTCTTTTTGGGGCTCTCTCTGATTCTCTCTCTGGTTCGCTCGATCGCGGGGATATCAGCGAAAACGGTGGCGGTTACAGCAACGGCGACGACACCAGCGTCTCTCTCTTCGCCAGATCGGAGGCATTCTCTTGAAGATTTCTTGGATTTCTGGCGGAAACGAGAGAACCGGTCTCTCCCTCTCGATCACTCTCTCGACGGGGTCTTGAATCTCCGGCGGAAACCAGAGAACCGGTCTCTCCCTCTCAATCGCTATCGGTTCTGGTGTTTCTGAGAGTTTTTCGACGGATTTCTCTCTCAGTTTGAGGCAAGGATTGGTGACATCGGCGACGACGCCTGCGCTTAACCGATCTTCTCTCTGGATCGGGCTCACTGGATCGGTGAGCTCTCTTTCTATCCCTCTCGATCCGTTAGGGTTTCGGTTTTTTGTTCTCTCTTTGAATCCGTTCGGGTCGTGGATTCTGATTTCTCCTTCTTGATCGCTCTCTCTGGTGATCTTGCTCTCGGCTGAATCTGACGTTCTCGTCGCGGATCGCGTCCTTCCGGAGCTCGAGGTGCAGGGGTTCGGAACTGCGCCGAGTTTGGAGGTCTCAACTCGGCTCCGAGGGCAAAACTGGAGTAGATTCGCTGGTGTTGAAAGGTAGAAGTTTCTGGAGATCGATCCTTCGCCGATTCATTTAAGAACTGTCCTTTTCGCTGCTTTGCTCGCTATTCTCTTGTGATCCAATCCAGGTATAGTTGTAACGCCGTAGTTGTCTCGCATTTCTTTTATGTAGAACAATAACATAGAGTTAGCTTCAATTTTCATTCGGTAGTTTCTGTTGAACATATTTGAATGTGATTCATACCTATTTCCGCTTCTGCATTCTGTATGTTGGTCAATGGGAAGGAATTCCTGGTGTTCGTGTTTTGGGGAAAATGGTTATTGAAAAAGTGAAGGGTCTCATGAGCTCCGTCTTGTTATCCTCTGATGGTAAAACTTTGGAAGCTGAGGCTACTCATAGGACTGAGACCTAGAACTTTAGGGTGAAAGTAGCATCTTATTGAGGATGTACTATTGATTTGATCCTGCTTGGATGATGTTGTGCTCGCGTGATTTTAAGTTGCTGATTCACCCTCGCATTTTGGTCACTAAAATGAGATGCCTGCCATATGTTTGTGAAGATGCCTGAATGAATCTCTACATAATGTCTTCATCAGTCTATATGCAAGATATTCAAGGCTTACTTAAATCATGATGCCCATATTGATTTCATCTTGCTTACTATCGATCTAGTCAGTCTAAGTAATTTTAGCATTATGGCATGCTTAAAACCTGTGCTCATTGGCCTCGTTGATTGTGAGCAATATTCGTCTTCACTTTGAACCAGATTGAGTTTTAGAAAGTAATAAATCTCTGTTCTGGTCTGGTTTTACTCAAATTTGGGAAGTTTTCTAGATCAAGTAGAGATCAATTGATGGGTAAAACTGATGGTTGAAGTCGGCGGATATAGGCAGAAGTTTGTAGATATAAAAGCAGAGTTTGCTACTTTTGTCAATCCTTTTAAAGTTGTAGGGTTTGCTGTGATTCGTTTTTAGGACTACTCTTTGTGCATTGTCTGGATGGTTTTATAAACCATTAGTTATGCATTATGTTCTAATTCATTTGTGCTGATTTGTATGTCCTCATGATGATCATTTTTCGACTATCAATTTGACGTCAATTAGACTCAACTTCTCTTAAGAAGTGGGCTTGTTTTAATCTTTCCTATGACGCTGATCTCGCATGATTTGCAATGAGTTGATGATTATTGATGATGAACTTGAAGTTGATTGAACTTGATTTTCCTTGATTTGCAATTTCGTATACCTGTTATGTCACTTTCTGTTTTGGCTTAAATGAGGTAATAGATGAGGCTTTCTGGTCTTGAGCCCTTTTAGACATAGAAAATAGACTTCTCAAACTTCGATTTGATAGTTCACATGCCCTGAGAGGACGTCATTTGGTCATCAAAAAACACCTACAAAATCTGTTGATTCTGCAGTAGTTTAGTTTTTTAGGTTGATTTGCTGTTCTGCTCTGATATTCTGTTTCTTTCGCTGATCTGACCTTCTGTGCAAATGACTTGATATGAGCTGGTTGTTGTGGTTTTCTGTGTTCGAAGTCTTCATGAAAGTCGAAGATGGTTTAAATATCTTTCCAATGAGCTATAGAATGCCCTGATTGAATCTCATTTGATATGGTTTTCACATGTCCAAAGTTCAGTCCAGAATCTGTCCTGTTTGAGACCTGATGCGTGTGTTCAAATTTGAGCTAGTAAACATGCTTTGCTGGAGTTGAATCTTTCATGAGAGTCATTATCATATTTGAACCTCGTTTGATGTGAATATCATGCACCCATTTGGTTAATTGCAATTGAAATTTGTCAAGCATGACATTCTCAGTTCCAAGCCACTTTGCAATGTTAATGACTTGTGTGACTTCTTTGCATTCTGATTTAGGGTTAAATGTTTACCCAAACCTTTTTCGCATTCAACCTTATGTCATGTGCAAGTTTCACATTTTTGTACATTGTCTAGGTGGTCTTACGAACCTTTAAACGTGCATTGTATTTTTTCTTGTTTGTGACTTGAATTTGCTAGATTCATGTTCATGTCTGATGCCTATGTCTATTCGTTATAATAATGATTTCTATGTGTTGTCTTAGTCATATAAGATGAGGCAAGGAATCTTTGTTTCTTAGATTAGGTTTAGATTAGGACCCTGAAGATAGAGAAGGCATGAAGGTGATGGAGGTCGATGTTCATTCCAACCGTTGTCATGTACTATTTGTTTTCCCGACATATGTCTCGGGTTCCATGCATTGTATAAAACCCGACGAGTTGCAGGTTTCCTTTCTTTCCCAATTGTTTTCTCTTTTATATTTTTAGGACTACCTGATAGATTTACTGCTTTTCCTTGATTGCTTACTTAATGTCTTGCAATTTCAATTTCATTGGTTGTTTTCCTTTCTATTTTTTAGAGATAGAATAGCATGAAAATGATCAACCACGCATGATCATTTAGTATAGAATTGACGATCCTGAAAATATAAAAAGAAATGCATGAAAATGTTAGGAAAAACACAACATACTGTTTAGGTACCGAAAGGGCGCTAATAGCAATATTAGCGTAACCCAAGTCTCCGAACCTAGATATATGGTTATGTAGGAATCGAGGGAACACTCCCGACCCTCGATTGGGTTTCTAGCCGACTCCCAAAATGAGGCTAGTGGTGACTCCTGTATATTTTTAGGTTGTTATAAACAACTAGATTGCATAATAAACCTACTATCACGCAGGGTATGAGCTTGGGAGAGCTCGTGATCTTGAGATCAAGTACCCCTAAACCCAACCTTTCCCACCTTGGCCACTTCGAGGGGTGGCGAGATCGGGTCGCGACAAAAGGGTACCCCATTGATTCAGGGCGTGGTATTGTAGCAGGTTCAATGGATCCAAGGAGGGTCCTTTGCAGGATTTTGAGGTCCCGGTATCGGTGTTAGAGGTCGCTTATGGCGAGGGTACAGCTGACCCTCCTGATGGTGCAGTGGTGGACCCAAGTCCAAGTCCCTAGGAGACTTTGGAGTCTTTTGATGAGGATTCAAACGTTTCACGCCTCGACCCTCCAGGCGTGCGCCCATCCCTCATTGGTCGATTAAATAATGACGTCCTAGGACGCATCGCCGACCCTCTCATTTTAATACGCATGCAGAAGCAGATATAAAATCTCCATACAATAAAACAATGGGATAGGAAAGTATGACCATATTTTTCGAACCTAAAAATAACAACCACCCTTATATACATTGCAAACCAGAATGTATATATTACAATGCAAACTACTAAGTCAGGTTCTACACAAGCCCGTTAGAAAACAAAGTGTACAAGCAGGGGTGGGGGTTCCCAATCTACTCTGGGTCCTCATCCTCGATCTCTCCTTCTTCCACACTCTAGCTGGAGCCCACTGCTGAGTACACTGGAGAGTCTGGATCATCAAGCTTAAGGTCTTTCGCGTCCACCATCGATCCACCCTTAGAGTCTGCTGTACCCTTTCCAAAAGCAACCTCCATCACATACAGAAGTATCTCAGATTCCGGTATAGGGCCCTCCCTTTGACCATTATGATAATGGCGATACCATGCCCTGTATTAATGGGGCACCTTTTTGGGTAAACCCGCATCAACTCATACTATGGACTTCACCAGCACATATTCTAGTCCATCAGGGTGCCCCTGTATCAGAATATGGTAACTTTGTTCTGTGAATTTCTTAGGTTGACCAAAATGTTCAGGAGGTACTGCCATCTATGGACATGAAATATTATTCCACAATGGGGTGAGACTACGTCTCAGCAAGTTCAACCCCCTAAGACCCGACTAGGAAGAAAATACGCCCTAAGGGCTGCCTATGCACAATCATGAGTCAGAGAACTTACCTTAGCCTCGATTTCCTTCCTGCAGGTCAATCCAATTCATAATCTCATCGAGTCATATCCACAAATCAAATCATTCAATTAGATCGAATCATCGATCAATCGACTTAGTCAATTCCATGTCATCAAGACCCTTCCCCGGTCATCTTAATCAATACTATCTATAAGTCCGACTATAGTCTAGGACTGCTCACTCTGAGCTGATATATAGATAGTATAGCTCACACTAAGCTGATAAATAGTATACTGATCGCTCTAAGCTGACATATTGCCCATTGGCTGATATAATATACCCATAATGCTCGCTCTAAGCTAATAGTAAGATTGTTCACTCTAAATTGATAAAGTGTATTGCTTACGCTAAGCTGGCATATCAGAGCCCGTAGGTTGATATAGTACACTAGTATACTACTCTCGCTAAGTTGATATATCGCTCGTAGGCTAATATAGTATACCACCCTGACCATTTAATCAATTCATCATTTTTTTTATCATACCTGATAAAAATACTCGTAGGTAGGGGACACAGTCAGTCTTAGCCAAAATACAATATTTTCAATTTTAAAAATCCCATAATTTATTACAATGCACAAAATTCATTTAAAGCGTCAACCGACGCCTGGTGATTTTCCAATTAATTCTTGGAATTAATTAATTTTGGGATAAATTCCTAAAAATGCAAATCACCCATAATCGGCACAAATCAGAGCTCGATTAAATAAACAGAGTACACTATTGAAATCAGCATAAAATTCCGATCATCGGCTATCCCGGTCTAATTTTTGAAAAATAAATAAATAAATAAATAATTATGGAAATTAATTATTAAATACTAAAAATAGCGACTTAGGCCCATAAAGCCTAATTAACAGCCAAGACGGACTCGGAAAATTTCCGAATCACTCTAGATAAATACTAGAGCTTGTTTAGGCCCTAATTGCACTAAACTATCAACCTAACATGCATCGATAATTATTTAAATCACTAATCTAATCTAACTAACCACTTAAATCATGCTTAACTTAATCTAATGAACCCTTAAGTGTCATTAACCTACTAAGAGAGGATTAGTGAGTTAAACTCACTTGTTCAATGATCTGCTCGGATCAATTCGACGGGGACGAGTTGAGGCTCGATCTTCTCCAAAGTGGGTTTGGTAACCGAGGTCCAGAACAACCTCAAAACAGGCTGAACAATGCTGGAAATGTTCTGGGGTTTCGGTTCTAAGCTGGTGGTTGTTAGGGTCGAGAGAGGGCTGGTCGGTCGACCGGTTGAGGCGAGAACCAGCGAAGGCGAGGTGGACAGCTCGGCGAGGACAAGTAGCGGCTGAATGGCTATTGGAGGCAGCGCATGGTGGCCTAAGCTGGTCGGAGTAGCTCCTGGGATCATGGCTGAGGCTGGACGATGGCCTGGAACGGCGGGGGACGGCCGTGTAGTAGGGCGAGGCGTGACGGGCAGGCAGTGGCTCCGGCGTGCGTGGCTACGGTCCGGCTGGGCTGTTGGCTGCTCCGGCGGCTTCTCTGGGCTTGTTGAGCTTCGAACGACTGGAAGGAGGGGATGAGGGATGCTGCTTGACCTGCTGAGGAGGGAAGGAGAAGAGAGGAGACTACTTGGCTTCATCCTCATCTTCAATTGTCCCTTTGACCTTGTCCACTTGCATGGCTGTCCTCCACCACCAATTTCCAGCCTTCAAACTCTTCTAGAGGGCTTTTTGAAGTGGTCCAAATGTCATGGCAAGGGGGGGCTACGAACTTGGCTTGGCTTCTCTTCAATTGGACCCCAATTGCTTCTTGAATCACTCAAATTTGGCTCTTAAATATTCAATTGTCGAACCCTCGATCAAATTGGTATTTTTCCTCACCAATTGATCTTATATGCATCCCAATTTCGCGATTAAAAATGGTTCTCGACATTTTCTGAACAAAAAAGACCTTACCTCAACTTTTTCCTTAAAAGTCTCGGTTTGCAGAAAAATCTTCGTAGCCTGAGTCGACGTTCCTAAAATAATTTGTGACATGACAGAATTTTCAATTTCTGAAATCAGATTCAAATTTATGGTTAATTTAAATTCGGTGCGATTATAGCGTGACCTAGGCTACTGGGTAGCTTTCAGAAATTTTTAGTGCAAATGACCCGTGGTCGATTTTTTTTGAACCACATTAAACCCATTCGACACATTGGCGACTCTCGGTTATCGTGAAAATCTCGAGGATTCAGATACGGACACAGGGTACCAAAACGATAGAAAAATCAGTCTAGTGCCGGTCGACGAGAATTTTTCAATTTAGTGCAGTCACCTACGTTTAGCCACACATCTCAGTCGAACCGACCTATCTCAAATTTTTAATTGATCTTACTGTGCCGTAATGATCTCTAAAGATGAGCACGGTCGAGTAGCCGATTCCTGGTCGAATTCTCGAGTCTATTGCATTAAAATTCCTTAATGGGTTTTCATGATAGTCTAGTTATCTCGAGAGTGATCCGTTCTGAGAACAACCCTATAGGTGTGTCGATAAAAAGGCCAATTTATTCAATGGAAAACAGAATTGAAAATTTGGAATGTCAAAGATTGCTTAGGGGCCTTGTAGCCCTTCTACTTTTGTAGACTTGTGAATATAGACTAGTATTGTAAATGACCTAGTCTACTGTGTACAAAGGTGTGTTGTGGTTTTCAAAAACTGTGGCCCTACTTTTCTATCCCAATTGAGTTTTGTCTAGGGATTATTTATTCATTTCTACATGTGCAATAAAATGAATGGGTCGGCGACGTGTCCTGAGAAGTCGCAAATTTTATCGACCATTGAGGGATGTGTGCGTGCTCGAGGTTCGGGGTGTGACAAACCTTGCCTGAGGTCTCGCATCCTCAGGTGCCACCAAGTGACGATCGTCTGAGGTTGAGCGACCTAGGTGGTGCCGCTTGAGGTCGCGCTACCTTAAGGCGGCGGTAAGCGAGGACGAGCAACCCCTCAAGCGGCGGTCATCATTTTTATTATGTGAATATTATTACTTTGATTTGTTTCTGAGTTTGAGCTTGCAATAAAGAATTATACAAATCCCAAAAAAGAAAAAAAAAGAAAAATAGAGTAGAAATGAAACCATTTGAGGAAGTTCATGGTTTCCTCAAAAATTTCTTATGGCCCATATTTGACTATCACTTCGTCATTTTACAGAGAACAGTCGGCTAAGCTTTATTCTTTTTATCTTTTGGCTTGCCATTCTAATGCTACCGATAGATGAAAATATTGACTGGTTAGCTAATGTGGCATGAATTTGTTTTCTACTCGTGTCCACTTATCAATTAAGCATGTCCTGTTAAAAATTGTATCTCAAGTTTGAGTTCATTGATTTAACACGATCCAAACTAAGTCTGACCAAATAATCAAAATTCAACTACCACTTTGAATTTGTTTGAACCTGCAAGGGAAAAAGATATCACAAGTGCCATAACTTTTATACGCCTCTCACTCGAGTGTCATAATTTTCTTTTTCGATTCCTTGAGTAGCATAACTTATGTACAACGTTCACTTAATGCCATTACTTTTTTTTTTTTTTTGTGCAATCACTTGAAGGTTATATAACTTTTCAATTAATTACTTGAAGGCCACGATTTTTTAAAAATGTTCCCACAAGTGATATATCATGCTGGATTTCAAATACTTGGATGAAAACTTTTTAAAAGTTACAGTACTTAGTGGTCAATTCAAAATTATAACACTCAAATGAATGTTTTTAGAAGTTGTGGTTGTTAAGTGGTCAAAAACAAGTTATGATATTCAAGTGAACGTCAATATTGTCAAGAACTTCACAAAACTGAGCATTAATTGATGGGACACACAAGCTTGTCTTTTTTTTGTTGAATTATCTTCACGCTCTGCAACAACCTTTAATCAAGGGCCTCCTTTTGGGAAGATATTTCAATGTGTATCCCACTAATTAATGTCAAATTTTGTGAAGTTCTCGATGACACGATATTCACTTGAATACCATGACTTTTTTTCTATCACTTAACTACCATAACTTCTAAAAAAACATTCATTTGAGTGCTATAATTTTGAATTGATAACTAAGCACTGTAACTTTTAAAATATGTTCATCCAAGTGTCGGAAATTTGACATGATATAGCACTTGTAGAGAACGTTTTTAAAAAATTGCAGCCTTCAAGTTATTAATTGAAATGTTATATAACCTTTAAGTGATTGGAAAAAATGGGTTATAACCCACAAAAACCCCAAATTAGTATGGAAAACAAACCTACAAAAACATTTGCATGGATGCTTAGCAGTTTTATAAAGATTATAATTGGTAATCAAGATTGTGTGGCCATCTAGATAAAGAACCTTCCAAGTTAGTGGTACCACAAAGGCGCTAATAGAAACATTAGCATAAACAAGTCCCCGTTCCTAGAAATCTCTGGTTGCGTAGGAATCGAGACAACACTCCCGCGTCTTGATTGGTTTCTAGCCGATCCCAATAAGCTCGTGGCAACTCCTAAAAATACAAAGGTTGTTAAGAATAAAAATACAAAATCCAACGTTGTGCGAGGTATGGGCTTAGGAGAGCCCGTGCCTAATCTAAGGCCGTTGGTCCGCCTCTTTAGGCAAATACCCCTAAACTTCTTCCTTTTTCCCTGGACGGAAAAAGAAAGGCCGTGACAAAAGTCCACTCTCAAGAGTTTCATGACCTCTTCTTCAACTTTCTTAGATAATTCCAGTTTTGTCCTCCTAAGCTCATGCTTCTTAGGTAGGATATTCAAATCAAGAGATAGCGAATGCTCCACAATATTAGTATATAAGCTTGGCATATCAGCATAGGACCGAGCGAACACATCTTGGTATTCCTTTAGAAGTTCAACCATTCTTTCGGTTTTGGCTCCAAAAAGGTCTGCCCCAATTTATGCTTCTTTTGGGTTCTTAGAATTACCCAAGTTCACTGTAACGGTCTGCTCAGCAATGGGAGGTTTAGATTCCTCATGATGGATATATTCCTTTTTAATAACCTTTGAATTGTCTTCAGCTCCAAACTTAGAATAATGGGGTCCGCTTAAATTCCTAAGGGGTGAATCCGAGCCATGCATATGACTGTCGTCACTATACAAAGTGTTATGCATGATATGTAATAAAATGGTTAATATAGTAACGGGAAATGTAGTGCGTGTTGTTTTTATGAAAACAATCTTTTTAAACACCATTTTCAAAAAATGATCAATAGGGAACTCGTTTGCATATCCTTAGACATCCTCCTTCAAAAATCCATTTGGGAAAACTAAGAAACATGTGAAAATCCAGGCCTCAAAGCATCATCATAGGACTGGTTTAGAGTGCTTTCACACGTCCTTAATAAAACGTGCATATGCTTTATCGAATCTAAAATGATAAGGCCATATTACAAAGTATACTATCTTGGATCAACGGCTCAAGATCCAAGTGTTTACAAAGATGACAAATGAAAGAACAAACTTGAACAAACGAATTGAACAAATGGAGATTCCCTTGTATGGGAGAATTAATGGAATGAGAAACTATTAAAGCAATTTTTTCTACACTAAAGGAGAAATAGGGGTACTTTCAATTGGTCTAGTAACGTCAATTATGATCACATTCATAGCTCTAGGATGGTAGATTCCTTTATACCTTTGGTGCAGCATCCCTAAAAATCAGAATCTCCTTGTCAAACAAATTTTGAACTTTGACCTTAAGGACCAGGTAGTTATCAACATCATGTCCTTTTTCTCCCATGTGATACACGCATGCTTTGGACATATCAAATCCAGTAAACTTTGGGGGGTTTTCTCTCGAGACTTCTTTAGCCACCAATCTCTCTTCTAAAAGCATGGGCAGTATTTGAGAGAGTGGTCTTGGTAAAGGTGTTGTCACGCCCCGAACCTCGAGCGCACGCACATCCCTCGGTGGTCGATAAAATTGCGACATTCCCAGGATGCGTTGCCGACCCATTCAATTTAAATGCGCATGCGGAAACAAAATAAACAATCCCCACCCAACAACCAACATGGGATAGAAAAGCAGGACAACAAATTTTCACAAACACACTTTTATAAACACACTAGGTTTATACACAAGAGTCTATAAGCAAAAGAGACTACTGAGCTAACCGTAACCGGACCCTATCTACTCGGGATCCGGATCTATCACGACACCGTCAGGTGGGTCAGCTACCCCCTCACCCTCAATGGCGGGTATGTTGAAACCCTAAAGGGGACCTTCCTGCACCCCATTAGGCTCATGACGAAACCACGCCTTGAATCAATGAGGTACCAACTGTGGTAAGCCCTCATCGACCAAGATAGTGATCATGATGAGCTCATGGAGCTAGGGACTCCTAGGGACAGGGACGTCGGTACTCTGCTCGATATACCCCCGCGGCTATCCAAAACGAACCGGACGGACCTCCATCTATGGACTTGTAAATAGTTAAACCACGACAGGATAAGACAATGCCTCAGAGAGTTCACGCCCTAAACCCCAATTAGAAAGGAAATACGCCTAGAGGTAGTCTAATCACACATCACATAAGACTTACCTTGCCTCAGCACCTTCTTGCACGTTAGTACAATTTATTTATCATATGCATATAATTAATGCACTTGGCAATTGGAACGACTCAACCTATAACTCAACAATCACAGGGGTCCCGATTATAAGGCCAAATTATTATGACATGTCCCATACCGTGCCACACAATTTTGTTCCATAATCAGGCGCAGTCATATCACTTATTCACACGTTCCAATTGATTACGACCCAACGGTCACGGCCGACTCAATAGTCAGTTGTCATTCGGCACAGTCGGGTGTCATCTCGCACTATCGAGCACGGCAATGTCTACCTCTAGACGGCATTCCCGAAGGAGCATCGGCTGCGACTGGCATCCGTTGACGTGGGGCATTCCCGAAAGAGCATCGTCCGGTATAAAAGCTCGTGATGGGTTTTCATAACCATCAAACGACCATCCAATCTCGACCAAGGACATCGTGGATGGCACTCAAATGCCTCAATTAAAATAATGTGCTTGGCCAATTTTCTTTTTATTAAAAACACCCGGTAAAATAATCGTGTGTGGGTATAAGGTCAGATCAAACCAGAAAAAAGTGATATTCCTCCTTTTAAAAATCCCATGAGTTTATATAGTACCTAAAAATATTTTGCTGTCAAAACCTGACACCCGGTATTTTCTAATTAAATACCAAAATTTCACAATTTTGAGATAATAACTCAAAATGAACAATCATCACTCAATTACACAATTTAGCACTCAATTGCATAAACTAATTGCACCACGACAATCAACACGAAAATCTGACAACTGACTATCTCGGTATAATTTCCTAAAAATATTAAATAATTAAATAAATTACAAAATTAATGAAATAAATGCAAAATAATTACATAAATGATTAATTAGGCTAAATACACTAATCTAACCACCTAATTGGACTTAGATAAATAATGTACTAGGCTAAATAATCATACAATCTAATTAACCCCTAACTAAACTAATCTAACCACCTAATTAGCCTAATTAACCAACTAAATCACTAATTACACTAATCTAACCACCTAAATTAATCTTAAGCTAAACTAACCTCCTCTAAGCATAGTTAACCCCCTAAGCAAGGTTTAGCAAGTAAACTCACCGGATTTGCGAGCCGATGAGTTCACGGCGACGGTGACGCGGAGGCGAGCGAGAATCGAGCCTAGAGCGATGCCCAATGAGGTCTAGAAGGGCCTGGAAAAGGGCTGCGAAGCTCACAGCCCAAGCTATGAGTTCGGCTCTGTCCAAGGGCTAGACCGAAAGCTTCGATGGCTGAAACGGGCTGGGTTGGCACGGGAGTGAGCACGATGGAACTAGGCGGCATCGGGGATGGGCAAAGGTGATGGACTAGCGGCGGAGGCGACTCGACGAGCTGGACAAAGGCTCGGGATAGTAGACTGGCACGCAAGCGACAGGTGTGTAGGCTAGAGTTGCGCGGGCTCGGGCATGACGACGAGAGGCAGGCGGGTGGTGCTTGGGCGGCAGTGGCTTCGGTGGTCGACGGCAGGGGCTGGCTCGGCTTCCTCTAGTTTGCTGGCAAGTTTTCTTCTTCAAGGACATCAACAATGGAGACTAGAGAGGCAAGGAAGAAGAAGATGAAGTGCTGCAGCTGGAGGGGGGAACAAATGCCACAAAAGTCTCCACAAAATATCCTAGCTCATCATCACAAGGCCTCCAAAGTCCACAGCCATCATCCTCAGCTATTTTCCCTTACAATCTTCCTCCACAAGCCACTCTAGGTGCTGAAATGTTGCAGCCCCCCCCATGGCTACGAATTCTGTGCAATTCCCCTTCAAACTCACTTCAATTTCACTCCAATTCAATCCAATTAAACGGCCAAAATGTCAAGGTAGGAGTCCACACTTAATTCCATAATTTTCCTCACCAATTGGTTCAACTTGGAGGCCTAAAGTGTACTCAAATCGGCCTATCCAAATTTCCTAGTCCAATTACACCAAATCTTGATTTTTCACCGAAAATTTGGGCTCGCCGAAAATTCTTTGGAGGATGAGTCGATGTTCCTAAAATAAATCGTGACATGACAGAACTTTCAATTTTAGAAATCAGGTTCAATTTCGTGGTTAATTTCAACCGGACGTGTTTTAGCGTGACCTAACCTACCGGGTAGCTTTTAGGAATTTTTAGCGCAATTGACCCATGGTTAATTATTTTCGAGCCACATTGTATATCTTCGACTCATTAGCGGCTCTCGGTTGTCGTGAAAATCTCGAGGTTTCAAATACGAGCACAAGATACATAAACGACAGAAAAATTGGTTTAGTGCCATTCGATGTGAATTTTGCAATTAGGTGGAATCACCTACATTTTAATTACATGCCTCTGTCGAATCGACTTATCTCCGGTCTCTGATCAATTTTGACGGTGTGGTATTGACTCTTGTAGATTAGCACGATCGAGAAGTCGATTTCTGGTCGAATTCTCAAGTCTGTCACGTTTATATTCCTTAATGGCTTCACCGGATAGATTAGTTATCTCGTGAGTGATTAGCTCAGAGAATAAAACTATAGGCACGTCGATGAAAAACCCATTTCATTTCATCGAAAACAGGATTGAAAATTAGGATGTCACGGGTGTAAATTGATAAGCCGAGGTATGCTTACGTGGCTTCTTATTGAGATCATGATGCGATCGAACATGAACCACATCCATTATATTAAGATGTCCTTGATTACATTCTCTAGTCCCAGAAGAAAGTTCAAGTTCAGATACTTGTTCTTCATAAGCTCGCTTTCCTTTACCCTTCGAATAAAAACTAGTGGTCTCTGGCAAAGAAAGAGCTAATAATTCTATAGCCATTTGATTTACACAATTCATAAGATGCATCATCATTCCACGCATTTCATTTACTTGATTATGAAGATCTTCAAGAGTGGGCACAGTTTTGGTCAGAAGTAATGGAGTTATGAATGCTTCAAAATTTGTGAATGTGGCAATTGTTTCGTCAAGTCGATTTTCCAAATTAGTTACTCACACTTGATCACACTTGAGTGTCTTTGTTTTCCATCCTTATTTGAGAGCAAATCCCTATAATGGAGCGCCCTTCAACCACTTTTTAATACCTTATGAAAAAAGATAGTTCAAATTAGTACAAGTCAAAAGAAATCAAGAAAATACAAAACCTATTCAATTTGATATTTTCTTGAGATGAAATAGTGATAAGAAGCGTGTATGATTCCAATATCACATAGCATCCTCTTATTAAAATTTCTTCAAAAGAAATTATACTGTTGAAAAGGAACGACAACAAATATTTAATCAGAATGCCCATTTTCTAAAAAAAAAGAATTCATTTTTTTGGCAGAATCTAAAAATAGGATGATGATATTTCGTGACATCGACGATCTTCATGTGAGGGGCAAATTCTTTGATATGCGAGAAAAGCCAAATTCTGAGAAGTCCTAATGGGGCTCTAAGAGTTCCTCGACCATTTGCTTTAAAACAATTAAGAGACATGAAAGTTTCGGCAATGATCATGTGTGTAAAACAATTAAAGGCACACACTTGATTGATAATGTGAGTGACTCCATTATTTTTTCGTGTATGTAAGAATGCCACAAAACCAAAGAACATGAGTAGGAAGACGCGAGGAATTTGATTCCCAGATTTAGGCTTAAGGCTAAGGAAATGTTGTTCAAGGAAAGTGTAAGGCATGGAATGAGAATTTCCTTTAACAATAGCCTTAATTTTGTCGGTAGGGATATTGAGGAATTGACTTAGAAGAAATATTGGATCTTGACCAATAAGAGGAGTGACGAAACCTAAATAGGCTTTACCTAATCTGATGGCTTTCTGGAACTCTTCAATTGTAGAAGTCAATTCATATCAATTAAACATGAAAGTGGAAGTTATGGGATTCCAAAAATGAGCCAATGCTTTCATCATCGTGATACATGGTTTGACTTTTAATAAAGTTGGGCGGAAGCCTATGCGTTTTTCTACATAATTTTGATGTCTCGGGTCGAGATTCTCCCATAGAGTCTTGAGATTCCTTGGCACGGGAACAACGTCCAATTCGGGTTTACCCATCTAAACCTAAACCTAAAGGGGCATCCGTGATTAAAATGTATCCTCGTTGAAATATAAAATGCATAATTGAAATGAAGAGTAAGAAGATAAGAACGATAAGAAAGGAATTATATCTTACCCACCAAACACATGGCAAGCACAAATCACATGTCACATGAAACTATGAGGTTTCGATGCCTAGGGTGAGGGTACTAAAGGCTTAAGGTCCCCATCCCAAAAGATAAAAATAGTTTACCCACCGCTACTATTGTCGGTCAGTGCTATTTTTATCGGTTGGGACGAGCGGGTTTATGTAAGTAATGGATTACCACGAGTATTCGCTCGTAGATTCCACCCATAAACCCTCCTAAGGTCCTAGATTGGGTGATCGGGGTTTTAGACCGCGGTTGTGTGTACGGTGTCGTGCTAAAGCTTATAAACATTCATTTAAATTTAAACTACCAACACTTTAATATAGACCCTCATACATTCATACATCCTTACACCACTTGCAAAACAAATGGTTTACAAGCATGCCTCCCCTTATAACTGTGACATCCTAAAATTTCAGCCTTTGAATTTCACTTAAGCTTGTGCTTGTCGACGGAAGAGAAATCGGGATAGGTGGATGGCCCGATGGACTTTCTGTGTGGGCTAGGCGTGTGATGGCCTAATGGGCCTATTTTTGGGTTGAGTTTGGGCTAGAGAGAGAACGGTGGACCATGGGTAAGGCCCGTGGGCTAGACGTGTGCGGAAGGGCCGATTAAGGAGGACAAATGCCGAGATTTTTTTTTGGCCATTGTTTGTTGCGCGAATTTAAGTGATTTCAAATTTTCAATGGCATTTTCTTGTGACTTAATTAGTGACGTTGTGCTGCATATGAAATTAATTTTGGACGTAAGGTCCTTAGGATTAGAAAGTGCGACTTGAAGATGCGTGTGCCATCCTACTAGTTCTTGGTCATGTTTATAATGGAGGATCTTGGAATAAAGCTGTTTAAATTATTACCTAGTATTAGAGGTGGCCGAAATCGTTGGATTAGGAAGAGGATTAGCTTTATTTTATTTAGACTAAACTTTGTCAGGGCAGGTAAGCCAAGGGGAAAAGGACAAAATCAAGGATCTTTTGCATTTGGCTTTAGCTTCCCCATGCAAGTTTAAGCTCTACCCTCTTCCCCCAGCCGGAAACCCCAACCCCTAAACCTCAAGATGGCCCTAAAAACTTCCCCAGCCAATCTCCTCCTATGCATGGCTACAGCAAGGGAAATTTCCCAAGAAAGCAATCCTTTTCCCTTAACTTCTCCTTCTATTTCTCCTTTCCCATTTGTTCTTCTCCTACTTTCTTCCCCTCACGCACCAGACGCCTCCCTCTCTCGTTTTCTCCTTGTTTCCTTGTTGTTCTTCGAAGGACCAGCGACCAGAGAAGTAGCCATCCTTCAAGAGAGCCCGAGAAAGGAGATTTTGAGTCCTAAACTAGGTAAGGGAATAAGTTAGGTATTAAACTTTGACATCCTCTCAACGCTTGAGGGTGGTTTAGCTCGATCTAGTAGATTTTTAGGTTATAGGAGCTAGATCTATGTAGGATTTCAGCTTGCATGTATGATGTGATGTGTGGGATGCCTTGCATGTGAGTTTCTTGAAGGTTCATGGTTACTAAGCTTGCAAGAGACGTGCTCAAAGGAGCTAACGTTAGATCTTTCTCCAGATCTGTTTACTAACACCCGATGTTTGCTATTTTTGTGGGTTGAAATGTGCTACGATTTTGAGGTTTCTTTCTTCTTGAAAAATGTTCTAAACATCTTCATTTATGGCATATATTTTACTCAGGATTTTCTGGATTTAAAAGAACAAGAAATCAACTTCTTTGCATGCAACACAGAATCTCGTTTTATGCTGGAATCTGTGATCTTTTGGTGTTCAAAGAGTTTTTATCAACTCTTGGGGTTTGATTTTCAAAATAGTTTCTTCACAAGAGTTTTTCAGCATATCTTGAAGTCTAACTTAGTCAAATTTTAGAGAAAATTGATGAGTTTTAGACTTCAAACCAAGCTGGCTTTGAAAACGTAACTTCTGGACGCAGACACGGTTTCGATAACGATTTGAGCGATCTACTGCTACTATTATAGAAAGATTTGGGTCAAGGTGTTTGCATGAAAAGTGTTTTTTTCAAGTGTTCTTTATAACATATTTAAATTTGAGGATTTTCTGAACTCATTTGGTTATGTTTCTGGATTTAATCTTGAAGACATGCGAGTAGACTTAGTTTCTGCCGGTGAGGGCCAATTGTAGTCTTGTTGTTGTTCTTGGTGCCTTGCTTGCTGGAAAATGCATATTTCATGATTTTGGATGATTTTGGCATGCTGAGAACTTATTCTTGATAGTTGTACGTGTGTGATGCTTAGCATGTGTGCGGAATCATGTGTGATGAGTTTGTAAGGCAGTGTAAAGGGCAATTCTGTTTTATGCATGTTGATGCATTGTGATCTTAGTGCACTGAGCATGTTGTGTGGCGATACATGTGTGTGCTAGTGGTGTTAAAAGTGTGCACTAATGGAATATTTTCATGTGGTGAAATGTGTGAATGAATCAAGTTAAGAGATATCCCATCGGACAGCGTTCCGATGATGCCCCCGGGAATGGGGATGCCCCAAACAGTGAGGTTTGGGATGCCTCGGTTGAAGTCACAAGGCCAGCAATCTTGGACACCGGGATGCCTCAGAGGGAGATGCCCTGGGGCAAGCGTCCTCTGGAAGTTCGGGCCAACGACTCGGAAGTGACTCGAATGGATTCGGCCAGCGTCCCGAGTTCAATCCGTTTCAAGGGTGGATATGAGATGATCACACATTGAAATTAATCAGCAAGGCGTGTGAGTATATATGATGATGTTGCCGTGTGACATGTGATGCATGAATGGGATTGTGTATGCCATGTGATGCATGGATGGAGTACGTATTCACATTTCGGTGTAGTCTTTAGACATTATACCCCCTTTAGCTTGTCTAGTCTGCATGATATTATTGGCACTATATTATGCCCTATTCGATGTAGTCCATGGTCCTGATGATTCACTATGTCTGTGCTACTTTCACTAATGAGTGAAGCTAGGATCTCATTGTTTAATGCCATGCTTTATTCTTTATTGGGCATTGTTGCTCATCTTTATTTTTCCTCTCAGATCATTAGCTATGGATGTGACACCTTTGGCGAATTATGACACGCCTATGCGGGTAGATGGCATGTATAGGAACTTTGAGGATCGACATTCTGGCATTGTTTTGACGCCCTAATCCTTTTCCTATGCAATTTGTATCTGTGTATCTCAACGTGAATGGGAGTTTGTTTGGCCCCATTCGTTGGTGATGCTTTGAGCTTGAATTATGAGGCGCGCGTAGTATAGAAGGATGTAGTGGATAGGGAAAACTACCGAGTAGAGGAGTTAGGCACATTTTTGGCCTCTCCCAGGTGTTTTGTTTAGGTCATCTTGATGTGTGTATAGCCATGATGTAATTGTCAAGATGTCGTTTTCCTCGTGTAATCCATGTTTATGATGAATGAAGAGAAGCATGTTATCATTTTGAAATTCATTCTTAAGTCCTAATGTCTTTATATGAAAAGTGTATGTTCTTCCACTTGCGTAATAGAAATTAAAGATTATACTTAAGGGTCTAGAGTGATGGCCTGGGACATCACGATGCATCATAACTCTCACCTATAAGACCATTTAACATAAGGTTAGCGACTAACCTGATTTTCCACGCGACTTTGACATGCAGGTGATCCTACATGAGACATGTTAGTTAAAGCACAACCACAATTTTTAAACGGCTTCAAGTCCTCTTAATCTAGTAACTAGTCCCTAGCGGAGTCAACAAGCCTGTTGCGACCCAATCTTGCTGCCCTTAATCCCTCATCATCACATGAAGAAAAAAAGGGAAAAGGTCCAGTTTAGGGGTACTTGATCATGAGAGTTCCCTCATGACTCGCGTTCCAAAAGACATCATCACCTCGCCTTTTGGATCAAGCCTCTCATGAGTTCCCTTCACAAGATCGCGAGCTCTCTCAAGTTCATACCCCGCGTGAGAGCAGAGTGTCGCAATCCATACCCACACGGACGACACACCTTAGAAGAAGGGGTCGGGTGTGGATATCGAATTTAAGGGTACCTTTACCATGGTAGCCCTCTTGACAGTATGCTTCACCCATAAGGATAGCATCACTTCATCCTTTCGGATACTCTCATATCAAGTATGCTAAGCCATGGTGAGTTTCATCGAAACTCATACCCCACACGACGGGTTTATTTATATGGTCTAGTTGTTTATGACAACCTAAAAATAAGACGGGAGTCGCCACTTATGACATCCTGAAATTCGAGCCCTCTGAGGGATGAAGGAATGTGAATTTCATCAATGCATTGTTGGTTGATCTCACTCGGAATTCATCACTCCTGAGATACTGACCTTGAGGGGAAAGGCTAATGAGGACAGAACTCGTGCAACTAAAGAACTTGACCCAGGAAAACGACTTGACTGTAAGACTCGCGTGAGGACGATCTTGTGGATAGACAGGCCGATTTCAAGAACGACTAGAAGTCAATTCGCGGACTAAACGTAATGGAACGACGGGTGATTTCGTTTACTGTTATCGAACCGGTGAACGACCCTATGTCGATCCTTAGTAATCGTGTACTTTGAAAGAAGAATCTATCCTCCGCAATTTCATGTAGTCAAGGACATCCATTTGTCAAGATGTCTTGAATGTGGTTTGGCACGAGTCAGTTACGTGTGAATCCTCAAAGCTGCCTGTTAGTCTGAGTTGTACACAAAATGGCATTAGGGTGAAATTGATATGGCTTGAGAATCCAAGATTTGCACTTCGAATTATCAGGAACGTCTGGGACGGATTTCGGATGTTGCAACTTCGTCAGTTGGCAGCGCCAGTTAAGCCGAGTGTTCGGAAAAAGGACTTACGGACCGAGAAAGCGAGCCTATGAGGAAGTGGGCCAGGCAAGGCCAGTGTGGGCCTCAAGCCCAAGGTGGGACAGCCACCATGATAGGCCCAAGGCAAGCAAGTGAGCCATTTGGGCCCAATCCACCATTTCTCCTTCCAAGCCTATTGTTTAAGCCTTGAACCATTTCAAGCCCAATCAATTCTCGAGCCTGTTTCTATTCATTTTATAGCCCATTTCTTAGGCCTGCCCATCATTTTCAGCCTAAGGGCAGATTGAGAATTTGTGTAAGGTGGAAATGACCAATTTGCCCCTAATAGCATGTGGATAAGCCAAAGGAAAAGAGAGAAGATGAGGTCATCTTGCATGGGGACTTGAAGCAAGCGTTCAATGGCCTTCTTGGAGAGTGCAACAGCCCTCACATCACTCTCTCTCTCCCCTCCTTCCTCCCCATTTCGTCCGGATCTCTCTCCCTTTGTTTTTTCTTCTTCCTGCTTCGGCTCTAGCTGACCTTTCTCCAAAAACTTGAGTTAATTGTTGCCTTCCCGTGAGAATCAGCTCTCGTGCCACCCACCATTGTCTTCAAAAGGCCCAAATCGTACAGGAGAACTCGGCCGCTCACCGAACGGAGCCGCCGGCCGACCAGAAGAAACTAGTCGCCAGTCTGTCGGTCCGCCTGCTCGCCTGCACTGTTTTACATTTTCAACCATTTTTCTCTAATTTCGACCCTTCCTCCGCCCATCCCAGCCACCAGCAACTCCCCCTTGACCCCAAGGTGCCACCAGTTGCCGGCGACTCGCTCGCCGGAGCTCCGGCCAGCCCGCCTGCACTGTTTCATGTTTTCAGCCATTTTTCTCCCATTCCAACCCTTCCTCCGCCCATCCCAGCCACCAGCAACTCCCCTTTGACCCCCAGGTGCCACCGGTTGCTGGCCACCCACTCGCCGAAGCCCCGGCTAGCCCGTTTAGCCTCTCTCCTCCTCCGGCAATCTAGTTTCCAAGAGTTGCAGAGGGAGTCTGAGTTTGTGGTTGCTATTTCAGCCTCGGGACCGCCTTGGATCGCTGTGGTAGAGGTCCCCGTGCACCGCCTTCGTTGTTGTCACTGCGTCCGTGTCTTTGGCCCACTTAACGGGTGAGTTTAGCTCCTAATCCATCGATTAATGCCTAAACTTGCTTAGGGTTGGTTTAGTTAGAGTTAATTCTAGTTTAAGAGATTTAATTAAGTTGTATTAGCCCAAAGATAGGTGATTAGATTGATGGATTAGATTAGTTTAGCTTAATCTCGCTTTAATTGCTTAATGATGCTTATGTGCTTAATTAAGTATGTTTAGCTTTAATTGATTGATTATTTGATTTAATTAATGTTTTTATTGATTTATGAATTTAATTGATTACTTATTTAATTTTGAAAACTCACTATTCATGCGACACTATTCACATGTTACTATTCATGTGCACTGTTCACACGGTACTGTTCACGAGCACTGTTCACGAGCACTGTTCATCCAGAATGCGAAAAGTTGTATAAATTCACGTGTTGTAATCCTATGAAGTGAATGGATGTGTAAATGCATGGGCATCCGCATGAATCGAGTGATTTGCACAAAAAGGGAAATATAGGTTGTTCAAGGGACACTGAAATGGACCACTTTTATGAGAAAATGAGTTGTGGTGAAGTGCTTGCGTGATCTTTAAGTTGAATCTGTCACCTGCTGTGTGTTGGGTGGGCAATGCTCTTATGTGGAAAGCCCTCGACAAGGGATTCCGGTTGCAACAGAAGCTGGACCGATGCTCCTATGTGGAAAGCCCGTGCTTATGTGGCCGTATTGCTGTGTGTCGGGTAGATTGTGCCTATGTGGCCGTATTGCTGTATGTTGGGTAGGCCGTGCCTGTGTGGTTGTAATTAATTGGAACGTATGAATGTTGAGATCATTGCGCCTTATTATGAGGTAAAATTGTGTGGCACGATTTGGGACGTGTCATAACGATTTTACTTTATAATCGAAACGCGTGTGATGGATTGATGCGGGATAGGTGGCGCACTAATGTGCAAGAACGTATGAGAATCGCGGCATCATTGGTTCCGGTTATGTATGAGTGGATCTCATTGTTTATAGCACGCACGCATGAATCGATAACGTGCAGGGTGTAGCAATGGCTAGATGAGATCGCTTGTGACGCGACTCGTATGTGATTGATGAACTATATCATCTAATGGCTATGTGCATTGCGTGTACTGTGCTGAGATTCAACATACATGGTATGCCGGGTAAGGTTGCATGCGATCGATATGTTGGTTGTTAGTCATTGCCTTGTTTGTGAGGGTGGTTCTGAATAGATACCCCGAGTTAAGTTGGTGTTCTAATTGGGGGACTAGGGGGAGGACTCGTTGAGATTTATATCTCGTTGGTTATTGTATAACCATTTTCAGGTCCCTAGTGTGAAGAACTCGGAGCTTGAAGTGGAAGGGTCAGAAGCATAGGTGGCTTAGTAGTTCTTTTTGAGATAGACCTTCTATATAAGAACCTAAGGTGTTTATGAAAGTGTGTTTTGATTTGGAAATTATTGTCCTACTTTTCTATCCCATATTTGTGTTGTCTAGGGATTGATTATACGCTTTTGCATGTGCAATAATAAAATGAAGGGCCGACGACGAGTCTTGGGACGTCGCTTTCTATCGACCAAGGAAGGGGTTGTTGTGTGCCCTGGGTTCGGGGCGTGACGCCACTAGCCTCATTTTAGGGGTTGGCTAGAAAACCCAATCGAAGGTTAGGAGTGTTCCCTTGATGCCTACGCAACCAAATATCTAGGTTCGAGGACTTGGGTTATGCTAATATTTATATTAGTGCTCTTTCAATACCTAAACAGTATGTTGTGTTTTCCTAACATGTTCATACGTTTCTTTTCACATTTTTGGGATCATTAATCCTAAACTAAGCGATCATGCATGATTTGTCATTTTCATTCTATTCTATATCTAGAAAAACGAGAAAAAAAAGTACTCAATGGAATTGCAATCACAAGACAGTAAGTGAACAATTAAGGAAAATAGTAAATCTACCATGCAATCCTAGAAAACATAAAAGAGAAATACAATTGAAAAATATGAGAGAAAGAGAGAGAATCTGCAACTCGTTGGGCTTTATCCAACAAACGGAACCCGAGACATATTTCGGGGAAACGAATAGTATATAATAATGGTTGGAATGAACATTGATCTCCATTGTCTTCACGCTTTCTCCATCTTCGGAGTCCTAATCTAAACTTAATCTAAAAAACTTATAACTACGTGCATACAATGGAAAGAAATAAACATACACATCAAAACAATAAAAAACAAGATATCATGTCAAGATCAATCTTTTAAAGAAATTTCAATATGAAAATCAAACTTTGGGGCCTTGAGGTTGGCCTTTGTCTTTCATGCGAGGGCCCCACTAAGACATCTACCCAATCCATTTTTGTGACTTATAGCAATTGTTGACCAATTGTATTCTCGCGTGGCTAATAACGCTTATAAGTCTCCTAATCAAGCGATCTATGTGATCTCAGGGTTTTCCCTCGATATCATGTATCGACTCTATCATTCATCTAAAAGTCACATGTATTGCAAAAATCTAAACATGCATGTAGGTCTTTTGAACCTTATTTCTCAACCAATCAAGTAAGAAAGTGAACCGCCGATGGGTCACTTATTACCAAGGGCATACACCAATCACAAATACAAGCAATTTCTAATGCATGATGGGATTATATGTATGAGGGGTACATGTGATATTTCAAAAACATATTTCGAAATTATTCATAAAAAGTTTTGAGACAAAGTGATGTCTCAGCTATGAAAAGCATTCAATTGCCAAAGCTAGCCCGGGGCTCGCATAAATGCACTCACAAGCATTGTAGGCATTTTGAATACAACTCAAGTCGAGACTTTCACGATGTCAAATCAGGATTTTAAAAAGGTTTGAAATATTTAGGATTAAGCAATATCTAGGCTATGTAACACATTCAATTGTCAAGGCTAGCCCGGGGCTCGCATGAATGCACTCACAAGTGTCACAGGCATTTTGAATATGATCTAAACCACGATTTTTCCTTAAGCCAAATCTAGTTTTGGAAAGAACTTTTTTTAGAAATTGTTTTTAAGAAACATCACACATACCAAAGTAATTTTGAAAGATGCAATTTGAAAAGGCAGATTGTTTAACAACAAAAATCAAAGCATTTAGAACAATTTTCATGAAGATGGCATGGCCTAATTTCATACACAAACTAACCTAAAAGGCATAACTAAACAATCACAATCATGTTTATATCAGAAAATTTCTGAACAAACATGTAAGGTTAGCAAAAGTAGGCAATACCTAATGATAATTTGGCAATGAAAAAATTCTCTAACATGCATGACATGATGATGAACCACTTTTGTGAAGAAACTTTTCTTAAACAATCTATACATGATTTTAAAAAAATCAAACAACAAGTAATAACACATCAGAAATTTATCAAACAACAGGACATTTAGCTAATGTCATGAGTATTTTTCCTATCAAAACATGTATAAAAATCATCAAATTAATACAAAACATAGCCAACATGATGATAAACAAGTTTCATTCAAAGGCCGAGTTTAGATTCCAAATAGAAAAATGGAACAAAAGTATCAAAGGTTTGTCCAAACAGGGGTTAGAACAGGGTTGATTCCTTGTCCAGATTATGATTTGGCTTTGAAAAAAAGGGAAAATAATTCAAACGATGAGTGATTGGCATGCAATTAGCAGCATTAGAAACTTCTAAGTGTGCCCTACGTCTTCCTAGAAGAGCTTGAGTCCAAACTAGATCAATTTGATATCCTAAAATCGAGATCTCTAAAAGTGTGCGCATTAGTAACTAAGAAAACAGAACATAAGCAATCATTGGAAAACCTTAAAATCACTCAAAGAATGCACAAACGACATGAAGAAATAAACATGAGACTTAGGATTGGATGCGATGGAAAGTTTGGATAGTCATCTAATCCTAAGTCGACATGCAAAATGTCATATAATTTAAATGAAATGATTCATGGTTCCTAATGGTATGCCTGTGAATCCTAAGTGTGATGAACACTTTTTGTGAGACAAATTTAATGTACAAGGTGTTTGTGACATCCTGAATTTTCGACCCTGTCTCGATAATATGAGATGGGCATTTCGTCGACGCACCTATGGTCCTTTTTTTCTGAGTTGGCTACTCACGAGTTAACTAACCTATTAGGTGAAGCCGTTAAGGGATATAAATGCGGTAGACTTGAGAATTCGATTGGAAATCGATCTCTTGACCATGATAATCGGCAAGGGTCAAAATGACATCGTTATAATTGAAATGTGATCGGATATAGGTCAATTCGACGGAAGCACGTAATTGAATTGCGGGTGATTCCGCATGATTACGAAATTCGCGTCGAACGGCACTAACCCGGTTTTCTATCAATTTTATATTCGGTGCCCGTAATTGAAACCTTGCAAATTTTACGACAACCGAGAGTCATCTACAAGTCAGAGATGCACAAACGTGGATAGAAAATTATCCACCGCGGGTCAAATGCGCTAAAATCCCTGAAAGCTACCTGATAGGTTAGGTTATACTAAACCATTCGGTCGATTTTAACCACGAAATTGAATTCGATTTCGGGAATTGGACATTTGAGCGTGTCACAATTCATTTATAAGACGTCATCTCATCTTTTGGAGAAATTTCGTTGAGTCCAGAATTTTGCGAAAAAATTGAATTTTGGACAAAACGGAAAAAGAATGGAAATTCGGATGGGAGGTTTTTTGTGCTATTTGGATGCCCAAAAATGGCTTAATTAGGGAAATTGAAGCTAAATCATCCATTGGATGGCCACTTGACTAAGTTGGCATGAAGACTTTGAAGGCCAAGTAATGAGTAGTTGGATATTTCCCCTAGGTTTCTATTGGCTAATGCTTTGACTTCAATTTCTCCCTTCTCTCTCCCATTCCCTCTCTCACGCACAACACCCCCTTCTTCTTCAGCCGACCAACCCCTCTCCCTCTCTCTCACACATGCCCCCTTTTTCCCTCACCCTTCCTCATTTCTCCCTTCTGCCATTCCTTCTCTTTCAGCTTCTCTCGCCCATGTTTCTCATCCCCTTCTTTCCACCACCACCGTCCAACTCTTTGGCTGCTGCTCCCTCTTCCATCATGCCCTCATCTCCTCCTCACGTTAGCATAACAACACCAATGTCCAATCGCCGTCCCGACCTCAAGCTAGCTCCACTGTCTCATCACCGAGCAGTCATCACAGCCACCGCCTTAGCCACAGCAACATCGAACAGCCACCACCCCGGCGCCAACTCCACCACACCTCAGCCACTTCAAACAGCCCCCACCAGCAACCACTGACCAGCCATGGCTGAAAGCTCGTAGGGCCGTTTCCTTCGCTGTTGAGCCTTCGTTGGAAATGCGGTAGTCTTGGGTTCTCGCCACCGTCGCGTTGCCATTGCTGTGAGCCCACCGCCGTCAAATTCCGGTGAGTTAACTCACTAATTCTTGATTAGGTTGTTAATTGCGCTTATGGAGTTATATTAGTGCTAATTAACTTAGTTAAATTAGTATTAAGTGAGATTAGCTTTAAGATGGATTAGCGTTAATCTAGTTTGGTTACATTAACCTTAAGATGGATTAGTATTGATCTAGTTGGTCGGATTAGTACCAATGAGGGTGATTTAGCTTGGTTTGGTGGATTTCTCCCGGATCAGTTTGCTGGATGCTCGCCACTTGCCATTTTTGTGGGGAAAGATGTGCTATGATTTTGAGGTTACTTCCTTATTAAAAAATGTTCTAGACATCTTTAGTTATGACGTAGTTTATGCAAGATTTTAAAGATTTAAAAGAAGGAGATTTCAGATTCGTTATTTGCAAAACAGAATCTCAGATATGCTGGAAACTGACCTGTTGGTGTTCAGAGAATTTTTATTAACTCTTAGGGTTCAATTTTTGAAAGAGTTTCTTCACAAAAATTATTCATCATATCTTGTAGTTGAACATAGTCAAATTTCAAATCAAATGGACAAGTTTTAGAACTCGAACCAAATTGATTTTGGAAAACATAATTTCTGAAAATGGACATAGTTTTTGTAACAGTTTTAGCGATTTATTGCTCTTAATCTAGAAAGATGTGGATCAAGGTGTCTTCACAATTTTTTTTTTTTAAGTGTCCTTTATAACATATTCAAATTTTAGAATTTTATGATCTTTTTATTATATTTCTAGAATTAAACTTGGAGGCGCACGAGTGGCCTGGTTTCTGCCGGTTAGGGCCGGTTGTGATATTGTGGTTGTTTTTTATGTTGTGCTTGATGGATAATATATATTTGGTGATATGGTTGACTTTTGGCATGCTTAGAACTCATGCATGGTATAATGTGAATGGTTGTGCTATGGTGATGGTTTATGGTTATTGCAAAAGACAACCTTTTAAGCTTTCAATTGGAAAAAACAATTAGGTGTCGGGTTAGACACCAAAACTTATTTGGCCAATAAAACAATGAGGATTTAAACTAGGTGCGTGCAAAGTTTAACGGATTAATTTTGAGTATGTGAGTACCTATGAATTTATTTCTAAACATTTTGAACAAAAAAAAAAAAAAGAGGGGTCACTAAGGTTTGTTTTCAAAAGAGGGTGGTTGGAAAAGAAATTAGAAAAGAAATATGGTGTCGGGTTTGGATGCCAAATTTTATGTGCTCAATAAAACGATGGGGTTTTATACGAGATGCATGCAAAGTTTGGCGGGTTAATTTCAAATACAAGGCCCCGTACAAATTTATTTCGGAAAGTTTGAACAAAAAAAAGGGTTGCCAAGTGAATTTTAAAAAGGGATTTTTGATGTTCTTGGCTATATGATGACATTATGTGTAATTTTGATGGTTTCTATATAATATGATATGCAATTGAGTGCTTGGTGGTGATTATAGGATATTATTGCAAAACCTGATTTTATGGGTATTTAAATAAAAAAATACCGGGTGTCAGTTTTTTACGTCAAAATTGTAGGTACTATATAAAATCGTTGAGTTTTGAACTGGGAGCGTATCAAATTTGATGGTTCAATTTAAATGCGTGACCACACACGATTATTTTACTGGGATGATTTTTAATACGAAGAAAATTGGCCAAGTTCATTATTTGAAATTGAGGTATTTGGATGTAAAGCACGATGTTCTTGGCCAAGTATGTGCTGGTGTGTAATCACCTAAATACCCTTATGCGTTTACGCGGGATAATGAACCAGTCCTGATGTGTTTACATGGGACTATGCTCCTGTGTGGAATGCCGTCTAGGCGGGGGTTCTAGATGATGCCGTTCGCGAATGGAATTCGGAACAAAGCTCCTTAGTTGGGTACTGTCTAGGCGAAGGATACTAGATGTTGCCATTCGTGAATGGATTTCGGAACGAAGCTCCTCAGTGGGGTGCATTTAGGCGGAGGATGCTAGACATTGCCGTTCGTGAATGGATTTCGGAACGAAGCTCCTCAGTGGGGTGCCATCTAGGTGGAGGATGCTAGACGTTGCCGTGCCTGACGGAGTGGGACGACGCCCGGTTATGCCGGATGAATGCCGACTGTTGAGTTGGCTGTAGCCGTTGGGTTGTAAATAACTGGGACACACCTAAGTGATTGAGATAACCACGCCTGATTATGGGACAAAATTGTGTGGCACGGAATGGGACGTGTCATAACGGTTTGGCCTTATAATCAGGACCCATGTGATTGTTTGAAAGTTGAATTGATGTGTTCCAGTTATGAAATACGTTTGTTGTATACATATGATATATATGATGAGCTAATGTGTAGGGAGGTGCTGAGGCGGGGTAAGTTTGTGTGCGATGCCTGTTTAGGCTGTCTCTGAGTGAATTCTCGTCCTAATCGGGGTTTAGGGTGTTGACTCACTGAGATTCTAACTCACCCCGTCGTGGTTTAAATATTTTCAGGTCCTTAGATGGAGAACCTGGAGCCCGAGGTTGAAGGGTCCGGAGCATAGGTGGCCTAGGGCTTTCTTTTTGGAGATAGACTTGTAAATATGAACCTTTAGGTTAACCTGGTATGTTTATAAAGTGTGGTTTCTGAAAAAGACATTAGTATGGTTTGACTATCCTTGTGTTGGTTGGTTGTCTGGGTGTTTGTTTAATTCGTTTCGGCATGTGTTTAATTGAAAGATAAAAAAAAAAAAAGGGTCGGCGATGCGTCCTGGGAACGTCGAGGGATGTGTGTGTGCCTGGGGTTCAGGGCGTGACAGTGATACTCAAAGAACATGACCTAAATATGTATACAAACCTTATAACATGCGGTTCAATCAACAGGAAGGCATGATCATAAGATTTGATCCCTAGATGACTCAAACAAGTATGAAAATGTGTACATATTACAAGATTTCATTTCAGCATTGAGTTTACTGAACAAGCATGATTTCAGCCATCCTGAAGACTTGCATAAATCCTACTAAAAATCTCACATACAAAGCATGTGATGATGAAGATTTCTCTTTAAGAGTTCAAAACTCAATTAAGATCATATTAGTCGGAACAAAAATGGTAAAATCAACAAACTATATGTCCAGCACATGTTGCTGCAGTATATTTTACTCTAATTCATGCAATTGACTCACTTTCCCAATGTAAAAATCATGCAAAGCATGCATCAATTGAACATATGTATCATGTATTTCAACTCTCATGAAGGATTTGAGATCAAATAGGTACATTTATGGACTCAATTTCATCAAAACAAATTTCGGACCAATGCAGGACAGATTGACCTATGTTCAGATCTAAGCAACTTTAACCTAGCTAAACATGTCTAAAAATTTTGAAACAAATGTAGAACATGAACAACACCTGTACAAGAAACTTTCATGAAGGAAAGTTATTCCAGAACTCAACACAAAAATCAGAAAAAAAAAAAAAGGGAAAACTCAAAGATCAATACGGAAAAGATTGACCTAGGCTTAGGTCTGAGTATATCTGACCTAGTTGAACGCATCCAAAAATCATGAAAAAATTACAGAAGATGCACAAGATGATTTGGAACAAAGTCATGAGCATAATTTTCTCAAAAAAATGATCACGAAAGTTGGCACAAAAATAACAAAGCTAGAAGGCGGAATAGAATCAGAATAAAAAAAGACATAAACTACTTCAGAATCGTTAATATTTGGAGGTGTTCGAGGGTCAAACGATGCTCGATTGGGGTGTGAAACCTACCATTTCAAAGTTCGGGATGTCTATTATCTAATCCTAAGAGGACTCGAGCTAAAACCTAGTCATTTCGGACTTTGTTTTGGCCAAAATAGTGACCTAGGTATAGATCTGCGAAAATCACAGATTAGGCTCAAGAACACAATCATCATTTAAATCATCAAAAATCATTGCAGCATTCATAACAATTGATCTTAAGCATATAAAAGCTCATAATCTTGAATCCTAGCCTCGGTCAATTAACTAGATCTCGCTTCATTGGATTCGAGTTTCGAATCGTTACATTTGTCACGATTTTTGCGAATTTTGATTGAAATCGATCAAAATTTTCGTCGGATCTACAATCCAACCTCCACGAACAGCAAGCATTAGATATGGACAGCAAGGGAGATGATCATTGACGAAGATGGTGGAGGCTGAATCGGTGACGATCCATTCACTGGAAGAGGAAACCAACCGAATCGAAGAAGAGAGAGAGGAACGAGTCTCTTGGCGCCAAAAAAAGATAGAGAGAGGAGAGAGAGAGAGATCTGCAGAGAGAGAAAATTTCGTGCCAAATGAAGCCCTAGCTGAAAATGGAAGACATTTCATTTATATACTCCTCACATTAAGCGATTTTGATCGTCGATTTAACTCGACGGTCGAAATTTCGATCAAACGGTCAAAAATCAATTTCGAAGGCTCCATCATGATCTTGAGGTGTCGGGTAATTGATCTAGTGGGTTTGATTTGCAAAAAACTAAGCCAAAATTGGGAATTGCGTCAAAATATCCAATTAGGGGTTAATTTGCAATTTGACAAAATTCGAGGATCAATTTATAAAATCTTGGGAAATTGAAGCTATAGAATTGAAATTGGCATTAAGAGGGTTCCAGAACTGGTGGCTGGAGGCCAAGAACCGACTGGCAAGGGCTTGAACCGGTCAGTCTTGTCGGTGGTCGGTTGGACTGACAATACCAGTTCAGTCCGACCGATTGGTTCTTGACCGGTTTGGTTCGGTTCCTGTTATTTTTTCCACTTAAGACCCTGTGGATAAAAAATTTATGTAATTTGGCTCCTAAAGGACTAAATTGAAAAGAAATTTTATCCTTTTTACAGAGAAATTGACCAATTAAGATACAATTAAGCTAATCAAACCTTATGAACGTGATTTAGGGATCTTTTATTGTCCTAATTGAATGATTATTGTGGAAAAAAATGAGTCAAAACCATGGGTGCTTTGAATTGGGCCTAAATGGCTAAAATGATAAAATTTGCAATTCAATGGGCAAAATTGCAAATTATCTAAAATTGAACTCAATTAGCGACACAATTGCCTTACCTAATGAGGTACCCATACGTAAGATCATTTATCATATTCAAATTGACCTTGAATTGAAGCGCTTGAGCTTACTTCAAAAATGGATCTAAGCCTAATATAAAAATTGATCATAGAATCATGAAATTAAACCATAGCCATGAATGGGTTAATTCAAATTTTTTTGATTGAAGCTTAATTGCTTGATTTTCTAATGCCTAGGAGGATAAAATTCTTCAAATTGATGAGTTCTGATGTGAATTTCCCAAAATCGATCTCGAATTTGTACTTATCTTAAGGAAATAAGTGAGAAACAATCGTCCGTTCACAAGTTATGAATGATCAATTTTGCTCCCCTAATTAGGGCTTACAATGGCAACTCATATTTTGACTTGATAAATCGCGAAATTGAATTCTCAAGTAGATTTCAGATAGTCCCTAAACCAAATGTCAAAGAAAGAACTACTCCTAATTATGACTATAATAAAAGTAATTTTATGTTTGGTCGATTTAGAACCTAAAACTGAAAAATTCAGAAATCAAGATTCTTAATCGAATTTTGTAAATTTTTTGACACAAAAGTCAAGTTGGCATTAAAAGAAATGTATTTGTGCATTTTTTATTTTTTGGGTTAAAGGGTCAACCATTTGTTGACTTTTCCTAAAAGGTCGATTTTTCGGTCAAATCTTTGAATTTTCAAGAAATTGATTTGACAAAAGTGAAATTAAAGCAAAATGGAATTTTTGGAATATAAAGTCAATTTTTTTTACCTGGGGTTAACTCCAAATGTTTTTGCATGTCATGTGAGAAAAACAATTGCAATACTAAGTGTAAGCTTTCACGAATCATAAATTATGTGTGTATTAGTTGTGTGATAGCTATTTTATTTGTGTGTTGTGTACATACTGTATTTTTTGATAAGTAGGTTTCGAGTTGCCTATTACAATTTTCTCCTGTTATCATTACTATGCTTTTGTATCCAATAACAATGAATAATAAATGATATCTACTTTAAAAATGAATTTCATTTCGAGTTCAGTTCTAGAGGATTTTCCAATGAAACCATTAACGACCTCATTTTTTTTCTTTTCTAATTAAGGATTTGAAGAAATGGTCTAATTTGCATTGTTCATTGGTCAAAGTTGGGATTCTCACATGGATTACCTAATTTGTAATGGTACCAAACCGACATGATGGGCGCCATGAAAGGACGTTTTCTTTGGCTAAAATAGTGGAAAGAGCACGGTAGAAAATCTTCATTACAAAGCTTTATCTTTGGACAGCAGTTTTATGATTACTTCAATACGAACCTGATTTGCTATTTTATTGCAAAACTTGATTGCCTTCGGACTCAATGATTCTCCCCTCCCATGTCTTCTTGATTTGAGGTTAACTAGCTACTTAGTGTGCTCTGCCAATTCACTATTAAAACCGATAGAGATAATTGGAGAATTTCATCATTGATAAATTTTTATTTTATTTATATTGACTACTTATGATATATCCTAGATTAATCGTCTTGATTTCTAGCTTCTTAATGATGTATCATGATCTTTTGAGAGCATTGGGCATTCAATAATTCAACTATGTGATTCTTTGATGATGTGGATAGCTCACAATAACTTTAGGCTTCTCACATTTTTAATCAAAACAGAACTTGACTTGGAGGAATCATCTCTTTCTCTTGAACTCTATATTTCAAATCAATTTTCACACCACAAGCATAATCTTTTTGATAGATAGTTAGTACTTTTTAGCAGATTTCAAAAGTAGAGATACAATTTCCAACTCGGTGCTATGTTATAAATTTAGAGCAAGCATAAAAATTTCACCTATTGTACTATTTGACTCTGCTAATAGTAGAAATATTAAATTGTTTTTTTTTTATCCGATTTTGAAGAAGGATGTGTTGATGCTTGCGATTGCAATGCTTCATTCTCTGCGAGATAAGCGATTACTAGAAAATCTCAGCTACTCCAACAAGACAACAGAGTTTGGATCCTAAAGCTGTTAGCTTAAGGTGGCGTGCTCTATCGATCTTTGCCTTTCCCTTTCATTTCTCAATAGAAACACAATTCTTTGTGCATTCATTTCTTCTTTCAGTACCCGATTTTTATGTAACCCAGGCAGCCTCTTTTTGTTTCATTTTATTAAAAAAAAAAAAAAAGCAAGAGAGAAGAAGAACAATCTCTCAAATTATAAAGCAAAGTAACTTAATAAAAAGAATAATTGACAAAGACTCTCTTTGTATGTATACTATCCAAATTTGAGGTAGACATGAGATAGGGAGTGTTGTGACCCGCGTGTGGCAATTCAGAAGAAGAGAAGATGTGGTCGACTCACGATCGGTGGAAGTAGACTCCTAAAACTCTATCCAATTTGTCGTCAACTTATAATTGGTTCGGTTCAATTTTTCAGTTTTCTTTGTTGAAATATTAACAAAAGGTTTCATGAAAAAGGAGAGAGATTATAAAAATTGTAATATTAAGAAGAGATACTATTTTCCAATCACCGAACCGAATAAAAAAATGGTTATTTTTTCATTACCCAAACCAAAATCTGAATGAAACCTAAAATGTGTGAAAATTTGACTCAGTTTAGTTCAAATTGGTTCCAGTTCGGATTCAATTCTAACACCCCTACCTGTAATTAGGGCATTGGAAAGCCTCATAATGCAAGCCTAGAGCGTTTCCCAAATATAGAGAAAGAGTGAGAGTTCACTTGTCCTTTGAGCGTGTATTTGTATGAGCTTATTTGCTCTACGTGTTCTTATGTGTCGTGTCAAAAAGCAATTGTAATAGTAGCAAGGTTGAGCTTTTACTATTCATAAATAATGTGCGCAATAGTTTGTATGACAAAAATTTTATCAATGTGTTATATTTGTACATAATTTTTCATATATGTATATCCAAAATCCCCTAGTATAATTTTCTCATGTCACCACTGTTGCGATAGGGCGAGCGATTGAACAATAATATAGACAAAAGAAGAAAATAAATCGGACACCAGATTTACGTGGTTCAGTCGTAAAGACCTACGTCCATGGGGAGAGCAGCAGCGAATTTCACTATAGATCAAGCGATACAAGGAGATTACACACTCGAGTCACTCAAACACTCTCTCGGTGTTTCCCAAACCCCAATTTAACCCAAAACCCAAAGTGTTTATAAATAAACAACTCACTTGAACTCACAGCATAAAATTACCGCACGACAAAACTCTACGTACGGTGAGGCTTCAAGATCTTGCAGCTCTACTTCAAGCGGCTTCATTACGTAGACCTTCGGCGGCATGTACCAGGCCAAGAGAAGAAAACCTGCATAATGTTTACTTTTATATGTGTGTGTTGGGCTCCACCTTTCCTACGCGTGCAAAGAACTCGGCAACTTCTCACGGTAGAAAAAGGAAATCTTCTTCGTGCGTGTGTGCCCAAGGTCAAACTTTTGACCTTGGGCCCCACCACCTTTCTCTTCACGTGCAGGGGCTTATGCGGCTTGTTTTGCTTCACGCGGCTTCAATTTCCTTGCGGCTCTTGTGAATTACGTAGGGTTTCAGCCGTCCGAAGAACTCCTGGAGACGTTGGCACATTATTTATATGTGCGCCCAAGGGAGGGCCCACCTATGCTCCTTGCTTCGGCTTCACGCTGAACTTGTGTGTGTGCCCAGAGTCAACACTTTGACTCTGGGCCCACCTATTTTCATTCACGTGCAGACTCCATGAAGAAATTCGTTTCTCATACATGTGCCCACTTGGGCCCACGGCTGGATTCCTTTTTCAACTTTATTTCCTCTTCAGTAAATCCGTTCTAGTGAAAAACTCGAGACATAATTTTAACAATCTCCACATTGGCTCGACGGTTGAGCCAAATTGCAATCGCTTCGCAAAAAGTTCAAATTCTACTGCTACTTTCCCATAGCCCTCAATGGGCTCAACCGCCATAGATATTATCCAAGTCCAAGTCTCGCTTGAACTTCGCCATAACCGAGGACCTCATCAGAATACCAACTCCACATGCACCTTTAACTGCTCCGCAAGGATTTTCCGACGCAACCTCCTTAACTGCAGATAAAGCAAAACCATTGTTACATCCATATCTATCAGAAGATCGAATACGTACCTTGTTAATTTCAGCAATTACAGCAAACATTGGCTCTATAGGCTCCACCTCACTATAAGCACCATCTCTGTCGATTACTTTGCTAGTACCTGTACTCGCTACCTCAGGAGTTTCTGGTTGCAACTCCACCTCAAGCTAAACACCATCCAGATCCGTATTAACACTGCCACAAACAATTCTAGTCAGAAGTATCGGAGACTTGTCAATGGTAACTTCTCTATTGTCAATAGGTGAATTTATATCCGGGCACCACAACTGATTGCCCCACTCACCTTGTGCATAGCCATGGAATATGCACCTTACCCTCCAATCGAGCTTACCATCACTTACTCAAAAATAACACGGACAACCAAACATTCTGAGAGTAGAATAATCAGCAACGTTACCTGACCACACTTCTTTAGGAGTCTGCCATTCAATAGCAATTGATGGTGATCTATTCACTAGGTAGCTTACCTTACTTAGCACATCAACCAAGAATCTCCTAGCCATACCAGCACTAGAGATAATTTTTCAGGCCATCTCTAGTAATGTTCTGCTCGTCAATTTTGCAAATTGTTGTGATTTATTGGCACTAGTGCGGTGTTTCACTATGCCCTCTTTCATGCAGAATTTATTTGCCAGCTCCGAGCAGAACTCCATGCTATTGTCAGTCCGCATATGCTTGATCGACTTACCAGTCTCCGTCTCGATCAAAGCTCTTGACTGCGAGATCCTGACACCAGCATCAAACTTGTGCATTGGCACAAACCTTCAGGTCTTCTTTGAGCAGTCAAAAGACTCTTGAATAAATGCATCCAATGTCTTCGGGGTGAAACCTGTCATTGTCTCACCTTGAAGTTTATACAGGCCATCGTGCTTGATTCCTTTCATTATCACCAAGACACCTCGAACAACCTTCAGAACTCCATCTTTTGAAGAATATCTGCAACCAGCTGAATCTAGGGCACCCAAGGAAATTAAGTTCTTTTTCAATTTTGGAACATGCCTCACTCCAGTCAATGTCCTCACGATATCATCATGCATTCTGATTTTAACATCACCAACACCCACAACATCGCACTCAGTGTTGTTCCCTAACTGGACTTTACCACTACCCGTGCACTGATAAGTGATAAACCAGTTTCTATTTGGTGTAACATGAAAAGAACAACCAGAATCCATAATCCATTTATCAAGCGATGAATCATTAGTGATAGACAAGACATAATCGGCATTATCTGCTACAGCTGCAACATTATCTGCATAATCAACTATAATTCCCTTACCCTTCTCATTCTTCAGCTTAAGGCAATCCCTTCTAAGATGCCCCCTCTTGCCACAGCTCCAACAAACAACATTAGCAGTCCTAGATTGACTACGTCCATTCATATTAGTACTACCATTACCCACACGTGTTACAAATCTTCCTCTATTTTCACCTACTAGAGCGGTAGATACAGATTCGCCAGATTCTCTTCTATGAATGTCCTCGCTCAGAATCAAATCTCGAACCCCATCAAATGTCAAACTTGTTGACCTAGAGGAATTACTAACAGCGATATCTGGTAGTATTCCAACTATCAGGCAATGAGGATAATAGAATCAAAGCACGTACCTCATCTTCAAAATCAATCTCAACTGAACTCAATTGACTAACAATTACATTGGATTCATTGATATGATCTGCAACTAATGCACCTTCTCTCATCTTCAAATTAAACAGACGTCGCATCAAACAGACCTTGTTGATCGCAGAGGGCTTCTCGTACGTATCCGACAGGGCTTGTATCAAATCAGCAGTGGTCTTCTCCTTCAGGATGTTAAACGCGATGTTACGAGCCAACGTTAGCCGAATAACACCCATAGCTCGTCTATCCAGCAAATCCCAATCAGCTTGCTTCATCGTCTCTGGTTTCTCCCCAAATAAAGGCAAGTGTAGATTCATCTGATAAAGATAATCTTCAATCTGCATCTTCCAGAAAGTAAAATCCTTCCCATCAAATTGTTGATTCTCACTTTTACTTCTTCTGTCGCCATCGATTCGCTTCAACTTAGCAAAACCTAGCTCTGATACCACTTGTTGCGATAGGGCGAGCGATCGAACAATAATATAGGCAAAAGAAGAAAATAAATCGGACATCAGATTTACGTGGTTCAATCGTAAAGACCTATGTCCACGGGGAGAGCAGCAACGAATTTCACTATAGATCAAGCGATACAAGGAGATTACACACTCGAGTTACTCAAACACTCTCTCGGTGTTTCCGAAACCCCAATTTAACCCAAAACCCAAAGTGTTTATAAATAAATAACTCACTTGGAGATAAACTCACGGCATAAAATTACCGCACGACAAAACTCTACGTACGGCGAGGCTTCAAGATCTTGCAGCTCTACTTCAAGCGGCTTCGTTACGTAGACCTTCGGCGGCGTGTACCAGGCCAAGAGAAGAAAACCTGCATAATATTTACTTTTATATGTGTGTTGGGCCCCACCTTTCCTACGCGTGCAAAGAACTCGGCAACTTCTCACGGTAGAAAAAGGAAATCTTCTTCATGCGTGTGTGCCCAAGGTCAAAAGTTTGACCTTGGGCCCCACCACCTCTCTCTTCACGTGCAGGGGCTTATGCGGCTTGTTTTGCTTCGCGCGGCTTCAATTTCCTTGCGGCTCTTGTGAATTACGTAGGGTTTCAGCCGTCCGAAGAACTCCTGGAGACGTTGGCACATTATTTATATGTGCGCCCAAGGGAGGGCCCACCTACGCTCCTTGCTTCGGCTTCACGCTGAACTTGTGTGTGTGCCCAGAGTCAACACTTTGACTCTGGGCCCACATATTTTCATTCACGTGCAGACTCCATGAGGAAATTCGTTTCTCATACATGTGCCCACTTGGGCCCATGGCCAGATTCCTTTTTCAACTTTATTTCCTCTTCAGTAAATCCATTCTAGGGAAAAACTCGAGACATAATTTTAACAACCACCACCATGCTTCTATACCTAACAACATTGAATCATAAGTGATGTTTACTTTTTTCAAACGAATTTAACTCCAATGGAACCATTTCCATATCCTTTTCAGCCCATGGGCGAGAGCATTGCCAGACACACCTTTTTCTTTCTATCCAATTTAACTATTTTTCTGGGAAAATGCCCTTGGGTCGTGCCTAGAAGTATTTTCATGTATTAGTGATATCATGCATTTTATTGATGATGTAGGATTCACTAATGAGGTTCAAGGAGAAAATTGTCCAAAAAATCTTAAACCTATTACACTTTTGCCAATTCAGCCATAAACCTTTCAATTTAGCCAATTCAGTCCTAAATCTTTTTACTTTTTGCCAATTAAGTCCATCCAGCCAATTTTGACTGGAAATTGCTGACGTCGATAGCTGACACTAACGTGACACTTTTTAAATAATATTTTCATAATATTTTGAATTTTTTATGGCTTCTTCTTCTCTTACTTTTTTGGCTACTTTTTTTGGGGGTTTTGATATGGCCGATAAGGGTTGTCGGCCAACCCTCACTAGTAACAAGCAAGGGTCAGCAACCCTCACTTGTGCCGACCCTAGGTGAGGGTGGCAACCTCATTTAGGGCCTTCGGTTGGGGTTGGCGAGGGCCGCCAAGCCCTTGCTTGGCTAGATCTAGGGTGGGCATCGCGCCCCTCACCACGTCTAGGTGAGGACTCATGTGCCCTTGCCTAGAGCTAGCGAGGGTGGCTAGCGGCCGGCTTGTGGTTGGTGAGGGTCGCCGGCCCTCGCCCGTGGCCAATGAGGGTTGGCTAACAACCCTTGCGACTAGACCAAAAATCAAAAAAAAAAAAAAAAAAAGGCAAGAAAAGTAAAAAAGGAAAAACCGTAAAAATTAAAAGTATTATTACAATATTATTTAAAAAGTGCCAAGTCAATGCCAATTGTCCACGTTAGCAATTTTCAGCCAAAATTGGCTAGATGGACTCAATTGGCAAAAAATGAAAAGGTTTAAGACTAATTTGGCAAAATGTGAAAATGTTTGGTATTAAATTGGCAAAATTGAAAGATTCAAGACTGAATTGGCAAAAGTGCAATATTGTTATGACTTTTTGGACAATTTTCCTAAGGTTCAGGCATTGAGTGAGGTCATTCATCTCAAGCTCCGACGCATGGTCATTTTGAGGAAAGCGTCATGTGAAATTTCTACGAGAGCCTGTCTTTCATAATGACATATATCTCCTTAACGAAATCTACTGATTAATATGTATTTATTCTTAAGATGGGATGTTCGAAAATCTTCAAGCACTTGATAAGTTGTCATTCGGATAGCAATGTCCATGCACCACACGTATCGATCGATTTCCAAGCAAACAAATCCATTGCAACAATTACAAAGATTTGTTCTTGATGGGTTAAAAGCCATTTTCTAGAAAGTCTCAACTACTCCATCAAGATTGCTTTGATCTTGAAGCGATTATCTCCAGGTGGTGTGCTTTGCAAATCTCTCTGCCTTCCCCTGCATATATTGAGTTTTTAGACTTTCTTGAAGTGGCTATCTCCAAGTGGTGTGCTCTGCAAATCTCTCTGCCTTCCCCTGCATCTTTTGAGCTTTTAGACTTTAGAACAGAACGAGAGAGACTTGTGAAAATAAGTAGGTTGGCTAGTTTATTGACCATATATAAGGAAAGAGTAGCTTCCAATGCCGCTTTCTACTCCCTCTTTCGTTTTCTTTTTTGCTTTTTTATGTAATTTTCTTGAATATTTACACTGAAAATACTTACTTCTTATGTACATGGCAACCACCGGCAAAAGAAAAAGGATTATCATGCTTAAGAATGAGGCGCTAATGAAAAGTATCGTTGGGTTCATATGGCTAATTGAGGAGGATTAGGATCTTATGGGAAAACTATTAACCAATAGGTAATTTTAGTCTTAGTTACACGAGATTAATTGCAATCTTTATATGCATGTTTATAATTATCATAAAGTACAATTTAACAGCCAAAAGCGTGATATTTATGAAAAAAATTTAAGCAACATAACCAAAGTTTTGAGGAAAATTAGCATCCTTCAAGAAAAAAAAAGAAAAAGAAAAAGAGAAGTTACTAAGTATCATTACAACTGAAATAGTAGACATTTCTTGCTGGGACAGCCATTTCTGCAGTCCTCTAGTAATTAGTAGGTCAAACTTACAATTCTAATCTGCTGTGGTGGCATCTGTAACAAAGTATCGGATTTGATTAAGTAATAGTTCAATAAAGGATGGGCATTCATGGATCCAGATTAGTTCTTAAACATCCTGGCAATGAAGAAAAGCACTTGTTTTTCATTACTATGGCAAACAACTCCCATTCATAAAGCATGACGCAATGCAATCGGCTTAGAGAACATCCCTCTTGCATCCATATCCCAGATATTTGGTTTAGATCGCACACCACTGCCGAAATTACAATGAAGATCCTGGTCATTTAAAGCATCAAGAGCATGAGAAATTGTCATCACCAAATGAAGAACGAACAGGAGGATGCAAATTCGATATGTAAAGACACTGATGGTTTAAACATGTGAGATGGATATAGGCATCATAAAAAACAAGAAAGAGCACAACATGATTCCTACTAGATTTCCACCATGCAGGATGTTACTTTTGACATAATCAAGGCCATAACTACACCGTTAGATAGAGCAATCTATGTATTAGCACTTCAATTAACAAACAAAGTGGAAAATAGATCCTTGGATATTCATCTTCCAAACATCGGTGTCCTGGATTTGAGAAAAGTACTAATCTTATGATGGTGCCTCCAGTTGCTTATTAATCCATGATAGAATAAGTGGACATAAGCTACTAAAAAAGCAATTGAAACCACATAAACATGAGTAGTTGCTATGATCAGTCAATCCTTAGAAGCGTTATTCCACATTTGTTGAATAAAGGGTATCAATAGGGGTTATATACATGCAGTCTACCTCTAACTAATACTTTAAGCTTCTGGGTTGTACTTTTGCTAACAATGAATGAAGTTCTATTTTATGATGCATGAATGAATGAAAGAATCGCATAATAAACATCCTATGCTCTAGGAAACCAACTTTAATAGAAATTGGGAAAAGGTAATACTCTGTTTGCATAAGAACATATTCATGTCATGTCAAGGACGAAGAGTCTTACTCCGTAACTGATGACGTATAATGACATACAATGGCATGTACTTCAAAGGCATTCTTGTCTATTTTCTATCCCACCAGGATCACAAGCCAGATGATGCTGAAGCATCACATTCACGTGGTCAACCAATTTCCCCAAGAGTCCTTGAAATAAGAGGAAAACAATAAGACATCGACACAAAAAGGCCCATGCCAAACTAAAAATACTAATGTGTAGTAGGTACTCTCAACTGCTATATTTACATTTACTAGCAAACACAGATGATCTCCAGAATCTAATCTCTGTCGTGCTGTTGTCATGCAAATAATTTTCATAATTCTACATGGGGCATATGTGTTCACCATCATTCTGGTACTCTCTGTGTAGGCGAAAATAAAATAACATGATTTCTCTCATTAGGATTCAGAGACACACATTAACTATTGTGCAAATGATAATAAAAGAACATGACTAGTATCTTCCTAGTCAATTGGTACTCCAAATATTGCCAATGAGCTATTCCTATGTCAAGATTACAGTTGTAGTTGGAAATCCTCGCTTCTGTTGTAGTATTGATTAAGCTCTCCATAGAATTAAAAATCACATGCATAGCACAGCAGGGTAGTACCCGAGCTCCGCAGATTTTTTCTCCCCACCATCAGCCAAACCAAAAATAGTGCAAATTTCTGGTTGAAACCACAATTATTGCTAGAGTGACTTTCCAATTCTGTTCAATGGTAGCTGTAGCAACACATTCGGATTTGAGCCGTAGATCAAGAGAAGATGGTAATTAGAGATCTAGATCAGCTCTCAAACATCAAAGGACTTAAGCAAATCACCTTTCTGGCCACCCATTGATTACTTGTCATGTTTATCCCAAAAACATGAAAGCAATACGGTTGATTTAAGGACTTCCTCCATACTTCTGATTTGGATCTCACACTGTTATCCACAATACAGTCAAAATCCTCTGTTCTTTTTATAAACTGAAATCTTCAGGTAACTTAAAGAAAAGTAACTTATTATCTGATTCAATAAGCTTTGAACTCTAAATTTCACATTACTGTGGGCAACGGTCGACTAGCATAGTGTTTGTAACCTTCAAAAAGCAAGACCATCGCATTATAGAGGATCCATAGAGAGGATGACAGAATGAAAATCAACCATGGAAATAGAACCAGATTTAATGGTGTTTCTATTTCAACATTAGAAGTCAAAAGGTACTTCTTAACCTGGTTAGCAAGACAATAATTATTTTGCTATAATTGGCCATAAAATGCAAAATTTTATGTTTTCTGAAGGTTTGAAGCACTGAGTTTGAACAAAAGACACATTGCAAATGTCAAAAACAATATTATATATGAAAGTTAAAATAAAAAGTTCTTCCGAACACACCACAATGACAGAGCATGATAACTCCCAGTGAAAGAAGAAACCAATGGACTTCTATCATCACAGCTCAAGCTTTTGCATTTTCCCATAGTCAGAAGGAGATAAGGAGTAATTCAATTCAACTAGAAAGCAAGCAAAGAAAAAGTAAGGACAAGATGAACAAGCCATATCACCATCACAACAATTCTGACACTAGCATCCTTTTTTGTGTGAAATTAATAGCCTTTCAACACCATTTCACTACATTATTAGCTAACTGGGATGAGTGAGTAAATCCTTGGAGAATCTCATGAGAAGGAATTTCTTCATACTCATGGAGAAAATCTACTTTGGATCATAGATATGGTGACATCCTGAATTCCAGGCTCTGTTTTTAATTGAATGAATCGGGCTTTTCATCGACGCACCTATAGTGTTATTCTCTGAGCTGATCACTCACGAGATAACTAGAATATCTAGAGAAGCCATTAAGAGATTTTAACGCAATAGATTTAAGAATTCGACCAATAATCGACTACTTGTCATGTCCCAATCCTTCAAGCACGTGCCCATCCCTGCTTGGTCGATATAATAGCGATGTCCTAGGATGCATCGCCGACCCATTCATTTTAATATATGAATGCGGAAGCATATAAATAAATCCTCAGATAATAAAACAATGTGATAGGAAAGCAGGGTCATACTTTTCAAACCACGACAAGTCTTTTTATAAACAACGGGTTTATACACAAGACCAGGCTGGTTACAAAAATTGTCAGCTCATCAAAAAGGAACTATCCTATGACTAACGAGTCATACAGGTTCGCCGATTATGCTTCTTCCGCCTTCCCAAACTCCGGGACTTCCAACTCTCCACGGCCGTCACCTAGGGACCTGAAAATGTTATCCCACAATGGGGTGAGACTACGTCTCAATTAGGAAGAAAATTATGCCCTAAAGGCTGCCTAAGCACAATCAGGCGTCAGAGGACTTACCTTAGCCTCAGTTCTTTCTTGCAAGTCAGTTTAATTTAAAGACACTAACAATCATGTCATCTAATAAATCAGATCGAATCATCGATCAATCGACTCAGTCGATACATGTCAACAAGACCACTCCCGGTCATTTCAACTATTCCATCTCAATTCCCAATTATGAATCACGGTCCTCAAAACACGACCTATCTTTAGGTGGTAATCACAGCCCTATGGGCACAATCTTTATTAGGTGGCAGATCACGACCCTATTAGGCATGACCCTTATCAAGTGGCGAATCACAGCCTCAAAGGCACGACCTTTAATAGGTGGTGGATCATGGCCTCAAAGGCACGACCTTTAATAGGTGGTGGATCACGGCCCGATTGGGCACAATCTCTAACAAGTGGCAAATCATAGCCCGATTAGGCACAACCGATTCCAAATTCTATCAATCAGATACATGTCATGTCATCATGTCAGAAGACTTACCTTGGCCTCAGTTCCTTCCTGCAAGTCAGTTCAATTTAAAGACATTAACAATCATGTCATCCAATCAATCAATCGACTCAGTCAATACATGTCAACAAGACCACTCCCGGTCATTTCAACTATTCTATCTCAATTCCCAATTATGAATCACGGTCCTCAGGACACAACCTATCTTTAGGTGGTAATCACAGCCGTATGTGCACAACGTTTATTAGGTAGCAGATCATGGCCCTATTAGGCACAACCCCTATCGGGTGGCGAATCACGGCCTCAAAGGCACGACCTTTAATAGGTGGTGGATCATGGCCTCAAAGCCACGACCTTTAATAAGTGGTGGATCACGGCCCGATTGGGCACAACCTCTAATAGATGGCAAATCACGGCCTGATTGGGCACAACCGATTCCAAATTCTATGGTGAATCTCGGCCCAACTGGCACAACCATACTTAGGTGGCTTTGTAGGTTCACTCACAACCTCTCACGGTCATTTTCCCATCAAATACCAACATTTCTCAATTTTGGTATAAATCCCCATAATCACCAATTCATTCAATTTTCACAAACCAGTGCTCAATTAAATAAACGAAAAGTACTATCATGCAATTAGTGCGAAATTCTAGTCACCGGTCATCTCGGTTGAATTTCTGGAAAAATAAATAAATAATTAAATAATTACGAAAATATTAAATAAATGCAATAAATCCAATTTAGGCCATGTAATGCCTAACCGGAAAAATTCCGAGGATCGTTAAATAAATACTAGAACGTATTTATTCGCTAATTGCAATAGCTAACCACCTAACGTGCATCGACAAGTAATTAAATTCACTAATCTAATCTAATCTAATCTAACCACCTAATCAATCTTAGCCTAAACTAAACAACCCCTAAGCATAATTAACCTACTAAGCGAGGATTAGTGAGTTAAACTCACTTGTTTTAAAGCAAAGACCGGTTCACCATGACGGCGGCGCGACGGCGGTCGAAATCCGAATTTTCAACAGCGTCGACGGGCACTCGAATCGGGCCTAAAGGCCTTGCAAGCCCACAGCAAATGCTGGGCTTGATCTCGGGCTTGGGCTTGGTTGCAGGCTAGGCCTGCTTCGCGGGCCCAAGAACTCAATTGAAGATGCATAGGCTGCTGCTTGGAGAGCCGTGGACTGAGACGGGCTTGGGCCAAACTTCATGTGGGCTTCAAGTGGCTGCTCAAAATGGGCCTGTGGACAAAGAAGCAGTAAGGACTGTTGCTGGGCTTGTCCAAGAGTCGGCTTCGCTAGCTTCGATTGGTGGCAGGAAGCTGGGAGAATCGAAGCAGCAACGATGGATGAGGGTCGGGCGCTGGCAGCTGGTGCACGGAGGAAGGAGTCAGCTTCGTGGATTGCTCGGTGGAAGAATTGGTGAAGGCGCTGGGGACAAAAGGAGAGAGAGATCTTCGTGACAGCTGGGGATTCGTTGGACGCTGCGGGTCAACAAACCGGTGGGGAAAATTATTGGAGTTGACCGGCGTGCTAGCAGCGTGAGGAACGCTCGGTGGAATTAAGATGGGAGCTGGGTCGAGTGTCAAAGTTGGTGGGGATTCTTTTGTTGACCGAAGAAGTGGGTTTACTGGCCGAGCTGGCGTTGATCTAATGGAGAAGTAGCAGGCGTTCGGTGGAGAATCACAAAGGAGGAAGCAGCTGCGGGCACTCGCACGATGGAGAGAAGATGGGCCGAGACGTTCGAGCGTGTAGATGGAGACGGGCAGAAGAGGATGTCAGCAAAAACAAGGGGAATGCACGGCCGAGAGGGACCGAAGGGGTGGGGGTAAATCGTGAGAGAGAGAGAGAGAGACTAGCTAAGAGGGAAAATAGTCAACAATCTTAGCCAAATAATTAAATGTTTGGCCCCCCCATAGCCCAAACACATATCCTCTTGTCCCAAAAACTTTCTAGGATAAATTGAAGCCAAAAATAGCACAAATAGATGCCAAAAACACAGCCCCCAAATCATATTCCGAATTTCCCTTTTTGGTCTTCAATTTCTTCACTCAACTCAACAAATTGAGGTCCAATTTTGATGAAGAAAAATCCCGAACAATTTTTTGTAAGTCCCCAATACTCAAAGGCTCGGCTTGGAATTCCAAATTTCCTTTAATTTGGCCCATCCAAATTTCCGTTAAAAATCTCGAATCTCCGGAACATCTTCGGAGGATGAGTCGACATTCATAAAATAGATTGTGACACGACTGAAGTTTCAATTTTTGAAATCGGGTTCAAATTCACGACTAATTTCAATTCGATGAGATTTTACTGTGACCTAGTCTACCGGGTAGCTTTTAGGAATTTTTTGTGCAATTGACTAGTGATTGATTTATCTCGAGTTACAATGTACATCTTCAACACATTGGCGACTCTCGGTTGTCGTGAAAATCTCAAGGTTTCAATTACGGGCACTAGGTATCAACACGATAGAAAAATCGGTCTAGTGCCGATCGACGAGTATTTTGAAATTAGGTGGAATCACCCACACTTTGATCACATATCTCAGTTGAATTGACCTATCTCTGGTCTCTGATCGATTTTGACAGTGTTGTAATGACCCTTGCAGATCAACACGGTCGAGCAGTCGATCCCTAGTCGAATTCTCAAGTTTATTGCATTAAAATTCCTTAATGACTTCCCCAAATAGTCTAGTTATCTCATGAGTGGCCTTCTTAGAGAAAATCACTATAGTCGCGTCGATGAAAAACCCAACTTATCCAATCGAAATCAGAACTTGAAATTCAGGATGTCACACTACTTGACCGTGTTCATTTGCAGAGATCATTACGACATAGTTAAAAACCGATCAGAGATCAAAGATAGGTCGATTCGACTGAGATATGTTATCAAAGTGTGCGTGGTTTCACCAGATTCCAAAATTCTCATCGATTGGCACTAAACCGATTTTTCTGTCGTTTTGGTACCCCGTACCTGCATTTGAAATCTCAAGATTTTCACGACCATCGAGAGTCGCCAATGTGTCGAAGATGTACATTGTGGCTCAAAATAAATCGACCACGGGTTAATTACACCAAAAATTCTTAAAAGCTACCCGGTAGGCTAGATCACGTTAAAATTGCGCCAGATTGAAATTAACCACGAATTTGAATCCAATTTTAGAAATTGAAAGTTCTGTCATGTCACGATTCATTACCGTTGACTCATCATTCAAAGATTTTTCTGCAAACCGAGATTTTTGGCAGAAATTCAAAATAGGGTCGTTTTTGTCTGGAAAATTCAGAGGACTGTTTTTTATCGCGTCTTTGGGATGCAAGTTGGTTCTATTGGTGAGGAAAAATGTGAATTGAAGTGTGGGCATCTTATTTGGATTTTTGGGAGCCGTATTGAATCAATTCAAGAGGAAATTGAAGTGGATTTTGGGGAAAATGCTTCAAAATTCGTAGCCCCATGTTGTGCAACATTTAGGGGCATCGAGGAAACTTCTAAGGGAAGCTTGTGGGCTGCCAAGAGGCTGAGGAAGACAGCCAAGCTTGGTGGGATCTCTTCAATGGACAAAGGGGATAGGAAAGAAGACTTTGAAGGCAAAGTGGCCCCCTCCAAGCTTCCAGCTACCTCCTTCTTCCTTAGCAGGCTGTTTTCTCCATTTCCAGCCATTTTGAAGCTCAAGAGTTGTAGAGAAACCGAGCCAGCTACCCCCTGTTGTCACCAAGCCACTCGAATCACCACCGCTCGATGTCGTGCCGCTCGCGAGCCCCACGCGAGCTATGCCTATCCTGCGCTCGTCCGCTGTCTATTCTGCTCTAGCTATGACCCCAGGCCGTCCCCCAAGCCAGTCGAGCTCAGCCGGAGCCCTGTCATCGTCGTTCCGTCACCGTCCGCCTCCGCCGTGCACCCCTGCCGCCATCCGCTAGCCATCCTTGTCGTTTCCAGCCCAATTGGCCTTCGTTCCAGCCCCTTGGCCCACCAACCAGAACCCGAAGCCAGCAAACCTTCGTGGGCCTCAAGGCCCATTTCGGACCGCTTCCGGGCCTCATAAGGTGTTGTCACTTCGGAGTTTGTCGTTGTAGTGGACTCATCAAATTACAAAACCGGTGAGTTTACTCACTAAACTCTACTTAGGGAGTTAATTATGCTTAAGGGTTGATTAGTTTAGGCCAAGTGTGGTTTAGGTGGTTAGTTAGAATGGATTAGTGATTTAATTACTTGTTATTGCATGTTAGGTGGTTAGATCGGCTTAATTAGCAACTAGATAGGTTGTATTATTTATCTAGATAGGGTCGAAATTTTTCTCGGGCTGTTTCGATATTTAATTAGGCATTTCCGGCCTAATTTTCTATTTATGGTATTTAAATGTATTTATTTAATTAATTTTGGTATTTATTTAATTATTTATTATTTCTGAAAATTATACCGGAATAGTCGGTGATCGGAATTTGGTGATGATTTCAGTGGTATGATTGGTTTATTTAATTGAGTGTTGATTTGTGCAAATTGAGTGGAAATTATAATTTTGGGTATTTATCCCAAAATTGAGTAATTTCGGTATTTAATTAGAAAATACTAGATGCCGGTTTACAACACCAAAAATGTGTTTATTGACTATATTAAATAGTGGGATTTTATAAAAGAAAAATATTATGTTTTTGGCTCAGGCCGACTGTGTATCCACACATGGCTATTTTTATTGTGTATTTTAACTTGATGGTTTATTAGCTCATGAGAGCATATTTGCATGTAAGCTTGTGTGAGCATATTTATTGTCAGCTTTTGGGACCCTTTGCACATCATCTTGTGAGAGTAGTGTACTATATCAGCTTATGTGATTTGATATGTCAGCTTGTGAGAGCAGTATACATTTTATCCGCTTTTGGGCCCCTTTGCACATCAGCTTGTGAGAGCAGTATACTGTATCAACCTAAGGGCTTTGATATGTCAGCTTGTGAGAGCAGTATATCTTAACAGCTATGTGAGCTAATATCGTTATATCAGCTTGTGAGAGCACGATCTATATTATCAGCTTGTGCGAGCTACTATCTATCTATATCAGCTTGTGAGAGCTATGACCATATATTGCAGCTTGTGAGAGCATTGACCGTTTATTTAAGCTTGTGTGAGTAGTGGTCATATCGAATTGATAGATAGTACTGTTGGTACTGAATTGAACTGATTGATTGATTGATCGATGGTTTGATTTGAATTGAGTGGATCCGTTGAGAATATGAATTGTACTGACTTGTAGGAAAGAACTGAGGCAAAGGTAAGTCCTCTATCTTGTGTGTGACTAGATGGTCTTTAAGTGTAATTCCTTCCTAGTCGGAGTTTAGAGGGTGAACTTGTTGAGACATTGTCTCACCCCGTCGTGGGCTAACATTTTCAGGTCCTTAGATGGCAGTTCCTCCCGAACATTTTGGCCAGCCAAAGAAGGTCACTGAACATGTCTCTTACATTCCTCTACTTGGGGGCCAAGGAGACTCGGTCTACAAACTCATGAGGTCCATTATCTGGGTTGATGCGGGTCTATCCCAGATGGTACCCCATCAATACAGGTCGTGATATCGTCGCGGGCAAGATGGAGATCGCTTTTGGTAAGGGTACGGCTAACCTTCCCGGTGGTGTAGTGGTAGACCCAAGTTCCCCGGAGCCAGAGACCCCGGAGCCTTCGATTGAGGGTTCGAATGCTTAGAGGACCTATAGATCTTCTACCTTTTGTAGACTTGTGAATAGACTAGTATTGTATATAACTTAGTCTGATGTGTATAAAGTTGTGTTGTGGTTTTCAAAATTTTGGCCCTACTTTTCTATTCCATCTTTCGGTTGTCTGGGGATTTATTTCCTCGCTTCCACATGTGCATTAAAATGAATGGGTCGGCGACGCGTCCTAGAACGTCGCAATTTAATCGACCACCAAGGGATGGGCACGTGCTCGAGGATTGGGGCGTGACAGGTACAAACAAATGGTCCACTTCTCATCACCTCTCAAGGTGCTTCAAGATTTGAAAACAAGAAAGAAATGGCTATGAAAGTAGAACCTCATCAATCAAGTTAATCTTCCCGTTCAACCTGAAGTTAATTCACATTAGTTTCGACAACTTTGCAGTCAATTTCCACGCTACCTAGATAGGGTGATAAAATCAACCTAAACCTTTAATAGGCTTGTAACTACTAATAATCCTTCTATACATGCTTTATGACTGCTCAGATAACATAAGGAGAATTCATCACAATTAACACGAAACCTAATCAAAAGCTGCTATAGTTATCTCATTACACCATAGCAAATCGGTAGAAGAGAATAATTGTGCAGATCTCTACACCTAACAGGAATCACAAGCTGATAAATATAACAGGACAACTAAACATGCTTCCCTGAACATGCAGAAAAGCTCGAATTAGTCTCGTTTCATTTCCTCTATGTGCAGACATCGAACATCCAAAATTAGACCACTAATAGCAACTCAAAACCTTGAACCACTAGAATGGACATGCATAATCACGCCAAGATTCAACCAATGAATAAACCGATCAATCGATGACAAGAATGGATTAATGTTAAAAGGGGTCCAATCACCTGGACTCTGAAGATATGGCAACCAGAAGCAATGAAGACCAAACATGAGGATCCTTCACCAGATTCCTCGCCTTAACATTCTCTCTCTTCCATAATCACCCCCATCGTCGAACTCCTTCATTGCTCCATTTTAAGCAATCGTGAGTGGTTGAGGTTAAAAGTCGAATTCCATTTCTCAGCTAGCGGAGCATGTGACCACTAGATGATCCTGGACCTCAATCTCTTCCCTTTCTCTTTGTGCTCGATTTCCAGCCTCCTCCTTTTCTTACTTCCATGGCTAGTATCGCTCCTCGCCCTCATGTGGATTTGGCCATAGCCCGTCATGTGGTAAAAAGTCCGGAAATTTCTTGAGCGACTCACACCCATGCCTATCAAAGAGCTCTATGAATTTACTTGGGCTGCGAATTTCGACTAAGCTTTTGCAATTCTGAACATTTAACCGCTTCAGATGCTCCAACTTTGAAAGGTCCAGTACTTGAATGTGCTTGCGCTCAGAGATGTCCAACGCTTCCAGGGATCCCAATTTTTCAAGGCCTCGTATCTCATGGAGATTATCTAGCTCTTTATCAAAATGCTCGTCGTCCACAGTGTATGGATGTGGATCTTTGGATAGGTCCAAACTTCTTAGGGATTTTAAAGCTTCTAGTCCATCCAATTTCTTTAGTCCATTGCAAAATCTGAACCGCAATTCCGACAAAAATTCCAAATCGGAAAGATTTGCCAATCTTTCCAATTCGGGACATCCCCAAACGTCAAGCTTCTGTATGCAGGAGGGAAGCTCTGGGATGCTTTGAAGAGACATGCAAAACCGAAGGACAAGCTCCTTTAGATGCTTAAGGTAAGAGAGCGATGGGATGCTTCGAAGAGACTCGCAACAAAGAAGGGTGAGCTCCTTCAGATGCTTGAGGTGAGAGAGCGATGGCAGCTCATTGCTCTGACAGGTGAGAACCAGGGATGATAAGCTAAAATGAGGTTTTGGGAGTGACTGAAGCTCATAGCAGTGATATAAATCAAGGTGTTCGAGAGAAGAAAGCTGATCTAAGTTTTCCGGCAAACCAGAAATTTTTGTGTCGTCTAAACAAAGGGTCTTTAGAGCAGACAATCCCCCTTTATCGACATGAATTTGTCCTTCCAGCTTACATCCGGAGGCCAGGAGCTCTTGGAGGCTTTGCAATTTCCCAATAGAGCTTGGTAATCTTTTTATGTCGCTATAACAAATCTTCAAAATTTTCAATTTGTTCAATTCCCCAATAGATTCGGGTAATTCCTTTATATTTGTAAATGACAAGTCCAGCTCAACCAACTCTCCCAACTTACCAATTGAAAAAGGGATTGGTTCTAATGACAAACTTCCTTGCCAACACACGCTAAGCCTCTTCAACTTCTTCATAAATCCTATACATGGAGGGATTTCTTTAATCCGAGTCTTGTCTACAACAAGTTCCTCCAAATTTTCTAGTTCACCAAGTTCTTCAGGTAACTTCTTGAGACTCCTACAATGGCTCAAGTTCAAGGAAACAAGGTGCTTGAGATCTCCAATGGAAGGGTCGATTTCCTTTATACTAGAACAATCTTCTAGGATTAGCATCTCTAAATTTTTAAATGCAGAGAGATTAGGGGTGCTCCGTAAATAGAAGCACCCCGAAAGATTGAGAACTTTCAACCTCTCCATCTACAAGAAAGAAACATATTCCAAGATTAGCAATTAGATATAGAATGATTTATCATCAAATGTAACACAAGAGAACACATTTTTCATCTTTACCTTAATTGAACTCCATCCTCTCCAATTTTCACTAATATAGTTTCCACTAAAATAACCATCCGATAAATCAAATACGACCAATTTCTCCAAATGAACGTTAGTTGCCTCGAAAGAGTTAGAACATCTCTCCCACTTTAGCCATCTTAATTCAGCAAGTGATCCTTCGAAATCTCCATCAAAATCCACATCCTTCATGTGAAGGAACTTCAAGTTAGGCATTTTTTTGAAGCTCTTTCGCGTCATGAACTCTTTGGAGCCCCTTTCGTCCAAACGTAATGCCTCAATATTTTCATTTTCCTCCTACAAAATATAAAATAAAATTGAGGATTAAATGCCATCCAACCTCCTCTTGTTAGTATACTCTGCATGTTATTTAAGCCGATGCATTTTGTCTCCACTTTAGGGAAAAAGAAATATATCTAATCTTCTACAATTTCATGATCATGTAATATGTCGACCTTCACTTGGATGCCCCAATTTTTGATGTTTTATATGAAACTCCTATATGAAATTAGTCTAGTTTTCTTATAGATTTTGACATTAAATTTCGTAATATGCGGAGTATTGACGATTGACTAAATATGGTATCCCTTTGACATATGTGAGAACTTACACATTTCAAAAACAAAAAGTACCTAATCAAACTTATGCATTCATAAAGGATGACAACTCATTCCTTTCCCATTATGGTTAGATGGAAACAAGAATTTGGTTTATTGAACTTGAGTTTTCATTTTTGGATATTCAAGCTCAAAGCTCAACAACTAATCCTAGACTAGGAAGAAATTGTCTAATCAATCATAAACTTACCTAAGAAAATGTTAACAGCATGTTGAGAATGGTCAAAGACACAGAAAAAGAACAATAACAATAATGATTTGAGGGACAACCATTAGAGAATATGGGAGAGGCCAAAAGGAGACATAATTGTTACCTTGCGTGCTAGAACTTTCTTGGCTTCCTCATCCCATAATCTGCTGCATTCCCAGGGCTTCTTATGTGCTGGACGAGCGATAACTCTACCTAAATCTCTTAATTGATTATGCATTATCAACTTCTTGTTATCATCGCATTTTATTAACATATGTTGAGTCATTTTCGCCAATGCAGATAGTGGATAAAATTCAAGATCATCCCATAGGTAAATGGCGGATCTTTCATGAGTTCCAATGAAAAAACATGCTATGTCAAGAAAGATTTGTTGTTCTTTTGGTTCTAATGCATCATAACTTATCATCAACTTTTGTTGTACTGTCATATCAGGTACCTTTGTCAATTTTTTCTGCATTTCTCTCCATTTTCTTTCATCTTCTTCTCCTTGGAGAAGTGAACCTATAACCATGAGAGCTAAGGGAAGCCCTCCTGTGGTGGCAACAATATTAGTAGAGAGAGCCGCAAGTTTTGTGGGAGGTTGTTCCCTTTCAAATGCATATCTACTAAACAAAAGCAAAGAGTCTTTGCAACTCATTTCTTTGAGTTCATACTCATATTCAGACTTCAAGAGGGCCTTATCTCGACTTGTAACAATGATCCTACTTCCTAACATGAAACTACAACCTCCAATCAATTTATTGAGGTGGTCTTGACAATCCACATCATCAAGAAGAATAAGTGCCTTCTTTTGTGTGCAATAGGATCGGATTGTATTAATTCCTCTATCAGAATCTAGCACTTGATGGTCATGAAGTTTTAGTATATCTGAGATCATTTGAGATTGCACATGCTCGATACCCTTGCCATTGATTGTTTCTCTAATATCCTTGAGAAAACTGCGACACTTGAATTTGTCAAAAAGTTTGTTATAGATAATTGTAGCCAGAGTTGTCTTACCAATACCACCAATCCCGTAAATCCCAATAATACGAGTGTCTGGACAATCATTATCCATCAATTTCATAACCTCAACTGCATGATCATCAATACCAACCAAGTTCACAGGAAGACATGGTTGAAAATCATGTTGCTGCTCCTTAATTATTAATTCTATGAGTTTATCTACTAATTCCGCTTCACGCCTGTCAAATGACACAACACATGACAATTTATTAATGGCTCCACAAAACAAGGATTAAGGATGATTTATAGAAAAATTCTTCTTCCAACGAGGATTTGTTAAAACAAGGTAAACGACGTACCCATTAGCAAATTTGCCTGATTCATATACTCTCAGAGTAAGTGCTGCTTTGAGCGCTTCCGGCCCTTGTTGCTTGACCTCCTCATCGAAACTATCCATACTAGATTTGAAGGCCTCTCCAAATTTCCCCTGCATGCTTTTCACATCCTTGGGTTTCACCTTGTAAAGCACAGGCAAGACTATTTGTCCTATACTCTCCTTGCACTCCATAATATGAATGAGTTCGCGGAGGCACCATTCACTAGCAGCATAATTTTTTGAGATAACTGGAATTGAAACCTTAGAGTGCTTGATTGCATTGAGAAGATTTTTGGCAATTGGCTCCCCAAAGCGGAGGTTCTCATCATCTTTGAACACAAAGTTTGGATGGAACGGCAGGCCCACATCTCGAAGTCTATGGTAGAGGTGATCAACGAAGCCATTGCGAGTATCGGGACCTCTAAAGCTTAGGAATACATAGTGATTTTTTCCAATCATAGAGATGGACGAACTTGAAGCTTTAGTGAATTTTGCTCGCTTGCATTGTCGTTCTTCCATTGCTGAGCACGCTCTCTTTCTTTCTCTCTCTCTCTCTCTCTCTCTCTCTCTCTCTCTCTCTCTCTCTCTTATGGAGGCTTGACTATTTTGGAGAGATTGGAGCAGGGTAGGAAATGATTACTGGACTATCTCTACGCCAGATTTATAGTGGGGCTAGTAAATAGGAAGAAGGGAAAGCAGGAGGAAAGGCATGATTGCTTAACTATTGTGCATATTTTAATCTCTCAAAGCACGTAGGTCGTTTCATGTATTTCATGCATTCACACTAGGAATCTGGAGATGCCTTCAAATTGACTACAAAACAACTACTCACTTGTTGCCTTCTTGTGGTCAAAACTCCTCATCCTCGATGTTGGCTTCTCGTCAATATCTAATGGATGATCATTCCAATCACTGCTCCAAGAATGCCTTTCCTTTCCACTTCTTGGAGTGTTCTTCTACGCGTGCTGAGTCATGGCATTTTACTTTCAAGCATTATCTGGTGGTGGTTCTATCTCAACGTTGAACGGAATCAAGACGATATGATTTTCTTACCATTTATATCAGTAGTACAGTTTTCCTGGGATATGCATCGGAGCATTGGGTTTATATTATTATTTTTTACCACAACATTAGTATTGGATCGAAAAATCAAGGAACAAACAGAAATAAAGAACTTAATGGCTATATTGGCGCTACAATCATCTTACCATTACAGTGGCCAATAGATCCATACTGTGCATGGAAAAAGTCTTGTGAAATAGATCATAAGAAATAATTATTCGAGAAATATGTGATCATCATGAAAATAAGAGCTTTTCGTGATATTGAAAGTAATTGTTTTAGAAAATATTTTATTTCGATTAAAGTGGGAAATTAAAAGGATTTTTTTTTAAAAAAAAAAAAAGAAAGTCAAGATAGATGTGATTTATGGAGAGTACCACATGTTAGCCACCCACTGATAATGCTTTGAAGTACCGCTTTTATATTTATCTAATAAGACATATTCATTATACCTAATTTAGATCGATACATGAAACAAATTTGATTTTATAAGCTTAAACTAAGCTCTAAGAAGTTATGCTTTCTTTTTATGCACAACCACGTCAACAATTTCCTTTTATTAACTCATGAACTTTAATAAAGAACATAAATTATAAATTTAATTATGGGGCATTCATGTTGTGACTTCTTTGCCTTGACTTTTGGTATATGTTCTCAGTACTATTAGTTTTGCAATATTTTAAATTAGACAACCAATTAAAAGGATAATAGTTAATTATGCGGCAACATCTTCCACTTGTTGATGGAAAGATCTCTGGCGAAGATAACCCATCAATAAGAATTTGCCACCCATTAAAAGTGCTTTTGGAGCATCACTTTTGCATTTATCTAATAAGATAGAACTATTGTATCTATTTATGTGAAACATATTTCATTTTATAAGCTTAATTCATAGCTCTAAGAAATTATACTCTTTTTTTTTTTTTTGTGCAAGCACATGAACAATTTGCTTTTAATTAACTTAGGAAAATTAATAAATGAAAAAATATTTTAAATTTCCCATCTGGCCCAACCACTAAAGAGCTTAAAGCAAAGCACCCACATCAATCAGCAGTATATTCACCAAATCATCCACCTAAAGTTTTGTCCATGTTGCCTTTAGTCCTCTAATTCAAGTCTTTTGCACCAAACTAGTGGCAACTTTACATTAAATTATTGACCAGAATTCTTGTCTTCCACGGAAATTGTTATTAGTAATTAATGTGGATTGAACACTCATAAATGATTATGCAGCTGGTTTTGTTATCATTTATGCACCAGCATTTTCATTAACCTGTGATCCGCATAGAAGGATCGTTCATCGTATTAATGGTAGTCTATTTTTTGCCATGACATCAACATTGTATCTATAAGTCAGGAAGAAAATGAAAGAAAGAAAATAACTTAATAGCTATATTCCCTTGGTCTTTATAAATGTTACAATATTTTTAATTAAATACAGTTTGGCTTATGATTTCTACAATAAAAAAAATAAGAACCTCATTTATAGTTTTTATCGAGTTGATATTCCTTTTATTTTAATTTCTTAACATACATATATTCTAAATTTAATAATGAAAACAAATAATGTGGAAACTTGAAAATTTATCTATCTAAAAATTAGGAGCAAGATTTAGATTAATATTAACATGTTTATTAGTAGATAAATTAATGTCTTCTTTACAATTCCTTATGAAAATATTTATTCTTAATAAGTAGCAATATTAAACTTGCATAACTCAAAATGAGGTTCTACTTTTACCGTTAGAAAGAGCATAAGCTGAATTATATTTAAATATAGTTATCTTAATGTTTACAAAGAGAAAAAAAAACAAAAACAAAAAATGCAATAGAAATATAACATATCTCTTCTTTGATTTAGGAGATAGATTGAAATGAAAAGATGTCATAATATCTGGGCAATAGTGTAATTATAAAAATTTGTGAATAGTATTGAATGACTTATTTGATCTTGTGAGGAACTAGACTAAACAAAATAAAAGTTTAAGAACTAGATTAAATATTTAAGAGTAGTTCAATGACCACTTAAAAAAATAAAAGTCTTGATGATATTACCAGGACATTAGTATTGTATCGAAAAGCAAGGAAGAAAAAGAAATAAAAGAACTTATTTTTACAGTGGCCTATAGATCCGTGCTTTGCTTGGGAAAAGTCTTGTGAAATAGATTATAGGAAATAATCATTCTAGGAAGATGTTGATCATCATGAAAAGAACAGCTTTTGATAATATTGAAAGTAACTGTTCCAAAAAAGCTATTTCAATTAAAGTGGGAAAATAAAATGAAATTTTTTTGGAAGAAAGTTAAGATAAATATCCTTTATGGAGAGTACTACATGTTAGCCTCTTATTGATAACGCTTCAAAGCACCGCTTTTACATTCATCTAACAAGACATGTTCATTGTACCTTATTTACATCATTGCATGAGAATATTTGATTTTGTAAGCTAAAACTAAGCTCTAAGAGGTTATGCTATCTTTTTATGCACAAGCACAACAACAATTTCCTTTTTATTAACTCATGAACTTTAATAAAGACCATATATTATAAATTTAATTACGGGATACTCATGCTGTGACTTCTTTTCTTTAAGTTTTGCTATTATGTTCTTAGTGCCATTAGTTTTGCAATTTTTCAAATTAGACAACTTATTATACGGATAACGTTTGAATTAAGGGGCCTCATGGTCCACTTGTTGATGGAAAGATCTCTGGTGAAGACAACTCATGCATAGGAATTTGCCACCCATTGAAAGTGCTTTGGAGCATCACTTTTACATTTAGCTAAAAAGATATATTTATCGTATCTATTTTAGATCTATTTATGAAACGTATTTCATTTGTAAGATTAATTCATAGCTCTAAGAAATTATGCTCTCTTCCTCTTCTTCTTCTTTTTCTTCTTTTGTGCAAGCACATCAACAATTAACTTACGAACATTAATAAATGACAATATATATATATATATTTATTAAATTTCTCATTCGGCCCTACCATCCAAGACTCCAAGGCCACGCTAAACACACCGGTTGCCTTTGCCTATCCAAAAGGAAAAGGAAAGAGCTTAAAGCAAAGCACCCACATCAATCAACATTATGTTCTCCAAATCTTGCGCTAAGAGTTTTCTCCGTGTTGTCTTTATTCCTCTAGTTCAAGTCCTTTGCACCAAGTCGGTGGCATCTTTCAATGGAACGAGACCACTATCTGCTTAGTTCCATTCACTTTCATCAAAATCTGAAGTTAAGGTTTGTCATAATCAATATGCATGGTTTGAGGACCTTTTACTTGATCCAATTAATGTAGGATACCCATACGGTACACGATATATATGACCACAAATAGGCATTTCTTTAAAAAGGGAGACATCTATAAGCTAGCAAAAAGAAAAAAAGTGAAATATCTAATAGTGAACATAAGTCGAAAATCTATTAATTTTACTTGTAACTCACAATTTTCACCCATACATTTAAATTTTGAATGATGAGCTTTTATATAAATGGATAATTTACATTGTACTTTATTCTCCAAACCTTCCACCTAACCTTCTGTCCATGTTGCCTTTAGTCCTCTAATTCAAGCCTTTTGCACCAAACTGGTGGAAACTTTACATTAAATTATTGACCAGAATTCTTGCTTTCCACAGAAATTATTATTAGTAATTAATGTGGATTGAACACTCGTAAAGGATTATGTAGCTGATTCTGCTATCATTTACGCACCAGCATTTTCATTGACCTATGATCCGCATAGAAGGATCGTTTAATGCTTTAATGGTAGTCTCTTTTTTGCCACGACATTAACATTGTATCTAAAAGTCAGGAAGAAATGAAAGAAAGAAAATAACTTAATAGCTATATTCCCTTGGTCTTTATAAATGTTACGATATTTTTATTTAAATACATTTTGGCTTATGATTTCTCCAATAAAAAATAAGAACCTCATTTACAGTATTTATCGGGTTGATATTCCTTTTATTTTAATTTCCTAACAACATGTATTCTAAATTTGAAAATGAAAACAAATAACATAGAAACATGAAAATTTATCTACCTAAAAAATTAGGAGGGAGATTTAGATTAATATAAATACGTTTATTAGTAGATATATTAATGTCTTCTTTACATATCCGTATGAAAATATTTATTCTTAAATAAGCAGCAATATTAAAATTACATAACTCAAAATGAGGTTCTGGTTTTACCTTTAGAGAGATTATAAGCTGAATTATATTTAAATCGAGTTATCTCAGTGTTTACAAAGAGAAAAAAACAAAACAAAAAAAGGCAAAAGAAATATAACATACCTTTTGATTCATTTAGAGATTGATTGAAATGAAAAGATGTCATAAAAATCAGGGCAATAGTGTAATTTCAAAAATTTGAGAATAGTATTAATTGATTATTTGACCTTGTGGGGAACTAGACTAAACAAACTAAAAGTTTAAGAAATAGATTAAATATTTAAGAGTAGTTCAATGACCACTTAAAAAAATAAAAAAAGTCTTGATGATATTACCAGGACATTAGCATTGTATCGAAAAGCAATGAAAAAAGAAATAAAATTGATAGTGGCCTATAGATCCATTCTCTACGTGGGAAAAATCTTGTGAAATTGATTATAGGAAATAATCATCCGAGGAAGATGTTGATCATCATGAAAAGAACGGTTTTTGGTAATATTGAAAGTAACTGTTCCAAAAAAGCTATTTCAATTAAAGTGGGAAAATAAAAGGAAATTTTTTTGGAAGAAAGTTAAGATAAATATCCTATATGGAGAGTACTACATGTTAGCCTCTTATTGATAACGCTTCAATTATGGGGGCACATGGTCCACTTGTTGATGGAAAGATCTCTGGTGAAGAGAACCCATTTGTAGGAATTTGCCACCCATTGAAAGTGCTTTGGAGCATCACTTTTACATTTAGCTAATAAGATATATTTATAGTGTCTATTTTAGATGTATTTATGAAACGTATTTCATTTATAAGAATAATTCATACTTCTAAGAAATTATGCTCTCTTCTTCTTCTTCTTCTTCTTCTTCTTCTGCGCAAACACGTCAACAACTAACTGATGAACCTTAATAAATGACAAAAAAAAAAAATCTTAAATTTCTCATTCGGCCCTACCATCCAAGACTCCAAGGCCACGCAAAACACGCTGGTCGCCTTTAGCTGTCCAAAAGTAAACGAAAAGAGCATAAAGCAAAGCACCCACATCAATCAACATTATTTTCTCCAAATCTTCCGCTTAGAGTTTTCTCCACGTTGTCTTTATTCCCGTAGTTCAAGTCTTTTGCACCAAGTCAGTGGCATCTTTCAATGGATTAGTTCCGTTCACTCTCATCAAAATCTGAAGTTAAGGTTTGTCATAATCGATATGCATGGTTTGAGGACCTTTTACTCGATCCAATTAATGGAGGATACCGATACTGTACATGATATATATGACCACAAATTGTTATTTTTTTTAAAAAAAGGGAGACATCTATAAGCTAGCAAAAAGAAAAAAAGTGAAATATCTAATAGTGAACACAAGTTGAAAATCTATTAATTTCACTCGTAACTCACAATTTTCACTCATACTTAATTTTGAATGATGAGCTTTTATATAATTAGATAATTTACATTGTACTTTATACTCCAAATCTTCCACCTAACCTTCTGTTCGTGTTGCCTCTAGTCCTCTAATTCAAGTCTTTTGCACAAAACTAGTGGCAACTTTACATTAAATTATTGACTTGAATTCTTGGTTTCCACGGAAATTATTATTAGTAATTAATGTGGATCGAACACTCGTAAAGGATTATGCAGCTGATTCTTCTATCATTTATGCACCAGCATTTTCATTGACCTGTGATCCGCATAGAAGGATCATTTAAGGTTTTCATGGTAGTCTCTTTTTTGCCACGACATTAACATTGTATCTAAAAGTCATGAAGAAAATGAAAGGAAGAAAATAACTTAATAGCTATATCCCCTTGGTCTTTATAAATGTTACAATATTTTTATTTAAATACATTTTGGCTTATGATTTCTACAATAAAAAAATAAGAACATCATTTATAGTTTTTATCGGCTTGATATTCCTTTTATTTTACTTTCCAAAACATACTTCTATTCTAAATTTGTTAATGAAAACAAATAACATAGAAACATGAAAATTTATCTACCTAAAAATTATGAGCAAGATTTAGATTCATATAAATACGTTTATTAGTAGATAAATTAATGTCTTCTTTAGATATCCGTATGAAAATATTTATTCTTAAATAAGAAGCAATATTAGAGTTGCATAACTCAAAATGAGGTTCTACTTTTACCTTTAGAGAGATTATAAGCTGAATTATATTTAAATAGAGTTATCTCAATGTTTACAAACAGGAAAAAAAAAACAAAAAAGGCAATAGAAATATAACATATCTTTTGATTCATTTAGGAGATTGATTGAAATGAAAAGATGTCATAAAATATGGGCAATAGTGTAATTTCAAAAATTTGTGTATAGTATTGATTGACTTATTTGACCTTGTGGGGAACTGGACTAAACAAACTAAAAGTTTAAGAAATAGATTAAATATTTAAGATTAGTTCAATGACCACTTAAAAAAATAAGAAAGTCTTGATGATATTACTAGGACATTAGCATTGTATCAAAAAGCAAGGAAGAAAAAGAAATAAAAGAACTTATTTTTACAGTGGCCTATAGATCCGTGCTCTGCTTGGCAAAAGTCTTGTGAAATAGATTATAGGAAATAATCATTCCAGGAAGATGTTGATCATCATGAAAAGAACAGCTTTTGATAATATTGAAAGTAACTGTTTCAAAAAACTTATTTCAATTAAAGTGGGAAACATAAAAGGAAATTTTTTTGGAAGAAAGTTCAGAAAAGTATCCTTTTTGGAGAGTATTACATGTTAGCCTCATATTGATAACCCTTCAAAGCACCACTTTTACATACATCTAACAAGACATATTCGTTGTACCCTATTTACATCGATGCATGAGCATATTTAATTTTATAAGCTTAAACTAAGCTCTAAGAGGTTATGCTTTCTTTTTATGCACAAGCACAACAACAATTTCCTTTGTATTAACACATGAAACACGTTGGGTGCCTTTAGCTGTCCAAAAGGAAAAGGAAAAGGAAAAAGCTTAAAGCAAAGCACCCACATCAATCAACATTATTTTATCCAAATCTTCTGCTTAGAGTTTTCTCCATGTTGTCTTTGTTCCCCTATTCAAGTCTTTTGCACCAAGTCGGTGGCATCTTTCAATCGAATGATATGACTTTTGGAGATGTTATGGCCCACCACTATGTGCTTAGTTCTGTTTAATCTCATCAAAATCTAAAGTTAAGGTTTGTCATAATCGATATGCATGGTTTCAGGACCTTTTACTCGATCCAATTAATGTAGGATACCCATACTGTACAAGATATACATGACAACAAATAGGCATTTTTTAAAAAGGGAGACATCTATAAGCTAGCAAAAAGAAAAATAGTGAAATATCTAATAGTGAACATAAGTCAAAAATATATTAATTTCACTTGTAACTCAAAATTTTGACTCATACTTAATTTTGACTGATGAGCTTTTATATAATTAGATAATTTATATTGTACTTTATTCTCCAAATCTTCAACCTAACCATTTCCCGTGTTGCCTTTAGTCCTCTACTTCAAGTCTTTTGCACCAAATTGGTGGCAACTTTGCATTAAATTATTCACCGAATTCTTGCCCACCACGGAAATTATTATAAGTAATTAATGTGGATTGAACACTCGTAAAAAGGATTATGTAGTTGATTCTATTATCATTTATGCACCAGCATTTTCATTGACCCATGATCCCCATAGAAGGATCGTTTAACGTTTTAATGGTAGTCTCTTTTTTGCCACGACATTAACTTTGTATCTAAAAGTCAGGAAGAAAATGAAAGAAAGAAAATAAGAATCTCATTTATAGTTTTTACCGGGTTCATATTCCTTTTATTTTAATTTCCTAAAATACATGTATTCTAAATTTGATAATGAAAACAAATTACATAGAAACTTGAAAATTTATCTACCTAAAAAATTAGAAGAAGGATTTTCATTAATATAAATATGTTTATTAGTAGATAAATTACAGTCTTCTTTAGATATCTGTATGAAAATATTTATTCTTAAATAAGTAGCAATATTAAAATTGCATAACTCAAAATGAGGTTCTACTTTTACTGTTAGAGAGATTCTAAGCTGAATTATATTTAAATAGAGTTATCTTAATGTTCACGAACAGCAAAAAAAAAAAAAAAAAAAAAGGCCATAGAAATATAACATATCTTTTGATTCATTTAGGAGATTGATTGCAATGAAAAGATGTCATAAAATCTGGCAATACTGTAATTTCAAAATTTTGTGAATAGCATTGTTTGACTTATTTGAAGTTGTGGGGAACTGGACTAAATAAACTAAAAGTTGAAGAACTAGATTAAATATTTAGGTGCAGTTCAATGACCACTTAAAAAAAATAAAAAGTCTTGATGATATTACCAGGACATTAGTATTGTATCGAAAAGCAACGAAAAAAGAAATAAAATTTACAGTGGCCTATAGATCCATTCTGTGCGTGGGAAAATCTTGTGAAATTCATTATAGGAAATAATCATTCGAGGAAGATGTTGATCATCATCAAAACAACAGTTTTTGATAATATTGAAAGTAACTGTTCCAAAAAAGCTATTTCAATTAAAGTGGGAAAATAAAAGGAAATTTTTTGGAAGATAGTTAAGATAAATTAGATGTACCTATGAAACGTATTTCATTTATAAGATTAATTCATAGTTCTAAGAAATTATGCTCTCTTCTTCTTCTTCTTCTTCTTCTTCTCCTTCTTCTGTGCAAACACGTCAACAATTAACTTATGAACCTTAACAAATGACAAAAAAAATATATATATATATATATATATATTAAATTTCTCATTCGGCGCTACCATCCAAGACTCCAAGGCCACGTGAAACACGCTGGTTGCCTTTAGTTGTCCAAAAGGAAAAGGAAAGAGCTTAAAGCAAAGCACCCTCATCAATCAACATTATTTTCTCCAAATCTTCCGCTTAGAGCTCCGTGTTGTCTTTGTTCCCCTAGTTCAAGTCTTTTGCACCAAGTCAGTGGCTTCTTTCAATCGAACGACATGACTCTTGGAGATGTTATGACCCACCACTATGTGCTTAGTTCTGTTTAATCTCATCAAAATCTGAAGTTAAGGTTTGTCATTATCGATATGCATGGTTTTAGGACCTTTTACTCGATCCAATTAATGTAGGATACCCATACTGTCCATGATATACATGACCACAAAATAGGCATTTTTTTAAAAGGGAGACATCTATAAGCGAGCAAAAAGAAAAAAAGTGAAATATCTAATGGTGAACACAAGTCGAAAATATATTAATTTCAGTGGTAACCCACAATTTTCACTCATACTTAATTTTGACTGATGAGCTTTTATATAATTAGAGAATTTATATTGTACTTTATTCGCCAAATCTTCGTCCTAAACTTTTCTCCGTGTTGCCTTTAGTCCTCTAATTCAAGTCTTTTGCCCCAAACTGGTGGCAACTTTGCCATAAATTATTGACCGAATTCTTGCCTTCCACGGAAATTATTATAAGTAATTAATGTGGATTGAACACTCGTAAAGGATTATGTAGTTGATTGATTATCATTTATGCACCAGCATCTTCATTGACCCGTGATCCGCATAGAAGGATCATTCAACGTTTTAAAGGTAGTCTGTTTTTTGGCACGACATTAACTTTGTATCTAAAAGTCAGAAAGAAAATGAAAGAAAGAAAATAACTTAATAGCTATATTCCCTTGGGCTTTATAAATGTTACCATATTTTTATATAAATACAGTTTGGCTTATGAGCTCTACGATAAAAATAAAAGAATCTCATTTATAGTTTTTATCGGGTTCATATTCCATTTATTTTAATTTCCTAAAACACATGTATTCTAAATTTGATAATGAAAACAAATTACATAGAAACTTGAAAATTTATCTACCTAAAAAATTAGAAGAAGGATTTTCATTAATATAAATATGTTTATTAGTAGATAAATTACAGTCTTCTTTAGATATCCGTATGAAAATATTTATTCTTAAATAAGTAGCAATATCAAAATTGCATAACTCAAAATGAGGTTCTACTTTTACTGTTAGAGAGATTATAAGCTGGATTATATTTAAATGGAGTTATCTTAATGTTCACGAACAGCCAAAAAAAAAAAAAAGGCCATAGAAATATAACATATCTTTTGGTTCATTTAGGAGATTGATTGCAATGAAAAGATGTCATAAAATCTGGCAATACTGTAATTTCAAAAATTTGTGAATAGTATTGTTTGACTTATTAGAAGTTGTGGGGAGTTGGACTAAATAAACTAAAAGTTGAAGAACTAGATTAAATATTTAGGTGTAGTTCAATGACCACTTAAAAAAATAAAAAGTCTTGATGATATTACCAGGACATTAGTATTGTAACTAAAAGCAAGGAAAAAAGAAATAAAATTTACAGTGGCCTAGAGATCCATTCTCTGCGTGGGAAAAATCTTGTGAAATTGATTATAGGAAAGAATCATTCGAGGAAGATGTTGATCATCAACAAAAGAACAGTTTTTGATAATATTGAAAGTAACTGATCCAAAAAAGCTATTTCAATTAAAGTGGGAAAATAAAAGGAAATTTTTTGGAAGATAGTTAAGATAAATTAGATGTATTTATGAAATGTATTTCATTTATAAGATTAATGCATAGTTCTAAGAAATTATGCTCTCTTCTTCTTCTTCTTCTTCTTCTTCTTCTTCTTCTTCTTCTTCTGTGCAAACACGTCAACAAATAACTTATGAACCTTAATAAATGACAAAAAAAATATATTAAATTTCTCATTCGGCCCTACCATCCAAGACTCCAAGGCCACGTGAAACACACTGGTTGCCTTTAGCTGTCCAAAAGGAAAAGGAAAGAGCTTAAAGCAAAGCATCCTCATCAATCAACATTATTTTCTCCAAATCTTCCGATTAAAGCTCCGTGTCGTCTTTGTTCCCCTAGTTCAAGTCTTTTGCACCAAGTCGGTGGCTTCTTTCAATCGAACGAGATGACTCTTGGAGATGTTATGGCCCACCACTATGTGCTTAGTTCTGTTTAATCTCATCAAACTCTGAAGTTAAGGTTTGTCATAATCGATATGCATGGTTTCAGGACCTTTTACTCGATCCAATTAATGTAGGATACCCATACTACACATGATATACATGACCACAAATAGGCATTTTTTTTAAAAAGGGAGACATCTATAAGCTAGCAAAAAGAAAAAAAGTGAAATATCTAATAATGAACACAAGTTGAAAATATATTAATTTCACTCGTAACTCACAATTTTCACTCATACTTAATTTTGACCGATGAGCTTTTATATAATTAGATAATTTATATTGTACTTTATTCTCCACATCTTCGACCTAACCATTTCCCCGTGTTGCCTTTAGTCCTCTACTTCAAGTCTTTTGCCCCAAACTAGTGGCAACTTTGCATTAAATTATTGACCGGAATTCTTGCCTACCACGGAAATTATTATAAGTAATTAATGTGGATTGAACAGTCCTAAAGGATTATGTAGTTGATTTTATTATCATTTATCCACCAGCATTTTCATTGACCCGTGATCCGCATAGAAGGATCGTTTAACGTTTTAATGGTAGTCTCTTTTTTGCCATGACATTAACTTTGTATCTAAAAGTCAGGAAGAAAATGAAAGAAAGAAAATAACTTAATAGCTATATTCCCTTGGTCTTTATCAATGTTACCATATTTTTATTTAAATACAGTTTGGTTTATGAGTTCTACAATAAAAAATAAGAATCTCATTTATAGTTTTTATCGGGTTCATATTCCTTTTATTTTAATTTCCTAAAACACATGTATTCTAAATTTGATAATGAAAACAAATAACATAGAAACTTGAAAATTTATCTACCTAAAAATTAGATGAAGGACTTTCATTAATATAAATATGTTTATTAGTAGATAAATTACTATCGTCTTTAGATATCCGTATGAAAATATTTATTCTTAAATAAGTAGCAATATTAAAATTGCATAACTCAAAATGAGGTTCTACTTTTACCGTTAGAGAGATTATAAGCTGAATTGTGTTTAAATAGAGTTATCTGAATGTTTACAAACAGACAAAAAAAAAAGGCCATAGAAATATAACATATCTTATGATTCATTTAGGAGATTGATAGAAATGAACATATGTCAGAAAATCAGGGCAATAGTGTAATTTCAAAAATTTGTGAATAGTATTGATTGACTTATTGGACCTTGTGGGGAACTAGACTAAACAAACTAAAAGTTGAGGAAGTAGATTAAATATTTAAGAGTAGTTCAATGACCACTTAAAAAAATAAAAACTCTTGATGATATTGCCAGGACATTAGTATTGTACCAAAAGCAAGGAAAAAAGAAATAAAATTTACAGTGGCCTATAGATCCATTCTCTGCGTGGGAAAAATCTTGTGAAATTGATTATAGGAAAGAATCATTCGAGGAAGATGTTGATCATCAACAAAAGAACAGTTTTTGATAATATTGAAAGTAACTGTTCCAAAAAGCTATTTCAATTAAAGTGGGAAAATAAAAGGAAATTTTTTTGGAAGATAGTTAAGATAAATTAGATGTATTTATGAAATGTATTTCATTTATAAGATTAATGCATAGTTCTAAGAAATTATGCTCTCTTCTTCTTCTTCTTCTTCTCCTTCTTCTGTGCAAACACGTCAACAAATAACTTATGAACCTTAATAAATGACAAAAAATATATATTAAATTTCTCATTCGGCCCTACCATCCAAGACTCCAAGGCCACGTGAAACACACTGGTTGCCTTTAGCTGTCCAAAAGGAAAAGGAAAGAGCTTAAAGCAAAGCATCCTCATCAATCAACATTATTTTCTCCAAATCTTCCGATTAAAGCTCCGTGTCGTCTTTGTTCCCCTTGTTCAAGTCTTTTGCACCGAGTCGGTGGCTTCTTTCAATCGAACGAGATGACTCTTGGAGATGTTATGGCCCACCACTATGTGCTTAGTTCTGTTTAATCTCATCAAAATTTGAAGTTAAGGTTTGTCATTATCAATATGCATGGTTTTAGGACCTTTTACTCGATCCAATTAATGTAGGATACCCATACTGTCCATGATATACATGACCACAAAATAGGCATTTTTTTAAAAAGGGAGACATCTATAAGCGAGCAAAAAGAAAAAAAGTGAAATATCTAATGGTGAACACAAGTCGAAAATATATTAATTTCAGTGGTAACCCACAATTTTCACTCGTACTTAATTTTGACTGATGAGCTTTTATCTAATTAGAGAATTTATATTGTACTTTATTCGCCAAATCTTCGTCCTAAACTTTTCTCCGTGTTGCCTTTAGTCCTCTAATTCAAGTCTTTTGCCCCAAACTGGTGGCAACTTTGCCATAAATTATTGACCGGAATTCCTGCCTTCCACGGAAATTATTATAAGTAATTAATGTGGATTGAACACTCGTAAAGGATTATGTAGTTGATTGATTATCATTTATGGACGAGCATTTTCATTGACCCGTGATCCGCATAGAAGGATCATTCAACGTTTTAAAGGTAGTCTCTTTTTTGGCACGACATTAACTTTGTATCTAAAAGTCGGAAAGAAAATGAAAGAAAGAAAATAACTTAATAGCTATATTCCCTTGGGCTTTCTAAATGTTACCATATTTTTATATAAATACAGTTTGGCTTATGAGCTCTACGATAAAAAAATAAGAATCTCATTTAGAGTTTTTATCGGGTTCATATTCCTTTTATTTTAATTTCCTAAAACACATGCATTCTAAATTTGATAATCAAAACAAATAACATAGAAACTTGAAAATTTATCTACCTAAAAAATTAGACGAAGTAGTTTCATTAATATAAATATGTTTATTAGTAGATAAATTACTATCGTCTTTAGATATCCGTATGAAAATATTTATTCTTAAATAAGTAGCAATATTAAAATTGCATAACTCAAAATGAGGTTCTACTTTTACCGTTAGAGAGATTATAAGCTGAATTGTGTTTAAATAGAGTTATCTGAATGTTTACAAACAGACAAAAAAAAAAAAAAAAAGGCCATAGAATTGTAACATATCTTTTGATTCATTTAGGAGATTGATAGAAATGAACATATGTCAGAAAATCAGGGCAATAGTGTAATTTCAAAAATTTGTGAATAGTATTGATTGACTTATTTGACCTTGTGGGGAACTAGACTAAACAAACTAAAAGTTGAAGAAGTAGATTAAACATTTAAGAGTAGTTCAATGACCACTTAAAAAAATAAAAAGTCTTGATGATATTACCGGGACATTAGTATTGTATCAAAAGCAAGGAACAAAGAAATAAAATTTACAGTGGCCTATAGATCCATTCTCTGCGTGGGAAAAATCTTGTGAAATTGATAATAGGAAATAATCATTCGAGCAAAGATGTTGATCATCATCAAAAGAACAGTTTTTGATAATATTGAAAGAAACTGTTCCAAAAAGCTATTTCAATTAAAGTGGGAAAATAAAAGGAAATTTTTTTGGAAGATAGTTAAGATAAATTAGATGTATTTATGAAATGTATTTCATTTATAAGATTAATGCATAGTTCTAAGAAATTATGCTCTCTTCTTCTTCTTCTTCTTCTTCTTCTTCCTCTTCTCCTTCTTCTGTGCAAACACGTCAACAATTAACTTATGAACCTTAATAAACGACAAAAAAAAATATTAAATTTCTCATTCGGACCTACCATCCAAGACTCCAAGGCCACGTGAAACACGCTGGTTGCCGTTAGCTGTCCAAAAGGAAAAGGAAAGAGCTTAAAGCAAAGCACCCTCATCAATCAACATTATTTTCTTCAAATCTTCCGCTGAGAGCTCCGTGTCGTCTTTGTTCCCTAGTTCAAGTCTTTTGCACCAAGTCGGTGGCTTCTTTCAATCGAACGAGATGACTCCTGGAGATGTTATGGCCCACCACTATGTGCTTAGTTCTCTTTAATCTCATCAAAATCTGAAGTTAAGGTTTGTCATAATCGATATGCATGGTTCCAGGACCTTTTACTCGATCCAATTAATGTAGGATACCCATACTGTACATGATATACATGACCACAAATAGGCATTTTTTTAAAAAAAAGGGAGACATCTATAAGCTAGCAAAAAGAAAAAAAGTGAAATATCTAATAATGAACACAAGTCGAAAATATATTAAGTTCACTCGTAACACACAAATTTCACTCATACTTAATTTTCACTGATGAGCTTTTATATAATTAGATAATTTATACTGTACCTTATTCTCCGTGTTGCCTTTAGTCCTCTAATTCAAGTCTTTTGCTTCAAACTAGTGGGAACTTTGCCATAAATTATTGACCGGAATTCCCGCCTTCCACGGAAATTATTATAAGTAATTAATGTGGATTGAACACTCGTAAAGGACTATGTAGTTGATTCTATTATCATTTATCCACCAGCATTTTCATTGACCCGTGATCCACATAGAAGGATCGTTTAACGTTTTAATGGTAGTCTCTTTTTTGCCACGACATTAACTTTGTATCTAAAAGTCAAGAAGAAAATGAAAGAAAGAAACCAATTTAATAGCTATATTCCCTTGGTCTTTATAAACGTTACCATATTTTTATTTAAATACAGTTTGGCTTATGAGTTCTACAATAAAAAAATAAGAATCTCATTTAGAGTTTTTATCGGGTTCATATTCCTTTTATTTTAATTTCCTAAAACACATGTATTCTAAATTTGATAATGAAAACAAATAACATAGAAACTTGAAAATTCATCTACCTAAAATATTAGAAGAAGTATTTTCATTAATATAAATATGTTTACTAGTAGATAAATTACTATCTTCTTTAGATATCCGTATGAAAATATTTCTACTTAAATAAGTAGCAATATTAAAATTGCATAACTCAAAATGAGGTTCTACTTTTACCGTTAGAGAGATTATAAGCTGAATTGTGTTTAAATAGAGTTATCTGAATGTTTACAAACAGACAAAAAAAAAAAAAAAAAAAAAAAAGGCCATAGAAATATAACATATCTTTTGATTCACTTAGGAGATTGATAGAAATGAACATAACTCAGAAAATCTGGGCAATAGTGTAATTTCAAAAATTTGTGAATAGTATTGATTGACTTATTTGACCTTGTGGGGAACTAGACTAAACAAACTAAAAGTTGAAGAAGTAGATTAAATATATAAGAGTAGTTCAATGATTACTTAAAAAATAAAAACTCTTGATGATATTGCCAGGACATTAGTATTGTACCAAAAGCAAGGAAAAAAGAAATAAAATTTACAGTGGCCTATAGATCCATTCTCTGCGTGGGAAAAATCTTGTGAAATTGATAATAGGAAATAATCATTCGAAAAAGATGTTGATCATCATCAAAAGAACAGTTTTTGATAATATTGAAAGTACCTGTTCCAAAAAAGCTATTTCAATTAAGGTGGGAAAATAAAAGGAAATTGTTTTGGAAGATAGTTAATATAAATTAGATGTATTTATGAAATGTATTTCATTTATAAGATTAATGCATAGTTCTAAGAAATTATGCTCTCTTCTTCTTCTTCTTCTTCTTCTTCTTCTTCTTCTCCTTCTTCTGTGCAAACACATCAACAATTAACTTATCAACCTTAATAAATGACAAAAAAAAAAAAAAATATTACATTTGTCATTCGGCCCTACCATCCAAGACTCCAAGGCCACGTGAAACACACTGGTTGCCTTTAGTTGTCCAAAAGGAAAAGGAAAGAGCTTAAAGCAAAGCATCCTCATCAATCAACATTATTTTCTCCAAATCTTCCGCTTAGAGCTCCGTGTCTTCTTTGTTACCCTAGTTCAAGTCTTTTGGACCAAGTCGGTGGCTTCTTTCAATCGAACGAGATGACTCTTGGAGATGTTATGGCCCACCACTATGTGCTTAGTTCTGTTTAATCTCATCAAAATCTGAAGTTAAGGTTTGTGATAATCGATATGCATGGTTTCAGGACCTTTTACTCGATCCAATTAATGTAGGATGCCCATACTGTACATGATATACATGACGACAAATAGGCATTTTTTTAAAAAAGGGAGACATCTATAAGATAGCAAAAAGAAAAAAAAGTGAAATATCTAATAATGAACACAAGTTGAAAATATATTAATTTCACTCGTAACTCACAATTTTCACTCATACTTAATTTTCACCGATGAGCTTTTATATAATTAGATAATTTATATTGTACTTTATTCTCGACATCTTCGACCTAACCATTTCCCCGTGTTGCCTTTAGTCCTCTGCTTCAAGTCTTTTGCACCAAACTGGTGGCAACTTTGCATTAAATTATTGACCGGAATTCTTGCCTTCCACGGAAATTAATATAAGTAATTAATGTCGATTGAACACTCGCAAAGGATTATGTAGTTGATTCTATTATCATTTATGCACCAGCATTTTCATTGACCCGTGATCTGCATAGAAGGATCGGTTAACGTTTGATTGGTAGTCTCTTTTTCCCATGACATTAACTTTGTATCTAAAAGTCAGGAAGAAAATGAAAGAAAGAAACTAGCTTAATAGCTATATTCCCTTGGTCTTTTAAAAGTTACCATATTTTTATTTAAATACAGTTTGGCTTATGAGTTCTACAATAAAAAAAAAAAAAAAAGAATCTCATTTATAGTTTTTATCGGGTTCATATTCCTTTTATTTTAATTTGCTAAAATACATGTATTCTAAATTTGATAATGAAAACAAATTACATAGATACTTGAAAATTTATCTACCTAAAAAATTAGACGAAGGATTTTGATTAATATAAATATGTTTATTAGTAGATAAATTACTGTCTTCTTTAGATATCCGTATGAAAATATTTATTCTTAAATAAGTAGCAATATTAAAATTGCATAACTCAAAATGAGGTTCTACTTTTACCGTTAGAGAGATTATAAGCTGAATTGTGTTTAAATAGAGTTATCTGAATGTTTACAAACAGACAAAAAAAAAAAAGGCCATAGAATTATAACATATCTTTTGATTCATTTAAGAGATTGATAGAAATGAACATATGTCAGAAAATCAGGGCAATAGTGTAATTTCAAAAATTTGTGAATAGTATTGATTGACTTATTTGACCTTGTGGGGAACTGGACCAAACAAACTAAAAGTTGAAGAAGTAGATTAAACATTTAAGAGTAGTTCAATGACCACTTAAAAAAATAAAAAGTCTTGATGATATTACCGGGACATTAGTATTGTATCAAAAGCAAGGAAAAAAGAAATAAAATTTACAGTGGCCTATAGATCCATTCTCTGCGTGGGAAAAATCTTGTGAAATTGATAATAGGAAATAATCATTCGAGCAAAGATGTTGATCATCATCAAAAGAACAGTTTTTGATAATATTGAAAGAAACTGTTCCAAAAAAAGCTATTTCAATTAAAGTGGGAAAATAAAAGGCATTTTTTTGTAAGATAGTTAAGATAAATTAGATGTATTTATTAAACGTATTTCATTCATAAGATTAATTCATACTTCTAAGAAATTATGCTCTCTTCTTCTTCTTCTTCTTCTTCTTCTTCTTCTTCTTCTTCTTCTTCTTCTGTGCAAACACGTCAACAAATAACTTATGAACCTTAATAAATGACAAAAAAAAAAAAATATTAAATTTCTCATTGGGCGCTACCATCCAAGTCTCCAAGGCCACGTGAAATAGGCTGGTTGCCTTTAGCTGTCCAAAAGGAAAAGGAAAGAGCTTAAAGCAAAGCACCCTCATCAATCAACATTATTTTCTCCAAATCTTCCGCTGAGAGCTCCGTGTCGTCTTTGTTCCCCTAGTTCAAGTCTTTTGCACCAAGTCGGTGGCTTCTTTCAATCGAACGAGATGACTCCTGGAGATGTTATGGCCCACCACTATGTGCTTAGTTCTCTTTAATCTCATCAAAATCTGAAGTTAAGGTTTGTCATAATCGATATGCATGGTTCCAGGACCTTTTACTCGATCAAATTAATGTAGGATACCCATACTGTACATGATATACATGACCACAAATAGGCATTTTTTTTTTTAAAAAGGGAGACATCTATAAGCTAGCAAAAAGAAAAAAAGTGAAATATCTAATAATGAACACAAGTCGAAAATATATTAAGTTCACTCATAACACACAAATTTCACTCATACTTAATTTTCACTGATGAGCTTTTATATAATTAGATAATTTATACTGTACTTTATTCTCCGTGTTGCCTTTAGTCCTCTAATTCAAGCTTTTTGCTTCAAACTAGTGGGAACTTTGCCATAAATTATTGACCGGAATTCCCGCCTTCCACGGAAATTATTATAAGTAATTAATGTGGATTGAACACTCGTAATGGACTATGTAGTTTATTCTATTATCATTTGTCCACCAGCATTTTCATTGACCCGTGATCCGCATAGAAGGATCGTTTAACGTTTTAATGGTAGTCTCTTTTTTGCCACGACATTAACTTTGTATCTAAAAGTCAAGAAGAAAATGAAAGAAAGAAACTAATTTAATAGCTATATTCCCTTGGTCTTTATAAATGTTACCATATTTTTATTTAAATACAGTTTGGCTTATGAGTTCTACAATAAAAAAAATAAGAATCTCATTTATAGTTTTTATCGTGTTCATATTCCTTTTATTTTAATTTCCTAAAAAACATGTATTCTAAATTTGATAATGAAAACAAATAACATAGAAACTTGAAAATTCATCTACCTAAAATATTAGAAGAAGTATTTTCATTAATATAAATATGTTTACTAGTAGATAAATTACTATCTTCTTTAGATATCCGTATGAAAATATGTCTACTTAAATAAGTAGCAATATTAAAATTGCATAACTCAAAATGAGGTTCTACTTTTACCGTTAGAGAGATTATAAGCCGAATTGTGTTTAAATAGAGTTATCTGAATGTTTACAAACAGACAAAAAAAAAAAAACAAAAAAGGCCATAGAAATATAACATATCTTTTGATTCATTTACGAGATTGATAGAAATGAACATAACTTAGAAAATTTGGGCAATAGTGTAATTTCAAAAATTTGTGAATAGTATTGATTGACTTATTTGACCTTGTGGGGAACTAGACTAAACAAACTAAAAGTTGAAGAAGTAGATTAAATATTTAGGAGTAGTTCAATGACTACTTAAAAAAATAAAAACTCTTGATGATATTGCCAGGACATTAGTATTGTACCAAAAGCAAGGAAAAAAGAAATAAAATTTACAGTGGCCTATAGATCCATTCTCTGCGTGGGAAAAATCTTGTGAAATTGATAATAGGAAATAATCATTCGAGCAAGATGTTGATCATCATCAAAAGAACAGTTTTGATAATATTGAAAGTAACTGTTCCAAAAAGCTATTTCAATTAAAGTGGGAAAATAAAAGGAAATTGTTTTGGAAGATAGTTAATATAAATTAGATGTATTTATGAAATGTATTTCATTTATAAGATTAATGCATAGTTCTAAGAAATTATGCTCTCTTCTTCTTCTTCTTCTCCTTCTTCTGTGCAAACACATCAATAAATTACTATCTTCTTTAGACATCAACACATGAACCTTCGGTCATCCTGCCTCTTCGGTATTTGGGCGTTGGCTTCTCTTCTGGCAGTGGAGGGTCTTTGCTAATCTTAGCTCTTTGTTGTCTCTCCTGGACCTTCGGTCCTTGCTCTATTTAGTCCGTGTTGTTCTTCTTTTCCTGTTTCTTGATTGTGCTCCCTTCCACTCTCCTTGCGTTGTATCGAGAGTGCAAGATTAGGAGCCGATCGAGTTTTTTGTATATCTGTTCAAAGCTATAATACCATTTACCTTACCAAAAAAAAAAAAAAAACACATAAACCTTAATAAATGACAAAAAAAAAATATTACATTTCTCATTCGGCCCTACCATCCAAGACTCCAAGGCCACGTGAAACACACTGGTTTTAGTTGTCCAAAAGGAAAAGGAAAGAGCTTAAAGCAAAGCATCCTCATCAATCAACATTACTTTCTCCAAATCTTCCGCTTAGAGCTCCGTGTCTTCTTTGTTACCCTAGTTCAAGTCTTTTGCACCAAGTGGGTGGCTTCTTTCAATCGAACGAGATGACTCTTGGAGATGTTATGGCCCACCACTATGTGCTTAGTTCTGTTTAATCTCATCAAAATCTGAAGTTAAGGTTTGTCATAATCGATATGCATGGTTTCAGGACCTTTTACTCGATCCAATTAATGTAGGATGCCCATACTGTACATGATATACATGACCACAAATAGGCATTTTTTTTAAAAAGGGAGACATCTATAAGATAGCAAAAAGAAAAAAAAGTGAAATATCTAATAATGAACACAAGTTGAAAATATATTAATTTCACTCGTAACTCACAATTTTCACTCATACTTAATTTTCACCGATGAGCTTTTATATAATTAGATAATTTATATTGTACTTTATTCTCGACATCTTCGACCTAACCATTTCCCCGTGTTGCCTTTAGTCCTCTACTTCAAGTCTTTTGCACCAAACTGGTGGCAACTTTGCATTAAATTATTGACCGGAATTCTTGCCTACCACGGAAATTATTATAAGTAATTAATGTCGATTGAACACTCGTAAAGGATTATGTAGTTGATTCTATTATCATTTATGCACCAGCATTTTCATTGACCAGTGATCCGCATAGAAGGATCGGTTAACGTTTGATTGGTTGTCTCTTTTTTGCCACGACATTAACTTTGTATCTAAAAGTCAGGAAGAAAATGAAAGAAAGAAACTAACTTAATAGCTATATTCCCTTGGTCTTTTAAATGTTACCATATTTTTATTTAAATACAGTTTGGCTTATGAGTTCTACAATAAAAAAAAAAAAGAATCTCATTTATAGTTTTTATCGGGTTCATATTCCTTTTATTTTAATTTGCTAAAAGACATGTATTCTAAATTTGATAATGAAAACAAATTACATAGATACTTGAAAATTTATCTACCTAAAAAATTAGACGAAGGATTTTGATTAATATAAATATGTTTATTAGTAGATAAATTACTGTCTTCTTTAGATATCCGTATGAAAATATTTATTCTTAAATACGTAGCAATATTAAAATTGCATAACTCAAAATGAGGTTCTATTTTTACCGTTAAAGAGATTATAAGCTGAATTGTATTTAAATAGAGTTATCTTAATGTTGACGAACAGCCAAAAAAAAAAAAAAAAAAAAAGGCCATAGAAATATAACATATCTTTTGACTCATTTAGGAGATTGATTGCAACGAAAAGATGTCATAAAATCTGGCAATAGTGTAATTTCAAAAATTTGTGAATAGTATTGTTTAACTTATTTGAAGTTGTGGGGTACTGGACTAAACAAACTAAAAGTTGAGGAACTAGATTAAATATTTAGGTGTAGTTCAATGACCACTTAAAAAAAATAAAAAGTCTTGATGATATTACCAGGACATTAGTATTGTATCGAAAAGCAACGAAAAAAGAAATAAAATTTACAGTGGCCTATAGATCCATTCTCTGCGTGGGAAAAATCTTGTGAAATTCATTATAGGAAATAATCATTCGAGGAAGATGTTGATCATCATCAAAAGATAGTTTTTGATAATATTGAAAGTAACTGTTCCAAAAAAGCTATTTCAATTAAAGTGGGAAAATAAAAGGAATTTTTTTTGGAAGATAGTTAAGATAAATTAGATGTTTATTAAATGTATTTCTTCTGTGCAAACACGTCAACAATTAACTTATGAACCTTAATAAATGACAAAAAAAAAATATTAAATTTCTCATTGGGCGCTACCATCCAAGTCTCCAAGGCCATGTGAAACAGGCTGGTTGCCTTTAGCTGTCCAAAAGGAAAAGGAAAGAGCTTAAAGCAAAGCACCCTCATCAATCAACATTATTTTCTCCAAATCTTCCGCTGAGAACTCCGTGTCGTCTTTGTTCCCCTAGTTCAAGTCTTTTGCACCAAGTCGGTGGCTTCTTTCAATCGAACGAGATAACTCCTGGAGATGTTATGGCCCACCACTATGTGCTTAGTTCTCTTTAATCTCATCAAAATCTGAAGTTAAGGTTTGTCATAATCGATATGCATGGTTCCGGACCTTTTACTCGATCCAATTAATGTAGGATACCCATACTGTACATGATATACATGACCACAAATAGGCATTTTTTTTAAAAAGGTAGACATCTATAAGCGAGCAAAAAGAAACAAAGTGAAATATCTAATGGTGAACACAAGTAGAAAATATATTAATTTCAGTGGTAACTCACAATTTTCACTCATACTTAATTTTGACTGATGAGCTTTTATATAATTAGATAATTTATAGTGTACTTTATTCTCCGTGTTGCCTTTAGTCCTCTAATTCAAGTCTTTTGCTTCAAACTAGTGGGAACTTTGCCATAAATTATTGACCGGAATTCCCGCCTTCCACGGAAATTATTATAAGTAATTAATGTGGATTGAACACTCGTAAAGGATTATGTAGTTTATTGATTATCATTTATACACCAGCATTTTCATTGACCCGTGATCCGCATAGAAGGATCGTTCAACGTTTTAATGGTAGACTCTTTTTTGGCACGACATTAACTTTGTATCTAAAAGTCAGGAAGAAAATGAAAGAAAGAAAATAACTTAATAGCTATATTCCCTTGGTCTTTATAGATGTTACGATATTTTTATTTAAATACAGTTTGGCTTATGAGTTCTACAATAAAAAAATAAGAATCGCATTTATAGTTTTTATCGGGTTCATATTCCTTTTATTTTTAATTTCCTAAAATACATGTATTCTAAATTTGATAATGAAAACAAATAACATAGAAACTTGAAAATTTATCTACCTAAAAAATTAGAAGAAGGATTTTCATTAATATAAATATGTTTATTAGTAGATAAATTACTGTCTTCTTTAGATATCCGTATGAAAATATTTATTCTTAAATAAGTAGCAATATTAAAATTGCATAACTCAAAATGAGGTTCTACTTTTACCGTTAGAGAGATTATAAGCTGAATTGTGTTTAAATAGAGTTATCTGAATGTTTACAAATAGACAAAAAAACAAAAAAAAAACAAAAAAGGCCATAGAAATATAACATATCTTTTGATTCATTTACAAGATTGATAGAAATGAACATATGTCAGAAAATCTGGGCAATAGTGTAATTTCAAAAATTTGTGAATAGTATTGATTGACTTATTTGACCTTGTGGGGAACTAGACTAAACAAACAAAAAGTTGAAGAAGTAGATTAAATATTTAAGAGTAGTTCAATGACCACTTAAAAAAATAAAAAGTCTTGATGATACTACCAGGACATAAGTATTGTATCAAAAGCAGGGAAAAAAGAAATAAAATTTACAGTGGCCTATAGATCCATTCTCCGCGTGGGAAAAATCTGGTGAAATTGATAATAAGAAATAATCATTCGAGGAAGATGTTGATCATCATCAAAAGAACAGTCTTTGATAATATTGAGAGTAACTGTTCCAAAAAAGCTATTTCAATTAAAGTGGGAAAATAAAAGGAAATTGTTTTGGAAGATAGTTAAGATAAATTAGATGTATTTATGAAATGTATTTCATTTATAAGATTAATGCATTGTTCTAAGAAATTAGCCTCTCTTCTTCTTCTTCTTCTTCTTCTTCTTCTTCTTCTTCTTCTCCTTCTTCTGTGCAAACACGTCAACAATTAACTTATGAACCTTAATAAATGGCAAAAAAAATATATTAAATTTCTCATTCGGCCCTACCATCCAAGACTCCAAGGCCACGTGACACACACTGGTAGCCTTTAGCTGTCCAAATGGAAAAGGAAAGAGCTTAAAGCAAAGCATCCTCATCAATGATCTTTATTTTCTCCAAATCTTCCGCTTAGAGCTCCGTGTCGTCTTTGTTCCCCTAGTTCAAGTCTTTTGCACCAAGTTGGTGGCTTCTTTCAATCGAACGAGGTGACTCTTGGAGATGTTATGGCCCACCACTATGTGCTTAGTTCTGTTTAATCTCATCAAAATCTGAAGTTAAGGTTTGTGATAATCGATATACATGGTTCCAGGACCTGTTACTCGATCCAATTAATGTAGGATACCCATACTATACATGATATACATGACCACAAATAGGCATTTTTTTAAAAAAGGGAGACATCTATAAGCGAGTAAAAAGAAAAAAAAAGTGAAATATCTAATGGTGAACACAAGTCGAAAATATATTAATTTCAGTGGTAACTCACATTTTTCACTCATACTTAATTTTGACTGGTGAGCTTTTATATAATTAGATAATTTATATTGTACTTTATTCTCCAAATGTTCGTCCTAAACTTTTCTCCGTGTTGCCTTTAGTCCTCTAATTCAAGTCTTTTGCCCCAAACTGGTGGGAACTTTGCCATAATTATTGACCGGAATTCCTGCCTTCCACGGAAATTATTATAAGTAATTAATGTGGATTGAACACTCGTAAAGGATTATGTAGTTGATTGATTATCATTAATGCACAAGCATTTTCATTGACCCGTGATCCGCATAGAAGGATCGTTCAATGTTTTAAAGGTAGTCTCTTTTTTGGCACGACATTAACTTTGTATCTAAAAGTCAGGAAGAAAATGAAAGAAAGAAAATAACTTAATAGCTATATTCCCTTGGTCTTTGTAAATGTTACGATATTTTTATTTAAATACAGTTTGGCTTATGAGTTCTACAAATAAAAAAATAGGAATGTCATTTATAGTTTTTATCGGGTTCATATTCCTTTTATTTTAATTTCCTAAAATACATGTATTCTAAATTTGATAATCAAAACAAATAACATAGAAACTTGAAAATTTATCTACCTAAAAATTAGAAGAAGGATTTTCATTAATATAAATATGCTTATTAGTAGATAAATTACTATCTTCTTTAGATATCTGTATGAAAATATTTATTCTTAAATAAGTAGCAATATTAAAATTGGATAATTCAAAATGAGGTTCTACTTTTACCCTTAGAGAGATTATAAGCTGAATTGTCTTTAAATAGAGTTATCTGAATGTTTACAGACAAACAAAAAAAAAAAAAAAAAAAAAAAAAGGCAATAGAAATATAACATATCTTTTGATTCATTCAGGAGATTGATAGAAATGAACACATGTCAAAAAATCTGGGCAATAGTGTAATTTCAAAAATTTGTGAATAGTATTGATTGACTTTTTTGACCTTGTGGGAACTAGACTAAACAAAGTAAAAGTTGAAGAAGTAGATTAAATATTTAAGAGTAGTTCAATGAGCACTTAAAAAAGTAAAAAGTCTTGATGATATTACAAGGACATTGGCATTGTATCAAAAGCAAGGAAAAAAGAAATAAAATTTACAGTGGCCTATAGATCCATTCTCTGCGCGGGAAAAATCTTGTGAAATTGATAATAGGAAATAATCATTCGAGGAAGATGTTGATCATCATCAAAAGATAGTTTTTGATAATATTGAAAGTAACTGTTCCAAAAAGCTATTTCAATTAAAGTGGGCAAATAAAAGGAAATTGTTTTGGAAGATAGTTAAGATAAATTAGATGTATTTATGAAATGTATTTCATTGATAAGATTAATTCATAGTTCTATGAAATTATGCTCTCTTCTTCTTCTTCTTCTTCTTCTTCTCCTTCTTCTTCTCCTTCTTTTGTGCAAACACGTCAACAATTAACTTATGAACCTTAATAAATGACAAAAAAAAATTTTAAATTTCTCATTCGGCCCTACCATCCAGGACTCCAAGGCCACGTGAAACACGCGGGTTGCCTTTAGCTGTCCAAAAGGAAAAGGAAAGAGCTTAAAGCAAAGCACCCTCATCAATCAACATTATTTTCTCCAAATCTTCTGCTTAGAGCTCCGTGTCGTCTTTGTTCCCCTTGTTCAAGTCTTTTGCACCAAGTCGGTGGGTTCTTTCAATCGAACGAGATGACTCTTGGAGATGTTATGGCCCACCACTATGTGCTTAGTTCTGTTTAATCTCATCAAAATCTGAAGTTAAGGTTTGTGATATTCGATATGCATGGTTTCAGGACCTTTTACTCGATCCAATTAATGTAGGATACCCATACTGTACATGATATACATGACCACAAATAGGCATTTTTTTAAAAAAGGGAGACATCTATAAGCTAGCAAAATGAAAAAAAGTGAAATATCTAATAATGAACACAAGTTGAAAATATATTAATTTCACTCGTAACTGACAATTTTCACTCATACTTAATTTCGACTGATGAGCTTTTATATAGTTAGATAATTTATATTGTACTTTATTCTCCAAATCTTCGTCCTAACCTTTTCACCGTGTTGCCTTTAGTCCTCTAATTCAAGTCTTTTGCCCCAAACTGGTGGCATCTTTGCCTTAAATTATTGACCGGAATTCCTGCCTTCCACGGAAATTATTATAAGTAATTAATGTCGATTGAACACTCGTAAAGGATTATGTAGTTGATTCTATTCTCATTTATGCACCAGCATTTTCTTTGACCCGTGATCCGCATAGAAGGATTGTTTAGCGTTTTAAAGGTAGTCTCGTTTTTGCCATGACATTAACTTTGTATCTAAAAGTCAGGAAGAAAACGAAAGAAAGAAAATAACTTAATAGCTATATTCCCTTGGTCTTTATATATGTTACCTTATTTTTATTTAAATACATTTTGGCTTATGAGTTCTACAATAAAAAAATAAGAATCTCATTTATAGTTTTTATCGGGTTCATATTCCTTTTATTTTAATTTCCTAAAATACATGTATTCTAAATTTGATAATGAAAAGAAATAACATAGAAACTTGAAAATTTATCGACCTAAAAAATTAGAAGAAGGATTTTCGTTAATATAAATATGTTTATTAGTAAATAAATTACTGTCTTCTTTAGATATCCATATGAAAATATTTATTCTTAAATAAGTAGCAATATTAAAATTGCATAACTCAAAATGAGGTTCTACTTTTACCGTTAGAGAGATTATAAGCTGAATTATATTTAGATAGAGTTATCTTAATGTTGACAAACAGCAAAAAAAAAAAAAAAATAATAATAATAATAAGGCCATAGAAATATAACATATCTTTTGATTCATTTAGGAGATTGATTGCAATGTAAAGATGTCATAAAATCTGGCAATAGTGTAATTTCAAAATTTTGTGAATAGTATTGATTGACTTATTTGACGTTGTGGGGAACTAGACTAAACAAACTAAAAGTTGAAGAACTAGAGTAAATATTTAGGTGTAGTTCAATCACCACTTAAAAAATAAAAAGTCTTGATGATATTACTAGGACATTAGTATTGTATCGAAAAGCAACGAAAAAGGAAATAAAATTTACAGTGGCCTATAGATCCATTCTATGCGTGGGAAAAATCTTGTGAAATTGATTATAGGAAATAATCATTCGAGGAAGATGTTGATCATCATCAAAAGAACAGTTGTGGATAATATTGAAAGTAACTGTTCCAAAAATGCTATTTCATTTAAAGTGGGAGAATAAAAAGAAATTTTTTGGAAGAAAGTTAAGATAAATATCCTTTATGGAGAGTACTACATGTTAGCCTCTTATTGATAACACTTCAATTATGGGGGCTCATGGTCCACTTGTTGATGGAAAGATCTCTGGCGAAGACAACTCATCTGTAGGAATTTGCCACCCATTGAAAGTGCTTTGGAGCATCACTTTTACATTTAGCTAATAAGATATATTTATAGTGTCTATTTTAGATGTATTTATGAAACGTATTTCATTGATAAGATTAATTCATAGTTTTAAGAAATTATGCTCACTTCTTCTTCTTCTTCTTCTTCTATGCAAACACGTCAACAATTAACTTATGAACCTTAATAAATGACAAAAAAATATATAAATATATATATATATATATATATATATATATATATATATATATTCAACTTCTCATTCGGCCCTTCCATCTAAGACTCCAAGGCCACGCGAAACACGCTGGTTGCCTTTAGCTGTCCAAAAGGAAAAGGAAAGAGCGTAAAGCAAAGCAGCCAGACCAATCAACATCAATTTCTCCAAATCTTCCGCTTAGAGTTTTCTCCGTGTTGTCTTTATTGCCGTAGTTCAAGTCTTTTGTACCAAGTTTGTGGCATCTTTCAATGGAACGAGATGACTCTTGGAGAGATTACGGCCAACCACTATGTGCTTAGTTCCCTTCACTCTCATCAAAATCTAAAGTTAAGGTTTGTCATAATCGATATGCATGGTTTCAGGACCTTTTACTTGATCCAAATAGTGGAGGATACCGATACTGTACATGATATGCATGACCAAAAATTGGCATTTTTTAAAAAAGGGAGACATCTATAAGAGAGCAAAAAGAAAAAAAAAGTGAAATATCTAATAGTGAACACAAGTCGAAAATCTATTAGTTTCACTCGTAACTCACAATTTTCACTCACACTTAATTTTGAATGATGAGCTTTTATATAATTAGATAATTTACCTTGTACTTTATCCTCCAAATCTTCCACCTATCCTTTTGTCCGTGTTGCCTTTAGTCCTCAAATACAAGTCTTTTGCACCAAACTGGTGGCAACTTTGCGTTAAATTATTGACCGGAATTCTTGCCTTCCACGGAAATTATTATTAGTAATTAATGTGGATTGAACACTCGTAAAGGGTTACGCAGCTCATACAATTATCATCTATGCACCAGCATTCTCATTGATTAGTGATCCGCATAGAAGGATCGTTTAACGTTTTAATGGTAGTCTCTTTTTTGCCACGACATTAACTTTGTATCAAAAAGTCAGGAAGAAAATGAAAGAAAGAAACTAACTTAATAGCTATATTCCCTTGGTCTTTATAAGTGTTACGATATTTTTATTTAAATACATTTTGGCTTATGATTTCTACAATAAAAAAATAAGAACCTCACTTATAGCTTTTATCGGGTTGATATTCATTTTATTTTAATTTCCTAAAATACATGTATTCTAAATTTGATAATAAAAATAAATTACATAGAAACTTGAAAATTTATCTACCTAAAAAACTAGAAGCAAGATTTAGATTAATATAAATACGTTTATTAGTAGATAAATTAATGTCTTCTTTAGATATCCGTATGAAAATATTTATTCTTAAATAAGCTGGAATATTAAAAATGCATAACTCAAAATGAGGTTCTACTTTTACCTTTAGAGAGATTATAAGCTGAATTATATTTAAATTGAGTTATCTCAATGTTTACAAACAGGAAAAAAAAAAAAAGGCAATAGAAATATAACATATCTTTTGATTCATTTAGGAGATTGATTGAAATGAAAAGATGTCATAAAATCTGGGCAATAGTGTGATTTCAAAAATTTCTGTATAGTATTGATTGACTTATTTGACCTTGTGGGGAACTGGACTAAACAAACTAAAAGTTTAAGAAATAGATTAAATATTTAAGATTAGCTCGATGACCACTTAAAAAAAAAAAAGTCTTGATGATATTACTAGGACATTAGAATTGTATCGAAAAGCAAGGAAGAAAAAGAAAGAAAAGAACTTATTTTTACAGTGGCCTATAGATCCGTGCTTTGCTTGGGAAAAGTCTTGTGAAAAAGATTATAGGAAATAATCATTCCAGGAAGATGTTGATCATCATGAAAACAACAGCTTTTGATAATATTGAAAGTAACTGTTCCAAAAACTTATTTCAATTAAAGTGGGAAACATAAAAGAAAATTTTTTGGAAGAAAGTTAAGATAAATATCCCTTCTGGAGAGTATTACATGTTAGCCTCATATTGATAACGCTTCAAAGCACCGCTTTTACATTCATCTAACAAGACATATTCGTTGTCCCTTATTTACATCGATGCATGAGCATATTTAATTTTATAAGCTTAAACTAAGCTCTAAGAGGTTATGCTTTCTTTTTATGCACAAGCACAACAACAATTTCCTTTGTATTAACTCATGAAACACGCTGGGTGCCTTTAGCTGTCCAAAAGGAAAAGGAAAAGGAAAAGCTTAAAGCAAAGCACCCTCATCAATCAACATTATTTTCTCCAAATCTTCCGCTTAGAGCTCCGTGTCGTCTTTGTTCCCCTAGTTCAAGTCTTTTGCTCCAAGTCGGTGGCTTCTTTCAATCAAACGAGATGACTCTTGGAGATGTTATGGCCCACCACTATGTGCTTAGTTCTGTTTAATCTCATCAAAATCTGAAGTTAAGGTTTGTCATAATCGATATGCATGGTTTCAGGACCTTTTACTCGATCCAATTAATGTAGGATACCCATACTGTACATGATATACATGACCACAAATAGGCATTTTTTAAAAAAGGAGACATCTATAAGCTAGCAAAAAGAAAAAAAGTGAAATACCTAATAATGAACACAGGTTGAAAATATATTAATTTCACTCGTAACTCACAATTTTCACTCATACTTAATTTTCACTGTTAAGCTTTTATATAATTAGATAATTTATATTGTACTTTATTCTCCACATCTTCGACCTAACCATTTCCCCGTGTTGCCTTTAGTCCTCTACTTCAAGTCTTTTGCACAAAACTGGTGGGAACTGTGCATTAAATTATTGACCAGAATTCTTGCCTACCACGGAAATTATATAAGTAATTAATGTGGATTGAACACTCGTAAAGGATTATGTAGTTGATTCTATTATCATTTATGCACCAGCATTTTCGTTGACCCGTGATCCGCATAGAAGGATCGTTTAACGTTTTAATGGTAGTCTCTTTTTTGCCACGACATTAACTTTGTATCTAAAAGTCAGGAAGAAAATTAAAGAAAGAAAATAACTTAATAGCTATATTCCCTTGGTCTTGATAAATGTTACCATATTTTTATTTAAATACAATTTGGTTTATGAGTTCTACAATAAAAAAATAAGAATCTCATTTATAGTTTTTATCGGGTTCATATTCCTTTTATTTTAATTTCCTAAAATACATGTATTCTAAATTTGATAATGAAAACAAATAACATAGAAACTTGAAAATTTATCTACCTAAAAATTAGAAGAAGGATTTTTATTAATATAAATATGTTTATTAGTAGATAAATTACTATCTTCTTTAGATATCCGTATGAAAATATTTATTCTTAAATAAGTAGCAATATTAAAATTGCATAACTCAAAATGAGGTTCTACTTTTACCGTTAGAGAGATTATAAGCTGAATTGTGTTTAAATAGAGTTATCTGAACGTTTACAAACAGACAAAAACAAAAAACAAAAAAGGCCATAGAAATATAACATATCTTTCGATTCATTTAGGAGATTGATTGAAATGAAAATATGTCAGAAAATCTGGGCAATAGTGTAATTTCAAAAATTTGTGAATAGTAATGATTAACTTATTTGACCTTGTGGGGAACTAGACTAAAAAACTAAAAGTTGAAGAAGTAGATTAAATATTTAAGAGTAGTTCAATGACCACTTAAAAAAATAAAAAGTCTTGATGATATTGCCAGGACATTAGTATTGTATCAAAAGCAAGGAAAAAAAGAAATAAAATTTACAGTGGCCTATAGATCCATTCTCTGCGTGGGAAAAATCTTGTGAAATTGATTATAGGAAATAATCATTCGAGGAAGATGTTGATCATCATGAAAAGAACAGTTTTTGATAATATTGAAAGTAACTGTTCCGAAAAAGCTATTTCAATTAAAGTGGTAAAATAAAAGGAAATTTTTTTGGAAGATAGTTAAGATAAATTAGATGTCTTTATGAAACGTATTTCATTTATAAGATTAATTCATAGTTCTAAGAACTTATGGTCTCTTCTTCTTCTTCTTCTTCTTCTTCTTGTTCTTCTTCTTCTTCTTCTCCTCCTCCTCCTCCTTCTTCTGTGCAAACACGTCAACAATTTACATATGAACCTAAATAAATGACCCAAAAAAAAAAAAATTTAAATTTCTCATTCGACCCTACCATCCAAGACTCCAAGGCCACGCGAAACACACTGGTTGCCTTTAGCTGTCCAAACGGAAATGGAAAGAGCTTAAAGCAAACCGCCCACATCAATCAACATTATTTTCTCCACATCTTCCGCTTAGAGTTTTCTCCGTGTTGTCTTTATTCCCGTGGTTCAAGTCTTTTGCACCAAGTCGGTGGCATCTTTCAATGGAACGAGATGACTCTTGGAGAGATTACGGCCAACCACTATGTGCTTAGTTCCCTTCACTCTCATCAAAATCTGAAGTTAAGGTTTGTCATCATCAATATGCATGGTTTCAAGACCTTTTACTCGATCCAATTAATGGAGGATACCGATACTGTACATGATATGTATGACCAAAAATTGGCATTTTTTTAAAAAGGGAGACATCTATAAGAGAGCAAAAAGAAAAAAAAAGTGAAATATCTAATCGTGAACACAAGTTGAAAATCTATTAATTTCACTCGTAACTCACAATTTTTACTCATACTTAATTTTAAATGATGAGCTTTTATATAATTAGATAATTTACATTGTACTTTATTCTCCAAATCTTCCACCTATCCTTTTGTCCGTATTGCCTTTAGTCCTCTAGTACAAGTCTTTTGCACCAAACTGGTGGTAACTTTGCGTTAAATTATTGACCGGAATTCTTGGCTTCCACGGAAATTATTATTACTAAATAATGTGGATTGAACACTCGTAAAGGGTTGCGCAGCTGATTCAATTATCATTTATGCACAAGCATTTTCATTGACCCGTGATCCGCATAGAAGGATCGTTTAACGAATTAATGGTAGTCTCTTTTTTCCCACGACATTAACATTGTATCTAAAATTCAGGAAGAAAATGAAAAAAAAAGAAAATAACTTAATAGCTATATTCCCTTGGTCTTTATAAATGTTACCATATTTGTATTTAAATACATTTTGGCTTATGAGTACAACAATAAAAAAATAAGAATCTCATTTATAGTTTTTATCGGGTTCATATTCCTTTTATTTTAATTTCCTAAAATACATGTATTCTAAATTTGATAATGAAACCAAATAACATAGAAACTTGAAAATTTATCTACCTAAAAAATTAGAAGAAGGATTTTCATTAATATAAATATGTTTATTAGTAGATAAATTACTGTCTTCTTTAGATATCCATATGAAAATATTTATTCTTAAATAAGTAGCAATATTAAAATTGCATAACTCAAAATGAGGTTCCACTTTTACCGTTAGAGAGATTATAAGCTCAATTATATTTAAATAGAGTTATGTGAATGTTTACAAACAGAAAAAAAAAAAAAAAAAAAAAAAAAATGCAATTGAAATATAACATATATTTTGATTCATTTATGAGATTGATTGAAATGAAAATATGTCAGAAAATCTGGGCAATAGTGTAATTTCAAAAATTTGTGAACAGTATTGATTGACTTATTTGACCTTGTGGGGAACTAGGCTAAACAAACTAAAAGTTGAAGAAGTAGATTAAATATTTAAGAGTAGTTCAATGACCACTTAAAAAAAAATAAAAAGTCTTAATGATATTACCAGGACATTAGTATTGTATCAAAAAGCAAGGAAAAAAAAAAAGAAATAAAATTTACAGTAGTGTATTTATGAAATGTATTTCATTTATAAGATTAATTCATAGTTCTAAGAAATTATGCTCTCTTCTTCTTCTTCCTCTTCGTCTTCTTTTGTTCAAACACGTCAACAATTAACTTATGAACCTTAACAAATGACAAAAAAAATATTAAATTTCTCATTCGGCCCTACCATCCAAGACTCCAAGGCCACGTGAAATAGGCTGGTTGCCTTTAGCTATCCAAAAGGAAAAGGAAAGAGCTTAAAGCAAAGTACCCTCATCAATCAACATTATTTCTCCAAATCTTCCGCTTAGAGATCCGTGTCGTCTTTGTTCCCCTAGTTCAAGTCTTTTGCACCAAGTCGGTGACTTCTTTCAATCGAACGAGATGACTCTTGGAGATGTTATGGCCCACCACTATGTGCTTAGTTCCGTTTAATCTCATCAAAATCTGAAGTTAAGGTTTGTGATAATCGATATGCATGGTTTCAGGACCTTTTACTCGATCCAATTAATGTAGGATACCCATACTGTACATGATATACATGACCACAAATAGGCATTTTTTTTAAAAACGGGAGACATCTATAAGCTAGCAAAAAGAAAAAAGTGAAATATCTAATAATGAACACACATCGAAAATATATTAATTTCACTCGTAACTCACAATTGTCACTCATACGTAATTTTGACTGATGAGCTTTTATATAATTAGATAATTTATATTGTACTTTACTCTCCAAATCTTCATCCTAACCTTTTCTCCGTGTTGCCTTTAGTCCTCTAATTCAAGTCTTTTGCCCCAAACTGGCGGCAACTTTGCCTTAAATTGTTGACCGGAATTCCTACCTACCACGGAAATTATTATAAGTAATTAATGTGGATTGAACACTCGTAAAGGATTATGTAGTTGATTCTATTATCATTTATGCACCAGCATTTTAATGTAGGATACCCATACTGTACATGATATACATGACCACAAATAGGCATTTTTTTTAAAAAGCAGACATCTATAAGCTAGCAAAAAGAAAAAAAGTGAAATATCTAATAATGAACACACGTCGAAAATATATTAATTTCACTCGTAACTCACAATTGTCACTCATACTTAATTTTGACTGATGAGCTTTTATATAATTAGATAATTTATATTGTACTTTATTCTCCAAATCTTCGTCCTAACCTTTTCTCCGTGTTGCCTTTAGTCCTCTAATTCAAGTCTTTTGCCCCAAACTGGCGGCCTCTTTGCCTTAAATTGTTGACCGGAATTCCTGCCTACCACGGAAATTATTATAAGTAATTAATGTGGATTGAACACTCGTAAAGGATTATGTAGTTGATTCTATTATCATTTATGCACCAGCATTTTCATTGACCCGTGATCCGCATAAAAGGATCGTTTAACGTTTTAATGGTAGTCTCTTCTTTGCCACGACATTAACTTTGTATCTAAAAGTCAGGAAGAAAATGAAAGAAAGAAAATAACTTAATAGCTATATTCCATTGGTCTTTATAAATGTTACCATATTTTTATTTAAATACGTTTTGGCTTATGAGTTCTACAGTAAAAAAATAAGAATCTCATTTATAGTTTTTATCGGGTTCATATTCCTTTTATTTTACTTTCCTAAAATACATGTATTCTAAATTTGATAATGAAAAGAAATAACATAGAAACTTGAAAATTTATCTACCTGAATAATTAGAAGAAGGATTTTCATTAGTATAAATATGTTTATTAGTAGATAAATTACTGTCTTCTTTAGATATCCGTATTAAAATATTTATTCTTAAATAAGGAGCACTATTAAAATTGCATAACTCAAAATGAGGTTTTACTCTTACCGTTAGAGAGATTATAAGCTGAATTATATTTAAATAGAGTTATCTGAAAGTTTACAAACAGAAAAAAAAAAAAAACAAAAACAAAAAAAAGGCAATAGAAATATAACATATCTTTTGATTGATTTAGGAGATAGATTGAAATGAAAATATGTCAGAAAATCTGGGCAATAGTGTAATTTCAAAATTTGTGAATAGTATTGATCGACTTATTTGACCTTGTGGGGAACTAGACTAAACAAACTAAAAGTTGAAGAAGTAGATTTAATATTTAAGAGTAGTTCAATGACCACTTAAAAAAATAAAAAGTCTTGATGATATTACCAGGACATTAGGATTGTATCAAAAGCAAGGAAAAAAGAAATAAAATTTACAATGGCCTATAGATCCATTCTCTGCGTGGGATAAATCTTGTGAAATTGATTATAGGAAATAATCATTCGAGGAAGACATTGATCATCATAAAAAGAACAGTTTTTGATAATATTGAAAGTAACTGTTCCAAAAAAGCTATTTCAATTAAAGTGGGAAAATAAAAGGAAATTTTTTTGGAAGATAGTTTAGATAAATTAGATGTATTTATTAAACGTATTTCATTTATACGATTAATTCATAGTTCTAAGAAATTATGCTCTCTTCTTCTTCTTTTTCTTCTTCTTCTTCTTCTCCTTCTTCTGTGCAAACACGTCAACAATTAACTTACGAACCTTAATAAATGACAAAAAGAAATATTAAATTTCTCATTCGGCCCTACCATCCAAGACTCCAAGGCCACGTGAAATAGGCTGGTTGCCTTTAGCTGTCCAAGAGGAAAAGGAAAGAGCTTAAAGCAAAGCACCCTCATCAATCAACATTATTTTCTCCAAATCTTCCGCTTAGAGATCCGTGTCATCTTTGTTCCCTAGTTCACGTCTTTTGCACCAAGTCGGTGGCTTCTTTCAATCGAACGAGATGACTCTTGGAGATGTTATGGCCCACCACAATGTGCTTAGTTCCGTTTAATCTCATCAAAATCTTAAGTTAAGGTTTGTCATAATGGATATGCATGGTTTCGGGACCTTTTACTCGATCCAATTAATGTAGGATACCCATGCTATACTTGATATATATGACCACAAATAGGCATTTTTTAAAAAAAAAAGAGACATCTATAAGCTAGCAAAAGAAAAAAAAAGTGAAATATCTAATAATGAACACAAGTCGAAAATATATTAATTTCACTCGTAACTCACAATTTTCACTCATACTTAATTTTGATTGATGAGCTTTTATATAATTAGATAATTTATATTGTACTTTATTCTCCAAATCTTCGTCCTAACCTTTTCTCCGTGTTGCCTTTAGTCCTCTAATTCAAGTCTTTTGCCCCCAAACTGGTGGCAACTTTGCCTTAAATTATTGACCGGAATTCCTGCCTACCACGAAATTATTATAAGTAATTAATGTGGATTGAACACTCATAAAGGATTATGTAGTTGATTCTATCATCATTTATGCACCAGCATTTTCATTGACACGTGATCCGCATAGAAGGATCATTTAACCTTTTAAAGGTAGTGTCTTTTTTGCCACGACATTAGCTTTGTATCTAAAAGTCAGGAAGAAAATGAAAGAAAGAAAATAACTTAATAGCTATATTCCCTTGGTCTTTATAAATGTAATCATATTTTTATTTAAATGCATTTTGGCTTATGAGTTCTACAATAAAAAATAAGAACCTCATTTATAGTTTTTATCGGGTTGATATTCCTTTTATTTTAATTTCCTAAAATACATGTATTCTAAATTTGATAATGAAAACAAATTACATAGAAACTTGAAAATTTATCTACCTAAAAATTAGATGCAAGATTTAGATTAATATAAATACGTTTATTAGTAGATAAATTAATGTCTTCATTAGATTTCCGTATGAAAATATTTATTCTTAAATAAGCAGGAATATTGAAAATGCATAACTCAAAATGAGGTTCTACTTTTACCTTTAGAGAGATTATAAACTGAATTATATTTAAATAGAGTTATCTCAATGTTTACAAACAGGAAAAAAAACGAAAAAGGCAATAGAAATATAACATATCTTTTGATTCATTTAGGAGATTGATTGAAATGAAAAGATGTCATAAAATTTGGGCAATAGTGTAATTTCAAAAATTTGTGTATAGTATCGATTGACTTATTTGACCTTGTGGGAAACTGGACTAAACAAACTAAAAGTTTAAGAAATAGATTAAATATTTAAGATTAGTTCGATGACCACTTAAAAAAATAAAAAAGTCTTGATAATATTTCTAGGACATTAGCGTTGTGTCGAAAAGCAGGGAATAAAAAGAAAGAAAATAACTTATTTTTACAGTGGCCTATAGATCCGTGCTCTGCTTGGGAAAAGTCTTGTGAAATAGATTATAGGAAATAATCATTCCAGGAAGATGTTAATCATCATGAAAACAACAGCTTTTGATAATATTGAAAGTAACTGTTCCAAAAAACTTATTTCAATTAAAGTGGGAAACATAAAAGGAAATTTTTTGGAAGAAAGTTAAGATAAATATCCTTTCGGGAGAGTATTACATGTTAGCCTCATATTGATAATGCTTCAAAGCACCGCTTTTACGTTCATCTAACAAGACATATTCGTTGTGCCTTATTTACATCGATGCATGAGCATATTTAATTTTATAAGCTTAAACTAAGCTCTAAAAGGTTATGCTTTCTTTTTATGCACAAGAACAACAACAATTTCCTTCGTATTAACTCATGAAACACGCTAGGTGCCTTTAGCTGTCCAAAAATAAAAGGAAAAGGAAAAAGCTTAAAGCAAAGCACCCACATCAATCAACATTATTTTATCCAAATCTTCTGCTTAGAGTTTTCTCCGTGTTGTCTTTGTTCCCCTAGTTCAAGTCTTTTGCACCAAGTCGGTGGCATCTTTCAATCGAATGAGAAAACTTTTGGAGATGTTATGGCCCACCACTATGTGCTTAGTTCCGTTTAATTTCATCAAAATCTGAAGTTAAGGTTTGTCATAATCGATATGCATGGTTTCAGGACCTTTTACTCGATCCAATTAATGTAGGATACCCATACTGTACATGATATACATGACAACAAATAGCCATTTATATAAAAAGGGAGACATCTATAAGCTAGCAAAAGGAAAAAAGGTGAAATATCTAATACTGAACATAAGTCGAAAATATATTAATTTCACTCGTAACTCAGAATTTTCACTCATACTTAATTTTGATTGATGAGCTTTTATATAATTACATAATTTATATTGTACTTTATTCTCCAAATGTTCGACCTAACCATTTCCCGTGTTGCCTTTAGTCCTCTACTTCAAGTCTTTTGCACCAAACTAGTGGTAACTTTGCATTAAATTATTGACCGGAATTCTTGCCTACCACGGAAATTATTATAAGTAATTAATGTGGATTGAACACTTGTAAAGGATTATGTAGTTGATTCTCTTATCATTTATGCACCAGCATTTTCATTGACCCGTGATCCGCATAGAAGGATCGTTTAACGTTTTAATGGTAGTGTCTTTTTTGCCACGACATTAACTTTGTATCTAAAAGTCAGGAAGAAAATGAAAGAAAGAAAATAACTTAATAGCTATATTCCCTTGGTCTTTATAAATGTTACCATATTTTTATTTAAATACATTTGGGCTTATGAGTTCTGCAATAAAAAAATAAGAACCTCTTTTATCGTTTTTATCGGGTTCATATTCCTTTTATTTTAATTTCCTAAAATACATGTATTCTAAATTTGATAATGAAAACAAATAACATAGAAACTTGAAAATTTATCTACCTAACAAATTAGAAGAAGGATTTTGATTAATATAAATATGTTTCTTAGTAGATAAATTACTGTCTTCTTTAGATATCCGTATGAAAATATTTATTCTTAAATAAGTAGCAATATTAAAATTGCATAACTCAAAATGAGGTTGTACTTTTACCGTTAGAGAGATTATAAGCTGAATTATATTTAAATAGAGTTATCTGAATGTTTACAAATAGAAAAAAAAAAAAGGCAATAGAAATATAACATATCTTTTGATTCATTTAGGAGATTGATTGAAATGAAAATATGTCAGAAAATCTGGGCAATAGTGTAATTTCAAAAATTTGTGAATAGTATTGATTGACTTATTTGACCTTGTGGGGAACTAGACTCAACAAACTACAAGTTGAAGAAGTAGATTAAATATTTAAGATTAGTTCAATGACCACTTAAAAAAATAAAATGTCTTGACGATATTACCAGGACATTAGTATTGTATCAACAGCAAGGAAAAAGAAATAAAATTTACAGTGGCCTATAGATCCATTCTTTGCGTGGGAAAAATCTTGTGAAATTGATTATAGGAAATAATCATTCGAGGAAGATGTTGATCATCAGGAAAAGAACAGTTTTTGATAATATTGAAAGTAACTGTTCCAAAAAAGCTATTTCAATTATAGTGGGAAAATAAAAGGAAATTGTTTTGGAAGATAGTTAAGATAAATTAGATGTATTTATGAAACATATTTCATTTATACGATTAATTCATAGTTCTAAGAAATTATGCTCTCTTCTTCTTCTTCTTCTTCTTCTTCTTCTTCTTCTTCTCCTTCTTCTCCTTCTTCTGCGCAGACACGTCAACAATTAACTTATGAACCTTAATAAATGACAAAAAGAATATTAAATTTCTCATTCGGCCCTACCATCCAAGACTCCAAGGCCACGTGAAACACGCTGGTTGCCTTTAGTTGTCCAAAAGGAAAAGGAAAGAGCTTAAAGTAAAGCACCCTCATCAATCAACATTATTTTCTCCAAATCTTCCGCTTAGAGCTCCGTGTCGTCTTTGTTCCCCTTGTTCAAGTCTTTTGCACCAAGTCGGTGGGTTCTTTCAATCGAACGAGATGACTCTTGGAGATGTTATGGCCCACCACTATGTGCTTAGTTCCGTTTAATCTCATCAAAATCTAAAGTTAAGGTTTGTCATAATTGATATGCATGGTTTCAGGACCTTTTACTCGATCCAATTAATGTAGGATACCCATACTGTACATGATATACATGACAGCAAATAGGCATTTTTTTTTTAAAAGGGAGACATCTATAAGCTAGCAAAGAGAAAAAAAGTGAAATATCTAATAATGAACACAAGTCGAAAATATATTAATTTCACTCGTAACTCACAATTTTCACTTATACTTAATTTTGACCGATGAGCTTTTATATAATTAGATAATTTATATTGTACTTTATTCTCCAAATCTTCATCCTAACCTTTTCTCCGTGTTGCCTTTAGTCCTCTAATTCAAGTCTTTTGCCCCAAACTGGTGGCAACTTCACCTTAAATTGTTGACCGGAATTCTTGCCTACCACGGAAATTATTATAAGTAATTAATGTAGATTGAACACTCGTAAAGGATTATGTAGTTGATTCTATTATCATTTATGCACCAGCATTTTCATTGGCCCGTGATCCGCATAGAAGGATCGTTTAACGTTTAAAGGTAGTGTCTTTTTTGCCACAACATTAACTTTGTATCTAAAAGTCAGGAAGAAAATGAAAGAAAGAAAATAACTTAATAGCTATATTCCCTTGGTCTTTATAAATGTTACCATATTTTTATTTAAATACATTTTGGCTTATGAGTTCTACAATAAAAAAAAATAAGAATCTCATTTATAGTTTTTATCGGGTTCATATTCCTTTTATTTTAATTTCCTAAAATACATGTACTCTAAATTTGATAATGAAAACAAATAACATAGAAACTTGAAAATTTATCTACCTAAACAATTAGAAGAAGGATTTTCATTAATATATATATGTTTATTAGTAGATAAATTACTGTCTTCTTTAGATATCCGTATGAAAATATTTATTCTTAAATAAGTAGCAATATTAAAATTGCATAACTCAAAATGAGGTTCTACTTTTACCGTGAGAGAGATTATAAGCTGAATTATATTTAGATAGAGTTATCTGAATGTTTAGAAACAGAAAAAAAAAAAAACAAAACAAAAAAGCCAATTGAAATTTAACATATCTTTTGATTCATTTAGGAGATTGATTGAAATGAAAATATGTCAGAAAATCTGGTTAATAGTGTAATTTCAAAATTTTGTGAATAGTATTCATTGACTTATTTAACCTTGTGCGGAACTAGACTAAACAAACAAAAAGTTGAAGAACTAGATTAAATATTTAAGAGTAGTTCAATGACCACTTAAAAAAATAAAAAGTCTTGATGATATTACCAGGACATTAGTATTGTATGAAAAGCAAGGAAAAAAGAAATAAAATTTACAGTGGCCTATAGATCCATTCTCTACGTGGGAAAAATATTGTGAAATTGATTATAGGAAATAATCATTCGAGGAAGATGTTGATCATCATGAAAAGAACAGTTTTTGATAATATTGAAAGTAACTGTTCCAAAAAAGCTATTTCAATTAAAGTGGGAGAATAAAAGGAAATTTTTTTGGAAGAGAGTTAAGATAAATTAGATGTATTTATGAAATGTATTTGATTTATAAGATTAATTCATAGTTCTAAGAAATTATGCTCTCTTCTTCTTCTTTTTCTTCTCCTTCTTCTGTGCAAACACTTCAACAATTAACTTATGAACCTTAATAAATGACAAAAAAAAAAAAAAATTAAATTTGTCCTTCGGCCCTACCATCCAAGACTCCAAGTCCACGTGAAACACGCCGGTTGCCTTTAGCTGTCCAAAAGTAAAAGGAAAGAGCTTAAAGCAAAGCACCCTCATCAATCAACATTATTTTCTCCAAATCTTCCGCTTAGAGCTCTGTGTCGTCTTTGTTCCCCTAGTTCAAGTCTTTGCACCAAGTTGGTGGCTTCTTTCAATCGAACGAGATGACTCTTGGAGATGTTTTGGCCCGGCACTATGTGCTTAGTTCAGTTTAATCTCATCAAAATCAGAAGTTAAGGTTTGTCATAATCGATATGCATGGTTTCAGGACCTTTTACTCGATCCAATTAATGTAGGATACCCATACTGTACATGATATACATGACCACAAATAGGCATTTTTTTTAAAAAAGGGAGACATCTATAAGCTAGCAAAAAGAAAAAAAGTGAAATATCTAATAATGAACACAAGTCGAAAATATATTGATTTCACTCGTAACTCACAATTTTCACTCATACTTAAGTTTGACTGATGAGCTTTTATATAATTAGATAATTTATATTGTACTTTATTCTCCAAATATTCGTCCTAACCTTTCCTCCATGTTGCCTATAGTTTTTATCGGGTTCATATTCCTTTTATTTTAATTTCCTAAAATACATGTATTCTAAATTTGATGATGAAAACAAATAACATAGAAACTTGAAAATTTATCTACCTAAAAGTCTACAAGAAGGATTTTGATTAATATAAATATGTTTATTAGTAGATAAATTACTGTCTTCTTTAGATATCCGTATGAAAATATTTATTCTTAAATAAGTAGCAATATTAAAATTGCATAACTTAAAATAAGGTTCTACTTTTACCGTTAGAGAGATTATAAGCTAAATTATATTTAAATAGAGTTATCTTAATGTTGACAAACAGCAAAAAAAAAAAAAAAAAAAGGCCATAGAAATATAACGTATCTTTTGATTCATTTAGGAGATTGATTGCAATGAAAAGATGTCATAAAATCTGGCAATAGTGTAATTTCAAAAATTTGTGAATAGTATTGTTTGACTTATTTGACGTTGTGGGGAACTAGACTAAACAAACTAAAAGTTGAAGAACTAGATTAAATATTTAGGTGTAGTTCAATGACCACTTCAAAAAATAAAAAGTCTTGGTGATATTTCCAGGACATTAGTATTGTATCGAAAAGCAACGAAAAAAGAAATAAAATTTATAGTAGCCTATAGATCCATTCTCTGCGTTGGAAAAATCTTGTGAAATTGATTATAGGAAATAATCATTCGAGGAAGATGTTGATCATCATGAAAAGAACAGTTTTGGATAATATTGAAAGTAAATGTTCCAAAAAAGCTAGTTCAATTAAAGTGGGAGAATAAAAGGAAATTTTTTAGAAGAAAGTTAAGATAAATATCCTTTATGGAGAGTACTACATGTTAGCCTCTTATTGATAATGCTTCAATTATGGGGGCTCATGGTCCACTTGTTGATGGGAAGATCTCTGGTGAAGACAACCCATCTGTAGGAATTTGCCACCTATTGAAAGTGCTTTGGAGCATCACTTTTACATTTAGCTAATAAGATATATTTATAGTGTCTATTTTAGATGTATTTATGAAACGTATTTCCTTGATAAGATTAATTCATAGTTTTAAGAAATTATGCTCTCTTCTTCTTCTTCTTCTTCTTCTTCTTCTTCTATGCAAACACGTCAACAATTAACTTATGAACCTTAATAAATGACAAAATATATATATATATATATATATATATATATATATATATTAAACTTCTCATTCGGCCCTTCCATCCAAGACTCCAAGGCCACGTGAAACACACTGGTTGCCTTTAGGTGTCCAAAAGGAAAAGGAAAGAGCGTAAAGCAAAGCACCCACATCAATCAACATTATTTTCTCCAAATCTTCCGCTTAGAGTTTTCTCCGTGTTGTCTTTATTGCCGTAGTTCAAGTCTTTTGCACCAAGTCGGTGGCATCTTTCAATGGAGCGAGATGACTCTTGGAGAGATTACAACCAACCACTATGTGCTTAGTTCCCTTCACTCTCATCAAAATCTGAAGTTAAGGTTTGTCATAATCGATATGCATGGTTTAAGGACCTTCTACTCGATCCAATTAATGGAGGATACCGATACTATACATGATATGTGCGACCAAAAATTGGCATTTTTTTAAAAAGGGAGACATCTATAAGAGAGCAAAAAGAAAAAAAAGTGAAATATCTAATAGTGAACACAAGTTGAAAATCTATTAATTTCACTCGTAACTCACAATTTTCACTCATACTTAATTTTGAATGATAGCTTTTATATAATTAGATAATTTACATTGTACTTTATTCTCCAAATCTTCCACCTATCCTTTTGTCCGTGTTGCCTTTAGTCCTCTAATACAACTCTTTTGCACCAAACTGGTGGCAACTTTGCGTTAAATTATTGACCAGAATTCTTGCCTTCCACGGAAATTATTATTAGTAATTAATGTGGATTGAACACTCGTAATGGATTATGTAGTTGATTCTATTATCATTTATGCACCAGCATTTTCTTTGACCCGTGATCCGCATAGAAGGATCGTTTAACGTTTTAAAGGTAGTCTCTTTTTTGCCACGACATTAACTTTGTATCTAAAAGTCAGGAAGAAAATGAAAGAAAGAAAATAACTTAATAGCTATATTCCCTTGGTCTTTATAAATGTTACCATATTTTTATTTAAATACATTTTGGCTTATGAGTTCTACAATAAAAAATAAGAATCTCATTTATAGTTTTTATCAAGTTGATATTCCTTTTATTTTAATTTCCTAAAATACATGTATTCTAAATTTGATAATGAAAACAAATAACATAGAAACTTGAAAATTTATCTACCTAAAAAATTAGAAGAAGGATTTTGATTAATATAAATATGTTTATTAGTAGATAAATTAATGTCTTCTTTAGATATCCATATCAAAATATTTATTCTTAAATAAGCAGCAATATTAAAATTGCATAACTCAAAATGAGGTTCTACTTTTACCGTTAGAGAGATTATAAGTTGAATTGTATTTAAATAGAGTTATCTGAATGGTTACAAATAGAAAAAAAAAAAAAGGCAATAGAAATATAACATATCTTTTGATTCATTTAGGATATTGATTGAAATGAAAATATGTCAGAAAATCTGGGCAATAGTGTAATTTCAAAATTTTGTGAATAGTATTGATTGACTTATTTGACCTTGTGGGGAATCAGACTAAACAAACTAAAAGTTGAAGAAGTAGATTAAATATTTAAGAGTAGTTCAATGACCACTTAAAAAAATAAAAAGTCTTGATGATATTACCAGGACATTAGTATTGTATCAAAAGCAAGTGAAAAATAAATAAAATTTACAGTGGCCTATAGATCCATTCTCTGAGTGGGAAAAATCTTGTGAAATTGATTATAGGAAATAATCATTCGAGAAAGATGTTGTTCATCATGAAAAGAACAGTTTTTGATAATATTGAAAGTAATTGTTCCAAAAAAGCTATTTCAATTAAAGTGGGAAAATAAAAGGAATTTTTTTTGGAAGAAAGTTAAGATAAATATCCTTTATGGAGAGTACTACATGTTAGCCTCTTATTGATAACGCTTCAATTATGGGGGCTCATGGTCCACTTGTTGATGGAAAGATCTCTGGTGAAGACAACCCATATTCGGAATTTGTCACCCATTGAAAGTGCTTTAGAGCATCACTTTTACATTTAGCTAATAAGATATATTTATAGTGTCTATTTTAGATGTATTTATGAAACGTATTTCTTTTGTAAGATTAATTCATAGTTCTAAGAAATTATGCTCTCTTCTTCTTCTTCTTCTTCTTCTTTTGTGCAAACACGTCAACGATTTACTTATGAACCTTAATAAATGACAAAAAAAAAATATTAAATTTCTCATTCGACCCTACCATCCAAGACTCCAAGGCCACGCGAAACACACTGGTTGCCTTTAGCTGTCCAAAAGGAAAAGGAAAGAGCTTAAAGCAAAGCACCCACATCAATCAACATTATTTTCTCCAAATCATCCGCTTAGAGTTTTCTCCGTGTTGTCTTTATTCCCGTAGTTTAAGTCTTTTGCACCAAGTCAGTGGCATCTTTCAATGGAACAAGATGACTCTTGGAGAGATTACGGGCAACCACTATGTGCTTAGTTCCGTTCACTCTCATCAAAATCTTAAGTTAAGGTTTGTCATAATCGATATGCATGGTTTCAGGACCTTTTACTCGATCCAATTAATGGAGGATACCGATACTGTACATGATATGTATGACCAAAAATTGGCATTTTTTTTAAAAGGAAGACATCTACAAGAGAGCAAAAAGCAAAAAAAAAAAAAAAGTGAAATATCTAATAGTGAACACAAGTCGAAAATCTATTAATTTCACTCGTAACTAACAATTTTCACTCATACTTAATTTTGAATGATGAGCTTTTATATAATTAGATAATTTACATTGTACTTTATTCTCCAAATCTTCCACCTATCCTTTTGTCCGTGTTGCCTTTAGTCCTGTAATACAAGTCTTTTGCACCAAACTGGTGGCAACTTTGCGTTAAATTATTGACAGGAATTCTTGCCTTCCACGGAAATTATTATTAGTAATTAGTGTGGGTTGAACACTCGTAAAGGATTAGGCAGCTAATTCAATTATCATTTATGCACCAGCATTCTCATTGACTTGTGATCCGCATAGAAGGATCGTTTAACATTTTAATGGTAGTCTCTTTTTTGCCACGACATTAACATTGTATCTAAAAGTCAGGAAGAAAATGAAAGAAAGAAAGTAACTTAATAGCTATATTCCCTTGGTCTTTATAAATGTTACGATATTTTTACTTAAATACATTTTGGCTTATGATTTCTACAATAAAAAATAAGAATCTCATCTATTGTTTTTATCGGGTTGATTTTCCTTTTATTTTAATTTCCTAAAATACATGTATTCTAAATTTGATAATGAAAACAAATAACAAAGAAACTTGAAAATTTTGCTGCCTTAAATATTAGGAGCAAGATTTAGATTTAGAAACTTGAAAATTTTTGCTACCTAAAAGAAACATCCTCTTTTCTACATTCGCTATTTTGGTTGGGTGAGTTTTGTGGATTTCTTTTGGTTTTGGAATTTTTTTTGTGGAACCCAAAAGTTTCATTACCTTGATGACACCCCATATTTTGTTCGCTATCAATATTTGTATTATAAGGCTAGTTGCTCTTAGGAAACACCTGCTTTTAAGTCTTCAGTTCAGAAAGGTTTGGCCCTTCTCATTTTGATTTTTTGTCACATACTGCTTCAGTAAGGATATGTAACTAAGTCTTATGAGCATGATCACTTCTGCAAGTTTTTATGTACTCATTACACTCATATATAAAATGCGTGTGTTTGTGTGTGTGTGTGTGTATATAATTGTTGCTCGTTGCATTCCTCATAACTGGTATGACTCGCACAACGAAGGTTTTAGAAGTGGGGACTAGATTGTTGCCGAGGAAGCTATGTTAGTACAACCCAAGAAATCATTGAAGCAAGCCGTAATTGCTAATATATCTCATTATACGGCCTTGCCATCGTGTGGCCCCTTTTCTCGAAGAGTGAATTTTGAGTGTCCAAATCAGAAGAATTGATTTTTACAATAGTAATGCATTTAAATACTGATTGGGTAAGTTGCGGTATCTCTCTGACATGGAGCGCTTGATAGTGCTATCATAAAAGTGAATAGAAAGATTTGATTGAAGAGAAGATTGTGGTGGCCATCCTAAAAATTCTCAGGAGATGAATTGAGAGATATATGTGAAATACACTTGATATTATTACAATGTTGGAGAGAGCTCTTTGGAAAGCAAACTCTTTTGCTCATTTTTGGGTGCAAAATTATCTTCTGAAAGCTTATTTTTTACTGATCCTATTATAAATTTTGCGAAAAAACATTGTGTGCCCCAAGTATAGACAAGCATATATTATAGTTGCATGTTTCATATCACAAATTTCTCCGACAAAGAAAGAAATGAAGGCTCACGTACGCTGCATGACTTGTTAAAGCTGTAACTTCTAGTGCATATATAAATAACAATACATGACAGGAAATGTAAAAACAAGCAGTAGACATATACTCGGATATGTTCTGCATACATAGATACACAGTTTCTAGCCATAATATTCCTTGTCATTTGTCCCCTTAAAGCCTTCGCCTAGTGAGCTTCACCTTCAATCCATGTTTCATGTGAAGTATGATAGAATTAGAAGGTCTCACAGGGTGATCTCCCACAACATGAACCTCGTAGTTATGTATTACAGTGGCCGCAACCGTTTTTATCTGAGTGAAAGCCACATCTTTTCCCAAACAAGTTCTTGGTCCGGCATTAAATGCAACGAACTTGTAAGATGGCTCATGCCTAATTCCTCCTCTCTCCGAAATCCACCTCTCCGGTCTAAATTCCAAACAGTCCTCTCCCCATATTGATTTCATCCTCCCCATTGCATACATATGGACAAGTATCTTGGCACCGGGATCAACTTTGTGTCCACTAGGAAGGACGTCAGGATTTGCAGGGCACTTGTGTTGAAATGGAACCGGTGGGTATAGCCTCAAAGATTCGCAGATTGCACCATGTAAATAAAACATCTTGTGCATATGCTCGCTAATATTGAAAACCCTAAGATTTTGTTCTTCCTTCGGGATAACAGATCTTATCTCCTCTCTGATTCTCATTTCAACGGACGGGTTCACGGAAAGAGCCCAGAAAAACCACGTGAGAGTTGAACCAGTAGTTTCTATCCCCGCGATCATGAAATTCAAAATCATGTCCCTAAGGAACTTGTCGTTGCATTCTAAAGTGCCCAATGTCTCATTTTCCACCATATACAATGTCAATAAATCCGCACCATTTTCATCTCCCTTCACTTTGCTGGTTCCTTCTCTCAGTTCAACTCTCTTCATCACTATGTAATTCCCTATAATTTGGTCTATATCTTCCCAAGCTCTTCTCAGTTTCTCCTCCACTCCAATCCCCAACAACCTCTGCAGAGTGCCGAACCACTTGGGGTACAAGTGGCGATAGAAAATCACCTCCTCCGCATCACCCAATGCCTTGGAAATTGGGACTTCTGGGAAGTCGACGGACAAGCTGCCGGGGTCAAACCCCGTGACGAATCTGCAAGCAGAATCAAAGGTGAACCTCTGGAACAAATCCTGCAAATCCACCGTAACACCTCTCTGAGACAATTCGTCGAGCACCCTGAGCAGACCATTCTCCGCCTTGTCCCTAGTGGTCGACGACAGGAACCGATGGAACCGTTGGTCTTTCATAAACACCTGAGCGACCCTTCTCTGCGTACTCCACAGATTGGAGTCGGAGTTGAAGATCCCGTCGCCGAGAATGTCGAACACCCTTTTGAACTCGGGCCCTTTCGGGAAGTTCCCAAAGTTGGCACTCATGATGTAGTGGACGTTGGCAGGATCAGCAGTGACCAGCATGTCCATGCCTGAAAACCAGAGGAACCGGCAAAAGAAGTTGCCTTGGCACCGCTCAAGAAAGCCGGTGGTCCAATCGTGGACGTGGCTCAGGTTGAGGAAGAGCGCCGGTAGCACCCCCACGAGCGGCCAGTTCCTGGGGAACCCATCATCGCTTTTGCTGACGAGACGAAGGACCGCAAAGCAAATCCCGGCCAAGAATATCTCGAAGAAACCTATCAATGCCATTGAAGCTTCCCACTCTCTCTCTCTCTCTCTCTCTCTCTCTCTCTCTCTCTGAATCCGCCTTTTCTCCCCTTTTTCCTTTTGTCTTCTCCTCTCCTCTTTCTCCTTTCCCCACGTTCCCCCCGTTTTGCCAAGTCTTCCCCCTTTCCCTCTCTCCCTCTCTCTCTTTTCTCCCATTTCCCCCCTCATGTCACCTCATGCCCCCTTTTCTTTTGTCCTTTCTTCTCTCTCTCTCTCTCTCTCTCCCTCTCTCTTCTCTCCCCCGGTTTTTTTTTTTTTTGTCGGTTACTCCCCCAGTTGAAACCCCCCTTCTTCTTCTTCTTCTTCTTCTTCTTCTTCTTCGTCATTGTTGCTTTGCCCACCACCAGCACCACCACAGCCCCACTTCTTCTTCGTTGTTGCTTTGCCCACCACCAGCACCACCACAGCCCCATGCCCTACGCACCACCATGCCACCTCTGTCCACCACTTCGAGCCGTGCCGCTCGCCATCCTCACCACCGTACTGCCATCTCCACTGCCAAGCTTCAAGGGCCATCACACCGCCGCTTGCTCGACGTCGCTACTCACTCACCACCTCTTGCTATCGTTCGCTGTGCCGTCACCGTCGTGTTTGGACACCGTATTTTACATAACAAAAGGGACAATAATGTTTTAAAATGAAAGTGTGCAAAGTTTGATGGGTTGATTTTAAATACGTGACCACGTGCGGTTATTTTACCAGAATTTTAAATGTATAGATTTTCCAAGGTTTGTTATTTAAGCATGAACTCTTTTACACTGGACTAATTGATGGAAGATAAAAATGGGTTTGAGTGTTGGCGTGTTTGTGTAGTCATTTAATTGAACCCACCACCCAACGGGAGTTTGGGGACGATGCCTGATGTTTATTGGATGCCCGGCGGGGGTCCGGATGTGACGGTCTAAATTTTCAGATTTCATTTTCGATTAAATAAATGGGGCCTTTCGTCAACGCGCCTATAGTGCTATTCTCTGAGCTAATCACTCACAAGATAACTAGACTATCTGAGGAAGCAATTAAGGAATCTAAATGCAATGGACTTGAGAATTCGACTACAAATCAACTGCTCGACCGTGTTGATCTGCAAGGGTCATTATGGCACCGTAAAAAATTGATCAGAGACCAGAGATAGGTCGATTCGATTGAGATATGTGATTAGTATCATCTAATTGCAAAATTCTCGTCGAACGGCACTAGACAGATTTTTCTATCATTTCTGTACCCGGTGTCCGTATTTGAAATCTTGAGATTTTCACGACAATCGAGAGTCGCCAATATGTTGAAGATGCACTATGTGACTCGAGATAAATTGATAACGAGTCAATTGCACCAAAAATTTCTAAAAACTACCCGGTAGACTAGGTCACGCTAAAATCGCATCGGATTGAAATTAACCATGAATTTGAACCCGATTTCAAAAATTGAAAGTTCTGTGGTGTCACGATCTATTTTAGGAATGTTAGCTCATCCTTCGAAGAATTTTTGGAGATTCCCAGATTTTTTCGGAAACTTGATTCAGACGTTGCGGAAAATTAACGAAATTTCGTACGGGCCGAATTTAAGCGAGTTTTGACTTCCAAGCCGAGCCTTTGAGTATTGAGGATTTATAGAAAATTGTTCGGGATTTTCTCCATCGAAATTGGACCGCAATTTGGCAAATTGAGTGATGAAATTAAAGATCAAAATATGAAATTCGGATTTGGAAAAAGGGCAGCAATTATGGGCTTCAAATTTTAGTTTATTTGTGAAGATAATGCAAGAAATTATTAAGAGACGAGAGGATATGTGTGGGGGCTGTGGGAGGACCAAACATTTAATTAGATGGCTTAGTTTTATTGACTTTTTATCCATCTCTTCTTGCGCACACTTTCTTTCCCCCACGGTCTGCTTTGCTTTGGCCTCATTTCCTTCGAGCACCCAATTCCCTCACGCATCAACTCTCCTCCATCATCATCAGTTCTTGCTCTGCTTTTTATTTTTTCCTTTGTCCTTCTCACCAAGCCATCAACGCCTTCAGCCCATGTTTGCTGCCCACTATTGGCCGAATCCCCAAGCCTAGTCAACAAAGAGTCCAACAAACCAGTTTTGTTGACTCCTCTTCGTGTGCCTCTCCACGCGTCCTCCACCTTGGCGTCACCTCCGAAACTCCACCCTTGCCGCTTCCACCGAACTCCATCCACACGGCCTCTTGTTCAACGGCACCGAGTCAAGCCTAGCAAGGAGCCACAAACGTTGACTGCATCTCGTCCGCAACGCCAGCTGCACGAAGCCTTCCACCGAAGCAACTGCTGCTTCCTTCATCCGTGTCTCCGGTCCAGCATCACCGAAGCTGCTCCATTCCGTGTGGCCTCCTCCAGCAAATTTTGGCCCAACAGTTGAGCCCGTGTCTTCAGCTCCCTCGGTCGAAGACCCCAACGAAGCCAGCCGTGAATTCCAGCTTCTTCAGCTCATAGACTTTGCTGCTCCTCTTGTACGTGAAGTTCAGCCCAACGCATTTCTTTGGCCCAAGTGAACTTCAGTCCAGCAGCCCAGTTTTTGAGGCCCGCTTCAGCTTGGTCCATTTAAGTTACAGCCCATTTTCAATCTTGAAGTTCAGACCAACATCGGCCCAAGAATTCAGCAGCCAAGCAAGCGAAGTCAGCTCGCTCGGGCCGGCCCAATTCAAAAGAAAATCTCAGATTTGGACTGAGATTTGTTGGGCCCATTTTAGGCCCAATGCAAGTCCGCCAACACCGCCGAAAATTTGGATTTCGGCCGCCGTCACGCCATCGTTGCGGTGAACCAGTTTCTGCAATTAACCGGTGAGTTTATGCACTAAACTCTTCTTAGTAGGCTAATGACATCTAAGGGATGTTTAGTTTAATTTAATTAGGAATTAGGTGGTTAGTTAGATTAAATTAGAAATTTAATTATTTAATTGAGCATGTTAGGTGGTTAGCATGTTTTTTTTTTTTTTTTTTTTTGAGCATGGTTTAGCTAAGGCCTAGATGAATTGTGTTATTTATCTAGAAGGGTTTGGGAATTTTCTGGGTCTGTATTGGTATTTAATTTAGCAATTTTGGCCTAGGTATTTTTAGAATTGAAATGAAACTATTTAATTAATTTTTCAAATTATTTATTTATTAATTATTTTTCTAGAAATTATGCCGGGATAGCCAAAGACCGGAATTTTGCGCTGTTTGCAATGACGTAGTTAATTTCTGCAATTGAGTGTTAATTTATGCAAATTGAGTGATGATTGGATTTTTGGTATTTTATTCCAAAAATCGGTGAATTTCAATATTTAAACAGAAAATCCCGGGTGTTGAATTTTAACACCGAAAATGGTTTTATATGTTATATAGAACAGTGGGATTTTAAATTGGAGGGTATCACATTTTCTAGATTGAATTGATCGGGTACCCACACACGACTATTTTACAGTGTATTTCTAACACGAAGAAAAATGCCAGGTTCACAATTTTAATTGAAGCATTTGAGTGCAATGCATGGTGCCCTGGGCCATAATTGAGTGGTCGTGTGTTGGTTAGAGAAACCGTCTCGGGCTATTGAGTTGGACGTGACCCTTGTATGGGATGCCCTTAGACAAAGGGAAGCTAGTCGCAGTAGATTCTGGACCCTATGCTCTTTTGGGAAAGCCGTCTGATAAAGAGATGTGTCGTATTCAATGGGGTGAGACGATGCCTAGCAATGCCAGAAGACTGCCGAACAGGGAGTAGGCCGTGCTATATGCCGAGATCAAAACTAGAAACGCATGATGAATTGAGTTGAATGTGTCGGATTATGAGACAAAATTGTGTAGCACGGTATGGAACGTGTCATAACAATTTGGCCCTATAATTAGGACCCTTGTACTGATTTGAGAATTGAGTGTTGCGTTCCAATTAATTGAGCTTGAATGCTGCTCTGATTTCTAATATGAATTGTACTGACATGTAGGGTGGAACTGAGACGAGATAAGTCTCCTTGATTGTGTGATTGTGTGCTTAGAACGCTTCTTAGCGTATTTCCCTCCTAATCGGGGTTTAGAGTGAACTCGCTGAGATTTATATCTCACCCCGTCGTGGGCTCAATTTTCAGGGTCATTGAGTGGAGGACCTGGAGCAGAGAGGAGGTGATCTGAAGTATAAGTCAGATAGGACCGCATCTTTTGGAGAACAGTCTTTTGTAGTCTTTTGACCATAGACTCTTGTACATGACTCAGCATATGTTTATAAAGGCATGTTTGTTTGTGAAATTGTTGTCCTGCTTTTTTATCCTGAGATGGTTACTGTCAGGTGATTCATAATCCACTTCTATATGTGCAATAAAATAAAAAGGGTCAGCAACTAGTCCTGGGAAGTCGCAAAATTTTATCGACCAGAGAGAGATGGGCACATGCTCGAGGATCGGGGCATGACACCGTATGCCGATTCGCGGTTGAGGCCGAACTGATGCTCTTTTATGGAATGCCGTCTAGGCTGGGGTTTTAGACATTGCTGTGTCCGATGGGGTAGGACGATGCTCAGTCATGCCGGAAGACCGCCAACTCGTATGTTGGCCGTGGCCAGAAGGGTCGTAATAATTGGAACACGTGTGAATGATTGTGATACATTGCACTTGATTATGGGGTAAAACTATTAAGCACAATATGGGACGTGCTAAAATAGGTTTTTCCTTATAATCGGGACCCGTGTGGATACTTGGCGCGTGAGGATTACGTGTTCAGATTATTGATTTTGCTTAATGTATTTATAATGGCATATGTGACGTACTAATATACAGGGGTGTTCCAAGGCGAGGTAAGATTGTATGCCGTTGCATGATTAGGCTGCCTTCGTACGAATTTGCATCTTAATCGAGGTTTAGGAAGTTGACTCGCTGAGATTTTATCTCACCCCATTGTTGATAACCATTTTCAGGGCCGTAGTGTGGAGATCTGCTAAGTGCGGATGTGGTGGGCGCGAGATGCGAGACTTTTTGGCTAGCCTTTCCATTAGTGAAGCTAGAGTTAACCCTGACCTTTCTGACCCATTTTTGCTCATAGGTCGTGTAGAAGTTGTATTCTGTTGTAGGCATGTAAATGTTAAACTCCTTGGGTTAACAGGTGGATAAATAAATGTACGACTTTTGGAAATCGTTTGTTGTGTTTTACTATCCCTGTTTTATTAGTTGGCTGGGTGTTTATTTAATTCGCTCGTGCATGCTTTTAATCGAAAGATAAAACGAATGGGTTGGCGACACGTCTTGGGACGTCGCATTTTTAATCGACCGTCAAGGGATGTTCACACGCTTGGAGATCGGGGCGTGACATCCCTGTTTAAGTGGTATCAGAGCCTTGTCAAGGTCTGGAGTGATAAGGTGCGATGGGTTTTGGAATAGTTAGCTAGGAAAAACATTTTCCTTTCGCTTACGCTTATCCTTGTGATTGATTGATTGATTGATTGTTTGTGCGGGTTGCTCAGATTTCTAATTCCTTATGGGAATTTGAAAGCAGGTTTCTATAAGGACCCTGTGAGATGAGTGTTCCTAAGCAGAGGGCCCCTCGGAGAAGGGCCATAGCAGCTTTGACAGGTGCCGAGGAAAGGGCATCGACTCGAGTTGGTGTTAGAGAAAGGGCACCGAGACGAGCTGGTGCTAAAGGGAGAGCACCGGTGCAGGCGAGTGCCAAAGGGAAGACACTAGTCGATCCTAGGGTTGACGGGATCTTGCAAGCCCTAGAGACCTTAGGGAACGTGGTCGGGCAGCAAGCTTAGAATCAAGCTGCCGTCGCCAATGCTGTTGCCGCTGCTGCACCTGCTAAAGTCCCACCTAGAAATGGGAAATGGTGAGGGGCTTATGCATAAACTGGTGGAGCAATTCCTAAAGTTGAAGCCGCCAAAGTTCATTGGAGCTAGCGATCCTGAGGTTGCAACCCTCTGGATCCGAGAATCAGAGAAGGCTTTCACACTACTAAGGTGCTCTGAAAAGGACAAGGTAATCCTGGTTGTCTACTGGTTATAAGGTAATGCGAGCACTTGGTGGGAAGCCACCAAAGGGAGAGTGTTTCCTGAAGGTACGGTCCCGGAGTGGGATGCCTTCGTTGAGGCTTTCTACAGAAAGTATTTTTCGGACTATGCTCGGGAACAGAAAATGGCCGAGTTCCAACGTCTCCGTGAAAATCAGATGTTTGTGGACCAATATGAGGCGAAGTTTGCCAAATTGTCAAAGTATGCACTGAGGTTGATCGAGGACCCGGTGGACAAGGCAAGAAGGTTCAAAGATGGTCTGAAGCCGGAAATTAAGGACCCACTGGTGCCATTAAATCTCAAGGACTATGACGAATTGTATGAGAGGGCCTAGCTGATTGAGAGGAACCTGAATGAACGGGCAGCTGCATTTGGGTCACGGATTGTGCCCAACAGAGATAACAATAGGTTTGGGAAGAGGCCAATAACAGGAAGAAAGTATCATATCTCTCCCAACTGAAAGGGTGGAATTGGAAAGCCGGCGCCTAACTCGGATGGTGTGTGCCGATTCTATGGAAGGAAACATGGATCTGCCCCTGTGTCCTATTAGAACGAGAGCTTGCTATGGATGTAGCCAGCACGGCCATTAGGTGAAGAACTGCTCGCACAGACCCATGGGAGCGCAGCCACCACTGCCGTAAATAGGGTAGGTAACAGGGAGTGCATTGCAAAACGCACATCAGGGCATTTTGAGCAAACCTCCGGTGCAAGGAAGGGTGTACGCTGTCGCCCGAAGGGAGATGGAAAACTCGCAGAACATGGATACAGATACGGTCTCGTTGAACTACCATGCTGCTTATGCTTTATTTGATCCTAAAGTCACGCATTCATTTATTGCTGAGCAGTTTGTTGAGTTAGTGACCAAAAATCCAATTCTTCACTCAAGAGCAAAGCATATAGAGATTCGACATCACTTCATTAGAGATCATGTTCACAATGGAGAAGTTTCGATTCAGTTTGTTGACTCAAAGAACCAATTGGCGGATATATTTACAAAGCCTTTGGAGAAAAATTAGTTTGAAATCATCCGTTCCAAACTCAACATCTTGAAGCTTGAAGAAGTTAAAGTCTAGAGACTCTCAGACTCAGTCAATCATGGTTCTTGACTGTAAGTTTTTTTATTTATTTATTTTCTCTTATATTAAATCTTGGAAAGGTACGATCATCTATCTATAATTGATTTATGTTATCTTCAATTTACGTGAAAAGTGCTATTTTTCCTTTTCAAAAGGAGTTATTTAAAATGGCGTTATCTATTTTTGAAAAGGCAGTTAATTTTAAAAGAGGCATCTTTTCACTTTCCTTTACGACGTTTAGTATTTCCCTTTTCGACCGAGCTATATACGCGGTTCCTCTTCGCTAACTCCAAAACCCTAAAAGCATCGATCTTCCATTCTTGTCTTCCTCCCTTGTTTAATCTTCGAAAAGTTGTCATCTTTCTTGGGAAAGTCAAGCAAGGAATCTTTCAAAGACTCGAGAAAGATGTCGTCTTCAAGAAAGTCTTTGAGGATCGCAAGCGAGGGGACCACGGCGAATGAGTGAGGGGCCTACTCACTTTGATCTCACCGAGGAAGAGGAGTCACCAAGTCAAGAAGAGCCCACAACATTCTCAGCAGCATCATTCTCCACCAACTAGTCCACAGGGTGTTGGTCATCAACAAGAGGAAGAAATCGTTGAAGACGCAGATCCTGTAAGCACTCAAAGGCCCTCTTTTATTTATAAGCTTTACCGTGCTTTAAAGAGGATTGGTACTCCATTGAACTACATCGATGGGTTTCTTAAAGACAAGGGATATGGGAATGAATATATCTTTTTTGCGAAAAATGGAGGATTTGGGAATTGCTCCTAAGGGGTTGGCGGAAGAAACCCTTGCAAATATCCCAAGTGATCCGCGTGTTGGAGGACTGAATCCAATCGATGGGAATGATGATGACAAATTGTACAGCCAATTTCAACCGAGAATGGGTGTTGCGGCAAAAATTTGAGGAAAAAGAACAGAGTTGTTTAGATCGAAGGAACAGAAAGATCTTTACTCCAAATTGTTGAAGCGTGGGGTGATAAACCCTAGGAGTGTGGATTTTGACTTCCTTGATGCTTTGTGAATGTAAATTTGAGGGAAAAGTTAAGTTTTCTTCAACTTGAACAAGTTACATTTCGACACCACGAAGCCTATGCTCAACTAACGCATATTTCTATTCAAATCTTAGCTTCTTGGATGCGAATAGAATCTCTTTTAGTGTCCAAGATAAGGACTTTGTGGTTGATGTGGATATGTCAAGGCGGATGTGATTGGGGTTGAGAGAGGGAGATATCAACCCATCAGTGTTTCTATAACTCGTGCCACATTGGAACTTGTTAAAGAAGAAGGACAGAGGGAAGGATTTCCTACTCAAGGATGCATGCGTTCAACATTCTACTTCACAAGATTGTGATCAATTGCCTCAGACCGAAATCAACTTCCAAGACTAATGTTTCCAACTCAGAGGCAAAGCTGATGTACGCCATCAATGCAGGGAAAAAGTTTTCTCTTCCTCACACTATTCTGTTCCATATGTATAGAGCAAGTGGTGAAGGATAGGGGTCAACTTCTTTATCCGTGGTCTTGTGTCAAAGTTATTCAGACATTTGAATATTCAGCCTCCACAAATTTTCTGTGTTCGACCGTGTGACAAATTGGTGGTAGGACTGAAAATGGTGTCCAAAATGCGTCTGAAAGAACTCGACAAGGCGTTGGAGAAATTCAAGGAGACAACTCCTGCCAAGCCTCACCAAGCCTCTTCTGCAGCGAAAAGAAAAGGAAAGGAGCCCATGGTTGCTCCATCCAAAAAGAGAAGAGCTCTCATCATTGAGGATGAAGATGATGAGGATGACCTCACCATTTCTGCTATGGCATTGAAGAAGCTGAGTCGTTCTGTTCTAGAATCAATGGAACGACGGGAGAAAGAAGCAGAGGAGAGAGAAGGATAGGAGAAAGAAGAAGAAGAGATAGAAGCAGAGGAGTAAGAAGCAGAGGAAAAAGAAGAAGAGGAGAGAGAAGCTGAAAGAAAAGCAGAGGAGGAAAGGTTTGAAGAAGAAGAAGAAGAAAGAGAAAATCAAGAGGAAGGAGAGCATGAGGAACACTCTTCTCCTGAAGCCATGGAAACAGGGGGAGATGGTGAGAAAAGAGGAATGTCCTCATATCCTGTTACCAGTGAAGGAGTCAGTCGCTCTCTGGCAGATCCAGAGGACATCCATGCCTCTCAATTTCCTGAGGAGGAACATGATGCTTCATCGCCAAATCTGCGTGACTATGCTGATATACCATCATCTGCCTTTACTCCATCAGATCGAGCCGAAGCTAGTACGCGATCGATAATTCAGCAGATTTCCGCAGAATCCTTGATGTTCTCTTGGAAATAAAGGGTCAGATATATGCTTTGGAGTGCGAAGTTCAGAACTTGAAGAATGCAAGACAAGCTTCTTCAGTTTCCTTGTCTGATCAGATCCAAGCCCTTGCTCTTCAGAATCAAGCAAATGCTAAGAGTGAAGAAGTGGCTCATCGAAGGAAGATTTGAAAAAGCCGGAAGGCATCGTACGGTCAATGGGAGATTTCCAACTTGTTCGCGTTCCCAAGCAATCTTGACTCCATTCTATTCCCATCTCAACCTTTTTTTTAATGACAAAAAAGGGGAGAGATGCGAGATTTGAAATCTTTGAACTTTGAACTTTTAAACTTGTTGATTTTTTAGCTTGTTTTGATGTTTGACTTGGCTTGTGTCTGGATGTCGACTGAACTTTGATTTGGATTTGACTACTGCTTATATTAAGTACTACTGATATCTTATGAATGGCTTTACTCTCATGCAAGACTAACCTATTTTCTGTGGTTGCAGATTCTAGTGTTATCATTAAGCCATTAATCTTTATGAGATATCCATATTTGCTTGAGTAATGTTTTGCGGGTCAAAGTTATTCAAATCACAGGAAAGTTTTGTCACCATCAAAAAGGGGGAGGTTGTTGGAGAAATCTTTTGGAATATTTTGAAGCCGACAAAACGTTTCCATCGGTCTAGTCGAAGATTTGCAGACTCTACTATTTAAAGTCTCGAAGACTTCCGGACTGCCCGCACTCAAGACTCAAAGTCTATTCTCATTGACAGTTTCTAATCCGTTGAAGAAAGGCTATCCGAACTGGATGTTTCGTTAAGGAGTTGGCCTTATCGATCGGAGAAGATCTCTTGGCTGGATATGACGTAACGGATTCCTTTATTCAAATCAAGATTGATTAAGGATCCGATGATTGGTGAAGTATACTTGGAAGGTTCTACTTATGGAAACCAAGATCCTGATTGTATGGGCGAGCATGATTGATGGGCTATCGACATGTTCCTTTAATAGCTCGAATGATCTTCCTAATTGATTCCGTCCAACGGGTAGATTGGAGGAATTCCTTTGGTAAGTGCCAACGGGTATGATAGCATAAAGGAGTATAAAAGGAAGACGTTCCAGTTGTTTGAAAATGTGCACGATAGAAGAATTCCAAAGTCTGAAGCTCCTTGATTTTTAGTCAATTCATTTACTGAGCGAAATCTTATACGCAAAAGAGAGTTTATATTTTGTACCTTGAGGAAGTGTGGTAGAGTATCTACACTGTGGAATCAAGGGAAAGCATTGCTGTAACATCTCTTTTGTTCATAGTGGAATCCAGCCGGTGGGCTGTCAGTGCGGAAGAGTGGACGTAGGCTTGGAATAAGCCGAACCACTATAAACCTTGTGTTCAATTTTCTCTTCCCTACTCTCTGCTTTACTTTGATCATAATTCGTTTTGATAACTAAATGAGAACTTCCTTTCTATTGTCTGCCTAGTATTTCTTTCGTATCTCGAGAAATTGTTTTTACACCTATTCACCCCCCTCTAGGTGCTTATACTAGCTATATCACAAAGTACTGCACTACATTTTTTCCTCGTTGTCTTTTCTTTTATTCGAGTTTAACACTCTAATGCCATATCCCGCTTCTTAAGCATAGTTGTTATAAAATGTATAAGCCTCATCATCATAAATAAACTCCATACCTATGCAAGGTGAAATCTTCATGTTCTTTGGTATCATGACGCTTTCTTGGATAGCATCTTCGGTTGCATTGTTCATCTCGTTTTCATCATCATTATTGTCATTAGCGAAGTTGTTGTCAATACGAACTCCATCCATCTTAACGAGATTAGAAGAAAAAATTAAGAATTATATGCCTAAAATATATAGATATAAACTAAAATTCGACAACAATGAATGCCTCTTATTTTCTTGCAATAAGAAAAGTAGAAATTAACAAACTTTCTCCACAATTATGACTTATTTAATTACAAAATCCTAGAATAATCAGAAGTTCAAAGCATACAAGATAATTACACATTTTGCACACAAAAAAAAAAAAATTACATTCCTACTTTGTGAGTTATTAAGGTTTTTCATTATTATTTGGGAACAATATCCACATTATCTTTTTCTTTGACCAGAGAATAATATCTAATTTTTAAAAGTTGCAATGGAGTTTTTCATATATTTCTTATTATTTGAATAATATTGTAGGATTTGCTTCTTATTGTGTGAATATTATTACTTTAATTTGTTTCTCAATTCGAGCTTGCAAAAAGAATTATACAAATCTTGGAAAAGAAAAAAAGAGTAAAATTGAAATTGGTTGAGGAAGTCCACAGTTTCCTAAAAAATTTCTTTTGGCCCATGTTTGACCGTCACTCCATCATTTTATGGAGGAAAGCTTTATTCCTTTATTTTAATTTTTTTTTTTTTTTGCTTGCCTTTCTAATGCCATTGACAAAAGAAAATATTCACCGACTGGCTAATGTGGCAGGAATTTTTTTTACTCATGTCCACTTATAAATTAATGCGTGTCCTGTTAAAAAGTGTATCTCAAGTTTGAGTCCGTTGATTAAACACGATCCAAAGTGAGTCTAACCAAATAAAAAAGCTCAACTGCCTCTTTGATTTTGTTTGAACCTGCAAAAGAAAAGTGTACTATAAGTGTCATAACTTTCATACGGCATTTACTTGAGTGCCTAATTTTTTTTCGATCCCTTGAGTGTCTAGCTTATGTACAGCGCTCACTTGATGCCATTGGTTATCTAATTTTTCAGTTAGTTACTTGAAGGCCACAACTTTATAAGAATGTTCACCATAAGTGCTATGCCACGTGAGATTTCTAGTACTTTGGTGAATGTTTTTAAAAATGTTATAGTACTTAGTGATCAATTCAAAATTATAGCACTCAAATGAATTTTTTTTAGAAGTTATAGTACTTAATTAGTTGAAAAAAAAAAGTTATGGTATTCAAGTGAACTTGTGTCGTTGAGAACTTCACAAAATTGGGCATTAATTAATGGAGTCCACAAACTTATCTTCTTTATGTTATCTTCACGCTCTACAACAACATTTAATGAATAGCCTCCTTTTGGGGGGGTTTGCGATTGAGTACACATGGGGGAGCCCGTTGGAAGCTCTTATGAACACAGGAAGAAAAAAACAAAAGAAAATAAAGAGAGTTTGAGCTGGCGGTCCGTAGATCTGTTTTATTATCTTCAATTGTCCAATCGGGAGGGACACTCTCTTTCTTTGGGGTACATTGTGAGATTTGTGCTATAAACAGTGTGGGCATTGAGGGTAATTCTAGGACTGGAAAATATAAAGTGTGTAAGAGATTGTAACCATGTATGTTCATATTTAATAATGGATTATTGGCAGTTAATTCTCCATGTGGATGTAGGTTTTAAAAGTTTGGACCAAATGACGAAATTTTCTCATGTCATTTATTATTCATCGTTTTTATTTTCTCTAAAAATTTTGTGTACCAATATATTTACAAAGATCCAATTTGTTTTATAATAATTGGTATCGTAGCTGAGGCTTTACAATTATGTTCGAAACAAAATTTGAAGTTGAGAAATTTAACAGAATGAACGGCTTTGAATTGTGGAGCGTCAAGATGGAGGCACCATTAATAACTTAAGGTTTCACCAAGGCACTAGAGGGCAACGATAAGTTGCCTAAAACAATGAAAGATGTTGAAAAGAATGAGCTAACGGTGATGGCAATGAGTATAATTCTATTAAATCTATAGGATGAGGCGTTGATAGAGATGACTGAGGAGAATGATGCTGCAGCATTATGGGCAGAACTTTAGGTTCTCTATATAACGAAAGGTTTGAACAATTGATTATACATGCTAAAGATAATTTTTCCATTTTATGTTGTATGTACATCCATCGAGCCCGCAACAAACTCATCATGGAGTTTGTGTTGGAGAAATCTTCCTGGAATATTTTGAAGCGACAAAACGTTTCCATCGGTCTAGTCTCGAAGATTTGCGAGACTCTACTATTTAAAGTCTGAAGACCCCTGAACTGCCAGACTCAAGACTCAAAGTCTATCCTCATTAACAATTTCTAGTTTGTCGAAGAAGGTCTATCCAGGACTGGATGTTTCGTTAAGGATTTGACCTTATCGACTGACGAAGATCTCTTGGCTAGATAAGACATAACGGAATCCTTTATTCGAATCAAGATTGATTAAGGATCCGATGATTGGCGAAGTATACTTGGAAGGTTCTACTTATGGAAACCGAGATCCTGATTGTATGGGCGAGCAGGATTGCCGGGCTATCGACATGTTCCTTAAATAGCTCGAATGATCTTCCTAATTGATTCCGTCCAACGGGTAGATTGGAGGAATTCCTTTGGTAAGTGCCAACGGGTATGATGGCATAAAGGAGTATATAAGGAAGACGTTTCAGTTGTTCGAGTCTGTGTGCGATAGAAGAATTCCAAAGTCTGAAGCTCCTTGTTCTTAGTCAATTCATTTTGTTGAGCGAAATCTTGTACGCAAAAGAGAGTCTATATCGTTGAGAAACCTTGAGGAAGTGTGGTAGAGTATCTACACTTTGTGGAATCAAGGAGAGCTTTGTTTGTAACAACTTTTTTTGTTCATAGTGAAATCCAGCCGGTGGGGGTCGGTGCGGAAGAGTGGACGTAGGCTTGGAATAAGCCGAACCACTATAAACCTTGTGTTCAAATTTCTCTTCCCTACTCTCTGCTTTACTTTGATCATAATTCGTTTTGTTAACTAAAGGAGAACTTCCTTTCTATTGTCTGCTTAGTATTGCTCTCTTATCACGAGAAATTGTTTTTGCACCTATTCACCCCCCTTTAGGTGCTTATACTAGCTATCTCAATTGGTATCAGAGCCTGTGTACTCACTTTGTTTGAAGTGTTTTACTTCAGAGTTAAAGATCTATGGCTAGTATGTTAGCTCCAGGGCTAGTAGAAGGGCAAAGCAATACCAGACTGCCTTACTTTGATGGAAAGGATTACAACATATGGAAAAACAAGATGAAGGCGTTCCTAAGATCAAAGGATCCTCTGGAATGGGACGTGGTAGACAAAGGAATCATTCCTAAAGCCGCATCTGTCTCGAAAGAGGAAAAGAAGTTGTTGAGTCTAGTGAAATGACTCGGGAAGAGATAATCAAGAGACAAGCTCTTGATGCAAAAGCAATTTATTCTTTATATTGTGCTTTGTCACCTACTGAATATAACCGAATATCTTCTTGTGTAACAGCCAAAGAAGTTTGGGATTGATTGCACATTACCTAAGAAGGAACCGATCGAGTGAAAGAGACCAGAATCAACATTCTCCTCGGTCAATACGAAGCCTTCAAAATGAAATCAGGAGAATCTATAACTGACATATTTAGTCGTTTTACAGAAATCATGAATATTCTTGAAAATCAAGGTCAACCAATTTCTGATCCCATGAAAGTAAACAAGCTACTGCATGGACTCTCCAAGGATTGGAATCACATAAAGACCTCAATAAGAGAGACACAAAGAATCATGTCACTATCTATTGATGAGTTGGTTGGGACTCTTCAGCCTTATGAAGTGGAACGAATCAATGAAGACGAAGATCCTAAAGGTAAGAAATCCATTGCATTAAAATCCAATGATGATTCTGATGTTACAGATTCTGAAGACGATATGGATGATGAGGAGCTTGCTCTCATGATAAGAAGATTCAGAAAGCTGAACAGAAAAGGAAGAAGATTCAATCCAAAGAAACGAGTTTTCAAAAGCAAATGACTAAGTCTGTTGAGGATGATGAATCAAACAAAGATGTAGTCTACGCTTTAAATGTAAGAAAAATGGACACATCGTACCCAACCGTCCTCTTCTGAGGAAGAAGAAAGGAAAAGCTGAAAAGTATCGAAAGGCTCTTAAAGTAGAAACCTGGAGTGATATAGAGTGTGAAGAAAGTGATGATGATTATGCCAATATATGTTTGATGGCACAATCGGATTCAGATTCAAATTCCGAGAAAGACTCAGATTCAGACAGTGAATTTGAGGTGAGTAACTTCAAAATCCCTATTAAAGTTTCTAAATACATTGATGAGTTGTGTTTTAGTCTTAAGACTTCTCTTAAAAGGATTTCCGAACTCAAAAAGGAAAACTCTGCACTGAAACAATAGGAAAATGTTTTGAAAGAAAAGGTGAAATGTTTAGACATGAATGTTTCTTCTCTTAAAGAAAGTGAAGATAATCTTTTAAAAGAAAATGTATTTTTAAAAAATGACATATCAAATATTTCAAAAGATTTTCAATAGGATCCGAGAAACTTGAGAAAATTCTTTCAAAGACAAAGACCTTATTTCAATAAATCTGGTTTGGGAATGATTGTGGAAACCATTCCTTTAATTGATTTTCCTAAAGTGAAGGAAAGAATTAAGCAAAGACCCACAAGAGATGCTTACAAAAATCATTTTAAAAGGATCTTTGTAAAACCAGTAGGTCGCAATGCTCTCAGATGTTCAAAGTGCAATAGTGCAGATCATTTTGAAAAAGAATGTCCTATGGTTTGGAAACCTATTAAGAAAGTATGGGCAAAAACCGCATATCATACTAACACCAATGGACCCAAGAAAATATGGGTACCAAAGAAAGTTTGAGTCTCTTTTATAAATGCAGGTCACTATCAAGAAAAAGGTAAAATGGTATATGGATAGTGGATGCTCAAGACATATGACAGGAGATTCAAATTGCTTCATAAAGCTCGTTCAAGTAAATGGTGGAAAAGTCTCATTTGGAGGAAACAAAAAGGAAGAATTGTGGGATTTGGAACTGTAAAGATTGGAAATCTCACAATAAGCAATGTTTCTTTAGTGGAAGGACTCAACTACAATCTGCTCAATATCGGTCACCAGTGATACCGGTTTCAAAATCAAATTTCAAGAGGGAATATGTTCGAAACTAGTAAAGATTCTACTCGAGTCATTCATGGGTCGAAGACATGGAAATATCTACCTCTTGGATGTGAAACCAGATGAATCGCAATGTCTGATCTCAATTCAAGATGAAGCGAACTTATGGCACAGAAAGCTTGGGCACATCATATGAAGCAGATAGCCAAAATTTCAGCAAAGAAACTTGTTCGTGGTCTACCCAATCTGTCATACCAAAAGACTGATCTATGTACACCATGTGTATTGGGAAAACAGGTAAGAAACTCCTTTAAACCATTAAATCAAGTTTCCACTGATCGTGTACTGCAGCTTCTGCATATGGATCTCTTTGGACCAATCAGAACTCAGAGCATTAGAGGTAAGAAATATTGCCTAGTAATTGTGGATGACTACTCACGATTTACTTGGGTATATTTCCTGGCAAGTAAGTCTGAAACCTTTTCTTACTTTGAAAAGTTTGCTAAAAAGGTTCAAAATGAAAAAGTGTATGTTATTTCAAGCATAAGAACAGACCATGGAGGTGAATTTGAAAATCAAGATTTTACAAAATTTTGTGATAAATCTGGTTTTCAGCACTTGTTCTCCTCTCCATATACTCCAGAGCAAAACGGAGTTGTGGAAAGAAAGAATACATCGTTTCAAGAAATGGCTAGAACTCTTTTAATTGAAAGTAACATCTCTTCACGTTTTTGGGCTGAAGCAGTTTCTACAAAGATGTTATATTATTAATAGAATTTTTCTAAGGCCAATTCTGGAAAAAACCCCTATGAGTTATTCAAAGAAAAGAAGCCTATTGTTTCATATTTTCATGTGTTTGGATGTAAATGCTTTATATTGAAAAATGCAAATGATCGAGTTGACAAGTTTGAAGAAAAATCGAGACGAAGGCATCTTCCTTGGATATTCAACCACAAACAAAGCGTATAGAGTCTACAACAAGAAGACTCAATCTGTGGAAGAATCAATGAATGTCAGATTTCAAGATTCTATGCAAAATGAATCTATTCGAGACTCATCTTGAAGAATCTGAATCTGCTCCAGACTCTACAAAGTCTAAATTTCAGGAAGCAGCTCAGACTTCTAAAGATCAGCAACAAATGATTGTTGAAGATTCAAATGAAGGATGTGATCATCAACCTGACAAATCAACCAGCAACTGGAAGCACAAGTCCAGTCATCCCAAAGATCTTATTATTGGCGACATTAATGAAGGAATTCGCACAAGATCCAAAAGGCGCGAAGAGTCTAGTGCTGTGGCTCTTATTTTTGAAATAGAACCCAAAAGCATAGAAGAAGCTTTATCTGATGAAAGCTGGATTGAAGCTATGCAAGAAGAGCTCAGGCAATTCAGTATTAATGATGTATGGGAATTGACTCCTAAACCGAAAGGTAAGTCTGTTATTGGAGCTAAATGGGTTTTCAGGAACAAGATAGATGAGAAAGGAAAGGTAGTAAGAAACAAAGCAAGACTCGTGGCTAAGGGATATACGCAAGAAGAAGAGATAGACTATGACAAGACATACGCACCAGTAGCGAGGTTAGAAGCAATTCGATTATTACTTGCTTTTGCTTGTTATAAGAATTTCAGGTTATTCCAAATGGACGTCAAAAGTGCTTTCCTGAATGGATTCATCCATGAGGAAGTCTATGTGGAACAACCACCTAGGTTCAAAGACCCAAGGAAACCAGACTCAGTATTCGGACTGAAAAGGCCTTATATGGTTTAAAGTAAGCACCTCGAGCTTGGTACGACAGCCGAGTAAGTTTTTAATTCAAAACGGCTTTGTTAAAGGTAAAGTAGACACTACTCTATTTATTAAAAGAGAAAGCAAAAGTTTTCTGCTTGTTCAAATATATGCAGATGATATTATTTTCGGATCCTCTAATGAAAGTCTGTGCAAGAAATTCTCTAAGTCTATGCAGGATGAATTTGAAATGAGCATGATGGGTGAACTAACCTTCTTTCTCGGGCTTCAAGTGAAACAATTGAAGGAAGGAACTTTTGTTCATAAAAAAAAAAAAATATATGCTAATGATATTGTCAAAAAGTTTGGACTGGAAAATTGCAAAAAGACTGACATACCAATGTCAAGTTCCTTGAAGATAGACAAAGATGAAGGAGGAAAGAAAGTTGACTAGAAGCTATACGGGAGTATCATTGGTTCAATTCTTTATCTTATTGCTTCTAGACGACATTTTGTTTAGTGTTTGCATTTGTGCTATTTCAAGCGGACCCTAAAGAATCTCATCTAAGTGCCGCAAAGCGTATTATCAAATACATTGCATCTACTTCAGACTTTGGTCTTTGGTATCCTAAAAGGGAGACTTTACTCTTCTTGGATATTCGAGACGCGAGACCTAGCCGGATGCGAGTTGATAGAAAGAGCACCTTGGGTACCCGTCAACTACTTAGAAGCGGGGACGTGTCTTGGTTTTAAGAAAGCAAAATATAGTAGCTCTTTCTACAGCGAAGCGAGTATGTAGCTCTTGGAAGTTGTTGTTCACAAATCCTGTGGATAAAACAACAGCAAAGAGACTTTGAAATTGAAGATTCATGCACGGAGATTAAGTGTGACAACACCAGCGCAATCAATCTTACCAAGAATCCAATTCTTCACTCAAGAGCAAAGCATATAGAGATTCGACATCACTTCATTAGAGATCATATTCAAAATGAAGATGTTTCGATTCAGTTTGTTGACTCAAAAAATCAACTGGCGGATATATTTACAAAGCCTTTGGAGAAAAATCAATTTAAAGTTATTCGTTCCAGACTCAACATCTTGAAGTCTGAAGAAGTAAAAGTCTAGAGACTCTCAGACTCAGACAATCGAGATTTTTTACTGTAAGTTATTTTATTCTCTCTCTCGATTAAATCTCGAAAAGCTATGATTATCTGTCCATAATTGATTTTTGCTATTCCCGTGATTATCGCAATCTTTCTTTTTCAAAAATGAAGTTAATTTTAAATGGCAGTTATCTAATTTTTGAAAAAGGCAGTTATTTTTTAAAAAAGGCATCTTTTTACTTACTTTTGTGATGCTTCGTATGCCTCTCTTCAACTGTCCTATATACAAACGGTTCCTCTTCGTTTTACTCCAAAAACCCTAAAAAGCATCGATCTTCCACTTCTGTCTTCTTCTCTTGTTTAATCTTCAAAAAGTTGTCATCTTTCTTGGGAAAAACAAGTTTGGAATCTTTCAAAGACTGTGAAAGATGTCGTCTCAAAGGAAGTCTTCGAGGATCGCAAGCAGGGGACCGCAGCAAATGCGTGAGGGGCCTACTCACTTTGATCTCACGAGGAAGAAGAGTCTCCTAGTCGCGGCGAGCCCACAACATTCTCGCGGCGTCCATCTCCTCCATCTAGTCCACGGGATGTTGCTCATCGAGAATAGGAAGAAATCATCGAAGGCACAGATCCTGTAAGAATTCAAAAGCCCTCTTTTATTTATAAGCTTTACCGTGCTTTAAAGAGGACCGGTACTCCATTGAACTACATCGATGAGTTTCTTAAGGACAAAGGGTATGGTAATGAGTACATCTTCTTACGAAATATGGAACGTTTGGGAATTGCCCCTACGGGGTTGGCAGAAGAAACCCTTGCAAATATCCCAAGTGATCCGCGTGTTGGAGGGCTAAATCAGCCAGATGGGAATGATGATGACAAGTTGTACAGTCAATTTCAACCAAGAATGGGTGTTACAGCAAGGATTCGGAGCAAAAGGACAGACTTGTTTCGTTCGGAGGAACACAAGCATCTTTACACTAAGTTGTTGAAGCGTGGGGTGATAAACCCTAGAAGTGTAGATTTTGATTTCCTTGACTCTGTGAACGTCAATTTGAGGGAAAAATTCAGTCTTCTTCAACTTGAACAGTTACATTCGACTCTACGAAGCCTATGCTTGAACTCATTTGCTTACTTCTATTCGAATCTCAGTTTCCTGGATGCAAATAGATTCTCTTTTAGTGTCCAAGATCAGGATTATGTGGTGGATGTAGATATGTTGGGTGATGTGATTGGGGTTGAAAGAGGGAGATATCAACCTATCAATGTGTCTATTGCTCGTACCACATTGGAACTTGTTAAGGATAGAAGGACAGAGGGAAGGATTTCCTACTCAAGGATGCGTGCGTTCAACATTCGCTTCACAAGATTGTGATTAATTGCCTCGAGACCAAAATCTACTTCAAAGACGATGTTTCAAACTCAGAGGCAAAGCTGATGTATGCCATCGATACTGGGAAAAAATTTTCTCTTCCTCACACTATCATATTCCACATGTATAGAGCAGTGGTGAAAGAAAATGGTCAACTTCCTTATCTAGCTCTTGTGACAAAATTATTCAGACATTTGAATGTTCAGCCTCCACGAAATCTCTGTGTTCGATCTTGTGATCAAATGGTGGTGGGACTGAAAATGGTGTCCAAAATGCGTCTGAAGGAACTTAACAAGGCGTTGGAGAAATTCAAGAAAAAACCCCTGTCAAAGCTCATCAAATCTCTTCGGCAGCAAAGAGAAAAGGGAAGGAGCCCATGGTTGCTCCATCCAAGAAAAGAAGAGCTCTCATCGTTGAGGATGAAGATGATGAGGAAGACATCACCATTTCTGCTATGGCATTGAAGAACTGAGTCGTTCTTCCCAAGAATCAACGGAACAACAAGAGAAAGACTCAGAACAGAGGACTGGAGAATGAGAAAATTTGGAAGCAGAGGAGAAAGAAACAGAGGAGAAAGAAGCAGAAGAAAGAGATGCTGAGGAGGAAAGAATTGAAGAAGAAGAGGAAGAGGAGAAAGGAGATCAAGAGGAAGGAGAGCATAAGGAACACTCTTCTCCACCTGAAGGCTTGGAAACAGGGGGAGATCGTGAGAAAATAGGAATGTCCTCATATCCTGCCACCAGTGAAGGAGTAAGTCAATCTCCAGCAGATCCAGAGGACATCTATGCCTCTTAATTTCCTGAGGAATGACATGGTGTTTCATCACCAAATATGCATAACTATGCTGATTTGCCATCATCTGCCTTTACTCCATCTGATCGAGCAGAAGCCAGTACGCAGACTGATAATTCAGCAGATTTTCGCAGAATTCTTGATGTTCTCTTGGAGTTGCGGGGTCAAATATATGCTCTGGGATATGAAGTACAGAATTTGCAGACTGCAAGCCAAGCTTCTTCAGTTTCTTTGAATGATCAGATCCAAGCCCTTGCTCTTCAGATTCAAGCAAATGCTAAGGGTGAAGATGTAGCTCAACCGAAGGAAGAATTAAGAAAGCCGGGAAGGCATTGTCCGAGTCAATGGGAGATTTCTAGCTTGTTCGTGTTCCCAAGCAATCTTGATTCCATTCTCTTTCCATCTCAACCTTTTTTTATGATGACAAAAAGGGGGAGAGATGCGAGATTTGAAACTTTGAACTTAAACTTGTTGAACTTTTGGTTTGTTTTGATGTTTGACTTGACTTGACTTGTGTGTCTGGATGTGGACTGAATTTGGGATTTGGATTGGATTTGACTGCTTATATTAAGTACTATTGATATCTTATGAATGGCTTTACATGAAAGACTAACCTATTTTATGTGGTTACAGATTCTAGTGTTATCATTAAGCCATTTATCTTTATGAGATATCCATATTTGCTTGAGTAATGTTTTGTATGTCAAAGTTATCCAAATCTGCAGGAAAGTTTTGTCACCATCAAAAAGGGGGAGATTGTTGGAGAAATCTTCCTGCAGTATTTTGAAGCTGACAAAACGTTTCCATCAGTCTAGTTTGAAGATTTGCAGACTCTACTATTTAAAGTCTGAAGACCTCTGGACTGCCAGACTCAAGACTCAAAGTCTATCCTCATTGACAGTTTCTAGTTTGTCGAAGAAGGTCTATCCAGGACTGGATGTTTCGTTAAGGATTTGACCTTATCGACTGACAAAGATCTCTTGGCTGGATAAGACATAACGGAATCCTTTATTCGAATCAAGATTGATTAAGGATCCGATGATTGGCGAAGTATACTTGGAAGGTTCTACTTATGGAAACCGAGATCCTGATTGTATGGGCGAGCAGGATTGATGGGCTATCGACATGTTCCTTAAATAGCTCGAATGATCTTCCTAATTGATTCCGTCCAACGGGTAGATTGGAGGAATTCCTTTAGTAAGTGCCAACGGGTATGACGGCATAAAGGAGTATATAAGGAAGACGTTTCAGTTGTTCGAGTTTGTGCGCGATAGAAGAATTCCAAAGTCTGAAGCTCCTTGTTCTTAGTCAATTCATTTTGTTAAGCGAAATCTTGTATGCAAAAGAGAGTTTATATCTTTGAGAAATCTTGAGGAAGTGTGGTAGAGTATCTTCACTATGGAATCAAGGAGAGCTTTGCTGTAACAACTCTTTTGTTCATAGTGAAATCCAGCTGGTGGGCTGTCAGTGCGGAAGAGTGGACATAGGCTTGGAATAAGTCGAACCACTATAAACCTTGTGTTCAAATTTCTCTTCCCTACTCTCTGCTTTACTTTGATCATAATTCGTTTTGTTAACTAAAGGAGAACTTCCTTTCTATTGTCTGCTTAGTATTGCTCTCTCATCACGAGAAATTGTTTTTGCACCTATTCACCCCTCTTTAGGTGCTTATACTAGCTATCTCAGTTTGGAGAATGTTGGGGAGATCCTAGACGATGAAAAACAAAGCATGATGTTGTTAGCATTTCTACTAAAGTCATGTGAGCACTTTACTGACTTACTCTTACAAGGCTACATTACAATTACCTCTCTAAAGATAAAATCCATCTTGCTCCCTAATGAGTGGTAGAGAAAGTTGTGAGATTACAGTTTGACACGTGATGTAGCACATGGATTAATGATGCAAGGTAGAGATCAGCATCAAGGGTCTAGTTGCAAAGCTAAAAGCAGATTGAAATCGCAATATAGAAAATGCAAGGGTCACATGAAGTGTTTTGAGTGTCATGAAAATGGGCATATAAGATTGTCCAAAGCTGAGAAATAAATGTGGCGGGTAAAAGAGAGCACCAATGATGTGAAGGCTATCCTATGTGTGACTACTAGTTCGTCATGAGACAAATGGGTGATAGCAAGCAATAGATACAACGAATGGGTGATAGCAAGTAGTAGATATATACTTGTATATGTTCAATATAAATATATTCGCAGTTTCTAGCTATAATGTTCCCTATCATTTGTCCACTTATAGCCTTCCCCTAGCAAGCTTCACCCTTAATACATGTTTTATGCGAAGTATGATAGAATTAGAAGGTCTCACAAGGTGACCTTCCACCACATGAATCTCATAGTTATGTATTACAGTGAATGTGAATAATTTCATATGCCTAAAAGCCACTTCTTTTCCCCGACAAGTTCTTGGTCCGGCATTAAATACTGAAAGCTTGTCCAACGATTCGTGCCTAATTCCTCCTCCCTCCGAAATCCATCTGTGGTCTAAATTTGAAGCAATCCTCTCCTCATAATGATTTCAACCTCCCCATTGCATACAAATGAAAGATTATTTCCTCTCTCAAATAGGAAATTGAAGTCCGGTGATGTATAAAAGAGAGTCGGCGACATGACACGAATAATGGACGAGAAGTAGGTGAACCATGGGCGGGCTTGATCTGGCCCATTCTATAGTTGTTTTTGGGTTGAAAGTAGTTCTTTCTTCTTCTTTTTTGGGTCGCAAAACCTATTTTATAGTTCAAGCAAACAAATATATATAATAAATATGCAAGCTGCACGGGCCTACCTCGAGCCCACTCAAATTGGGCCGGGTCCTATAGATATAGGCCCTTGTGGCCCAAGTTGGACATGGGTAGGTTCGTGGGCCACCATTTCATAATCAAGTCTTCTTCCTATGGAAATGAAATCTATGTATTGAGAAATGGACGAATAACCACATTGGACTCATTCAAACGTGAGCAAAACCTATGCCCTCAAGAATAGCATGGATTGGCATGGAACGTGCACTAACCATGACTTCAACAAACAAGAATAAGAATGAGAAATGAGAAAGAAGAAACCCAAAAAAAGGAGAAGAGAGAATCGATGTAGAATTGTAGTCATGATTTCATTTGCTAGACAAGAATCGGAGACATGAAAAGGCTTCAGAGAATGGCCAAACCGTTCATTTTTTGGGTCTTGGTCTCACTCCACACTCGAGCACTCTCCACATAAATTAGAGATGGAGGCTGTCGCGACCTCTTTTTCGGCACCCAATTAGGGTCAAGTGCCTGCGGAGGCTAATGGTTTGGCTAGGTCTATTCGGCTTAGCCTGGGCTCTCCCAAGTCCACCAATTCACGACTTAATAGTTCAAGTTTTAACCTAAAAGTTAATTTTAAAAATGAGTCCCCACTAATCGATTTGGGGTGGGTCGATTAGAAACCTGAGCGAAGTATCGAGAGAAATACTCGCTTCTGCGTAACTAGAGAAATTAGGATCAAGGACTTGATTACACTAGTTAATCACTAATGCCCTTTTAGTACCTAATCTTGTTTAAATCCTAAGGCTTTTGGATTTTTGAGGGATTTTTCATACATTTGTGGAAAAAAACACATTTTTAGGTCTTTTTCAATTTTATAAAAAGCATTTTTTGGATTTTTGACCTTTTTTGAAAATATAAATCATTTTTGACTTTTCTTTGACTTTTTTGGCTTTTTTGGAAAAATATGGGATATATTTTTTTCAAAATAAATTATTTTTTATTATACTTTTTATTAAAATATTATTTTTATAATTATAATATTATTATAATAATATATTAAAAAAAATGACCCGGGTCGAGATCCTCGAGTTGGGTCCAACTCAAATTGCGAGACCAAGGGCCCAGAACAGGCCTGAGGCGTGGACTTGACCTAGAAAGGATTTCAAGCCAACTATTAAATTCTGGCTCAATCCAGCATATTTTTACTTGAAAAAAAGGCTGCCCAACTGAAGCTTTTAGGCCAGCTGCGATAGGCCCACACGGATGCAACCCTACTCGAAGGGCTAGAGGAACTAGGTTAGCCCGATCTGCAGGCTAACCCAATTCGATCCCCTCTTTGCTGCAGCCCGCCCACAGGGAAGAAGGCGAAATCGATTGGAGAGGCTAGGGAGATGGTGTCAGCCGAACAGTAGCTCGGGGTTCAACGGCGACAACGTAGTGGACGAGCTACAGCCGACCGCCCAACGAGATTGGTGATGAGGCACACGGCGCGACAATGGGAGTCGCAGAGCAGGCCTAACGCAGCAGAAAGGGTGGGGGTGACGATGACGGAGCACACAAAGCTTGTTGTTACCTGTCTGCAACGTTGACACAATACGGCGTTGCCTCAGCTGCCCATTTGCTCTACTTTGAATGCATGTCCCATCCATTGCCAGCTGCTCCACGCGCATCGCCGTCCACCCATCCATCTGGCCATCATGCGCGTCTAGCTTCCTACACGCATGTTGCAGAGGAAGGGGAAGAAGATGACAAAAGGGAGCAAGGGACCGGGCCAAGTTGGAAAAACTAGGCCCTAGGGGCCCATGCTAAGGGAGGAGGAAAAGAAGGGGACTAGGCGCGAAGGCCAAGCCCCGATGGGCCACCTCTTTTTTGTTTTTATTTATTTTTTGTTGTTTTATTATTTATTATTTATTATTCAAAAAAATAAAAAATAAATAAATAAGGAAACTAATGCCTAATTAAAAACTTAATCAAAATTTAGATGTCAACAGCTGCCCCTCTTTGAAGGTGAGCTCGCAGAGGTTGCATTAAAAAACAAATCGATACCTAAATTTTGTCCACTCCTATGTAGTAGATTATATCTTATTTAGGACCAAGTGTCCTATGCAAGAAAGAGCAATATAGTATTATATGTAATAAGACAGATAAGAAGATACTTGTAGTTACTTACTAGGCACGAGTGAGATAGGGTGCGAATCTCGAGTTTGGCAAGTATTAGGGCATCATCTTGGTGACGTGAGAAGATTGCTCCTCCAAGACCCGAACCTTTCTTCTGTCACCTTGATGGGAAATTGCTTTTCCAGGACCCGAACCATTCTTCGGTCGCCTATTAGAATAATAAGTTGTTTATCCGACCTTTCTCGGGGGATGTGCCGATCTTTCTCGGGACATTTGTTTGTGGGTGCCTGATCTTTATCAAGGATACGGGTTTGTATCCAACCTTTCTTGGGGGATGCGCCAACCTTTCTCAACGCATCTATTTGTGGAGTGCTTCATCTCTGTCAAGGACATTAGATGGTACCTGACCTTTCTCGGGAGATGTGCCGACCTTTCTTAGGGCATCTATTTTTTGGGTGCCTAATCTCTATCAAGGACACCAGTTGGTACCCAACCTTTCTTAGGGCATTTATTTGTGGGATGCCTGATCCTCTGTCAAGGACACCGGTTTGTTGCCCGACCTTTATCGGGGGATGCGTCGACCTTTCTCAGGGCATCTGTTTGTGGGATGCCTGATCCTCTATCAAGGACACCGGTTGGTAACCAACCTTTCTTAGGGGATGCGCCGACCTTTCTCGAGGCATCTGTTTGTGGGGTGCCTGATCCTCTATCAAGGACACTAGTTAGTGCCCGACCTATCTCAAGAGATGCGCCGACCTTTCTCAGGGCATCTGTTTATTGGGTGCCTGATCTCTGTTAAGGACACCGGTTGGTACTGGACCTTTCTTGGGGGATGCGCCGACTTTTCTCAAGGCATCTGTTTATGGGGTGCCTGATCCTTTGTCAATGACACCAGTTTGTTGCCCGACCTTTCTCAAGGCATCTGTTTGTGAGGTGCCTGATCCTCTGTCAAGGACACCGGTTGGTACCCGACCTTTCTCGGGGGATGCGCCAACTTTTCTCGAGGCATCTGTTTGTGGGGTGCCTGATCTTTGTCAAGGACACCGGTTGGTACTCGATTTTTCTCGAGGGATGCGTCGACCTTTCTCAATGCATTTATTCGTGTGGTGCCTCATCCTCTGTCAATGACACCGGTTTGTTGCCCGACCTTTCTCAGGGGATGCGCCAACCTTTCTGAGGGCATCTGCTTGTGGGGTGCCTGATCCTCTATCAAGGACACCAGTTGATACCCAACCTTTCTCAGGAGATGCGGCGACCTTTCTCAAAGCATCTGTTTGTTGGGATACTTGGACATTCGCAGATATTGAAAAAGTACCTAGGCATTCACAAGTACTAACTTGGAGGATATCTAGACCTGGTTGTTCGCAGGCATTGAAAGAGTACTCTGATGATCACAAGTACAAACTCTGAAGGGTGCCTGGACATTCATAGGCATTGAAGGGGTACTTGGATGAACACAAGTACTAAACTCTGAAGAATACCTGGTTGTTCGCAGGTATCGAAGGGGTACTTGGATAATCACAAGTACGAACTCAGGAGAATACCAAGTCGCTTACAGGTATCGAAAGAGTACTTGAATGCCCGCAAGCCCTAAATACTCGGGAAGGCTTCCCACCTTCTGGTAGTTGGAATAACGAGGACACACCTTGAGTATTCATGAAGGTCTTCCACTTTTTGGTAATTGGAATATCAAGGACACGCCTCGCATATTCGTGAAAGTCTCCCACCTCCTAGTAGTTGGAATATCAAGGATGTACCTCACATATTCATGAAGGTCTCCCACCTCCGGGTAATTGGAATATTGAGGATGCGCCTGGCATATTCGTGAATGTCTCCTACCTCCTGGTAGTTGAAATATCGAGAACGCGCCTCATATATTCGTGAATGTCTCCCACCTCCTGGTAATGGGAATATCAAGGACGCGCCTCGCATATTCGTGAATATCTCTCACCTCTTGGTAATGAGAATATCGAGAGCATGCCTCGAGTATTCATAAAGGTCTCTCACCTCTTGGTAATGGGAATATCGAGGACGTACGTTGGATATTTGTGAAGGTCCCTCACCTCCTAGTAATAGGAATATCGAGGGTGTGCCTCAAGCATTTGTGAAGGTCTCTCACCTCCTGGTAATGGAAATATTGATGACGTATCTTGGATATTCGTGAAGATCTCTCACCTCCTAGTAATGGGAATATCGAGGATGTACCTTGGATATTCGTAAAGGTCTCTCACCTCCTAGTAATTGGAATATCGAGGACGCACCTCGTATATTCGTGAAGTCTCCCACCTCCTGGTAAATGGGAATATCGAGGATGTACCTTGGATATTTGTGAAGGTCTCTCACCTCTTGGTAGTTGGAATATCAAGGACACGCCTCACATATTCATAAAGGTCTCTCACCTCTTGGTAGTTGGAATATCGAGGACATGCCTCACATATTCATGAAGGTCTCTCACCTTTTGGTAATTGGGAATATCGACAACGTGCCTCGCATATTCGTGAAAGTCTCCCACCTCCTGATAGTCGGAATATCGAGGACGCGCCTGGCATATTCTTGAAGGTCTCTTACCTCTTGATAGTTGGGAATATTGAGGACGTACCTAGGATATTCGTGAAGGTTTCTCATCTCTTGGTAATGGGAATATCGAAGACGCGCCTCACATATTCGTGAAGGTCTCTCACCTCTTGGTAGTTGGAATATCGAGGACACGCCTCACATATTTGTGAATGTCTTCCACCTCCTGGTAATGGGAATATCGAGGACATACCTTGGATATTCATGAAGGTCCCCCACCTCCTGGTTGTTGGAATATCGAGGACGTGCCTCGCATATTCGTGAAGGTCTTCACCTCATGGTAGTTGGGAATATTGAGGAAGTGCCTCGAGTATTCGTGAAGGTCTCTCACCTCCTCGTAATGGGAATATCGAGGATGCACCTGGGATATTCGTGAAGGTCTCTCACCTCCTAGTAATTGGATTATCTAGGATGTGCCTCACATATTCATGAAAGTCTCCCACCTCCTAGTAGTTGGAATATCGAGGACGCGCCTTGCATATTCATGACGGTCTCTCACCTTCTGGTAATTGGGAATATCGAGGACATGCCTCGCATATTCGTGAAGGTCTCCCACCTCCTGGTAGTGGGAATATCAAGGACGCGTCTCGCATATTCGTAAAGGTCTCTCACCTCCTGGTAGTCAGGAATATCAAGGACACGCCTCAAGTATTCGTGAAGGTCTCTCATCTCCTGGTAATGAGAATATCGAGGACGCACCTGGGATATTCGTGAAAGTCTCTCACCTCCTGATAATGGGAATATCAAGGACACGCATCACATATTTGTAAAGGTCTCCCACCTCCTAGTAGTTGGAATATCGAGGACACGCCTTGCATATTCATGAAGGTCTCTTACCTTCTAGTAATTGGGAATATCGAGAACACGCCTCGCATATTCGTAAAAGTCTCCCACCTCCTAGTAGTTGGGAATATCAAGGACATACCTGGGATATTCGTGAAGGTTTCTCACCTCTTGGTAATGGGAATATTGAAGATGCGCCTTGCATATTCGTGAATGTTTCTCACCTCCTGGTAGTTGGGAATATTGAGGACGCGCCTCAAGTATTTGTGAAGGTCTTTCACCTCCTAATAATGGGAATATTGAGGATGCACTCGGGATATTTGTGAATGTCTCTCACCTCCTGGTAATAAGAATATCAAGGACGCGCCTCACATATTCGTGAAGGTCTCTCACCTCTTGGTAGTTGGGAATATCGAGGACGTGTCTCGAGTATTCGTGAAAGTTTCTCACCTCCTGATAATGGGAATATTGAGGATGCACCTGGGATATTCGTGAAGGTCTCTCACCTCCTGGTAATGGGAATATCGAGGACGCGCCTTGCATATTTGTGAACGTCTCCCACCTCCTAGTAGTTGGAATATCGAGGACGCGCCTCGCATATCGTAAAGATCTCTCACCTCTTGGTAATTGGAATATTGAGGACGCACCGCGCATATTCGTAAATGTCTCTCACCTCCTGGCAACATAAACTTGAATGTGGCATGAGACTTACCTGGATGGCCATAGGCGCTCAGAAGGGCTGGAAAACCTAGGTAGCTACAAGCATATAAAATAGTGGAATACTTAGATAAACACGAGCATTTAATGATATAATTTAGGACTACTCAAGCAGGTCCAAGTGTCATGATGATAAGAGAGCATACTTGGGTAACCGCAGGTATACAACGCAATGAGTACTTGAACAGCTACTAGTATTCAATGATGTAATTAAAGTACAACTCGGGCAAGTCAAGTGTCACGGAAATGAAGTATCTTGAAAGTGTCGGGTACTCGAAGATAATAGGATGCTTGATCAATCATCAGTATACTATGAGAACAACTCGAATAAGTTGAGTGTCGATAAGAGAGGGAGTACCTAGACAGTAGTAGATACTTAAAAACAAAGGGATACTCGAATAGTCGCAAGTATCAATACTCTAGGGACAACTCGAACAGGTCGAGTGTCAAGAGAGAGTACCTAGACAGTGGTAGGTACTCAAAGACGATGGGATACTTGGACAATTGCAAGCATCCTTACTATAAAGACAACTCAAGCAGGTCAAGTGTTAAGAAAAGGGGGAGCACCTAAATAGTGTCGGATACTCGAGGACAAAGGGATACTTGGACAATCGCAAGTATCAATACTCTTAGGACAACTTGAACCGGTCGAGTGTCGATAAAAGTGAGTACTCGGATAATGGTGGGTACTCAAAGACAAAGGGATACTCAGACAATTGCAAGATGTCTTGAACATGCCAGATGAGGGACTTTCAGTCTAAAAGGACTTTCCGCTCACTCTCATGGAAAATGTTATTTTATCCTAACCATTGGTGCAGGATTTATGAGGACCACACTATCTCACTATCATCATGTCAGTAGGGGTCCGAGTATTCTCGCAAGTGGTACGACTTTACCAATATGAGAGGTCTTTGTCGAGGCTGTAATGTAGGCTTGGTCAATGGCTTATCAAAGGGGACCATCAAGGTCAAGGCTCCTAAAAGAATTGCCACACAATCATCTTCGGGTTTACCAGTCAAGGACCCTGCGAAAAGAGATAAAATAATTTTGCTTGTACTTCTCCGGGCAATGCTTATAGACATATGAAGTCCTACGTTAATTGAAATGCCCTAGTCTGAAGAGACTTTTACAATAGGGATGCAATGTAGACTCGGCTCATGTGTAAAAGGATGAGAGTTGGTGATTGCTTTGGTATTGTCACTAGTCATTCTTCTCACTGTCATATGGAGGCTCTATTAATTGAACCACAACAGCAACTTTTCTTGACAATACAATTGGCTGTATTTTTTTGGCTGGGGGGGCATTGGTCTTGCTTTTACCAAGCACACTGCTTTTCATGCCTCTAGTTTTTATTCCAATTTTCCATTTATAGGAATTGACCTTGCTTTTACCAGGTACACTATTTTTTCATGCCCCTAGTTTTTTCATTTTTGTTTTCTGAGGAACTGATCTAGGCAGGTTCAAGCACGACACTGTTGTTAGACTCTTAAGTCTTCATCTTTTGCCGATGCTCTAAGTTGTGCTACTTGAATGGCAGTAACTTCTGTTTTGCCTCAATGCGAGGGTGAAATTACAAACTTAGCTGGACTGTACAATGAATACAAGTGCATAGAGAATGAATTGTTCTTCGTCATTCTATGGCACTTAAATTATCGTGAGTGTTCAATATGCAATAAAGACACCTAAAGATTGATGCAAGTGCGAGCAAGAAAATTTCTATCCCCCTTCTCACCTTGTGAGCCTCCAATCTGCCCCAGTGTGAGGTGGTTCTTGACAAGGGTATGAGAAAAGCTTCACCAGTGTATGGGGTTCAAAGGGGGGGGGTAAGCAATGAAATGCCTCTCACTGTTTTGGTTATCATACCCTGCAGCCATGGAATCTTCTACACTCATCTCACAAGTGTATAGATAGGGGACTGTGTGTAGGATATGGCTTGTCTTTCATCATCCTGATGCGCTTCATCCAGCATGCTTAATTAATCTTGATTCTTCATTCAGCTGTCTATTTTGATAATCATTAGTGGAATCAGTGATTCAGATAGATAAAATCATCATGCAAAATCTATTTGGAAAAGGCATGCAGCATTTTAAATATGATGGAGTTTGTACTCTCAAAACAACCGAATGGTTTTTACTCGAGAAACCCTATTAACAATTTCATGGGTGTTTACTTGGTGGAGTTGTATTTACAAATATATCAAAAGAGTTATTCACAAATGGGTGTCGATGAATTGTCCGTAATGAATAGGGAGATGACACAAGAAGGATTAGCCGAGGTTGGGAATTTGATCATTAATTTGATGGGCATCTCTGTTTTTGCCTCTGTAGAAGAGAAAATGCATAAGTAGATCAATCAGTAAGGTCAAAATTAAGTGTGAATTGAGGCCAGAAGGGTTTCTATTATCTTTTATGGCGATATTCAAGATGCCATTTTACTAAGGAGAGTTTGTCGTGCCTTCTACTGATTTGTTATTTGTATCTTTGGCGGTCAGGTGATCCTGCAACAGACAAGAGGGAGCATGTTAGTCACGAACTCTTTCAAGAGTTGAATAATTGGAAGTGATACAACTTTACCCTTCACTGGTTTGTAGATGATTGGATAGACCTGAAGTGCGAGAGGGACACAAAGTCCTATGTCTCTTGCTTCGTTAAGTCAATTATTCCCCCTTTTTTGCAATTGCAGCAGAAGCAAACATTTGCATTAGTGTTTACAGATGGCAACTAGTTGCCATTTCTAAGCATTGAGCCCTGGTCGTGTCTGGGCCGCTTCATCTCCCATACTACTAGGCTGCAGCACTGGTTCTGTTCATGGAGCGTTTATTTTTCCATTTAACTAAATTGGCTCCTGGACAACATGTCTTTTCGCACCCAGTTGGGTCGTTTGATTTGCCCAAATTAACCATTGAGTCTAGTTCTTGAATCCTGATGCTTCCTGTCAATAGGGGAAAATATGCCAAAACGAATTTAGAGGGAGGGAGTATTGGAACGATACCAAATTACATTTCCCCAAAGTTTGTATTTGCTGACTCATGGGGATATTTGAATGTCGAATGACAATTTTTTTGTCTTGATGGAGTTCAACGTCTCTTTTGATTGGCCCTCCTCATTTGTGGCCACGTGTGCATGATTGATGATCGTTGATTCATATTCAACACCTTTCTTCTATGGAATTTTCCTTTTGTCTTTGACCATATGATCATTAGCAACATTGGGCAAAGTCATGTACCTCAAGCTTCCACGGAATCTCAATTGTCTGGATTTTCTCCCTGTTGATAGTAGCCAATTCAAAGGAAGAGAAGAAATTCCTTCCCTGTGCTTCTAGGCTTGTCGAAGCTGGAAATTCCATTGATGAAATCACAACATCTAGTTGCTCGGGCACATTGTGCGAAGAAGATATTGCTCAGACTTGAGACAAAGTTGTGTAGGAGCGAGGTGGAGTGCATAGAGCTCTGAGGACGGCTCGCAATATAGGAAGGCTAAGAGCAGCATGGAGGAGGTTACCCCGCCTTGAGTTACCATGGTATGCCTGCTTTGAGTTCAACCGTATGCTTGTGTTCATTACGTCCCATCTTTCGCTTCCTGTAAATAAGAGAGAGGGGACATCATTCTCAACATTACGTTCAGGGAATAAGACTTACCCTTTTTCTGAAACGGGGTGACCATTTCTGTTTGCCCCTGCTTTCTTGAAAGGGTGTCTTTGAATTTGGCAAGTTCACATGATGCGCCAACTTCAAATGCCTCCTGTCATGTTAAGTCAATGGGATGATATTCGAGATATGAAGTGAATGAGTTAGAGAAATAGACAGGGTTAAAATTAACATTTTGTTTTGACGAAAGCTTTTGGTAATGAAATATTTTCTATTTTCAAAAGTATATATCTTCAGGGGGGAGAAAGCATGAGGAAGCCCAGCCCTCAGTATTCTTCTTGGATGATATTTTTTTTTCATGGTTGGATAGCATCACTGGGCTAGTTTGGAATACCACATCATGCTTTCGAAACAAAATATTAGTACTATACATTAGATTACTGAACATTAGATTACTAGAATGGAAAAAACAATAGTAATACACTAGACAGGATAAAAACATGAAATTAAAAACAATTGAAACCCATGAAAACTCTTATGAAAAGGGGCACTTTGATAGTGTTGGTTCTGAAATCAAGTGCCTTTGAGTTCTTCACCTCCAGTAGACTCGAAATATCCACATGAAAGGACCACTTCATTGAAGCTACAAAAGTGCAATCCATGCAACCAATAGCGATGCTTGCGGGGTAAAGCTCCTATGAATAGCTTTATCATTTTTTCTTCGGCTAGTTGAGGGTAGGTTTGCATCATAAAAATCTCACACCTTTCTGCATATGCTTGGAAATCCTCCATTGGTCTTCTTCTGAAAGGTACCAAGTTCTCGCAAGGCAGTTCAGTTCTAATTTGGCTTTGGTACTGATGCAGGAATGTTGAAAACAGCTCATTCCAATCCCTTATGAGGTAGATATTTGTCATGACGAACCATTGCAATGCAAGCCCTGTAAGACTTTCTTAGAAGGCTTGAGTTGTGAATGATGTTGGGTTGTAGTGCCGACTCATTTCAGCGTGGAAATATTGCAAGTGGGCCACGGGGCAAGTCATGCCGCTATACTTGCGAAGATTAGGTACCCACATTTCTCTAGGGGTCATAATCCTATGAAGGCAAGATGGGCTCACTGTGTCTTGGCTAGGCAACTAGTTTTCCCATTGTATATTTACCGTGGCGGTGGATTCTGCTACTTCAGGAAAGCTGGACTCTACCGAGATCATTTCATTGCTTTCTTCCGGGTCGAAATCACCAAACGAGGATGAGGTGTTTACATTGTCCTCATGGTCAAGTGACAAATTTAGCAATTCATTGGGAGACAATTCATGACAGATGAAAGCTCCTTCTCCTAATAGGCCTTGGATCTTGTGTATGGGTGGGAGGCAATCATACGATGAATGGCTTATTTAATCTGTATAATACTAGTAGCCCTCAGGATTGTACCCTAGGGACTTGGTAGCCTTCAGGATTGTACCCTAAGGACTGGTAGCCTTTAGGATTGTACCCTAGAGGATGCTCAAGTCTTGGTGCGGCGACTCGTTGGTTGTCAGGTTTTGTCTATATTTAGCGGCAGGCATTGGCTCAAATTTCTTAGGCTTTCTTTTCTTGACTCCTAGTCCGGACCTTTTGAGTAAAGCCCTTCATTTTTCCAGCTAGACCTTGTCAAGGGGACTGGGAGATGGTGGAGCTTCACTCCCTTGGTTGATAGGGGTTGGCATTCTCCAGACCTAACTCTTGTTGTAAGCCTGGGAAGCTGCATTGTCGTGCCCCGGTCTTGAATAGACTTTGTGGCACCGGCTTCGTGTGCGGGCTCCTTGCTTTTCCTAGTAGGAAGCTTCTCAGTAGCAGGATATTGTCCGATCGTCCATTTATCATGTAAGGCTACATTGATGTCTTCTTCTGTGGGCCGCAGGTCAGACTGGGCGGTCGGGCTCCTCCCTAACACGGCATGTGTTCTTAAAAACATAGTATCCCTCGTTTCAGCGACCATCAACTCTCTATGCTCCGCGACTATTAGCTCTTCGTAGGGCAATGTGATGTCAACGTTGATATCAACATCATATTCTTGGCGGAAAGCATCGGTTAGTTCCCCCTACGTCTTAAGGAGATTAATCCTCCTTACAATGTACCACCACAAGGTGGGGCCAATCAGGTTTGATTGGTATGATTGAATCACCCTTCGAACTAGGTAAGCCTATAAGTAGGTCTCTAGGCGAGAGGTATTAGCATACCTTTCGCATTCAGGTGCTTGAAGCTCTTCAGGGATCTTAACATCGGCGTAATTAGACAAGTCTATGGGATCTTACCCCTGCAGTTGGCTTAGTTTTTTCATGATCTTTACAAACTGTCTATCCTGTTGGCTATCCTCTGGCAAATTCACGGGTGTCATGAGTGTGCTTGAAGCAGCTATGGAGTTGGACTTGGCTTGAGTGGACTCCATTTGCCTCAAGAGTTGTCAAAGGATAATGGATAGTTGTCCTACGCCATTTTCAATGTTGGCGAGGTGATTTTGTATGTCATTCTGAGTGGGACCTATTGCATGAGGCCATTCGCGGACGATTGGTAGTTGGCGATTCATAATTACTTGTCCACAAAAACAATGTATGAGCACGAAAGTAAAATAAGGATTGACTCATGGCAATGGTCTAAGAGGGTTTTACAGACAACATACTACTGACTTGAAATTAAAATGACAGAACAAAATACAGAAGTCCCTAAACAATGGGACTAAGACAAAATTTCCACAATATTAACACTGAAGGTACGTGATTGCTAGTTTATATGTGACGGGGAGCCTTGTTCTTGTGAAGATTTTTGCTTTCTTGGGCTGGCTTTAAGATGTGTACCCAGCGTATTCCCAAATCCCTTTGCATACGCTCTGCTTGCTCGTGTCGACTAATCTCGCTGATTGGGTGAGGGACGGATGGCCTCAGTTTTGTCAAGATACGATAATTATGGATGTAGGACTCAGAGATTTGATGGGCCTTTTCCTGTCCCTCAAGTCCTTCGGGTACCACGATCCTTTTGTGATGGCACTTACTCCATGTTTCCTCGATAATGGCAATCTCGTGTGCATAGTCACAACTTTGATGGGTGAAAATGAGTTGAAGGATCCTCCTCTTAAAAGGCAGTGGGATTTTCTGAAGGGCTCCATATTGTCGGGCCACCCTATACGGGTAATAGGGGTTTCTTAGGAAATTTGTCTAATTAAAATAGTTTTGGTTGGGAATGTATGGTCTTAGGACCATAAATTTCTATAATGGGAGTGCCGCCGCTTAAGTGAAGGCCGAGCAACGGGATTGGATTATAGCATTTGTAAGCAAAACGAGCTCTCCTTGGTCGTCGCTAGTTCGGTTTAGAGGCAAGTTGGGAATCCACTTCCTACTCTTGCATGTGTGTCTTGCATGTGTGGTTGAATTCTTGGATGTTTAGAGGCTAGAAACCGAAGTACATGAGGTTTGTTCTTGAGTTGCATGCTGTTTTTCGCATGAATCCGCCTGAGCCAGAACCTTGTGAGAGCTTGCATGCATGTTTAGAGTTCGATTTTGACCTTAATTCCTTCATGAAAGTTGTAGCCAACATCTTAAACTACAACATACTAAACTTTGGTACAAAACGGTGGAGATTTAAGGGGTCAAACTCATAGAACCAACCACCACACCATCGGAATACCTCAGGAATGGGGTTTCTTAGGAAATTTGTCTAATTAAAATAGTTTTGGTTGGGAATGTATGGTCTTAGGACCATAAATTTCTATAATGGATTTTCGAAATTATTTGTTTCAGACAATTGCATGAGGCATTGAAATTCGCTTAAGTGAGAAAAGAACCAGACCTGTAAAATTTCTAGGGAGGCTCGCATAATTTTTTCCGTGTTTTCTTTAAAACAGTTAAGGGACAAAAATGTTTCGGCTAAAATTATGTTGACATAACTTTGCCCCCTTGAGATCTGATCAACTACCCATGCCATCGAGGGATTTATGACGTCTCTTTGATGGGAGAAAATGATAAATCCGAAAAAAGCCAAGAGAAAAATCTCACTTTTTTGGGTCATGGGTTGATTTTCAAAACGAGCAGTCAAAAATGCTAGTGGGCTGGAACTTTTGGGATAGTTAGCCAACGCTAGTGATGGGGATCTTGGTATTATGATTGGTTTCAAGAATTTGCCTCATAACATGAACTTCAATTCTTAAAAGTCGTGCTAATCCACGCAACGGGTCAATGCCTATTGGTGGCCTAACAAGCTTATTCTCGATAGGCATTCCGATGATGATGCTGCATTTTTCCAAAGTTGGGGTTAGCTCGAACCCACCAAACATAAAAGTGAATGTCTTCGGGCACCAGAAATGTGCTATGGCCTGTATGACTTCAAGATGAACAAGAATTTAGATCAACGATAGAAGATGACCGACTTTGGCTTCCACACACTCTTGGGCATATTGGTCCAATTGACCCCACTATCTGAAGAGCTTTGCTTTGGGGGCGAGAACAAACCGGATATCGTCTTCTCCCATTGCATATAAACTGAGACTCGAAAAGCCTACCTAAATTGCCATAGGCCAATAAAAAAATGACTGAGTAAAAGCAAAGAAATTACTTTGCTTTTAAAAGGAAATGGCAAGTATAGAGACATGCGCATGGTACGTGCTGCTTGATAAGACTTGTTGAAATTAAAAGGGTGTCTGCCCGTCGCAATCTTGCGTTGGCAGCATACCCTCTTAACTTCGGCTCTACCTAAAGAAGTTCGGGAAAAGAAAGGCAACCTCTACATCGCAATCTCGAGTTCAAGACCGTATCTTTCTTAACATCATCCTAAATATCTTATGGCGGCTCAAGTCCGGTAGCCGGGTTGTGTGTGCCACATGCAGTGCTAAGACACTAAAATATGCATAGTAGTTTATAATCACAAGACATTTTATTTTAACAAAATTAAAATAGATTTCTAAGCTACTAACCTGCATGACAAAAGAAAAAAAAACCTAAGTTAGTAAAGCATTTAAACAAAGATAAAAACGGCCTAAGTCCTTAAAATTGTCCCCAGCGGAGTCGTCAAGCTGTTGCGACCTTTTATCGGCGCCCGATTAGGGTCACTAGACTCTCCCAAGCTCACCAATTCACAACTTGATAGTCCAAGTTTTTAACTTGTAAGTTAATTTTAGAAAGGAGTTTCCACTAATTGATTTTGGGTAGGTCTCAAAAATCAAGTGAAGTATCGAGAGAAATACTTGCTTCTGCACGACTAGAGAAATTAGGATCGGGGACTTGATTACACTAGTTAATCACTAATGCATTTTCGATATCTAATCTTGTTTAAACCTTAAGACTTTTTGGATTTTTGATGAATTTTTCATGCATTTGTGAGGAAAAAAAAAACATTTTTTGGGTCTTTTTCTATTTTATAAAATAGCATTTTTGGATTTTTGACCTTTTTTGAAAATATAAATCATTTTTGACTTTTCTCTTACTTTTGTGGAAAATATGAGATTTTTTTGATTTTTTCAAAATAAATTATTTTTTATTATATTTTTATTAAATCATTTTTATAATTATAATATTATTATAATAATATATTAAAAACGACCCGGTTGGATCCCCAGGTTGGGTCCGACCCGGATCATAGAGACCAGGGGCTTGGAACGGGCCTGAGGCACGGACTCGGCCCAGAAAGAATTTCAAGCCCACTATTAAATTCTGGCCCAATCCAGCAGATTTTTACTTGAAAAAAGGCGGCACAACTGAAGCCTGAAGGCCCGCTGTGATAGGCCCCATGCGGATGCAACCCTACCCGAAGGGCCAGAGCAACCGAGTCAGCCCGATCCGCAAGCTGACCCGATTCGACCCCCTCTTCGCTGCAGCCCGCCCACGAGGAAGAAGGCAGCGCCGATTGGAGAGGCTGGGGTGAAGGCGTCAGCCGAACGGTAGCCCGGGGTTCAACGACGACAACGTAGTGGACGAGCTACAGCCGGCCGCCCAACGAGATTGGCGACGAGGCACACGACGCGGCAATGGGAGTCGCGGAGCGGCCCAGCACGTGGCAGAGAGGGTGAGGGAGACAACGACAAAGCACACAGAACCTGTTGTTACCTATCTGCAATGTGGACACAGCACGGCGGCGTAAGAAGCGGCAACGGGTGGCGAATGGCAGCGGCGGGCGACGGTGAAGCAACAGCGATCCTGTGCGATGCAGCTCGCGGTGGGGCGTTGGGACTTCTTCGTCAGAGGGAGACGATTTGAGACAAACGGTGTCGGGGGACGCAAGATTAGACAGCATTGTTGGTGGCGACTAGATGACGACGGAGGTCTGGCGCAGCGACGGCGTCAAGGGGGTCGGCGGCACAGCTTGGCACGGCGATCGGGCGGCGTCACCGTTGGCTAAACGGCGCCCCTGTCCTCCTTAGATCCAACCCCTTTTCAGTCCCTCTTCGCAGATCTGGAACCCCCTCGAACCGGGACCCCTCCCTCCGACCGGATCTGGATCTCCGGCTGGTCGGCTCTCGGACCTCCTCCGATGTCTCTCGAGTGAAGTGATCGGAGCTAGCTGCCTCGGATCCTCTCTTGGCCGTGTTCCTTGGATATCGTCGTGGGCGGCTGGTCGACAGAGCTTCAGCCGCCGGTCCTCGCACGCCGACCGACCTTGGGGCTGTCGGAATGGCGTCGCTAGCTGCTCCACGCGCATCGCCGTCTGCCCGTCCATCCGGCATCGCGCATGTTGCAGAGGAAGGGGAAGAAGATGACAAAAGGGAGCAAGGGGCCGGGCCAGGTTGGAAAAGCTGGGCCCTGGGGGCCCGTTCGGGGGGAGGAGGAAAAGAGGGGGGCTGGGCGCGAAGGCCCAGCCCCGATGGGCCGCCTCTTTTTTGTCTTTCTTTTGTTTTTATTTATTTTTTGTTGTTTTTATTATTTATTATCTGAAGAAAGGAAAAATAAATAAAAAAGGAAACTAAAGCCTAATTAAAAATCTAATCAAAATTTAGGTATCAACAGAGGCCAAAAGCATGCTAAAGCCAAGGAGGAGAAGCTATCCATTGCAAAGATTGTCATGGGCACGGTTTCTCTCCTTAGAGAATCTCATAAGATCTTGCAGATCAAGACCAAGACCATCGTGAACAACGTGCAGCTCCAATTCTTCCCCCAGATCTAGTGTAAATTATCAGACTTTGGCTAATGATAGATACCATCATTCTCATTGGCGACTGAAAGCTTTAGTATCTTGAGCAAATCTTGAAAATAGTGAAAATAGCTTTAGAAGCAGGGACGCAGCGTACGTCGATGACCAGAATAAGGCGGGCTAGAAAGTGAAACGCGCAAGAAGAGCTTTGGGACTAGCAAAGTGACAGTGGAGGAGACTGGGAAATCCGCAGCAAAAGTTGTGGGAAAAGTGGTGCACGAGATGGTGGCGAAGGTTAAAGAAAGCATGTCTAATGAAAACGAAGGTGAAAAATTGAAGACCCACAATTTGGCCAACCCAAAATTGAGTCAAAAAATGCATAGCTTGAGCATGATGCTTGGTTGCGCCACAATTCTCTCTACCAAAACCCAATCCAAGCGATGTTACAATCAAAAAGAAAATCTCTCGAAGCACTATAAGGCCCACAACTTACCCGACCCAAAATCGAGCCAAAAACTGCCGAAATTCGGCTCAAAATTCCCTAGATCATCATGCGCACGAAACCTTAAATCATTTCTATATATATATATCCTTATAACTGTTAAATCAAGCCTCGCAGCTCAAAATCGAAATAACCTTGTATATCACTTTGATTAGACGAACAAAGGGCATGAGAGGGATCCTGGCCAGCACATGCGAAGCCCTCTCTCTTTCTCTTTTATCTCTCTTCCTTCTTTCTTTTCTTGGTCGTGCGTACCCTCTTGGTCACTCCTTTTCCCTTTCTAAAGAGCTAAATGTCCATCTGTTTTTTAGAAATGATTGGGTGACATCATTTAATCTACTGTGAAAATAATAATTCATTCTGAATCAAATAACAAATAATTATAAATTGTTGTAGAGTCTACTCCTTCAAGAATTTGTAATTCACAACAAATTATTATTATCACAAAGCTAAAAAATTGTCATGTCAATAAAGTCCTTTTTTTTTTTTTTTTTGTGAGCCCCACTCTTGGCAAGTCAAAATATTACAGAAATAAGCCAATATGTAGCCCAAATACCATTGGAGTTTTTCATCTAGAGGGTTTTTTCTTTTCCACGTCTTTAGAAGTTAGATGCTTCTTGAAGAAAGGAAGATCTAGCATTCTTGAGTAATCTGAGAAACATAAATTCAGTTAATAGAATTGTTATATGCATTGGATTCAAATTTTGTGGAAAGATTCTACCCTGATCCATCTAAAGCCCAAGTAAATGATATGCCATACCCTTGCTGGGACTGAATGTTTAGATATTCAAATCGTGTTAAGCCACTTTTGGCGACAAAAGAGATGGGATATCCTGGGAGATGCAAACTCCGTGGTGGCTGAAGACAATTTGAGATGCAGCATATGCCACCGTTGTTATATTTTCTGCATGAAGCTGCTGATGATTCTTAGGAGGATGCACTGGAGAATTGGAACTGCATGACAGCAATTATATATACTTGTTCCAAGGTACAAACAACCTCCTCATATTGTTGTGCATGGATGCTGTATAGTAAGCATAATGACTTAGAGCGGTGGTGGTTGGTGAAACTCTTAGTGATAGATGTCGGTTGTACACTCTTTTCTAGAATCCGGTCTATAAAAAAAGAGGACTTTGGGGGATTCACGGTTTTCCTTATAAAAGAAACAACCTCTTTTCTAGATTCGCTATTTTGGTTGGATGAGGTTTGTGGATTTCTTCTGGTTTTGGATTTTTTTCGTGGAACCCAAAAGGTTCATTACCTTTATGACACCTGTGTTTTGTTCACTGTCACTATTCTTATTATAATGCTAGTTACTCTTAGGTAGAGATGTCAAAATGGGTCTTAGACCCATATATGACCCATTTAAAGCATAAATGGGTTATATATATGTCACTTGTTTTTGACAAAAAGTAGTTAAATGGGTTTACTTTTTTTTTTTTTTTTCGTTTTTGATCCTACTCTACACTCACTTCGACTTTTTGCCCCGCCTCTTGCAAAAACTCCCGAACTCATGCGTCCCCACCCCATCCCCGCCGTGGGGATTCACCTCCCCCTTCCATGTTAAAATGGGTTTATTTTGATAGGTGGGTTTTAAGTGGGTCTTAAGTGGGTCTTAAATGAGTCTTAAATGGGTTTGGTTTTAAGTGGATCTTAAGAGAGAGACTCTCTCTTTTCTCTTTAACTTTACAAAAATATTTTTTATAAATACCGAAATTATAATTATTTTTTATTTTAATTTTCTTTTCTTTTTATTTTTTTTTTAATTTTCTTGTTCTTTTCTTTTCTTTCTTCCTTTTTTTTTTTTTTTTTTTTTCTTTCTTCTCTTCCTTCGATCGCCGACATGGCAATGGCCGGCGACCGGCCAAGGGAGCCTCGAGCTCGTCGAATCTGGAGAGGCGGAGGCCTCACCGATGCTCGGCGAGGCTCGAACCTCGTCGATCTGGTGAGATTCAAACTCGCCGGCATCAGAGCCTCGCCCGACACCGACGAGGGGCAAGCTCGAGCTCGCCCGATGCCGGCGAGGCTCGAGCCTCGCCGGATCCGGCGAGGGGCAAGCTCAAGCTCGCTTGATGCCGAGAGGCTCGAGCCACTTCGATCTAGCGAGACTCGACAAGCTCAAGCTCACCCGATGCCGAGAGGCTCGAGCCACATCGATCTAGCGAGACTCGAGCTCATCGGTGTCGGGCGACCACGACGACGGCCGACGGCCGACGGTCGGCGGCCAAAGAAGAAGAAGAAAAAAGAAGAAGAAGAACCAAAAAAAAAAAAAGAAAAAATAAAAATTATATTTTAAAAATAAAAAAATTAAAAAATAACTAAAAATCGATTTTTTTTAAATAATTATTTTAAAAATTATAAAAATTTCCCATTAAATTTGGGTTGTATAAAATTATTTTAGCAATACTCTCTCTCTCTCTCTCTCTCTCTATATATATAAGAATAAGTTTTCCTAAATTTGGTTAAATATGAAAATATTTTATTAATATGGGTTGGGTCGGGTATGGGTTGAAAAATTTACATTAGGCTTAAATGGGTCATAAATGGGTTGATGGGTCCATTTGGATCGACTCATTAATGACCCGATCCAAACCCGATCCAACCCACCCGTTTGACACCTCTACTCTTAGGAAACACTTGCTTTTAACTCTTCAATTCAAAAAGGTTTGGTCCTTCTCATTTTGATTTTTGGTTAAATACTTCTCCAGTAAGGATATATAACTAAGTCTTATGAGCATAATCACTTATACATAGAATTGTTCCTCATTGCATTCCTCGGAATTGTTATGACTCGCAAAAGGAAGAGTTGAGAAGTGGAGACTGGATAGTTGTTGATGAACCTGTGTTAGTACAATGCGAGAAATCATTGAAGCAAGCTGTAATTGATTATATATCTCATTACACAGCCTTGCCATTGTGTGGCCTCTTTTCTCATAGAGTAAATTCTGGGTGTCCAAATCAGAAGAATTTTATTTTTGCAACAGTAATGTATTTAAATATTGATTGAGTAAGTTCTGTGATCTCTTTGACATGGAGCCCTTGATAATGGTATCATAAAAGTGGATAGAATGATTTGACTAGAGAGAAGATTATGGTGGATATCCTAAAAATTCTCAGGAGATGAATTGAGAGATATACATGTGAAATACACTTGATATTATTACAATGTTCAAGAAAGCTCTTTCGGAAAGCAAACTTTTTTGCTCATTTTTGGGCGCAAAATTATATTTCGAAAGCTTATTTTTGACTGACATTGTTATAAATTTTTCGAGTAGACATCAAAGTGTGCCCCAAGCATATGCAAGCATATATTACAGTTGCATGTTTCATCTCTATGGTGATTGATTTTTATCAGAAATTTCTCCAACAAAGAAAGAAATGAAGGCTCATGTATGCTGCATGACTTGTTAAAGCTGTAACTTGTAGTGCATATATAAATAACAGTACACGATAGGAAATGTAAAAACAAGCGGTAGATAAATACTCGGACATGTTCTGCATATATAGGTACACAGTTTTTAGCCATAACATTCCTTGTCATCTGTCCCCTTAAAGCCTTCGCCTAGCGAGCTTCACCTTCAATCCATGTTTCATGTGAAGTACGATAGAATTAGAAGGTCTTACAGGGTGATCTTCCACAACATGAACCTCGTAGTTATGTATTACAGTGGCCGCAACCGTTTTTATCTGAGTGAAAGCCACATCTTTTCCCAAGCAAGTTCTTGGTCCGGCATTAAATGCAACGAACTTGTAAGATGGCTCATGCCTAATTCCTCCTCTCTCCGAAATCCACCTCTCCGGTTTAAATTCCAAACAATCCTCTCCCCATATTGATTTCATCCTCCCCATTGCATACATAACGACGATTATCTTCGTGCCGGGATCAACTTCATGTCCACTAGGAAGGACATCAGGCTTTGCAGGGCACTTGCGTTGAAATGGAAGCGGTGGGTATAGCCTCAAAGATTCGCACACCGCACCATGTAAATATACCAGCTTGTGCATATACTCACTAATATTGAAAACCCTATGATTTTGTTCTTCCTTCGGGATTACAGATCTTATCTCCTCTCTGATTCTCATTTCAACAGACGGGTTCATGGAAAGAGCCCAGAAAAACCACGTGAGAGCTGAACCAGTAGTTTCTATCCCTGCGCTAATGAAATTTAAAATCGTATCCCTAAGGAACTTGTCATTGCATTCTAAAGCGCCCAATGTCTCATTTTCCACCATATACAATGTCAATAAATCTGCACCATTTTCATCTCCCTTCACTTTGCCGGTTCCTTCTCTCAGTTCAACTCTCTTCATTGCTATGCAATTCCCTAGAATTTGGTCTCCATCTTCCCAAGCTTTTCTCAGTTTCTTCTCCACTCCAATCCCCAACAACCTTTGCAGAGTACCGAACCACTCAGGGTACAAGTGGCGATAGAAGAGCACCTCCTCGGCATCATCAAGTGCCTCGGAAATTGGGACTTCTGGGAATTCGACGGACAAGCTACCGGGGTCGAATCCCGTGACGAATCTGCAAGCAGAATCTAAGGCGAACCTCTGGAACAAATCTTGCAAATCCACCGTAACACCACTCTGAGACAATTCGTCGAGTACCCTGAGCAGACCATTCTCCAGCTTGTCCCTAGTCGTCATCAACAAGAACCGATGGAACCGTAAGTCTTTCATAAACACTTGAGCGACCCTTCTCTGCGTACTCCACAGATTGGAGTCGGAGTTGAAGATCCCGTCGCCCAAAACGTCGAACACCCTCTTGAACTCGGGCCCTTTCGGGAAGTTCCCAAAGTTGGCGCTCAAGATGTAGTGGACGTTGGCGGGATCAGCAGTGAACAGCGTGTCCATGCCAGAAAACCAGTGTAACCGGAGGAAGAAGTTGCCGTGGCTCCGCTCGAGAAAGCCGGTGACCCATTCGTGGAAGTGGCTCAGGTTGAGCAAGACCGCCGGTAGCATCCCCACGAGCGGCCAGTTTTTGGGGAGCCCATCGTCGCTTTTGCTGAGGAGACGAAGGACCGCAAAGCAAATCCCAGCCAAGAATATCTCCAAGAAACCTATCAACGCCATTGGAGCGTCCCACTCTCTCTCTTTCTCTCTCTCTCTTGCTCTATGAGAAGGTTTTGGAAGTCTAGTGATATACTATGAAGCACGGACCGTGTCGTGTCCGACACATTTCGGAGCGTTTCAAACACGTTGCCACGTTCGGACACAGTTGGACACGCGGTCAACGGGTGTCGAATTTTCCAACATGTTGTCAAACACGTTTTGACACGTGTGTCCGGAAGATGGAGGGTGGAGGCGAGGGTGAGGGAGTGGAGACGAGCTGCGAGCGACGGCGAGCCCATTACGAGGCTGCGAGCGACGGCGAGCCCGCGACAGCAAGAGACGGTGAGAAACGGAAGAGGAGAGGAAGGCGGTCGTGCGGCGAGGAGGAGGAGGAGGATCAAAAGGAAGAGGAGAGGAAAGGGGTCATGTGGCGAAAAGGAGGAGGAGAAGGATCAAGAGGAAGAGGAGAGGGAAGGGAGTCGTGCGGCGAGTGGCAAGGAGGAAGAGGAAAAGGAGGGCTGGCTAGGGTTTTTGATAAGAAAACTCAAAAAAAAAAAAAAAAAAAAGGAGATTAGGAAAGAAAAAGGAGGGCTGGCAAGAAGGAGGAAGAAAAGGAGGGCTGGCGTGAGTTTTAATTTTGGGGAGAGGAAAGTGACCCCTTATCTGTCACTATCAGGTGGTGGGGGAGGGAAACAGGGGGAAGGAAATAAAAGTGTAATAAATTTGGGGGTGGGGGAAATGGACGAGGGAAAATAGGGAGTGGGGTGTGGGGTGCGGGGTGTGGGGACTTTTTTTTTTTTTTAATGGAAAAATAAATAAATGACATTAAAAAATAATTTAAAAAATAAAAATACTGAATTTTGAATAATGATAAATTTTGGTCATTTGTAAAAGATCATGGATTTATTTAAATAAATTGATTCTAATTTCTTATTAATCATTAGTTTCATCAATATTTTTTGTTAAAGTTAAAAATACGTTTCTAAACATGGATACACATTAACTATGAATATGTTTTTCAAATTTTCAATGAATTGATTTATTAATATTATTAGTGTAAATTCATTGTAAGCTCTTTTTTAATGAATTAATTATTTATGAATTTGAATCAAATTAATTAAAAATAAAAATATTCATTTAATATACAACGTGTCCTAACGTGTTGAAATTCTCTATTTTTAAAAAATAACGTGCCGTGTCGTATCGTGTCGCATGTCTGTGTCACGTGTCCGTGCTACTTAGGTAATATATAGAAGAGAGGAGGAGAGATGACACTGACAGCGGGTGGCGGGAGGTCGACTGGCATTGAAAATTCAAGGACGATTTATGTCTCGAACATTGCTTTCAAATAAGTGGTATCAAATGTCTACATCTCCAAAATATTTATACACATCTCTTAATCGTGCGTCCACTCAAACGATATTATACAGTCTCTCTACTCATCATCCAAATCAAGCACATAATAAAAATTGGAATTTTTCAACTACATGATTGAAAAATAATTGAAAAGTACTTGCCTATCTCCTTCTTGCGATTTCAGCCTTTTGTACTTTGCAACATGATTTCTAACATCTTTTTTTTTTTTTTTTCAAAATTTAAATTCTCATGTCCTTCTTTAACAACTTTTATTTTTTTTCCACTTCTGAGGCTAACAACCATAACTTTTTTGCGACATCCTGAATTTTGACCTCATCTCGATTAAACGAAATGGACATTTTGTTGATGTGCCGATGGTCCTTTTTCTTTGAGTTGGCCACTCACGAGTTAACTGACCTACCAGGTGAAGCCGTTAAGGGATATAAACACGGCAGACTTGAGAATTCAATCGGAAATCGGCTGCTCGACCATAATAATCGGCAAGGTCAATACGACACTGTTATAATCGAATTGTGATCGGATATAGGTCGATTCGACCGAATCAAGTAATTGAATTGCGGGTGATTCCGCATGATTGCGAAATTCATGTCGAACGGCACTAATCCGATTTTTATCGATTTTATACTCGGTACCTGTAATGGAAACCTTGCGATTTTTACAACAACCGAGAGTTGACTACAAGTCGGAGATGCACAAACGTGGATCGAAAATTATCGATCACAGGTCAAACACAATAAAATCCTTAAAAGGTACCCGATAGGTTATGTCGTACTAAAATCGCGTTCGGTCGATTTTAACCACGAAATTGAATTCGGTTTCGGGAATTGGACGTTCGAGCGTGTTACGACTCATTTTTAGGACATCGTCTTATCTTTCAGAAGATTTTTGTCAAGCTCGGAATTTTGCAGAAAAATCAATTTTGGACAACTCAGAAATAAAATAGAAATTCGGATCAAGAGGGAAATTGGATTATTTGGCCCTCAAAATAGTTTGTTTTGTGAAGAATTAGAAGAAAATAGCCATTGGTTGACAAGTAGACTTTGGTGGTCAAGACTTTTGAGACACGTTCTCCCTTGACTTCACGGCCCTCCCTTTCTATCTCTCTCCCCATCCCTTTCCCCCTATTGGTGCGTACACCTTGCTTGGACTTTTGGTCCCCTCTCTCTCCGTCTCTATTCTCATGCGTGAAGACCCTACAGCAGCCGACCAGCCCCAATTTTCCTCCCTTCTTCCTCACGTTTTCCCTTCCTCTTTCTTTCCTCTCACGTTCATCCCCTCCCTCACGCTTTTCTTCTTTTGTTCTGCCGTAGGCCCCCTTTCTTCCCCTTTTCCCTCTTCTTTCCTTGACCGCAAGCCTCTCCTTTCCCTTCCCCTGGTTTTGCGTCCATTTTTATCTTAGTTGCTGCCCACTTCATTTTCATCTTCACTAGCCCACATCCCACGTAGCTACTTCACCTCACGGCACTTCCACCAACGCATGCCTCATCCATGCAACGCCCCATCTTCAGCGCCACCACCACCTTCAACGTCCAGTAGCCAGCAACCACCGCAGCTCCTTCACACGTCCACCACCAGCCTGCCAACGGCCAGCAAGTTCCACCAAGCAAAACCACCAAGCCGAGATCGACCCAGTAGAACAGAACCATTATTGAGTCTCTTAGCCGTGAGCTTGTAAGGCTTTGTCCTTCGCCATTGAGCCTCCGTTGAAGACTCGATAATTACGGGTCTTTACCGCCGTTGCCATGAGCCCATTTTCTCACTAATCCGGTGAGTTAACTCCCTAATCATTGATTAGGTTGTTAATTTCACTTAAGGGGTCAGATTAGTGTAATGAGCTTAGTTAGATTATTGCTAAGAAGGATTAGTATTAAGCAAGTTGAATTAGTGAAATTCGGATCAGTTTACTGGACCCTTGCCATTTGCCATTTTTGTGGATCGAAATGAACTATGATTTTGAAGTTGGTTCCTTCTTGAGAAATGCTTTAGACATCTTTAACTATGACATATATTTTATTCAAGATTTTATGTATTTAAAAAGAAGGATATTTTAGCTCCGGCATTTGAAAACAGAACCTCTGTTTTTGCTGGAACTAGTGACCTTTTTAGATTCACTGGATTTTTATCAACCCTTAGGTTCGAATTTTGAAATTTTTTTCTTTAAACAAGTTGTTTTTCATATATTTTAGTTTAACATACTCAAATTTCATATCAAACGGACAAGTTTTGGACCTCGAACCAAACTGATTTTGGAAAACAGACTTTCTGGAAACGGGCACAGTTTTTGTTACAATTTGAGCGAATTACTTCTATTAATCTAGAAATATATGGGTTAAGGTATCTTCATAAAAAAATGTTCATTTAGGTGTCTTTTATAACATATTAAAATTTGAGAATTTTCTGAGATTGATTAGTTATGTTTCTGGATTTAAACTTGGAAACGTGCGAGTGGCCCGGTTTCTGCCAATTAGGACCGGTTATGGTTTTGTGGTTGTTCCTGATATTGTGCTTGCTAAATAAGGTATATTTAGGGATGTGGTGGACTTGTGGCATGCTGAAATTATGTGTGAGATCATGAGATGGATTGCTCTTGTTGGTTGTTTATTGTTATTACAAAACATGACCTTTTGGACTATTAAATAGAAAATAAATGAGGTGTCGGGTCCGAACATCAAAACTTATTTGCCCAATAAAACAATAAGGTTTTAAACTAGGTGGGTGCAAATTTTGACGATTTAATTTTGAGTATGTGAGCACCTACGAATTCATTTCTAAACGTTTGAACAAAAAAAGAAGAAGAGGGGTTACTAAAGGTTTGTTTTCAAAAGAGGGGGGTTGGGAAAATAAATTAGAAAAGAAATATGGTGTCAGGTTTGGATGCCAAGTTTTATGCGCTCAATAAAATGAGGAAATTTTATACTAGATGTGTGCAAAGTTTGGTGGATTAATTTCAAATACGGGACCCCGTACAAATTTATTTTGGAAGGTTTGAACAAAAATAAAGGGGAGTTACTAAGTTTATTTTTAAAAGGGGATTTTGGTGTTTTGGCTATATAATAGAAGGTAAAACTTGACTTGATCGATGATGTGCCTGCATGGTCAGGTTAATTAAGTGGCTCAGTTTAATCAACCGCAATTTATTTACTTAATTAAATGCAATTTATTTACTTATTTATTAATTATTGTAAATTATATCGGGATAGTTAGTTGTTAGAATTCCGTGCTGATTGTCATGGTGCAATTAGTTTGTGCAATTGATTGTTAATTTGTGCAATTTGATACTGGGTGTTGATTCTTGAAATATTATTTCAAGAATGTGAAATTTCGGTATTTAATTAGAAAAAAAAATACCGCGTGTCGGTTTTTGACGCCGAAAATGTTTTTAGTACTATATGAAATTGTGGGATTTTAAAATGAAAGGGTATCACGCTTAATGGTCTGATTTGACCTTATGTCCACGCACACCTATTTTACCGGATGTTTTCAATATGAAGAAAATAGGCCAATCACATTATTTTAATTGAGGCATTTGAGTGCAAAGCACAATGTCCTTAGCCGGGATTGGATATGCATGGAATCGTTATCGAAACCTGTCACGAGCTGTTAAGCCAGACAATGCTTCTTTAGGAATGCCCTAAGTTAACGGATGTCGGTCGTAGTGGAGGCTGGACTGATACTCCTATATGGAATGCCGTCTAGATTTAGACATTGCGTGCTAGATGGTGCGAGACGACGCCCAGCTATACCGGAAGACCACTGATTGTTGAGTCGGCTGTGACCGTTGGGTCGTAATCAATTGAGACGCATGATTGATTGAAACTGAGGGGCATGATTAGGAGACGAAATTGTGTGGTGCGGTATGGAATGTGCCATAACGATTTGGTCTGGTAATCAGGACCCCTGTAATTGTGGTGATATATGTGTTGAGACGTTCTGATTGATGAGTGCTTTTAATGCAATTATATGTGATATGAATTGTATTGACATGCAGGAGGGAACTCATGCAAGGTGAGTCTCATTGATTGTGTGTATAGGCCGCCTCTAAGTGAATTTGCGCCCTAGTCAAGACTAGGGGGAGGACTCGCTAAGATTTATATCTCACTGGTTATTGTATAACCATTTTCAGGTTCTTAGTGTGAAGAACTCAGAGCTTGAAGCGGAAGAGTCAGAAGCATAGGTGGCTCAGTAGTTCTTTATAAGATAGACTTTCTGTATAAACTTAAGGTGTTTATGAAAGTGTATTTGATTTGAAACTGGTTGTCCTACTTTTCTATCCTATGTATGTTGTTGTCAAGGGATTAGTTAATTCACTTCCGTATGTGCAGTAAAATGAAAAGGGTCGGCGACAAGTCTTGGGAACGTCGCAAAATTTTATCGACCACCGAGGGATGTGCGCGCGCTCGAGATTTGGGGCATGATATTTTTCTCGGTCTTGACAACAACATTTAATTTTTGGGATACTATCCCAAAAAGGAGGCCCTTGGTTACATGTTGTTGCCAAAGCGTGAAGATATGATCTTTTTGGGATACTAGCCCAAAAGGTAGTATCCCAAGAAGGAGGCCCTTGATGTTGTTGTCAAGCATGAAGATATTTTAATAAAAAGAATTGATTAAATGTTGTTGCAGAGCGTGTTCCCCTAATTAATGTCAAATTTTGTGAAGTTCTCAATGATATGATGTTCACTTGAATATTATAACAATTTTAACTACCATAGCTTCTTAAAAAACATTCATTTGAGTGCTATAATTTTGAATTGATCACTAAGCACCATAACTTTTAAAATTGTTCATCCAAGTGTCAGAAATTTGACATGATATAGCACTTGTAGAGAACGTTTTTAAAAAATTGCAGCCTTCAAGTTATTAATTGAAAAGTTATATAACCTTCAAGAGTGCGAATGATAACGCTTCTTGGCTAAGGAAGATTTTTTTTTTTTTTTCAAAATAGTTATTTTCTATTTCTATTCTAGGAAACAATTTTTGAGTAAAAAAACCCGTTTGGTAACTACACAAAATTTCTACTCTTGGAATAGAAAAAGAATAGAAATGCGTTTGGTAACGCAACAATTTCTTTTTTGTATTTATTAATTTTTATTTTTGTTCACGGATTGCCGACCGCCAACCGCCGCCCACCGCCACCCGCCGCCACCACTGCACGACCGTTGGCCGTCGACCGTCACTGCGGAGGCGGTCGGGCGGCTGCGGGAGGGGGCGGCCAATGGGCTGTGCGACGGTAGTGGGTGGTGACGGTTGGCGGCCGACGGTCGTGCAGCAGCGGTGGCGGCGGTGGGCGGTGGCTTCGGGCGGTTGAAGGTGGCCGCGAGAAGAGAGATCAATAAAAGAAAAATAAAAAAGAAAATTAGCTTATTTCTAGAAATTGTTCTTGGGAATAAGAAGCAACTTTTTTTTGCTTCTCGTTTCTGCTCCAAATCTATTCCCGGGCTAACTTTCTATTCCCGGGAATAGAAAAACAACTTGGCGTTACCTAACGGGTTTCTGTTCTTTTTTTGTTCCTCATTCCGGGGAACAAAAGAACAGAAATTTTGAGGAAGAGAAATGTTGTCATGCAGCACCCAAGTGATTGGAAAAAGAAAGTAATGGCATTAAGTGAGTACTGTACATAAGTTATGACACTCGAGAAATAAAAAAAAAATTAAGTCACTCAAGTGAGTGGCATATGAAAGTTAAGACACTCATAGTATACTTTTCCCTTGTAGGTTCAAACCAAATCAAAGAGGCAATTGAACTTCGTTTATTTGGTCGGACTCACTTTGGATCATGTTTAATCAACGGACTCAAACTCGAGATACAATTTTTAACCAGACATGCATTAATTCATAAGTGGACATGAGTAAAAAAGAAATTCATGCCACATTAGCCAACTGGTGAATATTTCCTTCCGTCAATAGCATCAGAAAGGCAAGCAAAAAAAAAAAAAAAAAAGGAATAAAACTTAGCTAACCATCCTTTGTAAAATGACAAAGTGACGATCAAATACGGGCCATGAGCAATTTTTGAGGAAACCATGGACTTCCTCAAATTGAGAAACAAATCAAATAAATAATATTCACACGATAAGAACGACAATTGCTGCCTGGGTCACACGACCTCAAGCAGTGCCACTTGGGTCGCTTTACCTCAAGTGACCGCCGCTTGGGTCGTGCGACCTAGGGCGTCGCCCAAGGTCCCGTGACCTCAGGCAAGGCTACCCTATGGCTAGTGGCCAAGCGCGATTGGTCGGCAGCTAGTTCTATCAGATTAATTTTAATTATTTTTTAAAAAATATTGTAAAAATCGTTTAAAAATGTGAGTTTTACTAAACGGCATTTAAGCCAAAGCTATCTTCCAATGCACTTTAGAATTACAATTTGCCATACACGATAGCATTTCAAAAAATTCCTTTAGCCCAAAGGGATTTGCATTTTCTCAATATCATTTCCCCAAAGCCGAACCAAACGAAGCAATGACATTGAGAAAATACAAATACCTTTGGGCTAAGGAAATTTCTGAAATGCTATCGTGTATGGCAAATTGTAATTCTAAAGTGCATTGGAAGATAGCTTTGGCTTAAATGCCGTTTGGTAAAACTCACATTTGCAAAGGGATTTTATTAAAAAAAAATTAAAATCAAAATTAATTCGATAGAGTTGGCCAACCGCCAATGGCCAGATCTAGTTGCGGAGTTGCCTCACTTGAGGTCAAGCGACCTCAAGTGATGCCCTAGGTTGCACAACCCAGGCGGCGGTCGCCTAAGGTCGAGCGACCCAGGCGGCGTCGCCTAAGGTTGCACGACATTGTGCAATGCCATGGGTCACATGACCCAAGCAACAGTCGCCCGAGATGTGCGACCCCAGGCAACAGTTGTCGAGGACGAGCGATTCCTCAGGCAGCAATCGCCGTTCTTATTGTTTAACTATTATTACTTTGATTTGTTTCTCAATTCGAGCTTGCAATAAAGAATTATGCAACTCTCAAAAAAGAAACAAGAAAAATAGAATAAAAAAGAAACCGTTTGAGGAAGTCCACGATTTCCTCAAAATTTGCTTGTGGCCTATGTTTGACTGTCAATCCGTCATTTTAGGGAGACGGTCAGCTAAGCTATATTATTTTTTATCTTTTTTTCGGCTTGACTTTCTAATGCGACCGGTAGAAGAATATATTCACGGGTTGGCTAATGTAGCGTGAATTTCTTTTTTATTCATGTCCACTTGTGAATTAATGCATGTCCTATATCTCGAGTTTGAGTCCGTTGATTAAACACGATCCAAAGTGAGTCCAGCCAAATAGACAAAGTTCAACTGCCTCGTTGATTTTGTTTGAACCTATAAGGAAAAAGGATACTATAAGTGCTGTAACTTTCATACGCCCCTCACTTGAGTGCCATTATTTTTTTTCAATTCCTTAAGTGTCATAATTTATAAACAACGCTTACTTGATGCCATTACTTTATTTTTATTTTTTATTTTTTTGCGATAACTTGAAGTTTATATAACTTTTCAATTAATCACTTGAAGACCACGACTTTTTAAAAACGTTCACCACAAGTGCTATGTCATGTCGGATTTCAACACTTGGAAGAACATTTTTTAAAAGTTATAGTACTTAGTGATCAATTCAAAATTATAGCACTCAAATGAGTGTTTTTTAAAAGTTATGATAGTTAAGTGGTCGAAAAAAAGTTATGGTATTCAAGTGAACATCGTGTGGTCGAGAACTTCACAAAATTGGGCATTAATTAATGGGACACACAAGGTCGTCTTCTTTTTGTTGAATTATCTACATGCTCTGCAACAACATTGATGAAGGGCCTTCATTTTAGCAATATATCAATACAAAGGTGGTGCTTGTGATTGAGTATACGTATACAAAGCTCGTTGGAAGCTCTTATGACCACAGGAGGAAGACAAAAAACAAAAGAAAATAAAAAAATTTGTTTGGCGCTTTGTTTATCTCTTTTATTTTCTTCAGTTGTCCAATCGGGGGGATTGGACCTAGGCATGTCCTTAAAAGGTTTAAGGAGGAAACAGACGGGAGATCCGCCCTGGGGTGAGAGACCTCGCGCTGTCCTCCATATTCCTTCTCTGTCGGGAAGATAAAAATAGACAGGGAAATAGGGGGCCTCACAGTGGTAAAGGTAGACACCATGTCAGGACTTCAATTCTGGCTACCGCCGGATAGGTAGGTATAGTAGCCTCCCGCGCCTGGAGTAAGTGAGGGTGGATGAAATGCCCACAGCTGAGCTAGCGTGCACACTCTTTCTTGCGCATACGTTGTAAGATTTGTGCTATAAACAGTGGGCATTGAGGGTAATTCTAGGGTTAGGATATATCTGAGTGTGTAAGTGATTGTAATTGTGTATTCTCTTTTTAATTAACGGATTATTAGTAGTTTTTCTCCCCATGGATGTAAGTTTCCACATTTGGACCAAACCACGAAATTTCCTCGTGTCATTTATCATTCATCATTTTAATTTTCTCTGAAAATTTTGTGTCCCAATATATTTACAAAGATCTATTTTGTTTTTATAATAATTGGTATCAGAGCTAAGAGTTATAAGTATGTCTGGAATGAAATTTGAAGTCGAGAATTTTAACAAAAGGAACAACTTTGAATTGTGGAGCATCAAGACGGAGACTCTATTAATAAATTAAGGTTTGCCAAGGCATTAGAGAGCAATGATAAGTTGCTTGAAACAAATGAAAGATGTTGAAAAGGATGAGCTAATGGGGATGGCAATGAGTATAATTTTGTTAAATCTATCGAATGAGGTGTTAATAGAGGTGGTCGAGGAGAAGGATGCCGTAGCGTTGTGGGCAAAACTTCACGTTCTTTATACAATGAAAAGTTTGAACAATTGATTATAGATGCTAAAGAGAATTTTTTTTTTTTTTTTTCATTTTGTTATGTTAAATGTACATCCATCAAAGCCCACCTAGACGAGTTTAACAAACTCATGATGGAGTTGAAGAATGTCGAGGAAATCCTGGACGATGAAAACAAGGCATGATGTTGTTAGCGTTTCTACTGAAGTCATGGGAGCACTTTATTGACTCAATATTACAAGGTTGCACTACAATTACCTCTCTTGAGATAAAATCCGTCCTACTCCCTAATGAGTGGTAGAGAAAATTACGATATGACGGTTCGATGCAAGATGTAGCATGTGGACTAATGATGCAAGGTAGAGATCAACATCAAGGACCTAGTAGCAAAGCTAAAAGTAGATCAAAATCACAACACAAAAAACCTAAGGGTTGCATGAAGTATTTTGAGTGTCATGAAAAGGGGCATATAAGACTGTCCAAAGCTGAGAAATAAAGGTGGCGGGCAAAATGTCACAAGTAGGGTGACAGACGTTGTTGATAAGAGTACCAATGATGTCAAGACCATCCTACATGTGACTACTAGTTCGTTAGGAGATGAATGGGTGATAGTAAGCAGTTAATATATTCTCGTATTTGTTCAGTATAAACGGATTCACATTTTCTAGCTATGATGTTCCCCGTCATGTGTCCACTTATAGCCTTCCGTTAGTGAGCTTCACCATCAATCCATGTTTCATGTGAATTATGATAGAATTAGAAGGTCTTATAGGGTGACCTTCCACCACATGAACCTCATAGTTAAGTATTACAGCGGCTGCCACTGTTTTCATCTACCAGAAAGCCACTTCTTTTCCCCAACAAGTTCTTGGCCCAGCGTTAAATGCCAAGAACTTGTCCAACGGCTCATGCGTAATTCCTCCTCTCTACGAAATCCACCTCTCTAGTCTAAATTCCAAGCGATCCTCTCCTCATGCTGAGTTCAACCTCCCCATTGCATACAAATGAAAGCGTATGTGACATACGCTTTTTTCGTTGAAACCCATTTTATAATTTTTCTTTTTTTTTGGGGGGGGAAGGTCACAAAACGCATTTTATAGTTCAGGCAGACAAAAATACATAATAAATATGCAAGCTGCACGAGCCTTCCTTGAGCCCACTCAGATTGGGCCGGGTCCTATAGCTATACGTGCTTGTGGCCCGACTTGGACTTGGGTAGTTTTGTGGGCCGCTAGGTCATAACCAAGTCTTCTTCCTGTAGAAATAAAATCCATATATTGAGAAATAGACAAATGACCACATATTAGACTCGTTCAAACGTGAGCAGAACCTATGCCTCGAGAATAGCATAGATTGGAATTGAACGTGTGCACTTACCACGACTTCAACAAACAAGAATGAGAAATGAGGAAAAAAAAAACCCAATAAACGGGGAAGAGAAAAATTGATGTAGAGTTGTAGTCATGATTTCATTTGCCAAACAAAAATCAGAGACATGAAAAGGCTTAGGCGAATCGCCAAATTGTTCATTTTCTGGGTTTTGGTCTCACTCAACACTCGAGCTCTCTCCACCGATATAGGAGATGGATGCCAAAAGCATGCTAAAACCAAGGAGGAGAAGCCATCCATTGCAAAGATTGTCATGGGCACGGTTTCTCGCCTCAAAGAATCCCATAAGATCTCGTGGATCAAGATCAAGACCATCATGAACAACGTGCAGCTCCACTTCTTCCCTCCAGATTTAGAGTAAGTGATCGCAGACTATGGCTAATGATAGATACCATCGTTCTCCTTCGCGACTGGAAGCTTTAGTATCGTAAGCGAAGCTTGAAAATTGTGGACACAGTTTTAGAAGCAGGGACGATGCGATTGTCGACAACCAGAACAACGCGGGCTCAAAGGTGGAACACGTGGTCAAGAAGAGCTTTGGGACTAGCAAAGTGACGGTGGAGGAGACTGCGAAATCCACAGCCGAAGTTGTGGGACAAGCCGTGCGCAAGACAGCGGAGAAGGTTAAAGAAAGCATGTCTGCTGAAGATGAAGGCGAAGAGTCAAAATCAGAGCTTTAACGAAAAGATTGGTCAAATGATGCTGCCGTATTAGTTTCATTTTTCCTTTTCTCCCTCAAATGTTGTACTAGTTGATCAGCAAATTCTTGGATTATCTCCTTGAATCAAAGCTGCATTTGCATGCACAAGCAATTGTACTCTTGATCTTAATCCCATCTCAGCGTCTCCAGATGAAGGCCGAAACAATTCCGGTCGAACAAAAGATCAGGCGGCAAAAACCCAATGATAGAGCAAATCTTTTGTATGCATTGACTTCCAAAGTGAAAATTCTTTCGCTCTTATCAGCAAAGTAAAATGCAAACAATGCAGGTTTTTTCCATATGAACTGTCACAGGTTAAGATCAGTTCCTAAAGAGAGAGAATCAACGGTGGACGGTTGAAAGATCACACCAAAAACTCAAACCGCGAAAATCTGATGAAATAGTCAACACTAGTTTGTTCTTTTGGCTTGACTCCTAACAAGTGCTCAAAGATGCCTTTTCTCCTCGCATTTTCGTGGAAGAAATGGGGAAAAGCCATGCAAGTTATGAAGTCCTCAAGTTTAATTTCTCTGGTTAGTACCAGAGATAAGGACATATAATTTCAGTCCTTTGGTGGCCAGTACAGTTTGCAAACAAAAGCAAGAATCGCAATGTCATGTAGAAAATGAGATTGTCTGATTAGCAATTGAATTTGGCCCGTGTCGACTCAATCACGCATGTAAATCAAGGACAGCACAGCAACCCCAACTACTAATCTCTAGATAAATCCAATAGACCTTGCCGCAAGTCTACAACACAGATTTCGACCCAAAGCTTGTTCAGGAAAGTGAGCTTACCCAATCCAGGTAGATGGATATTGTTTCCCTAATGGACTCAGACGACAGAACAACAACCAACTTTCAGAAGAGGTAACACATCTCTGTTTTCCTGGGAAAGAATGATTCTTATATTAGGTTGAAAAATAGTGTGACAAGTTGATTGCAACAAATAATTTGTACTTTCAGATTCATCTAGATATCATACATGCTCTCTAAACCTGTACTGGACACCTCTCAAGGCAACAAAACCCAACAAAGAAAGAATCTATTAACCCCGTTACAAGCGAAAAGGAAACAAATTGAAGAAATCATGCCACATTTCCAATAGCGAGGCATGGTCCATTCATGTCCCAAGATGCAAGATGGCAGACACTATCACACGTTGATGTCGGCACGCTTTGATCTGCCTGTGCTGCTGAATTCAGAGGAACTACTGTATGAAAATCTCGGAAATGTATAGTTCTCAGATACTGAAACTGGCTGCTGAGGATACAAAGTGGGAGGTGGTGTAAGATTATGCTGTGCTGGGAGAGGAGGGAGAGAGTTATAGTTGTAGGCACCATTGTTCACACTGCATAAAAAACAGAACCTTGGTAAGAAGAAAAACTGCAAGTTCTGTTTTATCTACGCCTATGGGTAGAAAAACAGGTATGTATACTCTAGACAAACAGCAATCTCATAGCATCAAATTCCACACGTTTTATCCTCACAGTAGATTCCAAACTACAAATTGCATTAAGAGCACGACGTCATACATTAAAAGGATATTCAGGTCATGCAAAATCACATCTTTTTGTAATAAAATTGGAAGCACAAACAGGAAGCCGGTGTTTCTACATCATTAATAGCTTGCTTAGCTTTCTTTGGAATTATAAAAGGTCAAGAAATTCTGAAAGGAACATCCCATCTAATCAGTTAATGCTGGCAGAAACCACACGCAAACATAGAAAATATCCAACAGCTCAGTGATGAATGAAGTTTATAGAACATTTTAAGGTTGATAGTCATTTGCAAGCAAAGTTGAGAAAAAGGCAAGATGAGCAAACCTCGTATTCTTGTAAAACTGTTCATCATCACTCAAATCATCATCCAAACGCTGGGAAGTTCTCTGTACTGGAGAGACAGACCATGGGTTGGCCGAAGGCAAGTCATCTGAGACATACCTTCTCCTGATTAACTGAAAAAAGAGGGCTCACTTTCAAATCAAGCAATAGAAGAACAATCTCTAAAGATGACGGATAAGTATACCTACCATCTGAAAGAATTTCAATATAGCTTCCTTGTCATATCTTGATTCTTTGGCAGCCTGCATTGTCAAATTGTAGAGTTCATTAATAAAATATACTTATCATTGACTCTGAATAAGTATGGAGAAGACAGCCAACAATAAGTGAGTACTTCTCTTGATAAGTTATTCTTGAAATCATCAATTAACTACCGTTGAAATTTCAAATATTCTCATTCTCACAACAGCATATTTTCAATGAACATGAGCCTCATAAAAAAAAAAAAAAAAAAAAAAAATAATAATAATAATAAAATAAAAAAAGAGGACTAAAGTGGGCAACTTTATCCAGATGATGCCAAGTACTTGCACATCTTCCCAAGTTTATAAGACAACATATGCTAAATTAAATCCAACCAAGTTCTTTAACAAGGTAACTTCATTCCAAAGATCAATATTGCGGACCATTTCAGGGGAACTTGGCATTAAATATCCAACAAAAATTAAGGAGCATTTCACAAATGCCTGCATTTATTATATCAAAGAAGCGAAATCAGAGACGTGACTAAAATAGAATTGATTACACCAAGGAAATTAATCACTTTTCAAAGGTAAATATAGATTAAACAGCTAGCGGGAAGTTGTTAACAAAATAAGATCAACAAAAGCCTAAGCTGAGATTATTACCGCAAGGAGTCCACCACTGCCTGGAAATGTCTCTGTCAGTGGAAGTTCCTCACTGGATGGCAGTAAACCTTGCTTCTCAACCCACTGGCGGGCAGCATCCACGAGATTACCACTGCTTCCTCTTATGCCCTCTTTCGCAGCTACATCTGCTTTGTTACCAATAACAAGGTATGGAACAGGAAGGCCACCAGGACCTCCAGATCTTAGAGGAGCAGTGAATGTTCCAGTTGCTGCTACTTCAGCTGCCCATTTCTGCAAGCTTGATTTCGTCCTCCTTTGAGAGAGATCATGGACAAAAATAACACCTATAGTTGATAAGAATACACAGTTACACGTGGATAGTGAATAACTTATCAAGAAATCCGAAAGGTGCAGAGGTAACACGATTAAATTTTCAGCAGTAAGAGAAACCAAAGTTCCATCTTCACACTTCGGACAAGGACAAGGTTAGCCACACACGACCAGTCACAGATACATAAAACTACATTGATGTAACATGAATGTAATATCATGCATATGGATGCGATTCACTCATTCTACCTCCTCTCCTAGGACAAACTTAAGTCTGTCAATTTTCAAATGACAAACCAAAGATTAAAGTTTGTTGCCGAAAGAATGTTAAGATTTGTTCAATGTTCATACGGTAAATATTAAATAAACACTCACAAGCAAACATGGTGAAGCTCTTAATCCCAAACCTGACAAAACACAAACTGCTAACACTTCATTCAGATGCCAAATGAACCACATCTTAAGATGTAACAATTAACCTGATTGTTTACTTGCAGACCTGCAAGTGTCAGGTCATAAAACAGACAGTACAGATGCAAGGTGCAGAGACTTGCCGTTTTTTAATTCATGCGGAAAGGATTCCCATTTTAGTTCACACAACTTAACAATAATTTAGCAGATCTACACATGCTTAAGTAGACATAACTATAATATAGCAGATCTGGACATACAAAAGTAAACTGATTCTCACCATTTATCTGAGAATAGAAAAGAGATCTGCAATCTTTGTAACGATCGTGGCCTGACACGTCCCAAAGTTCAACAAAAAAATCTCTGTCAGCATCACCACTACTGCTGGTCGAAGAGCTACCAGAGTTTCCATCAGAAATAAGCTGGATCAGGAAAAAACAGAAAAAAATTAATGTAAAGCTTGATTCCAGAATTATCAACGGTCTCCTATGGGGACAATCGTAGTTAGAGCATACCTTCAAACTAACTGCACAACCAATCGTTTGGGCAGGACGGGCAATGGAAAATCCTTTGACAATCAGATGGACGAGAGACGTTTTTCCCACACCTAGCAAGATAGCAAAAGTGATTAGATGCATAAAACGCAATCGATGCATGTGAACATAGATGTTTACATTTCCAAGTGCTGAAAAAAAACATAAAAGAGTATATTATAAAAGCAGCACATAAGCAATTTGCTCTAGGTCGAAATTGCATCTCTATTTATCAGGAAAAAAAAATATATATATATATATATATATATATATATATATATATGTTTATTAACATAGTGCAAATGTTGCATAAAAAGAGAGTTCAAATTTGTATCTTAAGGGTCCCCGCTAGACCAATTGTTTGGTTCTAATCACAACGGAATAATAGTGAAGCCCAATGCACTCTCCAATAGAGTAAATATGGCTTTGTTCATGTGCTGTATTAGTATCTTCTTTTTCAGGAATTCTTCATAATCATCAGTGAGAAAACTGCAACATGGAGGATTTGTATAGACATGGTTCAAGCTTTCCTCCATCGTAATGATGACATATCTACAATACAGTGAAACCCATGAACGAACGCAGTAGACCGTAAATTTCAGCAGTGTAACTCCTTGTTCTAACAAAGGAAGGAACTAACCCATGAAGTTACCGATCTAAAGTGGGAAGAACAAGGGGAGAGATTCCCATTTCCAGAAAACAAAGATAATCGAGAATACTTAACTCTTGCGCCCACATACTTGGCGAATGGTATCTTAATACTAATGTGCTTATGGACAATCTTAGAGAACGATGACCTGAACTCTGACATCTAACATAGGATAGAAATTTCAACACTTTCGTCCTTGGGAGGCAAATACCCTACTCACTCTCCCCCTGCATTTCCCGTTTTTACGGCTTAATCATCGCAATCCTCCCACATTCCCTCCCCAATGCGAAATCACTAATCAGATTTACTTCGACAGCTACGACATGGCTGAGGAACAATTCAACCCATTATTACCAGCTCGTGAAAACCAATCGCAACCTCTCAGATGCTCCAAATTGGACACGCAAAGCTCAGAAGAACCAACAGCATCAGAATGAAACTCACCCGAATCGCCAACGACGAGCACTCGGACCTGCCCACAAGGCAGCCCCCCGTTATGCTCCTTGACCTCCTTCTCACGTCCCCTCCAAAACATGTTTCCACCGCCAAAAAAAACCCTCCAACTCAAAACCGTGCCCCAATCATGTCCCGCGAAAAGCAAGCTCTCGATCCTCAAACCAGGTCAAGACTCAAACTTTAACGCCCAAGAACCCTCTCCATCACTGAGAGAGCGAGTTCTTGGAATCCCGAGCTCGGCAGACGCGCGCCCCCCCAAGAGACCCGACCCGACCCTCGTCGAAAACCTCCAAGAAAACGGGGGCGCTGGCTCGATCGGCCAACTGGGTGTCCGTCGAACTCGCTCGCCCTGCGCGGCACGCGGGAATTCAACCGATCCCGGCTTAGGGAATCCGACGGTACGGCGGCGGCGGCGGCGGCGGCGACAACGCCGGGAGCACTCCGAACGACGTGGCGGAGCGGCGGCGGCGAAGCGGCGAGAGCGAAGCGCGCCGGGAAAATGGGATCTCGCGAGAGGGAAGGAGGAATTGGAATTGCTGCCGATCAAGGCGTTCCGATTCGGAGATCGAAGGTGATGCGTGCGTAGATCTGCCTCCCTCCTGTTCACTGTTTATCTCCCTCTCTCTCTCTCTCTCTCTCTTCTGAAGCTTATTTTCTTTTTTTTTGTTCTTTTTCTTTTTTGGGGGGACAGACGCATGATCTGATTATCTTTTTACTTATGAACCTCCTAAAAATATGCAACGATGTAAATTCCTTTTTCTAATGCGATCCAAATCACTCGTTTTCTCATTTATTGATCCTCCGAAGCTTTGCACGCACAAACATTTTGGGTGCTATGCTGTTTCTGCCTGAGAGAAAATATCTTGAAAAATATGGAGAGTTTCTTAAAATATAAGAAAGCTGTTTGACAAACATAAGTACAAAAAAAAAAAAAACACACACACACACACACAACACTTCCTAGTTAGTATATTATGGTCATTAGCCTATTTACCATAGGGATGAGCATCAGTTGTGATCTTACTCCAGAAGTAAATAAAATTGGCTAATGGTGATTTCCACTTCTTGAAATTTAGAACTAACGGGAATAGAGTTCTCAATAAAAGAATCAAACCACATTGGACCGAATTAGGAATTGGCTAATCCTAAAATAGAATTTATGGCTTAAACTCCGCTCTTTGGGCTTCAATTCATCTTCCCTAATTGTAGTAAGATACTAAATTTACTCTCTTATGGAATTTATCGTGGTTCGATCCCTAATTGAGTATCAAATTTTAGAATGAATATTTTACCCTTTCTTTGATTGTAAATTTTTAGTTTAATTTTGGCCGATTCTACAAATTTTATGATGTAGAGAATTCATGTTCTCGATTGTGAGTTTACCCATTTTGACTCACTACATAAAAACAAAATAAAACAAAAAAAAAAAAAAAAAAAGCTGATTTTAGTCCTATTCAGAAGTCAAAATTTACCCATCTTGGAACCAATCAATCTTAATTTATCACATTAAATTCAACATTTCAAATTGACAATGACACCAGCCGACTCTATCTAACTATTATTAGCCCAGACCAAAAATTAACAAATTCTAGGAAATGAATTTCACGTACGAGGAAATGCGTCAAAATTAGAAAAATTAAATTAAATAAAGTAAAAGGTTGACGAAAGAATATTAAGGTGGAGCGACAGGAAGTGAGTCGTCCACGTTGACAAGTTGGGGAAAGAACCTGAAAAAACGCAATGCCGTTTTAGATTCGATTCCCGTTTCGCCTCCTCCTTCAATTTCGCCGCATCAAAGGAGGAATCTTTACTCGCCCATCGATCCATCCACCCATCCGTCCATGGCTGGATCGTCAACGGGATGAAGTAAATCCTCTCCTCCGATTCTCCGCTTTCCGGTCAACGAATTCCATCCTGAATCTCCATCCCTCTCTCTCTCCGTCTTTGATCACGTTCGGTTCCTCGTCCGGTTCATCGCGCGATCCGAGGGTGTCCTGTACGCGATTCAGATGGCGGTACGAGATCAGTGTGTGCTTAGTACATTGCTAGTGCTCGGCTTGATGGGTTGTCTTTTGTCCGGATTTCGCGATTTGGGTCGGCGTCTGCTGCTTTTTTCGGATGCCTTTTCGACCCTTTTGTTCGCAAATGCTTGCTAGTTATCTAGGATCAGCGATTCAGCATCCACTTGGGATCTTCTGTTGTTTTGCGTACGTCGTTGTGGGCAATTTTCGTTTGCTTTTAAGTGATGATTATTTTGCTTTTGTTTTCTGGGTTTGTTGTGTTTGGACTGCTTGATGATGGGCTCATGGTGTTTGCGGATGTAATACATAGGAGCGCTTTTGCCAGAAGCTTGTATCTGAAGCAGTCGCCTCTCATTGGCAATCACGTCAATACTCTCAGAAACGGAAAAACGCGACATAAAAAATAGAGCTTTTTCCATGTGCTGTAACTTTCCTTATATGCCCTGACTTAGCTAATTTGGCAATCGCCTGAAACATTTTCACCCCGGAAAAATAGCTGTTGTGCAGGTTTTCCAACAATGTTCTGCGTGTGTCAAGAGAGCAGTAGAGTTTCCTGGGTAGTAATTGATGCTGTTTTGTGAGATTAAAGCTCATTGCACCTATGCTTGTGGATACTTTGTCTGTGCCTTTTTTATAATGTCCGATTATACTTTTCACTCTGGCTGAGCTTAGCTCTTTCAACTGGTGAAAGGGATGACACCATTTGGAATATCAAGTTTTCGAGGATTAGCCGCGTAATGTAGAATGGCTGACTCCTGCGTTTATTATGTGAATAGACTCAAATCTGGCAATCTATCATTCTGCTGTTGTACTTTTGTTGCTATGCTATCTGGCTGTTTCAGCTTACTTCAACTTGGAGTATCGTCAACTGCGTGTTTATTGGCTGCAATAACCTTTTCAGTGAAAATGAATTGTATGGTGTGAAACATTGACCTTTGATTACTCTCTAGTGTTTGCAATGGCACAATTGGAGCCATTTTAACTTACTCAAGCTCATAATGAGAAAAAGGAAGGAAACATGGAGAATAAAAAAGTCATGGGATTTCAAGGAGTTCATGCCAAGAACCAGTTTCTCTCTTTCCTCTTGCTTACCTGAGCATCTGTGAGCTTAACTAAGTCATTTGCCATCAGCTATAAAGGTTGTCGTGCCCAAAATCATATTTGATGGGTTCGTCCAACCTTGCCACTGTGAGCCTGCAGAGGCAAAAATAGAACAGCTAAGCCATTGCTTTTAGCCTTTCATTTTTTCTCTGTGCAAATAAAACACTAATGTCCATTTGGATTGTGACATGATGCTCTACATCGGCTCTATTATGTCGGGCAGTGGTGTCTCTGGTTTGAACTCCGATAATTGATACGATGCCATGTTATATTGTTGTCCTTCCCTTTTTGATGATGAACTTATATATAATCCAAGTAATTAGAGAGCTCTAAGTGGAATTGCCATTGTTGGTTTACAGTTCTTACCTCATGGATGTGGCGGCTGATGGGGCATAAATGGGAAGAGCAGTCTTGCCACGAGTTCTCTGCCTATATCCAGTTTTTGCTGGCGATTAACATCTTGATAGACAATGGTCCCGGTGACCTCTTGCCATTCGACCATAAGCTATAGGCCAATACGTCCATCTGATATCGAAATCTTAGAGCAGATTCATGGGGATATATTTCCCATTAGGTAGTCTAGCCCTGTAAAACTTTGCTCTTTCGAGGTCTTTCTTTTGTTTAATTAATGTGGATATGTAGATCGACTAGTTGCTTTTCTTAAATGAGCAGTTGAATCTACAGGTATGAATCTGAGTTCTTCCAAGATGTTGCCCATGGACGTGGTATAGTGTCTTGGGCAGCTGTTGACCATAGCCGTGATGATGGAAAAGACGATGAGCCAATTGGATTCATAACAGCAAGGGTTGTTCTCGCGACAGAAAGTGAGGCAAGTGTCTACTTTCGTTCTATGATCACTTTTATTGAAGCTTCTTACCACATGGTTCTTCCTTCAGCACGATTGGAGCCAGAAAAGGGTTCTGTGTTATGAAACTGAAGAAGATTCTTTGGGAGATGATTTTGTCATGTGTTATTACATCCTTACAGTTTGATGCCGCACAAATGAGTATCTGAATTTCGATATCTTTCTAATAAGAATTGTGCTTGCAGATCGTGGATCTGCTTAGATATGATTCTGCAGAATCAGGATGGTCATTAGTCTACATTCTGACGCTGGGAGTGGTAGATAGTTACAGGAATCATGGAATAGGTGGGTCCTTGTTCTCTTTCTCTGTGGCTCTTTATCCTGTTCTGTGAGCATTGAAGGAACTAACCTGCTTGTTCTTTGATGTTCAGCCTCTTCACTTATTCTTGAGGTTATCAAGTATGCCTCTAGCATCCCAAGTTGTCGAGCTGTTTATTTGCATGTGATATCTTACAACTTTCCTGCTATACATCTATACAAGAAAATGTCATTCAAGTGTATACAGAAGCTGCCGGGTTTTTATCTGATCGCTGGCCAGCATTACGATTCCTACCTGTTTGTTTACTTTGTAAAAGGCTGTCAGTCTGCTTGCTCACCAGTGTAAGTTTCCAAACAGCTATAGGGGTCTCTGATGCTTTATTTGCCATTTACTCTCTTCTTTTTGGTAAAAGAAAGAATACATGTTGCTCCTCTTATTAGTCTTTAGATTCAATTTGATGACAGTTTCTTTTTCAGAACATCATCTGACCGAAAATTTGAGTTCCAGTTTTAGGTCATTCTGGTGTATTCTCTTAGAGCTCCTCTAGATGATCGATTTCCCCATCTGCTCTTGATAATTTAACTATTGGCATAGCATGGATGCTCTTGGGTTCTTATACTTTACAAGTTCGATATAGTTAGTTGTCTAAGTTGTCATCGCACTGATTTTGAGATTATTGAAGTTGTCTTAAGCAAATGAAAAAACAGATACTTGTCCTGTAGGGAGCTTGTCACAGCCATCATGAGATATGTGAGGAGCGGTTTCCAGTCGATTACTGCAAAGCTATGGAGCAATCAAAAGAAGATCGGCTGGATGGTCCACATGTAATGAAGCTCATTTTCTAATAGAGGTGGCAAAGAACAAGAGAATCTTTGAGTCTCAGAGAGCTGGCAATGAGGGTATACTATATGTATGTTTTATCAAGCAATAGTTAGTATTTTCAGGAATCTGGATATATTGTCTGCCTTACACGTTTTATCAACACACCTCTTGTCTAGGTGTGTTAAAATAATGTCGATGTCATAGCATTTCTTCAGAATTTCAGGTATGATATTTATTTTCAAAGGATGTATGCATACTAGCAATGAATATAAATAATCTATTTTTTTCTAACTCATTGTTCGATGATGATTCATACATTGATGATTGCAGTTAATGTGGATGTCATCTCTTGCCTAATGACTTGACCGAGGAAGTGAGGCACATTTTCACTGGTCCATTGCTCTTGGGGTTACCAGTGAATGATAACTAACTAGTTCCGTGAATTGACCACCGAGCACATGACATGGTGACAAAGAGAGGGGTCAGGAAAGGGAGGAGGAACATATATCATGGGGTAAAAGAACAGAGATAATTTCATCAATGTTTAGTAGAGCTGTCTCTAAGATACACTTGAAGTGGCTATAAGAACATTTTCTGTGTACGGAGGTGTAATTTGGCTGGGAGTTTCAAGTTCACATATGACCATGATATTCTTCCATATCATATAGCTGATCTCTTTTCCAGTGAAGGGATATTAGAGGAGTCGTTCTTCTTTGGAAAATCAGTTCCAACACCTACTTTCGAATCCTTTATTTGAATTCCTGGCAACCCCTGCATGGCTCGATGCTTCATATCTGCCGTCAGGTATCAACAGCTTACGAATGAGACCAAATGCAACAGTCATTCTTTCTCTGTCAACAAAGTAAAACCCTGTTAACAAGAGTCCAAATACATACATGGGTTAAATTAGGTAAGTCCAATGCCATTTACAATGCCAAGTATATGTGCGCTTCTCTTCCCACATGCGGGAAGTGCGAGACTAAAGAACATTACTTTTGCAGGTTGAACTATGAATCCAAGCAAGCACATGTGAAACGGGTCTAATCGCTAATTAGGATTATAAATTGTGAGAGTTAGCGATGCAGCTCACACTGCAAAGCGGAGACAATAGCACCTACATAAGCTATATATGCGATAGAGCGGATCGTTAGGGAATAACGCTACTGCAATACGTGCATGTCAACGATGGCTGCTTCAAATTTGCACAACTGCATGAGGACTTCATTCTCTGTTTCTCTGCTTAGTTTTCTTTTCTCTGCGGATGAGGGTTGTGCACACAGAATGTAATACAAGTCTGAGAGCCACCACATCTTCCAAGTCAGTTCTCTACTGCCTTCTGCTTCTTGCAAAACTTCATCTACTGCTATTGACAAAACTCTCTCTCTCTCTCTCTCTCTAATACATGTAATGTGGGTGAATCTCATTTATTGATCATAATATATGCTGGCCCGTCTCTATCTTAGCTAAGACTAATGATTTTCAAAGCATCAACCTTGCGTGAGGAAATTAATGGAAAAAAAAAAGCTAAACTGGCGGATGATTTTGGAGTGACCAAGTCCCTAATAGAAATTCACATTAATGGATTTTTACATTTGATTAGCTCCACGAGCTCTTATAGCCTCTCACAGTAACATCATGATGCAGGTGCTATCCGATAATCGTCCCTAGAAGTAGTGCACAAACACGGTCCATGCTCTCCGCACGGTCAAGCCAAGCCAAATGCACTTAACCACACGAAAACACTGGTCGGAGACAAATCGAGGGTCGCTTTGATTCGATCAAAGTTCTCAATGAGCAGCGGCAACAACACTACCAAAGGAGGCAGTTTAGGAGGCTCAAAGGCCACTATCCTGGCCACTCTATTCGACTCAGTTGAATACGTTGTGACCATTGGCATCGGCTCGACACAGTCAAGGCTCACACTTGCCTTTGACACTGGTAGTGACCTCACTTGGATTCAGTGCGAGCCCTGCTTATCATGCCACCTTCAATCCAAGCCAATCTTCAACCCGTCTCACTCCTCGTCCTACACTAATGTGCTGTGTACCTCACCCTTGTGCAGTGCTTCTGGATAAGGTACGTATCTTTCAAATACATAGTTCTCTCTTTTTCCTTAATAAGGATTGTGCCTCAAAAGATTATGATTTTTGTTCAATGAGAGAAGGCATTTCTACAAGTTGCTCCGGCTCGACTTGCAATTACCAAATAACTTATGGCAACCAATCATCTTCATCCATGAACCTCGCGACCGATACATTGACGTTCACGGTCACATATGTGATAAGGAACTTCCAATTCAGTTGCGGCAGATTCAATTATGGCCTCTTTGGCAAAGAGGCTGGCCTGCTTGGCCTCGCCCGGGATGGCTTGTCGATGGTGGGACAAACTGCAAGCAAGTATGGCCGATATATCTCCTATTGCTTGCCCTCATCGTCCATCTCAACGGGGTACTTAATATTAGGCAAGACTACGCCAAACTCATTAACCTTGACACCCCTTGCAACAATTCAAGAAAGTTCATTTTTCTATGGCATCAACATAGTGGAAATCGGGGTAGTAGGGACTACACTGCAAATCCTGTCGACAGTCTTCTCTAAGGCGGAGGCTATCATTGACTCTGGGACGGTGACCACCCGACTGCCCCCGACGGCATACAATGCCATGAGGACGGCTTTTCAGAAAGAGATGGCAGGCTACAAAATGGCAAAGAGTTTCAACATCTTTGACACTTGCTATGATCTCCACAACACTCGGTCGTTGTCCCAAAGATAAGGTTTACCTTCAGCGGAGGTGCGTTCATGGACTTGTATCATAGCGGCATATTGTACACCATAAGTGATTCACAGGTTTGACTCACGTTCGCACCGAACGAAGACAACACCAACATTGTCATCTACGGAAACATGCGGCAAAAGACCTTCGAGGTGATCTATGATGTTGCCAGAGGACAACTTGGCTTTGCCCCTAGTGGTTGTCTGTGAACAAAACTATAGAGCGACAAAATTAAACATTAAAAATAAAGAGTATGTTGACCTTATGATGTCACATTTTGGGTATTATGTAAGTCTAGAAACAAGTTACTCGTTTGGTGATGTTTACTTATGTTTATGTTGGAGTATGACTATAAAGATTTGTCTAAGTCACTTCATTTCGTTTTGTCCAAGTTACTTCTCTTTTTGTCCAAGTTTCTTCTTTTTTTGTCTAACTCACTTCCTTTTTTTCTTTGTGAGTTTCGGGAATACCCCCATTCATAGGTCCAAGATCCACGTCTATGAATTGAAAGGTCCGAATGATTAACTCTGCAATCAGTTGTTAGAATTAATAGGTCTTCAAATCGTTCATTTGAAAAAATGGAAACCATTATTATTGGATGATCATGATACTTCCCAAAAATCGAAATTATTGATCAATGGAGGAACAATATCACCATTTTTTTTCAATAGGATACCAAAGTGGATGATTGACTCATTCAATACTAGAAATAATCACAGGAAATCTTTTGATAACACGGATTCCTATTTCTCAATGATATCCCACGATCAAGACAATTAGCTGAATCCCGTGAAACCATTTCATAGAAGTTCATTGATATCTTCTTAACAAAAAAATTTGTGGTCATCTTCTGTTCCTACTGAAGCTTCCTTGTTCTCCTTTTTCAAGAAGAGATATTGTAGATCTTTCTTTCACTAAACTTTCCTGTGGATACTTATTTTTCATGGAAATCTCTTCTAAGTTCCCGGTTTATATGAACCTGACTCACATGAATAGTCAAATCAGGTGGGCACCCTCATGATCTGATGTTTTATGCTAATGAGCTTACGGAACCGGGATGGTGCATGCAATAGCTACTCATTTTCACTGTCACAACAACATAAAGAGATGGCTAAGGCCACGACTTCCTGGAATTCATTTGGGTTAAAGGATGAAGTTAACACCAGACATCTGATAATCAAAGAACTAAGCAATCATATGCAGTTGATGTGGATACGTAGATGGACTAGTTGCTGCTCTTAAATAGTTGGATTTACAGTTCTGAACCTGAGTTCTACCAAAATGTAGCACATGGACATGGTTTAGTGTCTGGGGCAGCCATCAACCATGGCCGTGATGATGGAAAAAGCCACAAGCTAATTGGATTTGTAACAGCAAGGGTTGTTCTACCAAAAGAAAGTGAAATGAGTGTCTATTTTGATTAGGTGATCACTTGTAGTAAAGCACCTTACTGTAGCTCAAGCACGATTGAAGCAGGAAATGGGTTCTGTGTTATGAAACTAAAGAAAAGTCTTGAGGGGATGATTTTATGATGTCTTAATAAAGCTTGCCGTATCAGTATTCCTTTAATTAAAATTGTTCTTGCAGATGGTGGACCTGTTTAATCATGATTATGCCAAATCGGAATGGTCATTAATCTACATTCTGACGCCAGGAGTGATAAATAGTTAAAGAAATCTTGGAATAGGTGGGTCCTTGTTCTGTTTCTCTGTGGTTCTTTATCCTGTCCAGGGAGCACAACCGGAACTAACTTGCTTGTTCTTTGATGTTCAGCCCCTTCACTTATTCTTGAATTTCTCAACTATGTCTCTAGCATCCAAACTTGTTTATTTGCACGTGACATCTTACAACTTTCCTGCCATACACCTATACAAGAAAACGTCATTCAAGTTTATATGGAGGTTGCCGGGTATTTATCTGATTGATGGCGAGCATTACAATACCAACTTGTTTGTTTACTTTGTAAAAGGCTGTCAGTATCCTTGCTCACCAGTGTAAGTTTCTGAACAGCCATATGGGTCTCTGATGCTATATTTGCCATTCACTCTAGGGTTTTTTTTTTTTTTTTTTTTTTTTTGGGGGGAGAGAAAGAATACATGTTCCTCTTAATTCTTATGATTCAGTAGGATGACAGTTTCTTTTTCAGAACATCATCTGACTGAAAACTTGAGTTCCAATTGTAGGTCATTAACTGTTTACTCTCTTAGAGCTTCTTCTAGATGATCAATTTCCTAATCTGCTCTTGCTGATTTAACTACTGGCATAGCATAGACGCACTTGGGTTCTGTTAACGCTTCAAAACCAGCAAAACAGGTCCTTATACTTTTCAAGTTCGATTGAGTTAGTTGAATAAGGTGTCATCACACTGAAGCAAATGAAAAAAACAAATTCTTGCTCCTGTAGGGAGCTTGTCATGGCCATCATGAGATATGTACGGAGCAGTTTCCAGTCTATTGCTGCAAAGCTGGGGAGCAGTGAAAGGAAGGTCAGGTGGACAGTCCAGATGTAATGAACCTCATTCTCTAATATAGGCGGCACAGAACAAGAGAATAATTGGTATTTGCGGATGTCTATGGTGACACCTCTTTTCTAGGAGTGATGAAATAATGTCAATTTCATAGCACTTCATTAGAATATCAGGCATGAATTTCATTTGCAAAGAATGTATGCACTAGTAATGAATGTAAATAGTATATCTTTTTCCAACTCATTGTCTGATTGATGGATGATTAATACATAGATGATTGCAGCTGATTCGGATGTCCTCTCTTGCACAATGACTTGACCGAGGAAGCGAGGCGTGTTCTCCGCCACCTTACTGCTCTAGGGGTTTACCAGTGAGCGATAACTAATGGATTTTGTGAGTAGACCAGCAAAGCAGCCAGCATGGCGATGAGAGATGTGTCAGGGGAAAGGGATGAGAAAGATATATCCGGTAGTAAAAGAGCAGAGAGACAATTTCATCGATGTATCGCCGAGCTATCTCTCTAAGACACTCTTGAAGTGGCTATAGGTAACATTTTCTGTGAGCATGAAGGTGTGATTCGGGTGAGAGTTTCAAGCTCACAAATGGCCGTGAGCTTTTGCTTATGATATAGCTGATCTTGTTTCGAATGAAAGGGTATCAGAGGAATCATTCTTCTTTGGAAAATCAGTCCCAACACCAACTTTGGAATCCTCTTTCTCATTCCTGGCAACTTATACGAGGTTCGATGCCTTGTGTTGGCCGTAATGTGTTTTGACTTACCTCTACAGCCGCATATGACAGGGACCAAATGCAGCAATCTCATTCTTTCTTGGTCAAACAAAGTAGAACCCCATCACAAGAACCCAATTACATACACGGCTTAAATTTAGATAAGTCCAATGCCGTTGACTTCTCTTTTCACTTTTGCTTCGGGGGGATCATTTTACAGTACCGTCGACTGATGAATTGTTTTGCAGGTCAAACTATGAATCACTTACGGGCACGTAAGCAGGTTGATCACTAATTAGGATCATAAATTGTAAAGAGTTGGCAATATGATTATCCATTGCGAAGCCGCAAATGTCAAAGATGGCTGCTTCATGTTTGCACAACTGCATGAGGACTTTGCTCTTTGTTTGTCTGTTCAGTCTTGTGTTCTCTTTGGATGAGGGTTATGCACAAAGAGCGCAATAAAAGTCGGAAAGCCACATCTTCCAAGTCAACTCTCCATCGCCTTCTGCTTCTTGCAAATCTTCAGCTATTGGTACTAATAAACCCCCCTCTCTCTATTAATATACGTGATGATTATCCTTTTGATTCTTTATTATATAATTCTTGCTGTCATGATTGCCCTTTTGATTCTTATTTATCGTTTGCGATTGCTAAAGTGATTTCCTCTTCTAATTTATTGTCTAGTTATATATAATATATATGCGAATGTAAAGTAATTCATGTAATGTGGGTGAATCTGATTGATTGGTGATACTATATGATGTCTTGTCTCGGCGATGCGTTAGCCTTTGAATGACCGCATCACCTTAGATAGGATGTCGCCAATACATGTCGGGATCTATCAATCCTAGATAGGATTAATGATGTTCAAAGCATCAACCTTGTATGAGGGAATTAATGGAAAAATAAAATAAAAGCTGAAAAGTGGCGGATTTTTTTGGAATGATCAAGTCCTAGTGAAAGCTCACGATAATTTAGTCTGCATTAGATTAGCTCCTACAAGCTCTCATAGTAATATCATGATGCAGGTAACATCCGGAAATCGTCCCTAGAAGTAGTTCACAAGCACGGTCCATGTTCTCTGCATGCTCGAGCCGAGCCAAACGCGCTCAACCACATAAAAATCCTGGTCGGAGACCAATCGAGGGTTGATTCGATCCAATCAAAGATCTCAACGAGCTTAGGAGGTTCGAAGGCCACTCTCCCTGCCTCACTCAGGCATCCCTTTTGGATCAGTCGAATATGTAGTGACCATTAGCATCAGCTCACCACCGTCGAACCTCATGCTCACCTTCGACACCGGCAGCAACCTCACTTGGACTCAAAGCAAGCCGTGCTTATCCTGCTACCCTCAATCCGAGCCGATCTTTGATCCATCTCATTCCTCGTCCTACGCTACTACCCCGTGTACCTCACCTATGTGCACTGCTTCTGGATCAGGTACTTGTATTTCAAGTACACATAGTTCTCTCTTTTTTTCTAAACAAGGATTGTACCTCAAAAGATTATGATTGTATTCAATGAGCGCAGGTATTTCAACAAGTTGCTCAGGCTTGACTTGTTATTACCAAATAACTTACGTCGACGGATCGTCTTCAACTGGGAACCTCGCGACAGGTACTTTGACGTTGACATCCACGGATGTGATAAGCAACTTCCAATTTGGGAGCGGCGAAATCAATTATGGCCTCTTTGGCGAAGTTGCTGGCCTGCTTGGCCTCGCCCAGGACGGCTTGTTGATTGTGGGACAAACTGTGAGCATGTATGGCCAATATTTCTCGTACTGCTTGCCCTCATCGTCCAGCTCTACGGGGTACTTAAAATTTGGAAATACCAGTGGATCGCCTGGGTCATTAAACTTCACACCGATGGCAACAATTCCAGGTAGTTCATATTTCTATGGCATCAACACAGAGGGAATTGCAGTAGGAGGGACTATGTCAGGGACGATCATCGACTCTGGGATCGTGATCACTCGACTGCCCCCGACGGCGTACAATGCCTTGAGGACAGCTTTCCAGAAAGAGATGGCGAGCTATGACAGGGTAGCAGGTTTCGGAATCTTTTGACACTTGCTATGATCTCCGCAACACATCATCGGTCATGGTCCCAAATATAAGGTTCACTTTCAGCGGAGGGGCGTTCATGGACTTGGACTGTAGCGGCATATTGTACACCATAAGCAAATCGCAGGTTTGCCTTGCGTTCGCACCGAACAATGATGACACCGAGATCGTCATTTACGGAAACGTGCAGCAAAGGACGTTTGAAGTGATCTATGATGTTGCCGGAGGACAACTGGGTTTTGCCCCTAATGGTTGCCCATAAACTGAAGTATCCAACGACAAAAATAAAACATACAAAATAAAGAATGTGTCACCCTTATCATGTCACGTCTTGGGTCTCATGGAAGACAAGAAATAAGTAAGAGTCTGTTCTGTGATGTTTACTATCCTTCCATGGTAATGTGCTGTCCAGGATATAAAAAATGATGTGGTTATCTTCTATTCCTATTGGAGCTTCCTTGTTCTCCCTTGGTCATGAAGAGACTTGATGTAGATCCTACTTGCACTAAACCTTCCTCTAGCTTGCTCATTTTTCATGGAAATTTCTTACAAAATCCGGTTTATGTGAGCCAAACTCACGTGAATCATCAAATCGGGTGGACTCCTTCATGATATGATGTTCCATATGAGTCGAGCTTACATGAATCGGGACCGTACAAACGGTAATTGCTTATTTTCACGTTCAGAACAACAAAAGAGAAGGCTAACAAATGAAATCCTGGGTAGGATGAAGCTAACACCACACATCCATCTAATAATCAAAGAACTAATCAAAGAACTGATCAATCATATGCAGTTGATGCGGATATCTGAGGATATCTGAAAGGGCTAGTATAAACACCTAGAGGGAGGTGAATAGGTGTGAAAACAACTTTTTATAAAATGCAGTGAAAATGCTTTACTTTTAAACTGAGCCGGATAAATTACGAACTTTGCAGAAGGATTCAGACTTTAACAACTATTTCAAAATACAGAAATATATCGCAGTAAATAAAATAAAGGAGTTTAGGGAAGAGAAAATGAACACAAGATTTATAGTGGTTTAGTTTAGATCAAGTCTACGTCCACTCTCTCACGCTGACAGCCTTTTGGCTGGTTTTTCACTATGAATCAAAAAAGAGTGTTACAAACTTATGATCTCGACTATTTCAGTGAAGAGATTATACTACTCTCACGAAGTCACTCTCTAGAGTTTCTCTCTTTTTCGAATATAAGTTTGAGCACTGTATGATGAAGAACAAGTGATTTTGGAAGCTTTAGACTTTGAAATTCTGCTTTTACGCTATCTTTCTAATGACTTGAAAAACCTCATTAAATACTCCTTTATGCATTTTCGACTGTTGGCACTTTCCAAAGGAATTTTTCCAATCAACCTGTTGGATAGAATTAATCAAGGAGATCTCGAGCCATTTGAAGATTGAGATGAAAGTCCATTATGGTCGCCCATACAATCAGAATCTTGGTTTTCATAAGTAGATTCTTTCCAAATAAACTTGCCTTCCAAAAAATTTGCTGTTTCGAAATTGATTCCAATATGGTAGGTGATATTTCCAACCAAAAAGCCTGATATATCCCATTTGTACTGAAGTTTTGAAGAGAGAGAAATAATCCTGAGTATGATTATATCTTCGTTCTTCTTTTGCGTTCCTTCGTCAGAGTAGGCAGAATTTTGATGTAAGATAGACTTTGACAGAATTTAACAGAAGTCTCGCATTCTTCAGAATAGAACTAGAGAAGTTTTGTTAGCTTCAAAACCTAACAAAAGTTTTCTCCAACAATATCTAGATCGACTAGTTGCTGTTCTTGAATGAGCAGTTGGATTTATAGTTATGAAACGGAGTTCTACCAAAAATGTAGCCGATGGACGTGGTTTAGTGTCTTGGGCAGCTGTTGAACATAGCTGTGATGATGGAAAAAGTCATGAGCTAATTGCATTGGTAACAGCAAGGGTTGTTTTAGCAGAAGAAAGTGAGGTGAACATCTACTGTCATCGGTTAATCACTTTTATTGGGGCTTCTTACTATAATGTTATTCCTCAAGCAGGGTTGGAGGCGGAAATGGGTTCTCTGTCATGAAACTGAAGAAGATTCTTGGGTGTGTGTTAATACAGCTTTATGCTTTGGTGCCGTGCAAGTACGAGTTTCTGAATTTTGAAATTCTTTCAATTAAAATTGTGCTTGCTTGCAGATCATGGGTCTGCTTAATTCTGATGCTGCAGAATCAAAATGGTCATTAATCTACAATTTGATGCTGGGAGTGATGGATACTTACAGAAATCTTGGAATAGGTGGGTCCTTGTTCTCTTTCCCCATGGTTCTTTATCCTGTTCTGTGAGCACTAAAGGAACAAACTTGCTTGTTCTTTGATTTGCGGCCTCTTCCCTTATTATTGAGGTTATCAGATATGCCTCTAGCATCCCAACTTATCGAGCTGTCTATTTTCCTGTGATATCTTACAATTTTCCTGCCGTACACCGATACAAAGAAAATGCCATTCAAGTGTATACGGAGGTTGCTGGGTGTTTAACGACCACCATGGTGGAGATGCTCTTGGGTTCTTATACTTCTCAAGTTCGATTTATTGAATTGTCTAATGTGTCATGAAACTGTTTTTAAGACTTCAAACAATTACTTGTCACAGTCATCATGAGATACATACGGATCCGTGCAAAGCTATGGAGCAACGAAGGAGGTCAGTGGATGGTCCAGGCGCAATGAAGCTCATTTTCTGATATAGGCAGCACAGAACAGGAGAATCCTCGAGTCGAAGAGAGTAAACAATGAGTGTATTCTATATGTACGTTTTGTTATTCGTACTAGCACATGGTAACACCTCTTTTCTAGGTCAGTTGAAATAATAGTCATTGTCATTCCATTTCTTAAAGAATTTCAGACATGATATATAAGTATGTAGGCATACTAGTAATGAATGTAAATAGTTCTTGTTTTCCAACTCGTTGTTTGGCAATGATTCATACCTTGAAGATTGCAGCTGATACGGATGTTATCTCTTGGCAAATAACTTGACTGAGGAACTGAGGGCGCGTGCATCCTGCACCACCCCATTGCTCTCGGGGTTACCAGCCAACAATAACCAACTAGTTTCGTGAATGCACTGACAAAGCATGCAGCGTGGTGACGAGAGGGGTCAGGAAAGGAACGAGAGAGATGTTTTCATCAATGGTTGAAGCATGGTGACAATATCATCAATGGATAGTAGAGCTCTCTCTTGAAGATGCTCTTGAAGGGGATGGAGGTGTAATCTGGCTTAGAGTTTCAAGCTCACATATTACCATTTCGAAGCTTTTTTCATATCATAAAACTGATCTCATTTCCAATGAAACGATATTAGAGGAATCATTCATCCTTTGAAAATCAATCGCAACATCTACTTTTGGATCTCTCTTGTTTTTCTAATAACTGGCAACTATACAGCGCTCGAAGCCTCGTATTGACCGTCATGTTTTAACTCACCTCTTTGACAGCTTATGACAGAGATCAAATGCAACAATCTGATTCTTTCTTTGTCAACAAAGTAAAACCCCATCACAAGAATCCAATTACATACATGGCTTAATTTAGATAAGTCCAATGCCGTTTAAAATGCCGAGTATATCTTCGCTCTTCTCATCCCACACGCGGGAAATGCGAGGGTAAAGAACATTGTTTTGCTCTGTCGATATATAAATCAAAGCAAGAACACGTGAAACAGGTTGAGCACTAATTAGGATAATGAATTGTAAGAGTTGCCAATGCAATTCACATAGTAAAGCGGAGAAAATTGCATATATATAAATATATATATATATATATATATATATATATATATATATATATATATATATTTTGTGTGTGTGTGTGTGTGGCGACCTCTTTTTTTCAGCGCCCGATCGGGGTGGGTGCCTTGCTGAGGCTAATGGTTTGGCTAGGTCTATTAAGCTCAGCTTGGACCCTCCCAAGTCCACCAATTCATGACTTAATTGTCCAAGTTTTTAACCCGTAAGTTAATTTTAAAACGAAGTCGCCACTTATCAATTTTGAGTTGGTCAATTAGAAACCCAAGTGAAGTATCAGGAGAAATACTTACTCATGCGCAACCAGAGAAACTAGGTTCGGGGACTTAATTACACTAATTAATCACTAATGTCCTTTCGGTACCTAATCTTGTTTAAACCCTAAGGCTTTTTGGATTTTTGAGGGATTTTCTATGCATTTGTGGAGGAAAAACATTTTTTGGGTCTTTTTTTTTTTTTTTTCATTTTTTGGATTTTTGATCTTTTTCCGAAAATATAAATCATTTTTTTGGCTTTTTCTGACTTTTCTGGCTTTTTTTTTTTGGGAAAATATGGCTATTTTTGATTTTTTTGAAAATAATTTTTTTATTTTTTATTTTAAAAATATTATTTATATTATAATATTAAAAAGGCTACCCAAATCGGATCCCCGGGTTGGGTTCGACCCGAGTCGTCCACTTGAGACTTGGACGGGCCCGCGATGTGACATCTTGGATTTTCAATCCTATTTTCAATTGAATAAATCAGGCATTTCATCGACTCGCCTATAGTGTTATTCTCAAAGTTGATCACTCATGAAATAATTAGACTATCTGGGAAAAAATTTTAATGCAATAGACTTGAAAATTCGATTAGAAATCGACTACTCGACCGTGTGCATCTGTCAAGATCATTACGACTCAATAAGATCAATTAGAAATCAGAGATAGATCGGTTTGACTGAGATATGTGGTTAAACGTGGGTGATTCAACTAAATTGCAAAATTCTTGTCGATCGACACTAGATTAATTTTTTTATCGTTTTGTACCCTATGTCCGTATTTGAATCCTCAAGATTTTCACGACAATTGAGAGTTGTCAATGTGTCGAATGGGTTCATTGTGGCTCGAAGAAAATCGACCACGAGTTATTTGCACTAAAAATTTCTGAAAGCTACCTGGTAGCCTAGGTCACGCTAAAATCGCACCGGATTGAAATTAACTACGAATTTGAATTCGATTTTGGAAATTGAAAGTCCTGTCATGTCATTGGTCATTTTAGAAACGTCGACTCATCTTTCGAGAAATTTTCAAGGAGTTCAGGATTTTTACGGAAATTCGATTCGGATGATTCGGAAAACGAACGGAAATTCAAATTGGTCAATTTTGTGAAAGCTAGTACGAGCATCTAGAGGGGGATGAATAGGTGTAAAAACAAATTTCCCCGAGTGAAGTGTGCAACTCAAATCAGCAATAGATTATGAAAAGGAAATTAGACTCTTGTAAACAAATCGAGTTACGATCAAAGTAAAAGAGAGTAGGGAAGAAAATAAGAACACAGGGTTTACAGTGGTTCGGCTTAATCCAAACTTACGTCCACTCTTCCGCACTGACAGCCCACCGGCTGGATTTCACTATGAAACAAAAGAGTTGTTACAGTAAAGTTCTTCCTTTATTCCACAGTGTAGAGACTCTACTACACTTCCTCAAGGTCTCTCAAAGATATAGACTCTCTTTTAAGTACAAGATTTCGCTCAACAATTTAATTGACTAAGAACAAGGAGCTTCAGACTTTGGAATTCTTCTATCGCGCACACACTCGAACAACTGGAACGTCTTCCTTATATACTCCTTCATGCCATCACACCCGTTGGCATTTACCAAAGGAATAATTCCAATCTACCCGTTGGATAGAATCAATTAGGAAGATTTCGAGTTATTTAAAGAATATGACGATAGCCCACCAATCTTGATCGCCCATACAATCAGGATCTAGGTTTCCATAAGTAGAAGCTTCCAAGTATACTTCGCCAATCAATGGATCCAAAATCCCTGAATCAATCTTGATTTGAATAATGGATTCCGACATGCTATATCCAGCCAAGAGATCTTCTTTAATCGACAGAATCAAATCCTTAACGAAACATTCAGTTTTGGATAAGCCTTCTTCGACGGTCTAGAAACTGTCAATGAGGATAGATTTTGAGTCTTGAGTCTGGCAGTCTAGAGGTCTTCAGACTTTGATGGAAGAGTCTGCAACTCTTCAGACTAGACTGATGGAAACGTTTTGTCAACTTCAAAATACTCAAGGAAGTTTTCTCCAACAAATTTGAAGGGACTTTTGGCATCTGATGTAATTGAATTGGTGACAAAAAAATTTCGTGGGCTTTTTCCTCAACAAATTGGACCTCAATTGGAGAAGTTTGTTCAGAAAATCGAATTCCGAGAAAAAGGAAACAAAATTCGGAATTGAAGGAAATGGCCGTTTTCGTTGCCCGAGACTTGTTGTTTAGGGGAAATTTGGTGCGAGAAAGCAAGTGAGGATCAAGTACTTTAGCATGGGGATTTTTGGGGACCAAATTGGACTAAACAAGAGCAAGCGGGACCAAGAAATTTTGATTATAAGATTTCTTTTAGTTTTTCCTTTTATTTTTCCTTTGTTACCCTTTCCCCCACTTGGCCGATGTCCCCCTCTCCAATTTCCTTTTTCCTCTCTCTCTCTCTCTCTCTCTCTCTCTCTCTCTCTCTCGCGTGATCCCTTTACCCCCACCGACGTCCCCTTCTCTCTGCCATTTTTTTCACTCATCTTTCTCTTCTTTGACTTTTCTTCTTAAGCTTATCTCTCTCTCTCTCTCTCTCTCTCTCTTCCCCCTCATGGCCGACCAACCCCATCCCTCTCTCTCTCTTTCCCTCTCTCTTTACCTTTTCCCACACGTTCATCCCCTTGGCCGACGCACTCACTGCCCTCAACCTCTCTCTGTTCTCTTTCTCTCACGTTCATTCACCCCCCTTCGGCGACTCCATTTTCCCCTCCGTGCTGTCTCCGTTTTTGTCCCACTGAAGCCCACGCCGCCAGCTCGCCTTCCTCATTTATCCGCAAGAAGTCCCGTCCGCGATCGAGCTCGACATCCCGCGCGAAATCAACCGCGCAAAGCAGCCCTTCAGCCGTGGAATCCAACAGCCCCGTGAGCCTTGAGGGCCATTTTTCCGGCCCAAGCCGTGCCCCGTTGGTGTCGCCGCTTTGGAGTGGATCGTCCCTCGTCGCGTCCCCATCGTTTCGAACCATGCGGTTCGATAAACAAGTGAGTTTAACTCACTAATCCTCGCTTAGTAGGTTAATTATGCTTAAGGGCTGATTAGTTTAGGCTAAGCTAGGATTAGGTGGTTAGTTAGACTGAATTAGTGATTTAGTGGACCGAGATTGCATGTTAGGTGGATAGAGTAGTGTAACTAGCAAGTAGACAGATTGTAGTATTTATTTAACGAGTCTCGGAAATTTTCCATGCCCATTTCAGTATTTAATTAGGCTTTTTTGGCCTAATTGTGTATTATTGTTATTATTAATAATTAATAATTAATTTTCGAAATTAATTAATTAATTATTATTTTTCCAAAAATTGGACCGGAGTAGCCGGTGACCGGAATTTTATGCTAATTGCTGTGGTGTGGTCTGTTTATTTAATTGAGCTCTAAATTGTGTTGAATTGGCGTGATTTATATTTTAGGAATTTATTCCTAAAATTAATTATTTTCATAAATTGATTGGAAATTAACCGAGCGTCAGTTTACAACACCAAAAATATTTTGGTGGACCATATAAAATGGTGGGATTTATGGAAAGGAAATTATTATATTTTGGCTAAGGTCGACCGTGTACTTATTCACGATATTTTATCGAGTATGATAAAAATAGAAAAATTGCCTTATAATAGCAGATTAGTGGATCTAGCAGCTTCTGGTGAGCATAATAAATATATCAGACCAGTGGATCTAGCAACTTCTGGTGAGCATATTATTATATTAGATCAATGAATCTAGCAGCTTCTAGTGAGCATATATAGAATAGCAGATTAGTGGATCTGGCAACTTTTGGTGAGCATACATAATATACTATATCAGAAATTAAGGCAGCTTTTGGCGAGCATATATATATAGTATATTATCTCAGTATTTGAGACAGCTTCTGGCGAGCTATACTATCTATTATCGGTTTATAATAAGCAGTCCTGGGTATGATCGGACTTACAGATAATATTGATTGAGATGACTGAGGAATGGTCATGATGACATGGAATCGACTGAGTCAATTGATCGATGATTCGATCTGATTGAATGATTCGATATGTTGATATGACTCAATGAGATTATGAATTGTATTAACGTGCAAGAAAGAACTAAGGCCAATGTAAGCTCTCTAACTTATGGTTGTGGATAAGGAGCCCTTATGGCGTATTTGCTTCCTAATCGGTTCTTAGAGAGTTGAACTTGTTAAGACATTGTCTCATTTGTTATTGTATAACCATTTTTAGGTCCCTAGTTGACATTGGTGGAGGACCCGAGGCCCGAAGTTTAGAAGGTGAAGCCTGAAGAATCGACGTTCTTGTCCGACTAGTTAGTCCTAGGACATTTCTCTTTTGTTGAAAGCCGATTCCTTTTTGTAGGCTTATGTGTACAAATATGTGTGTTTATAAAAAGGTCTTTTTATGAAAAATTGGTCATACTTTCCTATCCCATTGTTTTATTGTCTGGGGATTATTTATATGATTTCGCATGCGTATATTAAATGAATGGGTTGGCGATGCGTCCTGAGACGTCGCTATTAATCGACCAGCTCAGGATAGGCGCGCGCTCGAGGATCGAGGCGTGACACCCGGCCTGGGATTTTTTCCTTTTAAAATGCCCAAATCGATTTTGGCCTGCTTCATAAAAAATTTATAGCCCAACATCAACCCAGCCCATGCGTGCTGGCCCGACCCGGGGAAACCCTACCTGAACGCCAACCCGTGCCCGACTCAGATTGCATCCGCGACCCAGCTTACGGCCTCCGCTCCCCCACGACGTTCGATGGGGATAGGGGTGACGAGCGGCGGCGGTTGGCCCGAGACTTGGTTACTGCGGCCCTCCAAGCGGCACGGCGACGACGCCCAGCCACAATGATTGATTCGACGCGGGTGACGCTAAAGAAATCAAAGCTTGCAGCGGTGAGGTATTCAATAACGAACTCAGCTTGGCGGGGGGTCATGGTGGGTCATCGAGGATGGAGTTAAGGTCGTCACTGAAGCAAACGACGCCAAGCGGCGGCACAAGCGATGTCAAAGCCAACGGTGTCAGAGACCCGCGAAGCAGATGACCACGAGTTCAGTGTTGTTTGTGCACGATGGAAAGAAAATCGAGCCTTGCCTACCGAATCAGCTGGAATCGCCGGTGGTGGAGCAGCAGAATAGCGGTCGTGGCAACGGTGGCGACAGCGAGCCTTCAACTTCGCAGATCTAGAGCGGCGGCAGCGTCAGGCACGGCTCGAGGTGGCTCTCTCTGGTTTCTCTTCTCTCCAGCCCTTTTTTGCGGATCTGGAACTCCCTTGGACCCATGCCATTCCCTCCGGTCGCAAGACCTCAAATCTTTGCTTACGAGTGTTCGGGCCTCCCCCGAAGTCTCTCGAGGGAAGCTTTCGAAGCTTGCCTGCGTCAATCTTGCTTCACATCCTCGGGTCCTCTTGTCGTCGTTGGGGGGGGGACTATTTATAGGCGAAAGGGGCGGCCGGTTGACGAAGCGCCGACCACCGATCCTTACACGCCAACTGGCCTTGTGGCGGCCGGACCGGCGTCACCTCAGCCACTTGTCCATCCTTTAGCGTGTCCCATCCAACACCAGCTGCTCCATGTGCGTCACCATCCTCCTATTCATCCGGCATTAAGCGTGTCCTGCTTCCGGCGCATGCGTTGCAAAAGCAGGAGGAAGAAGATGACAAAGGGAGCTAGGGGGCCAGGCCAAGTTTTGGGAGAGATGGGCCCTGAGGGCCCATGCAGAAGGGTAAAAGGGGGGCTAGGCTTGAAGGCCCAGCTTGACGAGCTGCTTTCATTTTTTTTTTTTTTTTTTTTGTTATTTGTTATTTATTATCTGAAAAAGGAAAATAAAAGAAATAAAGGCCTAGTTAATTAAAAACATAATCAAAATTTAGGTGTCAACAATATGTATATGTATGTGCACAAAGAATGCACCATCACGTCATCCAAGTCAGCTTGCTATTGCCTTCTACTTCTTGCACGCCTTCGTCTACTAGTACTAACAAACTCTCTTTATGTAGATGTAATATGGGTGAATCTCATTGATTTTTGATAATGTATGCCGTCATGTCTCGAAGATGATCCGTTTCTTAATCACCGCGTCACCTTGGATAGGGCATAGTCAATCCATGTTAGAATCTATTAATCCTAGCTAGGACTTATGATGTTCAAAACATCAACCTTGTGTGAGGAAATTAATGAAAAAGAAAAAAAATGCTAAACTGGTGGGTCTTTTGAAACGATCAAGTCCCTAGTGAAAATTCACACCACTGGAATTTTGCATTAGATTAGCTCTACAGGCTCTCACAGTGACATCATGATGCAGGTGTTGGAGAAAACTTCCGTATTTATTTTGAAGCTGACAAAACATTTCCATTAGTCTAGTCTGAAGACTTGCAGACTCTTTCGTCAAAGTCTGGAGACCGCCGGACCACCAGACTCAAAATTCAAAGTCTACCCTTATTGACAGTTTCTAGTCTATCGAATAGGACTTATCCGAAGTTGAGTATTTCTTTGAGGATTTGATTCTATCGACTAAAGAAGATCTCTCGGCTGGATATAGCATCTCAGAATCTATTATTCGTTTTGATTTGGGTAATTTAGATCCGTTGATTGGTAAAGCATACTTGGAAGGTTCTACTTATGGAAACCTAGATCATGATTGTATGGGCGAGCAAGATGGGTGGGCTATCGCCATATTCCTTAAATAACTCGAGATCTCCCTAATTGATTATGTCCAACGGGTAGATTGGAAGAACTCCTTTGAAAAGTGCCAACGGGTATGTAGGCATGGGGGAGTATATAAGGAAAACGTTCCAGTTGTTTGAGTATGTGTGCGATAGATAAATTTCAAAGTCTGAAGCTCCTTGTTCTTTGCCAATTAAATTGCTAAGCGTAAACTTGTACTCAAAAGAGAGTTTATACATTTGTGAGACCTTGAAGAAGTGTAGTAGAGTCTTTACACTGTGGAATCAAGAACGTGATACTGTAATGACTCTTTTGTTTCATAGTGAAATCTAGCCGGTAGGCTGTCAGTGCGGGAGAGTGGACATAGACTTGGATTAAGCCGAACCACTATAAATCTTGTGTTCTTATTCTCTTCCCTAAACTCTTTTATTTTACTCGTGACTTTGTTTAATTGTTTGAGTCTCGTCTCTATTTTAAAATCTACTGTTAAACAAACTCAGGTTAAAAGTAAAGTTTTACTCTATATTTTACTCTAGGTGCTCATACTAGCATTCACAATTGGTATCAGAGCCTGTGTACTCATTTAAATTGAAGTGTTTTTACTTCAGAGTTAACGATCCATGGCTAGTATGTTGGCTCCAGGTTTGATTAAAGGGCAAAGCAACACTAGACCACCTTACTTTGATGGGAAGGAATACAATATATGGAAAAACAAAATGAAGGCATTCCTAAGATCGAAAGATCCTCTTGAATGAGATGTAGTAGATAAAGGAATTATTCCTAAAACTACAACAATCTCAGAAAGGGGGAAAAAGCTATTGAGTCCAACGAGATGACTTAAGAAGAGATAACCAAGAGACAAGCTCTTGATGCAAAAGCAATTTATTCTTTATATTGTACATTATCTCCTACTGAATATAACAAAATATCTTCTTGTGAAATAGCTAAAGAAGTCTGGGATAGATTGCACATCACCTATGAAGGAACCGATCGAGTCAAAGAAACCAAAATCAATATTCTGCTCGGTCAATATGAAGCATTCAAGATGAAACCAGGAGAATCTATCACTGACATGTTTAGTCATTTTACAGAAATCGTGAATGGTTTTGAGTATCAAGGTCAACCAATCTATGGACCCATGAAGGTTAACAAGCTATTGCGTGGACTTTCCAAAGATTGGAATCACGTAAAAACCTTAATAATGAAGACACAAAGAATCATGCCACTCTCTGTTAACGAATTGGTTGGCACTCTTCAATCTTATGAAATGGAGCAAATCAATGAAGATAAAAATCCCAAAGGTAAAAAATTCATTGCATTAAAATCTAATGATGATTCTGATATTACAGATTCTGAAGACAATATGGACGATGAAGAGCTTGCTCTCATGATAAGAAGGTTCAGAAAACTGAACAAAAAAGGAAGAAGATTCAATTGGAAGAAACAGAGTTCTCAGAAGTTTCAAAATAAATTAGTAGAGGATGATGAATCCAATAAAGATGTGATTTGTTTTGAATGCAAGAAAAAGGAACACATCAGACCCAACTGTCCCTTATTGAAGAAAAAGAAAGGAAAAGTTGAGAAATACAAAAAAGTTCTCAAAGCAGAAACTTGGAGTGATACTGAGTGTGAATAAAGTGATGATGATTATGCTAATATTTGTCTAATGGTACAATCAGAATCAGATTTAGACTCTAAGACAGACTCAGACTCAGATAGTGAAATCGAGGTAAGTAATTTAAAAATTCCTATTAAAGTCTCTAAATATATTGATGAATTGTGTCTTAGTCTCAAAACCTCTCTCAAGAGGATTTCCAAACTTAAAAGGGAAAATTTTGTACTGAAGCAACAGGAGATTGTTTGGAAAGAAAAAGTTGAAAATTTGGATAAAAGTATCATTACTTTGAAAGAAAATGCAGATTCACTTTCAAACGAAAATGCTCTTTTGAAAAATGATATTTCAAATATTTCAAAAAGGTTTTCAATAGGTTCTGAGAAATTAGAAAAGATTCTTTCAGCACAAAAACCTTATTTTAACAAATCAGGCTTAGGAATGACTACTAAAACCGTTCCTCTAATTGATTTTCTAAAAGTAAAGGAAAGAATTAAACAAAGACCTACAAAAGATTTTTATAGAAATCATTTCCAAAAAGTCTTTGTAAAACATGTAGGCCGCAGTACTCTTAAATGTTCTAAGTGCAACAGTTCAGAACATTTTGAGAAAGAATGTCCTATGGTTTGAAGATCCATTTAGAAGGTTTGGGTAAAGACTATACATTGCACTAACTCCACTGGACCCAAGAAAATATGGGTACCAAAGAAAACTTGAGTTTCTTTTTTAAATACAAGTCACTATCAAGAAAAAAGTTAAATGGTACTTGGATAGTGGATGCTCAAGACATATGACAAGAAATTCAAGTTGTTTTATAAAACTTATGCAAGTTGATGGTGGAAAAGTTTCTTTTGGAGGAAATAGCAAAGGCAAAATTGTGGGATGCAGAACTATAAAGATTGGAAGTCTCACAATCAACAACGTTTCCTTAGTGGAATGACTCAACTACAACTTACTGAGTATCAGCCAACTGTGCAACATAGGTTACAAAATCAACTTTCAAAAAGGAATATGTTTAGGAACCAGCAAAGACTCTTCTCAAACATTCACAGGGCGAAGACATGGGAATATATATCTCTTGGATATCAAACCAGAAAAACACAATGTCTAATTTCAATTCAAGAAAAAGCTAATCTCTGGCATAGAAAACTTGGCCACATCAACATGAAGCAGATAGCCAAGATCTCTGCAAAGAAGCTTGTTCGTGGACTATCCAATCTGACATATCAAAACTCTGATCTATGCTCACCATGTGTATTGGGAAAACAGGTTAGAAATTCTTTCAAACCAATAAATCAAGTTTCCACTAATCGTGTGCTGCAGCTCTTGCATAAGGATCTTTTTGGACCAACCAGAACCCAGAGCATTGGAGGTAAGAAATATTGCCTAGTAATAGTGGATGATTACTCACGATTCACTTGGGTATATTTCCAGGCAAATAAGTCTGAAACATTTTCTTATTTTATAAAATTTGCTAAGAAAATTCAAAATGAGAAAGGGTATGTTATTTCAAGTATACGGACAGACCATGGAGGTGAGTTTGAAAATCATGACGTTGCTAAATTCTGTGATGAATCTGGTTTTCAGCATGTGTTCTCCTCACCATATACTCAAAAACGGAATGGAGTTGTGGAAAGGAAGAATAGATCGTTACAAGAAATGACTAAAACATTATTAATTGAAAGTAACATTTCCTCTTGTTTTTGGGCTGAAGCAGTCCTACAACGTGTTACATCATTAATAGTCTTCTTAAGGCCTATTTTGGAGAAAACTTCCTATGAGTTGTTCAAAGGAAAGAAGTCAATTGTTTTCTATTTTCATGTGTTTGGTTGCAATTGTTTTATATTGAAAAATGCAAATGATCGAATTGGTAAGTTTGAAGAAAAATCAGACGAATGCATCTTCCTTGGATATTCATCCACCAGCAAAACCTACAGGGTTTACAACAAAAAGACTCAATCTATGGAGGAATCGATGAATGTCAAATTTCAAGACTTTATACAAAATCAATCGATTCAAACCCAACTAGAAGAATCTGAACCCACTCCAGACTCTACAAGGTCTAAATATCAAGAAGCAGCTCAAACTTCAGAAGACCAGGAATGAATAATCATTGAAGAATCAAATGAAGAAAAAGATCAACAGTCTGTCAAGCCAACCAGCAACTAGAAGCACAAGTCTAGTCATCCCAAAGAACTCATTATTGGTGACATTGGTGAAAGAATTCGTACAAGATCCAAAATGCATGAAGAGTCTAGTGATGTGGCTCTTATGTTTGAAATAGAACCCAAGAGCATAGAAAAAGTTTTAACTGATGAAAGCTGGATTGAAGCTATGTAAGAAGAACTCAGGCAATTCAGTATCAATGATGTCTGGGAATTGACTCCTAAACCAAAAGGTAAATCTCTTATTGGAGCTAAATGGGTTTTCAGGAACAAGATGAATGAGAAAAGAAAAGTCATAAGGAACAAAGCAAGACTCGTGGCCAAAGGATATACGCAAAAAGAAGGGATAGACTATGATGAGACTTATGCACCAGTAGCAAGGTTAGAAGCAATTAGATTATTACTTGCTTTTGCTTGTTATAAGAATTTCAGGTTATTCCAAATGGACGTCAAAAGCGCTTTCCTAAATGGATTTATCCAAGAAGAAGTCTATGTGGAACAACCTCCTGGTTTTGAAGACCCAAGGAAACCAGACTCTATAGTTAGACTGAAAAAGGCGTTATATGGTTTAAAGCAAGCACCTCGAGCTTGGTACTACAGATTAAGTAAGTTTTTAATCCAAAATGGTTTTGTTAAAGGTAAAGTAGATACTACATTGTTTATCAAAAGAGAAAGCAAAAAAATTTTACTTATTCAAATTTATGTTGATGACATTATCTTTGGATCACCTAACGAAAATCTGTGTAAGAAATTCTCTAAGACTATGTAGGATGAATTTGAAATAAACATGATGGGTGAACTATCATTCTTTCTCGGACTTCAAGTAAAACAATTGAAGGAAGGAATTTTCATTTACCAAGGAAAATATGCTAAAGAACTTGTTAAAAAGTTTGGCTTGGAGAATTGCAAAAAGACCGACATACCAATGTCAAGTTCCTCGAAGCTGGACAAAGATGAAGGAGGAAAGAAAGTTGATCAAAAGCAATACAGGAGTATCATTGGTTCACTTCTTTATCTCACTGCTTCTAGACCTGACATTTTGTTTAGTGTTTGTATTTGTGCCAGATTTCAATGAGATCCCAAATAATCTCATTTAAGTGCTGCAAAACGCATAATCAAATACGTTGCATCAACCTCTAATTTGGGTCTTTGGTATCCTAAAGAATGAGACTTTACTCTCCTTGGATATTCAGACGCAGACCTAGCAGGATGCAGAGTTGATAGGAAGAGCACATCGAGCACTTGTTAATTACTTGGGAACAAGATAGTATCTTGGTTTTCAAGAAAACAAAGTATTGTAGCTCTTTCAACAGCAAAAGCAGAATATGTGGCTCTTGGAAGTTGTTGTTCACAAATTTTGTGGATAAAGCAACAGCTAAGAAACTTTGGAATCGAAGACTCATGCACCGAAATCAAATGTGACAACACCAGCGCGATTAATCTTACCAAGAATCCAATTCTTCATTCAAGAGCAAAACATATAAAGATTCGACATCATTTTATTAGAGATCATGTTCAAAATAGAGAAATCTTGATTCAATTCATTGACTCAAAGAATCAACTAGCGGACATCTTTACAAAACCTTTGGAGAAAAGTCAATTTGAGCTTATTCGTTCCAGACTCAATATCTTAAAGTCTGAAGAAGTTCAGACTTAGGGATAAAAGTCTAAAGATACTCAGACTCAAAAGATCAAGATTCTCGACTGTAAGTTATTTTCATTTTTAAAATTTTATCTCACGGATAAAATCTTGAAAAGGTACGATTATCTATTAATCTGTAATTGATTGATACTATTGATGTTATCTTCCCCAGTTATCGTGATTATTGCAATTATTCCTTTTCGAAAAATGAGTTATTTTTTAAAAGATGGTTATCCATTTTTTCAAAAAGGCAGTTATTTTTGAAAAAGTATTTTCTATTTTTCCTTTTACGTCGTTCCGTATGCCTCTTTTCGACTACCTTATATACTGATCGTCTTCCTCCCAAACCCTAAAAAGCACAGACCTTCACTTTCTTACTTTTACTCTCTAGTTTAATCTTCAAAGTTCTCACCTTTTTCGTGAATTGAGTTTGGAATCTCTCAAAGACTGTGAGAATGGCGTCTCAAAGGAAGTCTTCAAGGATTGCGAACAGGGGACCACAACACATGCGTGAGGGTCCTACACATTTTGACCTCACCGAGGAAAAATAATCCCCAAGATAGCAGCAAAGCCCACAATATTCTCAACCGCGTCAATCTCCTTAAGCTAGACCTCAGGATATTGATCAAAGAGCGGAGGAAGAAATCATTGAAGACGCAGAACCCGTAAGATTTCAAAAGCCCGCCTGTATCTTTAAGCTTTACTTTGCTTTGTAGAAGGGAGGCACTCCCTTGAACTATATCGATGAATTTTTGAAAGATAAAGGGTATCGAAATGAAACCCACTTTCTGTGAACAATGGAACGTTTGGGAGTTGCTCCTGCGGGGTCGGCAAAGCAGGCATTTGCAAATATTCCAAGCAATCCACGTGTTGGAGGTCTTAATCAGACTGATGGGAATGATGATGCCAAAATGTATACACATTTTAAGCCTAGACTGGGTGTTGGGGCGAATATTTGAAGCAAAATGACAGATTTGTTTCGCTCGGATGAACACAAGCGATTTTACTCTAAGTTACTCAAAAGAGGGGTGATCAACCCAAGTGTGGACTTTGATTTCCTTGATTCTCTGAATGTGAAGCTGAGAGAAAAATTCACTCTTCTTCAACTTGAACAATTTTGTTCTGAATCAACGGTGGCTCATCCAGAACTCACTGCATACTTCTATTCTAATCTAAGTTTCTTGGATGCGAATAGATTTTCTTTTAGTGTTCGAGACCAGGATTATATCATTGATATGAACACATTGGCGGATGTGATTGGAGTTGAGTGAGGGGTATTTCAATCAATTAATGTGTCTGTTGGTCGTGCAACTGTAGAACTTGTTCGGGATGGAATGGCTAAAGGAAGAATTTCGTACTTGAGGATGAATGCCTCAAACGTTTTGCTTCACAAGATCGTGATCAATTGCCTTAGACCCAAATCAACTCCGAAGACTGACATCTCCAACTCAGAAGTAAAGCTGATGTATGCTATTAACGCTGGCAAGAAGTTCTCTCTGCCTCATACAATCATGTTTCACATGTACAAAACGATGGTGAAAGACAAAGGCCAACTTCCATACTCAGCGTTTGTTACAAAGTTATTCTGACGCTTCAATATTCAACCTCCGAAGATTCTATGTGTTCGTACCTGTGAACAAATGGTGGTGGGACTAAAAATGGTTTCCAAAATGCGACTGAAGGAGCTAAATGAAGCATTGGAGAGAGTTAAGGAGAAAACGCCTATCAAGAATCACCAAATTTCTTCGGCTGCAAAACGGAAAGGGAAAGAGCCCATGACTGCTCCATCCAGGAAAAGAAGAGCACTCATCTTGGAGGATGAAGACGATGAGGACGAAATCACCATTTTCGCTCTTGCATTGAGAAACCTACAAAGTTCTGTTCCAGAAACAGAGGAGAGAGAGGATGAGGAAAGAGGAGAAGAAGAGCAAAGAAGTGGAGAGAGAGAATCGATAAGAAAAGGAGCGGAGGAAGAAAGGGTTGCAGAAGAAGAAGAAGGCAGAGGTGAACAAGAGGAAACAGAGAACGAAGAGTACTTCTCACCGCCTGAAGGCAATGAAACAGAGGGAGTTGCTGAGAAAAGAGGTACTTCTTCAATCGCTTTTAGTGAAGATGTTAGCCATTCTCCTGCAGATCCAGAAAACATTTATGCCTCTCAATTTCTAGAGGAAGGTCATGAGGTTTCATCGCCAAATCTGGGTGCTCATGCTGACTTGCCATCATCTGCCAATACTCCTACTGATCATGCAGAGGCAAGCACTCAAACTGATAATACAGCAGACTTTTGCAGAGTGCTTGATGTTCTTATGGAGATGCGAGGCCAGATTTATGCCTTAGGATGCGAAGTTCAAAATTTGCAGAATACAGGTCAAGCCTCTTCAGTTTCCTTGCATGATCAAATTTATGCCCTTGCTCTTTAAGTTCAAGCTAATGCCAAGGGTGAAGAAGTGGCTCAACTGAAGGAGGACTTGAAAAAGCTGGAAGGGATTGTTCAGTCGATGGGAGAATTCCAGCTTGTTCGCGTTCCAAAGCACTCCTAATTTCATTATCTTTTTCTATCCTTTCGTCTCTTCCTTTTTAATGTTGACAAAAAGGGGGAGATGGTGCAAATTTAAGACTTGACTTTTTGATTGACTTTACTTTTTGACTTTACTTTTGTTTAAATGGTTGGTTGTGACTGGATTTGGATTTGGTTTGTTTGGTCATTTAAATGATTGCTGCAGTATTTTAAGCACTATTGGTATTTCGTGGCAAAGATAGTTGTTTATTTACAGGACTAACTTATTTCCTGTGGATGCAGATTTAAGGCTATCTTTACTAAGCCAATTATATTTTGTGAGATATCCATGGTTACTTGAGTATTGTTTTGCAGGACAAAAACATCCAAATCTGCAGGAAAGTTTTTTCACCATAAAAAAGGGGGAGATTGTTGGAGAAAACTTCCGTATTTATTTTGAAGCTGACAAAACGTTTCCATCAGTCTAGTCTGAAAACTTGCAGACTCTTTCGTCAAAGTCTGGAGACCGCCGGACCACCAGACTCAAGATTCAAAGTCTACCCTCATTGACAGTTTCTAGTCCGTCGAAGAGGACTTATCCGAAGTTGAGTATTTCTTTGAGGATTTGATTCTATCGACTAAAGAAGATCTCTTGGCTGGATATAGCATCTCAAAATCTATTTTTCGTTTTGATTCGGGTAATTTTTGATCCGCTGATTGGTGAAGCATACTTGGAAGGTTCTACTTATGGAAACCTAGATCCTGATTGTATGGGCGAGCAGGATTGGTGGGCTATCGCCATATTCCTTAAATAACTCGAGATCTCCCTAATTGATTCTGTCCAATAGGTAGATTGGAAGAACTCCTTTGAAAAGTACCAACGGGTATGTAGGCATGGAGGAGTATATAAGGAAGACGTTCCAGTTGTTTGAGTGTGTGTGCGATAGATAAATTCCAAAGTCAGAAGCTCCTTGTTCTTTGCCAATTAAATTGCTGAGCGTAAACTTGTACTCAAAAGATAGTTTATACATTTGTGAGACCTTGAGAAAGTGTAGTAGAGTCTCTACACTGTGAAATCAAAGACGTGATACTGTAACGACTCTTTTGTTTCATAGTGAAATCTAGCCGGTGGGCTGTCAGTGCGGGAGAGTGGACGTAGGCTTGGATTAAGCCGAACCATTATAAATTATGTGTTCTTATTCTCTTCCCTAAACTCTTTTATTTTACTCGTGACTTTGTTTAATTGTTTGAGTCTCGTCTCTATTTTAAAGTCTACTATTAAATAGACTAAGGTTAAAAGTAAAGTTTTACTCTATACTTTGCAAAAGTTTGTTTTCGCACTTAGTCATCCCCTCTAGGTGCTCATACTAGCATTCACAGTAGGCAGTATCCAGAAATCATCGATAGAGGAAATGCACAAGCATGGTCCATGCTCTCCACACACTTGAACCTAGCCAAATGCCCTTAACCACATGAAGATCCTAGTTGAAGACCAACAAAGGGTCAATTCAATCCGATCTAAGATCCCAACCAGCAGCAGCAACAACACCAAACAACAGAGGCAGTTTAGGAGGCATAAAGGCCACTGTCCCGGCCAAGCTCGGCATCCCATTCGACTTGGTTGAGTACATTGTGACTATCGACATCGACTCCCCTGAACTGTGATATTTCAAAATTTGACCCTATTTGAAATATATGAAGTGGTTATTTCATTGACGCACTTATGGTTATTTTACTCTGAACTGATCTCTCACGAATTAACTAGTCTATTGGCTGAGGTCGTAAAGGATTAAAACGCAAAAGATCAGAGAATTCGATCAAGGATCGACCGTTCAACTATAAGGATCAACAATGGTGATTATTACACTATTATTGTTAAGGGAAATCCCTTATGATGTTTCGAATATGACAAAATAAATCAGAGGCTACTAATGTGTTTAATGGTTAAGTAATAGACTATATAGATGATAGAACATGTAAATGATATTGTTAGAGTCTATACTTGAAAGAATCATAAGACAGACTCTATGCTGAAGCTGAACTTATTTAGACCGTGTCCAGACCTTAAGGCTAAATATGTTAAGAAACAGAATATGTTTAAACTTATGTCTAGATTGTAAAGTCTATTTCAGACAGAACACACTCAGACTCTACTTCAGATGGAAGACACAGACTATACTTCAAACAGAATATCCTCATACTTTACATTCAAAACGAGACACAAGTCCAGAACATGACAAGGTCCAGAACGAGACACAAGTTTAGAACGTAGTAGATTCAGAATGAAGCATGTTCAAAACGAGACAACTTGACAAAACGTAACACAAGCCCCAAACATATAATGGCCAGTGATCTGGTTTGGATTTTACATTAAGAAAGATTTGATTAACTCAATCTAATTGATTGACAATTAGATATTGAAGACAAGAACTTTCTATACGAAGAAGCTTTACTTATGGATCCCAAAATTCTGTTTGTATGGGCGATCAGAATCAATTTGGAATTCTACTTCTATCACTCAACGGCTACTAAATCTTCTAGATACAGATCTGTTCGATGGGTAGATTGGAAGACAATCCTCTAGATACTGTCCAACGGCTAGTTTAGAAGTGAATGAGTATTTAAGGAGATCAAGGACCGATGAGCAAGTAAGAGACGAAGCATAGAATTTATAATTCCAAAGTCTGAGCGACCTTCGATCATACATTTGTCTTTTATGAGCTTAAACGTTTGTAATTGTAAGAGAAGTACCAAAAGAGTGACTTAGTGAGATAGTGTAATCTACTACTAAGTGTTTGCACTTAAAGTTGTAATCTCTTGTTGATTGCATAATGGAATCCAGCCAGAAGGCTATTAGCGTGGAAAAGTGGACATAGGCTTGATCTAAGCCGAACCATTATAAATTTCATGTGCAACATTATCTTTCCTTAACTCTTCTTGTTTAAGTTTGTTGCATACTTACAGATTATTTCAACAGTCTGTTCCATCGCATTACAGATTCTGAACATCTACCAAAATTTTGGTGGCTCGCTTATCAGACTCTGATCCTTATTCAGATTTTGCTCGAAATTTATTTTATTCCGCATATATTTGCCAATGTTTATTTTAAACACCTATTCACCCCCTTCTAGGTGTTCGTACTAGTACTCTCAATTATAAGTAAATTAACAAACGAATATAAATCGATTCGATGGATGTACGTAGTCAGTTCGCAGGTGATTCCACACTATTACGATATTCGCGTCGAACAACAATAAATCAATTTTTCTATTAATCTTATATTCAAGGTACATAATTGAACTCTCGCGATTACATGACAACCGAGGGTCATCCACGATTCGAAGAGGCACAAACGTGGATTGAAAATTATTGACCACGGATCAACCGCGCGAGACCCTTAAAAGCCACCCAATAGTTCAGGTCGTACGAAAGTCGCATTCGATCAATTTTTAATAGTGAAATTTAATTTGATTACGGGTACCAAACTTTTGAGATTAAATTATTGGACATCGCCTCATCGTCCGTCGAATTATCGGCAAGTTCAAAATTTTTGGGAAAGGAATTATTGGACAAAAATTAGGGACCGAGAAAGGAAAAATGGACCCAATGGAAAAGTTGCAATTTGTTGGCCACAATTTTAGCTTTAAAGATAATAATAATAAAAGAAAAGGGGGTCGGCGATGCCTCCTGGGACGTCGCAATTTTAATTTACCTTCGTGAGATGTTTGCATGCTCGAGATTCGGGGTGTGACATGGACCCTTGAAGATCACGCTAATCTTCAACACCAGCAGCGACCTCACTTGGATTGAGTGCGAGTTGTGCTCATTCTATTACCTTCAATCTTAGCCGATCTTCGACCCGTCCGACTCCTAGTCCTATGTTAGTACACATGTACCTCGCCAGTGTGCAGTGGTTTTGGATCAGGTATATATCTTCAAAAAATACACATAATTCTCTCCTTTTTCTGAATAAGGATTGTGCCTCATAAGATTATGATTTTATTCAATGAGAGCAAGCATTTTAACAAGTTGCTCTGGCTCAACTAGCAATTACCAAATAATTTACGGTGACCTATCGTTTTTGTCTGGGGAACTTACAACCGACGTGTTGACGTGATCCACGAATGTGAAATGGAACTTCCAATTTGGGTGTGGTGGATTCAATTATGGCCTCTTTGGCGAGGTGGCCGGCGTGTTTGGCCTAGCCCGGGATAGTTTGTTGAGCGTAGGACAAACCGCAACCCAGTACGGCCGATATTTCTCCTATTGCTTGCCCTCATCATTCAGTTCAACGGGGTACTTAACATTTGGCAAGGCTAGTGAAACGCCTAAGTCGTTAACCTTAACACCGATTGCAATAGCTCATGAAAGCTCACTGTTCTATGGCATCAACATAGTGGAAATCATGGTAGCAGGGACTAAATTGCAAATCCCGTTGACAGTCTTCTCGAAGGCGGGGGCTATCATCAACTCTGAGACCATCATCACTCAATTGCCCCCGACAGCATACAATGCCATGAGGACAGCTTTTCAAAAGGAGATGGCAAGGTACAAGAGGGCAAAGAGCTTCGAAATCCTCGACACTTGCTATGATCTCCACAACACAAAGTTGGTCATCATACCAAAGATAAGGTTCACCTTCAGCGGAGGTGCATTCGTGGACTTGGATCGTGGCAGCATATTGTACCCCATTAGCGATTCACAGGTTTGCCTCGCATTCACGCAGAATAGCCATGACACCCACATCGTCATCTACGGAAGCATGCAGCAAAAGACGTTCGAGGTGATCTATGATGTTGCTATTGGTGTTTGTTTCGATAAACAAGCATACGTGCATAAGTCAATAAAGATCAAAGTCCGATCGCAGCGGAAGTAAAAACTCTTATACACATGTTTCCATAGCATTTTCGTGCATTTTAATATATAAAAAAAAACATATAAGATATAAAGAGGCTAATCATATTAACCTTATACCATGCTCTAAATTTGGTTCTGATGTTCCTGACGTTCTTCAGACTTTGACCATGAACGTCTGACGCCTTTTGGTAACACAAGTTTTAACATTCTTAGAATTTTCTAAAAGAGCTAGTATGAACACTAGAGGGGGGTGAATATGTGTGAAAACAGTTTTTTGCGAAATGCAATAAAAATACTTTACTTATAAACTGAGTCTAATTGACTACAGACTTTGCAGAAGGATTCAGACTTTAATAGCTATTTCAAATCACAAAAATATATTGCAGCAAATAAAGTAAAGGATTTCAGGGAAGAGAAAAATGAACATAATATTTATAGTGGTTCGACTTAGATCAAGCCTACGTCCACTCTCCCACGCTGACAACTTTCTGGCTAGTTTCCACTATGAATCAAAAGAGAATTATAGCCTTATAATCTTGACTTCTCAGTGAAGAGTCTCTACTGCTCTCACAAGTCACACTTTGAGTCTCTCTTTCGAATACAAGTTTGAGCATTGTTTAAGGAAGAATAAGTAAATGAGAAGCTTTAGACTTTGGAATTCTTCTTTCACGCAATACTTAGAATGACTTGAAAAACCTCATTAAATATTCATCTATGCTTTTTCAACCATTGGCACTTTCTAAAGGAATTTTTCCAATCAACTCATTGGACAAAATCAATCAAGGAGATCTCGAGCCGTTTGAAGATTGAGATGAAAGCCCATCAATCTTGTTCGCTCATACAATCAAGATCTTGGTTTTCATAACTAGATTCTTTCCAAATAAGCTTGCCTTCCGAAATGATTTGCGATATTTCCAACTAGAAAGCCTGATATATCTTGTACATATTGAAACCTTGAAGGGAGAAAAATAATCCTGAGTCTAATTAAGTCTTCATTCTTGTGTTCAATCTGGAACTTGTCAAAGTGGGAAAACATCTGACGTAAGATAGACTTTGACACGAGTCTGGCATTCTTCAGAATATAACTTAGATAAGTTTTGTCAGCTTCAAAATATCATAGGAGTTTTTTCCAACATTTTCCACCACCACAAACGTCTAATGTCTTTCGGTAATATTGGTTCTAACGTTCTTCAAATGCAGAACATTTGATCTCTTTATATTGCAAGTTATGACGTTCTTCAGATTCAGTTTCACAAGTGTCGGGCTTCTAATTCAGACACACCACCAATTCTCACGTTGAACAGAAGAGAGAAATTGAGAGATCTCATAGTTACAATTGTACCAGCAATCGCCTAAGTCGATCATCCTATGATCTTCTCTCTATATTACCTTTTATAACCAGTACAAATCACATTTAAATTGGCTCATTAACTCTAAAATTGTTTTAGAATTAATTCGGTCATAACTTATGACAGACGTAAGTTTTGATACCATTTCAGACACTAATTTGGGCATTAACTCTGTAACTGTTACAAAGCATTATTCCAGACATTTATTTGTAACTGTTACAAGTCTTTATTCTGGGTATTAACTTTGTAATTGTTACAAATATTTAATTTGACCATTATATATGAAATTATTTTAGAGCATTAATTGGTTATTTAAATCTGAAATTGCTTTAGATCATGAAACTGCCCATTTATTCTGAAACCGTTTCAAATCATTAATGTGACTATTTAAATTCTGAAACAATTTCAGAACTTTAATGTGACTGTTAAATCTAAAATCGTTTCAAAATTTTAATTTAGCCATTAAGTCTAAAAACCATTTCAAATCATTATTTTGGCTATTAATTTCGAACTCACTTTAAATCATTAACGATGCCATTAATTCTAAACTCACTTCAGATTATTAATGTAGCAATTAATCCTGAACTCACTTCAAATTATTAATTATGTCACTGAATTTGAACACGTTTTAGATCTTTGATTCAGCCGTTAAGTCTAAAAACCACTTTAGACTTTATAAAGTCCGAAGCCCATTTCAGAACTTGTAAAGTCCAAAGCCCTTTTTTCAAAACTTTTATTTCTAACTCGACTCAATCTGATTAAATCAATTGCAAACACACTTGTAATATTCTCTCTCTCGTTTAAACGTCATTCCAATTGATTATGGTGTGTAATATCCCTAGGTTCATCACTGAGCTGGTTGTAGACTTGTACTAACACATTAGCACAACCAAGAGAATTAATTGTCCAAATCAATCTTCTATTCCTACAAATCATGAATGACATCTAGCAATATATCATGACTACCCAGACAGTGTGAAATGTTTTCAGACATAATGAAAAGCTGACATGTAATTCGATCATTCTGTCTCATCATGTCCCGATCGAACAAAGACCATGGAATTATTGGTCAAGCTACCAATTCGATCATATGCCCAAAACTAATTGATTTGTATTTCTTTGAGACATGAACCATTCATTCTCAGTTATAACCCAGGGTGAGGATTTCAATACAATGCCACGATTAAATCACATAGGACATCAATCTTGTATATCTATATATAATAAGAAGATAAATTTCATATTGCGCCCGCATGTGCCTTCGTATGTGAACAAACTATAACCATCAAGTATAGAGACGGTTCGACGAAGCGTCAATATGCACACTTGTAAACCACAGCCATCCAACATATAAGTCAACATTATGCCTCAGGTCTAAGGATCTTACACCTAGCCAAAGCATGAACGATCAGACATTGACCTCGCAAAAAGCTTCCACGTCACCAATCGTTCTGTGTATGTCACATTTAGTGAACTTGTTCGAAATAAGCACCTATGTTCTAGCTCGGATATCACTATACTCAATGACTTATGACTCATCATCCCCTCAAGTATTCAATACTAAATGGTGAAACTTGAAAACACACCGATCTCAACAGGATTATCGATATCCTCTCAATGATCCATCAACTCAAAGCTATTTAGAGATTCAGCGTAACTGTAAATCTGTCACACATATTCTTAACACTTTAAGAATAGGTTTAGTCGTAACTGATCTTATAAACTAATTCATATGTATAAATAGGACGATAAATGAATATTTATTTTCCATTGAATAATTCCTAACATGTAACTATTACATGGTTGCTTTAGGGCATATAGCTAATAGTTGCCGGAGGACAACTAGGTTTTGCCCCTAATGGTTGTCCATAAACTACAACCATAGAGCCACAAAAATAGACATGAAAAACAAAGAATGTGTCGTCTTTATGATGTCACATTTTTGGTCTTATATAGTGTGGCATCCCAAAATTCAAAGCCAAATTATAAGGTGTGTTAAAGTCTCTAATTAGGTGATAAATTTCCCATGGCTTATGCTTTAGCCATTAGTCTTTTTATTTAGTCAAATTATGCATATGATTGTGAGAATTTAAATTTGATGGATTAATAATTTATGCTTGGCCATGTACTTTATAAATTAAATTCCAATAAACAAAATGTCACAAGACTTTGGCCAAGATGAAAAATTGAAATTTAAAAATATTTATAGAAGAATTTCAAAAAAAAAAAAAAAAAAAAAGGGAAAAAGAGGGTAAAAATTCGATTGGGCCTTAAGCCCAAGAGTGGAACTTTAATGGGCCAAGTTGGCCGGCCCATTGAAGCCCACAAGTGGGCTGCCGTCGAGCAAGGGGGAGGGCCAAGAGTGGCCGGATGGCCCAAGCCCAAGAAGCCCAAACCCAATTCAAAATTCAATAAGACAAGTGGCAAAGGAGAAGGCCATGCATTGGCTAGTTTAAAGGCAAGTAATGATGAGGATTAGGGGAGTATAAAAAGGAGGAGAGAGAGAAGGGTGGCCGGTTTACCCATTCGCCCAAAGAGAGAGAGAGAGAGAGAGAGAGAGAGAGAGAGAGAGAGGGTTTGTGCGAGAGAGAGAGGGAGCGGCCGAGAGGGAGAGGAGGAGGAACCGCCGTCCGTCCGCCGTGTGCCGCCGTGTTCGCCGCCCTACGCCGTCGACCGACCGGTCTAGAGGCAAGTGGGAGTCCTCTAGCTTCTCTTGCATGCTTGTATGTTGTTTGCATGTCGAATTCTTGGGTGTTAGATGAGAAAAAACGAAGCATGGATGAGTTGTGTGTGAATGGTGTGACTGTTCTTGCTCGGATCATGTGAGTCAGAAACTTGTTTGAGCTTTCATGTGTGTTTAGAGTCAGATTTTGGCTTCTATTTCTTCATGAGAGTTGTAGTTAACATCTTGAACTACAACATACTAAAATTTCGTGGAAAATTATGGAGATTTGAAGGGTTAAAGTCTCATCCTACGGAGACCTCAGATCTGGAAAGTTTTTACTGACCTCTTGCTGGATTCGTGGTTGCATGTTGGTTTGTGTTGAAAATTTCTCTTCGATTTCTTCATGAAAGTTATAGGGGATATCTTAAACTACAATATACTCAAATTTTAAGTGAAATGAACAAGTATAGCCTAGTAAATCAACTAGATCTTGAAGACGATGATTCTGGTGTTGTATTCCGAGACACCCGAGACTTCAAGGACCTAAATGATGACTATAATCTGGTTATTTGACTTAGATCTCTTCATGAAACTTGTAGAGGATATCTTTATGTATAACATATCCAAATTTCAGAGAAAAATAAAGAGAATAGGTAGGTGAAATCTCAATATTTCGGAGGTGTGTACACTGGACGTTTTCGGTAATGGATCCAGAAGCTTCGTGAGACAGTATAAAATAATCTAAAAATAATTTGTCTTGGAGTTCTTCATGAAAGTTGTACGAAAATGTCTTGGCTATAATCCAGTAAAATTTAGTAATTTTTTGAGACCGTATGGATATTTTAATCGAATTTCTTCGGAAACTGTGCATTCTGGTTTTATCCGAATATTATGTGCTGTATTGTGGAAATTGTGAAATTGTGTGAAATTCAATTTGGCCATGAATTTTGCATGTAATCCTATTGGTTTGTAATTGCTTGAGTTTTTATAATTTTGGGAATTTATAGATATAAAAAAAAATAATAATAATAATAATAAAATAGATTATTTTATTGGCCATAAATTCCATTTAATTTATCTATGTGGCATGTGTGATAAAGTCTTGGTACATATACATATATGACATTGAATTGAGATGCATGTGTGAATTTCATGCCAAGTATGACTTGTTTGATGCCACGTCATATGCCATGTTAAATTGAGATCAAATAATGGTAAATGTGGATAATGATAAGTGAGGAGGTGGTTGTGGCGGAGGATAATGGCCGGAATGTATAGAGATACATTGCCGGATTTCCCTAGGAGATTCAGGATGCCCGAAATGTGGGGGGCCGGAAGCCCTGTCGGAGGTCTTTGCCCGAAGGGAATGCCTCGCGATGCCAGGATATGGGGTGCGGGATGCCCGGCCAGGGAGTGTAAATGCCGAAAGCCCTGTCGGAGGTTTCTGCCCGAAGGGAATGCCTCGTGATGCTAGTTGAGATGCGAGATGCTCGGAATGTGGGGGGCCGGATGCCCGGTGGCCTGGGATGGCTGAATGCCGGAAGCCTCGGAGGTCTTTGCCCGAGGGGATGATGAAATTGATGATTTGAGAAATGGGTGATGTGGTGATCAAATTTAAAGATAAAGATGAAAATTAACCCATGGTATGATATGCATGATGATGATGATGATATGTGATGTGATATGATGATCACCCATGGTATGATATGCATGATGATATGCATGATGATGATGATGATATGTGATGTGATATGATGATCACCCATGGTATGATATGCATGATGATATATGATGATGTGATGATGATATGATGATGTGATATAATATGCATGATATGATATGCATGATGATGATGATGATATGTGATGTGATATGATGATCACCCATGGTATGATATGCATGATGATATGCATGATGATGATGATGATATGTGATGTGATATGATGATCACCCATGGTATGATATGCATGATGATATGCATGATGATGATGATGATGTGTGATGTGATATGATGATCACCCATGGTATGATATGCATGATGATATGCATGATGATGATGATGATGTGTGATGTGATATGATGATCACCCATGGTATGATATGCATGATGATATGCATGATGATGATGATGATATGTGATGTGATATGATGATCACCCATGGTATGATATGCATGATGATATGCATGATAATGATATATGATATGGTATGATATGCATGATGATATGCATGATGATGATAGTGATGATGATGATATGTGGTTAGACATGAACGATATGACGATGCCATGATGACATGTATGATACCATGATATGATGATGCATGATAGTATGCGCATGGCTTCAAGGTAAGTAACGCCTGCAATGCATGTATGATTTGTATGATGCATTGAGTTGTTATTGGATTCCTTATCTGCTGAGTGGTTGTACTCACCCCTTTTGGGACCAACATTTCAGATTAGCAAGTATGCCGCTTCCTACCATCGCGCGGGGTGCATTTTACGAGTTATCGTCCGACGTCGAGGTAGAGTGTGAGGAGTTCAGCTGTCCTTCTGTACCTGGACTCACCTACATACGTGTGTGCTGTTTTGTCATGTGCGACGTAGGCCTGGCTGGAGGCCCGGTTGTTCAGGAGTTTGTTTCCGTTCACATTCGCCGCGATGGGGTGATGAGAGGGATGCTGCCGCCGCCGCCTGACACACCGGACTGGGTGTGAGGCCCGAGCGTGACGAGTAGGGGCTGTGTTTCTTTTTGGATAGTTAGCCGACACCTATGATGGGGGATTGTACACGTGTGATCTAGAGGGTCGAGGGTTCTTTTTGAGGTTTTAGGCTGGACATGGCAGAGTCCTAGCTTTTCCTTGTTATGTATCGACCCAAAAGGAAGTCCCATCTTGAAAGTATATGTAAATAAGGTGTCGTGGCTTGTTATAAAATCATGTTGATTAGTGGTGTGTATTGGTATCATGATTGGTAGGGGGAGAGATGGTGATACTTTGCTTCCGCTAATGAGTCGCGCTGGGACCGCTTTAAAAAAAAAAAATGCCTGTGAATAACGACGCTTTTGTTATAAGTATAAGTACAAGAGGGAAATAAGGTGTAACATTGGTGCTTGTGGCGACCGCCGAAGGGTTCGGGGTGCTACATATAGAAGCCAAGAAATAAATTTAGGAGTCTGGTTTGAAATGTTTGACTTGTGCTTATGTTGGCCTGTGGCTGTCCAGTGTATAAATAATAATACGGCTATCTTCTGCTCCTGTTGAAGCTACCTTGTTCACCCTCGTTCAAGAAAGTGATATGTTGTAGATCTTTCTTACACTAAACTTTCCACTGGCTTGCTCATTTTTCATGGAACTTTCTTACAAGATCCCGATTTATGTGAAATTCCCATGAATTGCGAAAGCAGGTGGGCACCCTCATGATCTAATGTTTCACGTGCATTGAGCTTGCATGAACCGGGACTTTGCACTCGACACTTGCTCATTTTTACTGTCGGAACAAAAAAGAGAAAGAGGCTAAAAGCCGCGCCTTCTCCGAACTCATTTTGGGTTATATAGATGGAATCTGTCATGCCCCGATCCTCAAGTACGTACCCATCCCTTACCTTGGTCAATTAATAGCGACGTCCCAGGATGTATCACCGACCCATTCTTATTTTAATACGCATGCGGAAGCATATAAAATCCCTAGACAATAAAGCAATGGGATAGGAAAGTAGAATTTCAAATTTCCATCTTAAAAGCATCCACACTTATATACATTGCCAATCATAGTGCAAATATATAGAAGTCAAATTGTTAATTCAGATTTAAACCACGAGTTTCTAAAACAGAGCCTGCAAAGTGGAATCGACTTCTATCAAAAGAGAATTGCCCTATGACTAGCTAGTCCAATAGGATCGTCAATTCTTCAGGCTTCCCTTTCCACAATACGGGTCTCCAGTCCTTCACCAATGCCATCTAAGGACCTGAAAATGGTTATTCAATAACCAGTGAGACAACGTTTCAACAAATTCTACCCCCCAAAACTCGATTAGTAAACCAATACACCATCCGGGCTACCTATGCACACATGGGTCAGAAGACTTACCTTGGCCTCAGATTCCACCTGCATATTAGCACAGTTCAAATAGGCACCCAAGCAGATCAAATCATTGATCAATCGACCTAGTCGATTACATGTCAGCATGACCCTTCCTCAGTCATCTCAACCCATACTATGCATTTTACAAGATAGTATACTTAGTCACTGAGCCACATGCATTCTCTAAGGCGACCTATACGCCAAGGCGACCTATTTGGTCACCGAGCCACGTGCATTCTCTAAAGCATCTTATATGCCAACGCGACGTACTAATCACCAAGCCCTGTGCCTTCTCTAAGGTGACTTATTCACCAAGGCGATGTATCAATTACCGAGCCACGAGCATTCTCTAAGGTGATATACCAAATCACTGAGCCACATGCATTTTCTAAGGCGCCGTTTTCGCCAAGGTAACGTACTAAATACCGAACCATGTGCTTTTCTAGGTGATGTATGTACTCAACAATTTACATGCATTCTCTAAGGCGACTTATATGCCAAGACGACCTATTTGGTCACCAAGCCACATCACACAACATTTTTCATCATCTTTTATCATACCCGATAAAATATCGTGCGTGGGCACACGATTGGCCTTAGCCAAAATATAATATTTTCCTTTCTATAACTCCCACATTTTTCAGTAATCTATCAAACATTTTTGGCATTATTAACCGATGCTCGATTATTCTTCAATTAATAACCAAGATTATTTAATTTAGGAATAAATCCTAAAATCACCAATAAATCAATTTCTCACAAAATAAAGCTTAATTAAATAAACGGACTGCACCATGACAATCAGCATAAAATTTCGGTCGTCGGCTATCCCCGCCTAATTTCTAGAAAATAAATAAATAAATAAATCCAAAAACTAATAAATAAATACAATAAATCCAATTTATGCCCGTAATGCCTAATTAGAAGCCAGAACAGATCGGGAAAAATTTTGAGATGCATTCAATAAATAGAAGTACATCTCTACTTGCTAATTACACTAATCAATCACCTAACATGCATCATTAAGTCACTAATTAAATTATTCTAAACTAATCTAACCACCTAATTGCACTTAATTAAATATAATCAACCCTTAAGCATCATTAGCAAACTAAGCAAGAATTAGTGAGCAAAACTCACCCGATTAACAATCCATTCAGATCGAATCGCCGGGAACGTCGCAAGGGACGTTTTTCTCCAAAGCGGGGCCTAGGCTCCGGGGCCCACAAGCACCTCAAAACGGGCCTAGAAGTGGCTGTGATACCCACTTCTCAACCCTCTGATCTTGCTGCAAAACAGAAAGAAAACAAGCTGAAACAGGCAGCAATGACCGGTAAAGACTTCGGTAGCCTAAAAGGGCAGTCTATGGCGATTGAACGGCCTCCGGCGGACTTCCACAGCCCCTCATGACTGCTGGATAGTCCCTCAAACACACGAACAAGAGCTGGAACGAGGTGGCTGGACGGCATGAGGAAGGCGGGGGCGCGGTTGATGCTCGCGCGGGTGGTGGCGCGCGAAACGGCAACGACGAGGTGGCATGAAGGAGCTGCTCGATCTCTCTCTTCCTCTGCTGGTTCGCCGATTGCTATGGACGGCAAGAATGGAGGGGAAAGAGGTGGTTTGGCCGGTCAAAAAGAGAGGGGAGGAAGAGATAAGGGTTTAGGCCACCTTGCCTCATTTTTCCACCACTTTGTCCCCTCTTAGGCTTACTCATCAAGCCAACATCCCATGGCTGTAATTGAGCCACACATACTCCCCACACAACCTCTCAAATGGTCCATTTGGCTAGGGGAAAGGGGGAGCTACGAATTTGTCTCAATCTCCCCTCAATTGGATACTTGATGCAATACAATTCAACCTCAATTGGCCTCCATAAAATCAATTGATACCTCATTGATCATCTTGGCAATTTTCCTCACCCATACATCCATCATGCTTCCCAAATTTACGATCAAAATTAATCCCCGGCTTCGTTTGAACAAAAACGGTCCTAAACCGACTTTTTCCCAAAAGTCTTGGTTGTTAGAAAAATCTTCTGAGACTGAATCGACGTTCCTAGAATTTATTTTGACATAACAGAATCTTCAATTTCTGAAATCGGACTTGAATTTGCAGTTAATTTCCATTCGGTGCGTTTTTAGCATGATCTAGACTACCGGATAGTTTTCAAAGATTTTTAGTGCAAATGACCCGTGGTCGATTTTCTTCAAGCTACAATGAACCCACTCAACACACTGGCGACTCTCGATTGTCGTGAAAATCTCGAGAATTCAATTACGGACACAGGGTACCAAAACGACAGTAAAATCAAATTCATGCCGGTCAATGAGAATTTCCCAATTTAGTGGCGTTTCCACGATCGGCCACACATCTCAGTCGAACCGACCTATCTCTGATCTCAAATTGATTTTATATTGTGCCGTAATGACCTCTAAAGATGAGCACAGTCGAGAAGCCGATTCCTGATCGAATTCTCAATTTTATTACCTTAAAATTTATTAATGGCTTCTCTAAATAGTCTAGTTATCTCATGAGTAGCCATCTCAGAGAAAAGCACTATAGGCACGTCGATGAAATGCTCAATTTATTTAGTAGAAAACAAGACTGAAAATCTGGGATGTCACATAATCCCTCGTAGAATGAAGCTAGCACCACACATCTGATAATCAAAGAACTAATCAATCATATGCAGTGACAAGAAAATTCAGTGCATAAGGAGTTCGCAGAGTAGCTTTCGATCACATGAGCTCGTTTATTGGATTCAGCAAGTCCCAAAACAGGAACTGCAATATCATACAAGTGACAAACAAAAACACGAACGACCACATATGGTAAACCAGACTAACGATTTGTAGCTAACACGCATGACCACATATCTTGATAACTACTTATCATGATCTCCATCGTACGAGAAGGGGACGCAGGGCTCAGCAACCATGATCAAGGGAGTCTTCCTCCTGGAAGTGATCCCGAAAGTCTCAGACATGTCCAGGTCTTGCGCCTTAACCCCATCGGCCAGAGACCAGTCGAAGTGGTACAAGAGCTGAGCCAAGGGGAGCTCGATGTTTGCGATCCCGAAGTTGATCCCGGGACAGATCCTCCTCCCGCCACCGAAGGGTATGTACTCAAAGCTCGACCCTCGGAAATCAACCGATGAGTTCAGGAACCTCTCCGGCACGAACGATTCGGGGTCGGACCAGAACTCGGGGTCTCTTCCCACTGCGTACGTGTTGATCACAATCTTGGTCTTCTTGGGGATCTCATAGCCGTTGATCGTGCACGCCTCTCGCGACTCTCGGGCCATGAGCGGGCCCGGCGAGTGCATCCTCAGGGTCTCCTTGACGACGAGCTTCAGGTACTCGAGGCCCTGGATGTCCTGCTCGCGGACCTGGGTCTTTCCCTTGAAGACTGCTCGGACCTCGGCCTGCGCCTTCTCCATCACTCGGGGGTTCCTCAGCATCTCTGAGAAGGCCCACTCTATGGTCGTCGAGGATGTGTCTGACCCAGCAGAAAATATTTCCTACACAAAATACAAAGAACGGATTGATTTTATATTTCAGAAGGATGTCCTTAAAAAGTACATGAAAGATAAAAGTGCCAAATGATATTAAGCCTGTAACGTAGCAATATCACGTAAACTCAGTTTATACCGAATGATACGACAAGACACAATTGGTGTTAACTGAAATATGGGTTTACATTTCGCATGATATTGGACATTTAAATAAGATGATAGTGTGCTTAGAATGACGAATCCTCGGCCGTATCTATATGTAGTTGCATTTGATCAAGATGTCGCAACAGACATGTATGGCAGTGTCGCCTCAGATGGTCAAACTTGGACTTGAAGGTTCTTTGGAGATTTGAATCAGTGTGTGTGTGTGTTCACACAAAATATTATATTTTTCTGAGCAAAACTATATATGGGATCACTTCGAATCTCGTGGAAACTTCAATGCATACTCTTGACCTGGGAATAGTAAAAAAATAACAAGGGGAGATCTCTTTCATCCACCATGTGATAAATTCCTGGGATACATCTTGAGAATATTAGGGTTTCATGGATGTGATCATCATGTTTTCTATCATGAATGCATTTTAGACGATCCATTTTGCCGCTGAAATTCTTGGAGGCCAACTGTATACTGATTAATAAGAGCTCCATTTTTGCTAATTTAAATAGGTAATTAAATGACTCAAATTAAATATTTTGTAGCGAGTATGAAATCCTTATATTAACACGCTTAAAAGGACTACTAACTAGAGCTAGTAGCCTCTTCCATTCCTTCACATAGAGTAGAAAATCTATGGGTGTAGCCATAGCCCATGCATATATAAAAGCTCAGGCAGAATGAAATCCGTTGTAAGTAAGATATAAGCAAAGTAGATATTTAGTGAAATTATTAATGAAATTAGGCCTTACCATGACAATATTTTTTATGACGTGTGGCTTGATGAAGTAGTTCGTTTCACTACTCTTCTGGAGATTCAAGAGCACGTGCACAAGATCTTCTCTTGCATTTTTTTCATCATTGTTCCCACCGTTTCCCTTCAATTTCTCCTTGTGTTCTGCAATGATGTGATCGAGGATCCCATCGATCTTCTTGTGCAGTCTCTCCCAAGCCGGTTTCATTCTTGAGAGATAACGCAAGAACCAAATTGAAGGGAAGAGATCTGGAAGCTCAAATCCCCCACCAAGCAATGTCACTTCCTCGAGGAAAGAAAGGAACTCATCTCTATATTTACATCTCTCACCAAATGCTGCCCTCGAGGTGACGTCATTGATCAAGTTCAGTACAATCTTGCTCAAGTTCGCTGGCTTTCCTTGAGATGATTGTATTGTTTTGATCATGTTCCAACACTCTTCCTCTCTTATAAATCTAAAAGAGAGGACCCTCTTCATGCTCAGGAGCTCCAACACGCAAATCTTGCGCATCTGCCTCCAGTACTCGCCGTAGGGCGAGAACACGAAGCTCGAGTTCTCATAGGACATGACCTCAAGGGCCGCGATCTCGGGCCTCTGGGCGAAGGCGAGCTCATTCTTGCCAAGGATTTCCTTGACCATGTCTGCCGACGAGATAACGATGGTCAGGATCTCGCCTAGTTGGAGGCGCATGATCGGGCCGTGCCTCCTGGCCAACTCCCGGAGCGAGTGGTGAGGGAGCGACCCTGCCATCTGGTGGAGGTTCCCCAGAAGAGGGAGCATCTTCGGCCCTGGAGGCAGTTTCGAAGAAGGGTCTTTGGCATTGTTGGATTTCTTCCATTTCTTCACAATGAGCAAGAGGAAGAGGAGGGAAGCGAAGATGACGGAAGGAGAAGGCAACAGGATTGCCATTGAAGAGAGCATTGTCATGGTTGGGGAGGAAGATGGTATGTTTACATGCAAGGCTTTAGATGTGGCATAAGCTCTTCTCGTGCTCTGACTTATATAGCTGACGGATATTGATAAAATAAGAATGGGGTTTGCATCTATTTTTGACATTTGAAGTTAAGATGCATTAATTCATGGAACGGTCTCTCTTCTGAAAAATCTTCTTTATCTTACTAAAGCCGGCAGCCAAGAATTGCATATATCCAATGCTTCTTGCAAATACATGAATCAAAGCTTCATTCTAGAATACCTGGACGAGCAAATAGAGATTGGATCATTAATTTGGCATGCCACGACAAAACTTCTGTCTATTATCGCAGCTAGATCGATGACCCCATTTATTTCATTCAATTGTGGTGTGCTGACATTCACAGATTTCTCCTCCTCTTCCAAAATCATAACCTCATTTAGATGGGATGAGGGTCCTACATATTGCTCGGGCAACATGTGAAAAAGCATAGGGTCATATCATAGGACAATCTATAGATTACAGGGCATTTGTACTTTTAAGAGAATGAATGTTACCAAACCCATCAAATCATGCAACAAGTTTGTTGATGCACCTGTTGAAAGTCAGATCATGGACCATTGACAATATTGACAATTCCATTGCATAAGTATGTGAGCTTTGTCGGAGAATGGAGTTTACAATTAGCCACCATAGAAACAGATAAGATCAATCACATTTCAAGAAATAATGATATATCTAATCATTTGTGGATTTCTAATGTGTTTTTTTCTCTAAAATACTGATTTGAATATTGGAATAAGTTATATGATTGAACAAATAATGCTAAAGATACATCTGGCATCAATTTACTAGATTGATTTATAAAATTACTATTGCCGAATCACTCAATAAATTGAACTTGTAACCCAATTTCTAACGCCACAAGAAATTAAAACATGGAAGCCTTGGTAGATGATTTCTTGTAACAGTAATAACCATGAAGAAAGATCAAATTGGGTTGGACAAAATAGCATGCAGGACATACGCAGAGTGCTCTCAAATCGACGTGGGTCAGCGATTTCTGCTGACTACTTTGAAAGGCTCTTGGCGGCTTGAAAAAGATGACACAAAAAATTTATGTATTTTACTGTATTTGTCTTTTTAAGGAATGTATCCCTATGCTTGCTTGCGAATATCTTGGCAAATTTATAAAAGAAACAAAAAAAATCTTCTATCTTATAGTTTGAGAGAAGTAGTGCTAGATTAATTTGTTTCTTGAAAAATGAATTATTCAAAAAATATTTTCCTAAAAATGATAACTCATTTCACTTAAAATGATTAATTGATGAAAAACGTTCACTATCGATAGCAATTTATGTCTAAACATTTTCATAAATGACGATAATATTTTTCATTTGTTCATTTTTGTAAGTAATGAAAATGATTATTTTTAGGTAAATATTTTTCAAATCATTCATTTTCCGTGAAATAGAAGCATCCTAAGATTGTTTTACAAAACTAGTTTATAAAGTGATGTGTTTGATTATGAGTGGACAAAAGAGTCATATTCAACAAAAGAATAATAGCAACGCATCAATTAATAAATCAATTGTTCACTTCAATCGAGTATTTTCCTTTACAGAATATGTATCTCACTCTGCCCCTTGTAAGAAAATGTATTCTGTGTAATACTTCAATTAACTTCAATATGATGTAGTGCAACAAAGATATCTCATCAATAAAGTTATTGTGTGTTGCAAGGTCATCAGGAATTTCATTTTTCTGATCATAAAATATTAATCCTAATTGTTGGCACACAACTTTTATCTTATACGTAAAATATTCTTTTCTGAAACGTGATATAATATGGAGAAATGTCCCAAGACAAGACGAAGGTTCGTTGCACAATCCAAATTGTTGTCTACTATGGTTTCGGATCACCGGAACTCTCACATCTAAGAAGGGCAAATCTTATTTACCAATGTAAGTATCCAAGTTCGTGCAATGTGAGATCAAATACGTATCAGACGTGCAACATCGACATGGTCATAATACCATTGTAGGCAATCTCACCCGCATCCACAATCAGTACAACCGATAATGTTTGCTCTACTCACGGCTCAATGGCTTTAGGGCAGCATTGTAATGTTTCTTACTAGTGTGAGGTTGCACACTTATCTACTAGTGCAAGGACGTGAGATCAGGGACCAATCTGATTCCGAACTAGTTGCAAACCAAAAACACTTTAGAGAACTGAGGAAAAAAATTAGAGATGATCAGTTCCCGATCTGGTCTTGTTTCAAAGAACTGGATCGGGAGGACTAGTTCCCAATGGAATTGAGGACCAGATCAACAAAACTAGTCACTTCCTTTTTTCCCACTACTTAATGCCTTATGTTATTAAAAAAAAACTATTCACTTTTATTTTCTTGAGAAATTAAAAAAAAAAAGTTTAAGTAGTTAGTCAGGTCCAGTCCATTTTTGTTCAGTTTTCCCTTAAAACCTAAAATTGGACCACCTAGACACCAATTCCACTTATAGAAATCGGAAATTGAATGGTTTCCGATTTGGGCAGTCTTTTTTGTACATCCCTAAAAGAAATAAATAAAAGAATGAAGTCACCATCCACACCTTACAAGAAATAGGTTTGAGTAATGGAGAGAATGGACCTTCGTTGAATCCGAGAAGTTCAGATTTTACTTCCTATAATTGTTTTCTTGTCGGTATTTCTTCCAATAAATTAAATGGCGCTGATTTGACTATTCTTGTGATTTTCTTTGGTATATAAAATCAAAGATTTTTTTATTTTTTAACTAGGGAGAGGGACTGATTACACCAACCCAAACCACTAAACATAGTTAAGCCAAAAGACCAAGAAATTAAAGGCATATTCTACAGGAAACGAATTAAGTGTAAAGTAAGATTCTGTTTATTTCGAAAAAATGAATGATATAGAAAATATTCACAAAAAATGTTTGTTTATATCGCTTGAAAAAATAAATCAATGGAATATATTTTAATCAACAATAATTTATATTTAAATAATTTCGTGGACAATGAAAAAAATTTGTTCATTCTTTTTATAAGTTATATAAGCAAAATATTTCTCAAATAATCTATTTTCACGAAATAAATAGACCTCAATAATTTTATTTTCTACGTATATGCATGGACGGACTCGAATGCAATGACGGACTAAAAATTCGAGACTAAAAACGAAGAAATAATTCTTTTTTCAATTCTATATCACATATGATTTTATTTTTTTGAAGTTTTTTCCTCTTATAATAAGAGAAAATTTTTACCTTGGGAGCGGGGGCCGCCGCTAGCTCTCGAAGTCTTGCCGATGCTCGAGTGAAGGCAGAGAGTGTCAAAAGTTACTTTGGTGATCAAAACTCTTGCAGTCATATTGATGGTGTTTCCCCAAGCATTGACCAGCAATGTTAGGCTTCAAATATATTGGAATAAATGTTGTAGCATTTCCTTTGTAATATATCATTCCGTAGCAATAGACATCTAAAGAAGTAGGTAAATCGAAAAAAATAAGTGCTGGCGAAAATATTTATCGATCCCCTGATCCAAGTGGAATGACAACTTTCTGGCACTTATGAAATTACCAATTTCTTTCCATATTTTACAAATTTGCGACTTTTCTTATCAATTTTTTATTGTCTTTCTCATCTAACTTATATTTGTGGACTCTTATTTGAATTTTAAAATCTTTATTTGAACAAGTATCAAGTTCTCTTCTGATTAAATTATCATCTCAATTTGAGTTACTACCAATTCTCATTTAAGTTTTCCACCAACTATATTTGGCTTTTTTGTTTATCGATTATTGTTATAACTTTCCAATTTTTATTTATCTTTCTTACAAGCACATTCAATTTATCGAACCTTATGGGAACTTAACAACTTTTATTTGTATGATTTACCATCTTTTCTCCATTATTTAATCAACTAATTTTGGTTTACCAACTCTCACTTGAGTTGCTTACTAATTCTTTTTGTTTTTTTTTCTCTAAATTTACTAACTTTTTCTAATAAGTTACCACTGTTATTTGCTTTACTTAAGGACTATTTAAACCTACCAATTCCTTCTTTAAGTTACCAACTTCTATTAACGGTTACCAAAGTTTAGTTCTGTCCGTTTCTTTATTTAAGTTACCATATACTCTTGCATTACCAACTTTTATTCGAGTAACTTGTCAAGGTTTATTTGTATTTTTTAACTACTAACTTCTTCTATCTGAAATAAATTTAAAACAAAAACTCCTATTATCGGTATTTTCGACAAAGAATAATAACATTATGCTTGTATGATGGGTTAAGGTTAGTGAAGTTGTCGGCCAGTCAATCCATACGTTTTTTGAGCACACAAATTATGTTTCAATCTCTTAACACTCATCTTTATGCAATAATAATAATAACAGGGTAGACAAGAAATTGCTAAAAGTACGGAGGTTGTGCTCTTGAGTCTTGATTCCTTGGTGGCTATTTAGAAGGGCAATAGTATACAAGAAAAGTCAAGCCCATATGGAAAAATAGCAGACTAAAAATGTTGGGCCAAAATTGACCTAAGCTATGACTTTTGATAACACTAAAATGAAAGATTTCATTGTCCAGAAACCACCCCAAAAGAATTTGGATGGAAAAGTCCGCTGGAAATTTCTCCTATCAGCCATATCGCATTCCAAGTATTAACCAAAGCCATCGCATCTTTCTGCTCCTCGTACATTTCTCACTTTCTCGTCTCCATCCTTTCAATTCTCTCTCTCTCTCTCTCATATCAAGCATTATAACCATAGCATGTCAGGCCCCACATCAGTGGGGAGAGACCACATTAAGTGATTCATAAGGCAACACTTGACCCCAAATGATGACCACCTTGTGCAATTATATCCAATTTTCCTTTTGAGCACTCGATTTTCTTTGAAAGAGTCAGATCATTACCACATTATTCTGATGCATATTGTATTATTTATCACACGACAGTCAAAATAAAATGAAGCATTGCAAATGATGCTACCTTAATTTATATACTAAACTTAAATCTCTTTACGATCCGGTATTGTCAAGCTAATGATGAGCCCATTCAATGGCCGAAAAAATCTTCCACTCTTCAGGTTTGACTGCAATGCCTCAGTGGGATGCTATCTTCAATGTCGGATCTTATTATAGCGAATCTCTAAAATTCATCCGAGCAAGAAAATTCTTGGTCAAATTCTCACGCTGAAAACCCAATAGAATCCTTCAATTTTGTACGCCGGAGAGAGAGAGAGAGAGAGAGAGAGAGAAACAATTGATAAATTTGTGCGTAGCTCGCCAAAATATGTGTAGTCAAAGAGGAGGAAATTTTTTTTAAAAGCGTGATCAAAAGTCGCAATTATCATAAGCGAAACTTTGAGATAAAATGTCGGCTGACACTTTTCCCCATGTGCCATGACAACAGCAGAACGAAATTTGATTATAGTAATTGTTGCTATCGCAATCAATCAAAGAATTTGCATTCCATCTCCCCTGCAATGGGCCCGATATTCAGAAGAGGGATCGAGTTTCTCATTTTTAATGATCAATCAATCGAGTCTCTTTCGGTCCGATTCACCTCCTATTGGGTTTATAAGTAGATTTACTTTATTAAATTGATAACAATGAGAAAAATGTATCAGGTTTACATGAGGCGTGATCCATTATCAAATTTTTCAATTTTGTCTCATGGCCTTGGCCTTATCTCGAGAAACCAATGTATGAGTGAATCAAAGTATTCTTACCATACCTTGGCCCTTAGTCAAACTTGTCATAGCCAGTCGTTTCTTACTTGATTTTTTAGTTGTTACGGTGCGTAATTTTGCTAGCCGTTCTCTTATTCTTCTCTTCCATGTTCCATGCATTGAGAACACCATAAGTATTACTCTCTTCTCATATTCTCTACGCCGGTTTGACAATTCTCGACATATTTTTGTCCGAGTAGTGCGACGCACACTAATCGGAAGTTTTAAAGAAGATAACCGTGTTCTTTCGGAGCATGCAAATTATCTCAAATTTGCTTGTCTCAGGCATCCGTGATCGTTGAATTTGGTGGTTCTCGTCATTTTCACAACAACAATAGTATTTAAATTTAGTGGGAACTTTCCAATTTTGACGTAACGTCCATCCAAGTACTTTTATTTTGCTTTGACCGTCGAAAACTCTCTTGCTCATATAGTCACTCGTCATAAAACAAAATAGCAAATGAAGGAATTTTCAGCTGTAAATAGAAGGGTTTAGCTTTGAGTGTTGCCACAGCGAAAGTGGAAAGTACATAAAATTATCAATAAATGAAGTATTTCCTCATTTCGAGTTATGTGCATTTATCACTAATTCATTAAGCACAAAACAGTAGCACCTAATTAGTTCGTAGTCTCATATTATCAGGTCATGCAAGAAAAGCATCGATCAAACAACATGCTCTCTGGAAGAATGAAAGGGATCACACCACTGCGAGATAATTTATTGAAACAACATTTCGTTATGTAGAGCACGTTTTACTCAACTTGTCCATGATTTGAGAGCGATATTTGATGATAAAGCACATCATTCCCTTTTAGTTCACAACTCAAACATACAATGATACTTTTATAAGTCACGTGGTCATAAATTATGCAACTTTATCAGCTAGTATATCCTGAATAGCATTGTTTTTGCAATTATTGACTATAAGAAAAGGGGGCTCTTCACTTTAATTATGGTGACTTTCCAATTATCACTAAATTAAAGCGCCTACAACTAGTTACCGGCTCTGTCCATATTTCTAGATTCTTGACTTGTCATCAAACATCATTTCAAAAAGTAGACGTCAGCGCATGCCCCTGTCTCTTTTTTTAATTATTTTCTGCCCCATTTGTATGTAAAAAATCAGTGATGGTTGGAAAAAAAAAAAAAAAAAAAAAAAGGAAGCAAAAAACGGCTTTGAAAGGAATAAAGCTAGAAAATGACAAACATCGGTGTAATTAATTAGTTGGGGATCAAGGAAGATAGTCAACAGTCAAACACTGGAACGCTGCCTTGTCTCATTGCCGCATTCGGAGTGAAGGAAGTCTCAGGCTGGCGGCTAATTAATATGAAATAATTCCTTTACCTTCGTCCCGAAAGCATCTCTCGTCCAACGTCAATCGGCAGGTGCATGCGACATGTCCGGTTCAAAAGGCGCGAGAGTATCCACATCACTTGTCCGTAGAGTTTGAATAGATCTTAGACTCCATCTATTTGGTGAAAAATCGTGATATTTCTAAAAAATATTTACCAAGAAAATAATAATATTTTTTAATATTTGACTAAAACCTAATTTTCCGCTATTTGGTATGAAAAATATGATTTGATTTTCCAAATGTGGATTACCAAAAGATTCAAATTTTTAAATTTTTTCTTTTTTTCTTTTTTCCTTTTTCCTCAATCAATTGCCAACCATGGTAACAGCTGACGATCAGCCACAGGTGAGGGATGAGCTTGCCCATAGTTGGTATGACTCAAGCTCACCAAATTTAGGGAAGTCGAGTTGAGCTAGCCTCAGGTGAGGCTCCACCTTGCCAAATCTAGTAAGGTCAAGTCTCACTAGATTGGTGAGCCCAAGCCTCGTTGGCTTTGGGCAAGCTCATCTCTCAATTGGTGATCGGCCAAAGAAGAAGAAGGAAAATGAAAAAGAAAGAAAATAAAAGAAACAATAATCAAAAATTCAAATTTTTAATAAGAAATAATAAAATAATAAAAAAAACATTTTCTCCTCTTATGAATGTATTTTTTTCAATGGCTAGTTTATTTTTGTGAATCAACCGTCAAAAATTTTGAAATTTTTTTTCTTGATAGTTATTTTTAGTGAAATTTTTTACGGAAAATAAATAATTTATAAAATATTTTTTCTAAAATTATTGCTCAAAATGATTAGTCAAAGGAAAATTTCTTTATCATGGACAACAATACATATTTAAACATTTTCATGGATATTGAAATATTTTTCATTCGTTTATTATTTGCAAGCAATCGTTTCTAAGAAAATATTTTTAAAATCATTTATTCTTCGCAGCAGAACGAATCCTCTTCGCCTATGGGTCTAAACTTTGATTGGGCTTTTGAGGCAATTGAACAAAATCAAAGGATCTTCGAACGATAAAAGTTGTTCAGGAAAGGGGGACTATCGAAGGAGCTAGACAAGGTGGACCGGCCTACTTCATTGCTCCTACAATCAAGCCCAATAGATGCTTTTTCAGTGGAACACACGCTTGAGCTTGACGCAGTCATTTCCGTTTTTTTGAACATACATTCTGTTTGTTTTGTAAAAAATAAATCATCTAAAAATTATTTTTATGAAAATAATTGCATATCTCACTTATAAAAATGAATAAAAAAATTCCATTGCCTTTGAAAATGTATAAACAATTTTCTTTTGATAATGAAAACATTTTATAGATTTTACGAAAGTATTTTTCAAATAATTCGTTTTTTGCGAAACAAATGGAATCTTTTTGATTCTGTCCAAAGATTTTCTATTTCTTTTATCCAAAATATTAATTTCATCACCTTTTATAATTACTCAATTAATTAAAGCAAGGAACCATGTGAATCTATAGATTCTCTCGGAACCCAAATATAAGGGCCCAAATCTAAGTGACCGGGAATTGACACATTAGACCTTACATTGGACAGAAAGTTAATATTGGTCAGATTTGAGTATGGGGTGAAGGCTAGTGACTTTTTACGAGTTTAGATCATAATTAAAACTCGACCTAAAGGTTGGTTTTTTTTAAGGGAATTGAGCCGAAGAGGAGATATTAGGGAGCAGAACGGCTTTATTTTCATGTGAAATAATAATTTTAATCGATTATGCAGGATGAGTTATTTACTTTTCACATATCAATTGCATGAAATATGATTTAGCGATTTAAATAAAGGATCGGACGGACACAAAAATCAAATGGAATGATATAAAAGAGTTCCACAACGTGCACATCGAGCCACTACAATATTGAAATCGCTTGTTATTTTCATAATCCATTTAATTGTACATTTAATTGTTATAATAACCTTACTTTATTAGTTGAAAAGTTTTCCATCGATCTCATTTCGTAGTTAATTTTAGAGGCTTTTGTGCAATTATCCATTTGGATAAAATGACACAAATAATTTCTAAATTTCAGCCTAATATACAAGTGGTCTTTGAACATTAATATGGATTTTGCACTCTACCTTAATATTTAATGTGGTCCCTAAATTTTTAATTTTTTTTAATATCATCCTTAGACTTTTGTTACATACTTAATATGATCTTTGAACTATATAAAAATGTTCGATATAATCTTTCCATTGCGGGGCGATTTGATTCGGCGATTGTGTTTCTATGCGCTTGGATAGATCTATGCGGTAACTAGAATGTAATTGACCTAAAGTTTTGGTTTTTAGCTTCTTCCTCAATGTTCCTTTCGGTTGCTGACGAACTTTAGAGCACATGATTTGCAGTAGGAGGTTTTTTCTACTATACTTAGTTAAAGACAGCGACTTTGATATCGTCGTGTCTACTTTGGATGGAAATGGCTGTCGTATTGTGGTCCGTTAGCGGTAGCCTTCTGCGCATTTCGCACCACTGTTTAGTTTCTCGATAGATTTGTCGATTTCTTGGCGGACATTGTTTAATTTGACGTGCTTCTGCTTTGCCTCACTCACTTGTGTGGTACTCAGACAATTTTGCTGCAGGAGCACGCTGTCCCTGTCCGCTTCTTTGCCAAAGAAGCTGCTCCTGCTGCCCTCAAGGGAGATGGTGAGTGTCGTCGTAAACTTTAGCCTGTCCTGCTGCATTTTCAGTGAACATCAGTGTCTTTCATGGACATTTAGTTAGTTATCATTACTTTGCTGACAAATGCCGCATCTTTTTGAGGTCAGAAGAAAGAACAAGCTTCTTGTACTTCTTAAGCTTCTCTTCCACTCTGTAAAGTATGAAGCATATAACCTTACATGAGTTCTCGCTAATGCAAATGATAAGTGCTACATGAGCGTAATTTCCCCAATGGTGGCCGTGGAACATCATTGGTCTGACTGAGGTCTTATCTTGAGACTTCCAAGTGAGAATTTCACCTGGAGAAAATAGCTGTAGAAATGAAGTAAAATTAATTTTGGATATACTTTCATGCTTCTATTGTTGAGGTGAGAATTCCCAGCACCAAGGCTTATCACTGACAGGATACTGACATGGTTATTGTTAAAACAGAGATGTTGAAGAATATCTTTCGGGAGGTCAAGAAGAAGTTTGAGACCGCCATTGGAGTTCTGAGGAAGGAAAAAATTACCATTGCTCCTGAAGATCCAGCTGCAGTGGCTCAGTACGCGAAGGTCATGAAGACAGTAAGAGAGAAGTAATCTTTCTGCTGCCTTTTCAGCTTATCCTTGCAACAGCTTTCTCTTGCCTCATGTTTAGAGCATTGCCCTTTGATCTATTTCACTGGAAGTAAGAGAGTTTTGTATGAATGTGCTTTTTGGGTCTTGGATGAGATTGAAGATGCTTCTACTATTTCTCAATTTGTCTCATTTTATTTATGGATGTTTGAAATGGAGATGGAGCAGTTGGTTAGTGGTGGAACTTCTTAATGTCACTTTCACATATCAAAGAATACTACTTTTTGGGTGAGGATCTAATAAATGCTATCTCTAAAGTAAACTCTAAAGTAATTAACTCAGTTCATGAGTGCTGGGTACAGCTTGTGGTCCAGGCATATGTGTCTTTCAATATGCCTCCATGTCTGGCCATTTTCTAATTTGTCAACTAAGGTAAACTCTAGCGACTGGCAGGATGAAGTTGAGCATGTCTCTGTTTGTTAAGGCGCAAAGAGGATAAGTTATCTGATCTTTTAATAATGAACTGATTAGACCTGGTCTTTTATCGCACAGGGCAGACTTGTTCTCAGAATCGCAAAGGATCCCAGTACACAATTCAGACACGTACGCAGGACATACCAGATGCCCGTACATGTCTTCTGACTTTGAAGGAGATTCGGATCAAGTATGTTTCGATATGTACTGCTTGCTTTTATAAGTTTTTGTAACTTTGTAACACCTGTGCCTAGCTTCTTTCTCTAATGGTCCAGAATTTTACGCAAGAGCTATTTACTATACTACGATTTTATTTTATTTTTTTGGGGGGACGGAACTTTTTACTACATACTAGTTCTGGATTTGTATGAAATGCTCTGGTTATGTCTGCTCGTATCATATGCTTATACATTTTGTGAAAATGAGTTGTTTCCGATCCTTATTTTTAGTGAGTACTTAAAGCCAATACTTTTTGCAGGAGAGGTCTTACTGATGACCTCGGCGCAGAGGCAATGATGATGGATGCATTGGAGAAAGTTGAAAAAGAAATTAAGAAGCCCCTTATGAGAAATGACAAAAAAGGAATGACTCTCTCAGGGCAGAGTTTGATAAGGTCAATAAGAAGTAAGTGCTTGTATTGCTAGGTCTTATCTTTTGGTTTTTTTAAATAATGTGGCATATTGATGGTAGCTTTCAGTTTAGGTATATTTTCAAAACCCTTATTTGTGTATTCTAAATTGCATTGTGTTTGTGTGTATGTGTATATCTCAAAAGGATGTGGTTGTTCAATTATGCATTTCCAGAATTAAACTAATCTCAATTGGATGGGATTTATTCCCAAATTATCCTTGTTGATTTTTCGTTTTTCCGGTTTTGCCCTCTCATCGTCTTCTTCTTCTTCTTCCGCGAGTGGGTACTATTCATCTTCTTCGTGGATACAACTTTACCCGTGCTGGCGCCGTGCCCGCACCAGCCATTGTGCCGGCAGCCCTCGACCGCGTCAGCACCACCCGCGCCAGCGACCTACGAGCCCTCTCTGCTCCACCGTCGTTTCGCCGGCCTCGCCAGCCACCATTGCTACACCTCCACCAGATTTGAACCCGAGCGGACCCCTGCCCCTTTCGAACCGAAGCCCCTGCAACAAATCGCGAAGCTCGCCGCGCCAATCTCACTCGACGACCGCGTCATTGTTGACTACTGCTCGCCTTCGCTCGACGCCGTAGTCGCTTAGCAGCTCACGAGCCAGCACCTAAGGCCCTCACCGCTCGACTGCTGCTGTCCCGATCTTGCTGCTTGAGTGCCCCGACATTTGCAGATCTGAGCTCGCCTCTGCCCAACGATGTCACCGCCCAACAACCTGCGACCCAGCACCTGACTCCGTCGTGTTGGCCTACGCTTCCACTCGCCATTTGCAAGACCTCCACCTCAGCAGCTTCCCTCCGTCGCGCCTTTGCCCACCGTCCTCCGCTCGGTCGCCGACCCCCACGCTCCGCTATGACGCTGGTTTTCCCCCTTTGCTGGAGCTCAACGCCACCGCGCCTTGGCACCACGCCCACGAGCGGTTGCCAGCAAGGTCCTCCCGCAACCTCGATGCCCTCGATCTAGGTTACGGCGGGGTCGCCAAAGGTCAAGGCGGCGTTGCGCGACCTCACCGCCCTAGATCCGGGGTCGCCGTAGGTCGCAACGGCGTCGTGTGACCTCGGGCGGCCATTGCCGATGGTCTTCGGGAGTCAGCAGGGTCGCCGGAGGTTGCGGCGGCATCGTGTGACCTCGGGCGACCTTTGCCGATGGTCTTCGGGAGTCAGCGGGGTCGCCGGAGGTCGTGGTGGCGTCGTGTGACCTTGGGCGGCCTTTGCCGGTGGTCTTCAGGAGTCACTCGACCCCAGGCGGCCCTCCCTAGTTGTCTCCGGGGCTGCCTAAGTTGGATGTCGGCTGCCGACGACAAATTTCGATTGCCGGCGGCCGCCTGCCCTTGCCAGTCAATTTTTTTATTTTTTTATTATTTTTTTATCACAAAAGCCCTTTGTAAATGTAATTTTCCCAAACACCATTTTGCTCAAAGGTACTTCACAAAGGGCTTTCAAATTACAATATTTCAAACACAGTTTGCATTTTGAAAAACACCTTTAATTCAAAGGTCTTTACATTTTCCTAAAGACTTTCCCCAAAAGCCTTCCCAAACGCACCCTTAGTCTGCCCTTTGAATTTGACTCAATTCTGATTGTGGTTACGTGAGAAAGTTTGATAATTGTTTGTTGAGCTCAAGTTTTCCACTATCATGCAATGCTTTTCCTTTTTTGCTCTGCTGATATCTAGCTTCTTCAGCTTGATGTGCTACTTATGACGTTATTTTATATGTCATGACGTGCTGCTTATGACATTCTTTTCTGTCACTTGTTGTGCTAGGCTTGGAATTCGAAGGGAAGATCTGCCAAAGTATGAGGAGCAGTTGGAACTTAAAATTGCCAAAGCACAATTGGAGTTGAAGAAAGATGCTCTTGAAGCTATGGAAACTCAGAAGAAGAGGCAAGTATTTATGTACTTTCATCATTGAGGCGAATCAGTGTGTAGGGTGCAGTTTCTTTGTTTAAATAAACTTATTGGGGCCCTGCTTGAGTATCTTGAGAACATTGTACCTGGAGATGTTCAATTTTTTATTATTGTTTGCTAAATATAGAATATATGGAAATCATTATTATACTTAGGCTTTGTTTGTTGTACATAACATGAATGATATGAAAAATATTTTTCTAAACATGATCGCTTATATTGCTTACAAAAATAAACGAATGAAATTTTTTTCATCCAAAAAATTGTTCGGACTTAAATTGTTGTCAGTAATGAAAGCGTTTTTTTTTTTAATTTTATTTGTTAGTTATTAGAAGTTATCATTTTTAGGATTCCGTATCATTCATTTTATGCGAAATCAACTAATCCTTAGTCCGTGAACAGATTCATTGAAAGCAAATAGAACAAAAATGCTGAAAGAACATATGGTCTTAACTTATCTGGACAACATCATTATCTACAGCAATTTCTTTTAAATGACAGTTATATTTTGTAAGCATAGGTTTGTTCGACTCAGATAGCCTGTGCTGAGGAGAAGTATGAATTAGGTGGAACTTCAATTATTGTAAAAGCTTTTGAAAATTTATTTGTCAGTAACTTTTATCTATGTTTCATTTCAGGGAAGAATTTAAGGATGAGGAAATGGTTGATGTGAAGTCCTTGGATATCAGAAACTTCATCTGAGACAAGATTCTATTCAAATGGTTGATCAATTGTTGAAAGAATGGAGAAGGAAGTTAGTTTGACAATACTTTTGCTTCTCCTTGTTTTCTTCAATAAAGTAATTGAATGGAAAATGTTATCCAGTGACTGAGATTATATGCTATTTTCCTCCAATCACATATGGCAATGTCGCAAGGATTGAGCATTTTATCTCACCCCATCGTAGTTAACATTTTCAGAGCCATAGAATGGAGGATCCGGAGCCCGAGGTAGAAGGGTCCGAGTTGTAGTTGGCCTAGTAGTTCCTTTTTGGATCAGACTTCTGTATATGAACCCTTAGGTTAACTGGGTATGTATTTAAAGTGCGTTTTGTGAAATAAAAGTGTTGGCTTATGTTTTGACTACCCCTGTGTTGATTGTTGTCTAGGGTTTGTTAGTTCGCTTCCATATGTGCATAAAACGAATGGGTCGGCGACACGTCTTGGGAACGTCGCAATTTCTATCAACCATCAAGGGATGTTCGCGCGCTCGAGATTTGGGATGTGACAAGCCTCTCCCATTTTCAATCATCGATTCCTTCTCTTTGACACCAGCTCCATTGTTGCAAAAATAAATCCTTAAAATTGTTGGGAAAATATGGCTTCGAATTGGGTAAAACAATGAAGTCAGATCGAGTAATCAAGTCGGACTTTGAGGCGTGATATCACTTAAAGAGGATTTATTTGCCCCCACAAAGTTACTAATTATCACTGGCAAATTTTCTCCAAGATATAACAAAGTCTCAAATGAGAATATTAGATAGCAATTCTAATATTTCTCCAGAATTTCTCATAAAAAACAATTTGGAACAATGGCCTTAGTTTTTTTGAAAGAAAACAAAAAAAAAATGAATGAAGATGTGTGTTGATCTCTTTTGAAATATAATACACGGAAACAACAGGATTTTGCAACTTACGTCAACGTAAAATCACTAGAAAAATAAATGAGAAATAATAAGAACACTAGAAATTTACGTGATTCGATTTGAGTATCGGTACCTATATTCACAGGGAGAGCTAGTAGCAAATAATTCACTATAATCGGAGAATCAAAGTTTACAATCGCTCATATGCTCGAGTGTTTCTCACACTTAGATTTAATCTCAAACTCAAAGTGTTTATATATAAACAACTCACTTGAACATAAATTCACGGCACAAAATTATCACGTGTTCAAACTCAAAACAAAACGCTCTACGTACGCCGAAAACAAGAACTCCAGCTGCTATTTTTTTTCTCACGTACGTGCTGCTTTGCGTTCTCCTTTTCTTGATCACGTGGGTGGCTCCTCTTCAGCTTGACATCATGCTGCTCCCATTTTTCTCTCGTAAGGTTTCAGCTGCACCCTTGGAAAAAACGCATTCTGTTTTATATGTGTGCCTAGAGTCAACAACTTTGACTCTGGGCCCCACCATGTTCTTCTTTCTTCAATGGGAAGTGGGACGCTACAAGTAAGCTAAAGAACCCTTCATTTTTCTTTTATTATATATATATATATTTGTGTGCCCAAAGTCAAAACTTTGACTTTGGGCCCCACATAGATGACCTAATTCACCTCTTGCACATAAAGAAGGAACTTTGCTCCTTTTTTATTATTCTATTTTATTTCCTCTTTTGTAAACCTTCATGGAGTTCAACGAAACTTCTTCATCTAATTTGAATTCTATTTGGGAAATCTTTATCAACAAATTCGATTTAACAAATCGTTATCTGAATTCAAACTTGAGACATTAATTTAACAATCTCAAAGCAAATGTACTTATCTTTGTCTTTCGAATAGAAACAACTCTTCAAAAGGTTGCAAAAAGAACAAATGCAACCTTTCGAGAAATGTTGCAAAATGAACAAGTACGTCTCAAAGGTTACGTTGAAAAGACATAAAAAATTTGGAATTAAAGAAATAATAAATAAAAATAATCGTAACTTTTCGTAAACTGTCGCAATGTTTTAACAAGATTTATAGTTAATTTTTATATAAATAAATCCGAATTTTCATTAAATAAAAATAATTGATCATTGGTTAGTGCCAAATCTCGTCCACATGCACACTCACATCTCAATGATGTGGGACGAGACACATTTTTCATTTGTTTTATAAACAAACTACCAACAGGGACCATCATCACTCGACTGCCCTCGACAGCATACTATGCCATGAGGACGGCTTTGCGGAAGGAGATGGCAAGATACAAGAGGGCAAAGAGCTTCGAAATCCTCGACACTTGCTATGATCTCCGCAACACAAAGTCGGTCGTCATACCAAAGATAAGGTTCACCTTCAGCGGAGGCGCGTTCATGGACTTGGATCGTGGCGGCATACTGTACCCCATAAGCGATTCACGGGTTTGCCTCACATTCACGCAGAACAGCCACGACACCCACATCATCATCTACGGATTCGTGCAGCAAAAGACGTTCGAGGTGATCTATGATGTTGTTGTTGGTGTTTGTTTCAATAAACAAGCATACGTGCATAAGTAAATTAAGATCAAAGTCTAATCGCAACGGAAGTAAAAACTCTTATACACATGCTTCCATAGCATTTTCGTGCATTTTAATAAAAACACATATAAGATATAAAGAGACTAATCATATTAACCCTGTACTGTGCTCTAAATTTGGTTCTGGCATTCCTTACGTTCTTCAGACTCTAACCACGAATGTCTGACACCTTTTGGTAACACCGGTTTTAACATTCTTGGAATTTTCCACCACCACGAATGTTTGATGTCTTTCGATAATACTGGTTCTGACGTTCTTTAAATGCAGAACTTTTAATCTCTTCATACCACAAGTTTTGACGTTCTTCAAATCTAGCCCCACAAGTGTCGGCCCTCTAGTTTAGACACACCACCAATTCTCACGTTGAACAGAAGAGAGAAATTGAGAGATCTCACAGTTGCAATTGTGCTAGCAATCGCTCTCTTGTGTGAATGACTTTTGTTTATCACTATCAACACTCTCAATTATCGATTGTCAATCGTCGATCATCCTATGATCTGCTATCTATATTACCTTTTATAACTAGTGCAAATCACATTTAACTCTAAAACTGTTTTAGAATTAATTCGGTCGTAACTTCTGACGAACATAAGTTTTGATACCATTTCAAACACTAATTCGGGCTTTAACTCTGTAACTGTTACAGAGCATTATTCCAGACATTTATTTGTAAATGTTACAAGTCTTTATTATGGGTATTAACTTTGTAACTGTTACAAATATTTAATTTGATCGTTATATCTGAAACTATTTTAGAGCATTAATTGGTCATTTAAATCTGAAACCGTTTTAGATCATTAAATTGTCCATTTATTCTGAAACCGTTTCAAATCATTAATGTGACTGTTAAATTCTAAAACAGTTTCAGAACTTTAATGTGACTATTAAATCTAAAATTGTTTTAGATCTTTAATTTAGCCATGAAGTCTAAAAATCATTTCAGATCATTATTTCGGCTATTAATTCCGAACTCACTTTAGATTATTAATGACGCCATTAATTCTAAACTCAATTCAGAATATTAATGTAGGGATTAATCCTGAACTCACTTCAAATTATTAATTATGTCACTGAATCTGAACAAGCTTCAGATCTTTGATTCGGCCGTAGAGTCTGAAACTTGCTTTAGACTTTGCAAAGTCTAAAGCTCACTTCAGACCTTGTAAAGTCTGAAGCCCATTTTTTAGAACGTTTATTTCTAACTAGCTTCAATCCGATTGGCTCAATTAGGGGTGAGCGTGGTCCGGGTTGGGTCGGTCCATTTCTTAACCCTAGGACCAACCCGCACAATGCTGGTCTTCAATTTTTGGGACTAAAGACCGAACCTATTGAGCTTGGGACCGAGGACTGGACCGACCCAATGGGTTCAGTTCGGTTTTAGGGTCAACTTAGGACCAACTAATAATTTTTTATTTCATTTTTTGTACTCTTTAAAAAAACGATTGAGGACCGGACTAACCCAATAGGTTCGGTTCGGTTTCAAGGTCAACCCAGGACTAACCAATACTTTTTTATTTTATTTTTTGTACTCCTTGAAAGAGTAACCAAGGATTGTACCGACCCAATAAGTTTGATAATGAGCAAGGTCAGCCAAGAAATGCAAGCGGTGAGGGTCAAGTGGAGTGAGCGTTGAACAGAATAAATGTCGTATGTCGAGCGGGGAGCAACAAGTCAAGCGAGCATCGAGTGGCGAGCGGCACGAGTGACCCAAAGCTAGTGAGGCGAGTATCGAGTGGCGGGCAGAGAAGTATTTTTTTTTTCAATTTTAGCAAATTGAAGACTAAGATGACAAATAAATTATGACATAAGGTGCCTTTTTGGACGCCATGAGAACTCCTCAAAAAAATATTTTCTTCCTTTATAAATTATGACTATTGACACCATAAAAGACATTAAAAATCTCAATTATTAAAGAACAATATAATTTTACTTAAACTCCTCACTAAAGAGCTGTTTAATGTTGTTGACGTCGTTTATTTTAAGGTTTTCTCTATATAAAAAAATTATATATATAGAGTCAGGGTTGGTTTGGGTTGGACCGACCTGAAACTCTCAGGACCGAGAACTAACCCGCATAGTGCTAGTCTAGGAGTTTTAGGACCAAGGACCGACCCAATCTCTCTAGGAACTGGACTAGAATCGGTAGAGTTGGGTCGGTCTGAGGTTGACCCTAGACCAATGGTCAACCCTAGGCTTAATTGCAAACACACTTGTTATATTCTCTCCCGTTCAAACGTCATTCTAATTGGTTATGATGTGTGACATCCCTAGATTCATTACTGAACTGATATCAGGACTTATACTAACATATTAGCACAACCAAGAAAACTAATTGTTCAGATCAATCTTCTATTCCTGTAAACCATGAAAGACATCTAGCAATATATCATGACTACCTAGATAGTGTGAAATGTTTTCGGACAAAATGAAAAGCTGATATGTAATTCGATCATTCTATCTCATCATGTCCCAATCGAACAAATGCCATGAAATCATTGGTCAAGCTACCAATTCGATCATATGCCCAAATCTAATTGATATGTATTTCTTCGAGACATGAACCATTCATTCTCAGTTATAACCCAGGGCGAGAATTTCAATACAATACCATGATTAGATCACATAGGACATCAATCTTGTATATCTATATATAATAAGAAGACAAATTTCATATTACGCATGCATGTGCCTTCGTATGTGAATAAACTATGACCATCAAGTACAGAGACGGTTCGACGAAGTGTCAATATGCACACTTGTGAACCACAGCCATCCAACATATAAGTCAGCGTTATGCCTTAGGTCTAAGGATCTTACACCTAACCAAAGTATGAATGATCAAACATTGACCCTGCAAAAAGCTTCAACGTCGATAATCGTTCTATGTATGTCACGTTTAGTGAACTTGTCCGAGAGAAGCACCTGTGTTCTAGCTCGGATATCACTATACTCAATGACTTATGACTCATCATCCCCTCAAGTACCCAATACTGAAAGGTGAAACTTGAAAACACATCGATCTCAACAGATCATCAATATCCTCTTAATGATCCATCGACTCGAAATTATTTAAAGATTCAGCATAACTGTAAACATGTCACATATATTCTTAACACCTTAAGAATAGGTTTAGTCATAAGTAATCTTATGGACTCATTCATATATATAAATAGGACGATGAATGAATATTTATTTGCCATTGAATAATTCATAACATAACTATTACATGGTTGCTGTAGGGCATATAACTAATAGTTGCCGGAGAACAACTAGGTTTTGCCCCTAATGGTTGTCCATAAACTGCAACCATAGAGCCACAAAAATAGACATGAAAAATAAAGAATGTGTTGTCTTTATGATGTCACTTTTTTGGTCTTACATAGAAGCCAAGAAATAAATTTAGGAGTCTGGTTTGAACTGTTTGACTTGTGCTTATGTTGGCTTGTGGCTGTCCAGTGTATAAATAATGATACGGCTATCTTCTGCTCCTATTGAAGTTGCCTTGTTCACCCCTGTTCAAGAAAGTGACATATGTAGATCTTTCTTACACTAAACTTTCCACTGGCTTGCTCATTTTGTCACGCCCCAAACCCCGAGCGCGCGCACATCCCACTGCCGTCGATCAAATATGCGACATCCCAGGATACGTCACCAACCCATTCATTTTATTACGCATGCGGAAGCAAAACAAATCCCCTAACAACATTTAACTTAAGATAGAAAAGCAGGCAATCAATCACAATGCCAAACACTCATTTATAAACACAGGTTTAAATACAACACTGGACTGTCTACAAAATAGACCAGCTCGACAAAAGGGGAACTATCCTAAGACCAACTAGCAGGACACGTTCACCGATCCTTCAGTTTCCACCTTTCCAGACTTAGGGCTTCAGGTCCTCCACGACCGCCATCTAGGGACCTGAAATTTTGGCCCACAACGGGGTGAGATATTGTCTCAGCAAGTTCAACCCCCTAAACCCCTATTAGCAAGAAAATACACCCCGGGTGGCCTAGCCACATCACACAAAAGACTTACCTCGTCTTAATTCCTTCCTGCAGATTAGCACAATTTGTATGACACAATCTCAGGTAATTCAAACAATTGGAACGCCATCACTTTCATATAAATCACAATCACACTTAGCATGCATTCCAATTATTATTCACTGTCACACAATGGCATAGCTTACTCGCAGTTCGACTATCTACTGACATTAATGCCAGGCATCGCCTCCCCCCTTGGAGTGTGGCTTCGTCACTACGTCGACGGCATTCTCGAAGGAGCATAAGTCTAGTTGCCCTACCCTCTACTGCGACCCGCATCCATTGTAAGGGGCATCCTATATAGGGGCAAGTCCAGCTCAACAGCCCATGACGATTCCTCTTAATTATCACACAGCCAAATCATACTTGGCCCCAGTACACTTTGCATTTCACTCAATGCTTCCACTTAAATAGTGATCCCGACCATTTTTCTTCATATTAAAAATATTCCATAAATTACTCACGTGTGTGGGGACACGTTAATTTCGAACCAGGAAGCCAATATCTCACTTTTTCAAACCCCACTATTTAATATAATCATTAAAATCTAATTTTTGCATCAAAACCCGACACATGGGTTTTTATGAATAAAATCCCTATTTACCACAATCAACACTCAATTTGCCACATCCATTCATCAAATTCAAATTCTAAATACACAGCAGTGATCAGCACGAAATTCTGAGCAATTGAGGTCATAAATAATTCTTTTGAATTTCTTTTTAAATAATTTTCGGGATATAATAAATTATTAAAAATTCCAGAATTTCGAAACATTTAAATAAATCAAAAAGAAAACCTATTATGTCACATCAAGGCTTATATTAAAATAAATCTACTTAACTTTAAACTAAACACACTTTAACTTAATTAAACACCATAATCTAATCCCCAACCAAATAAACTAATCTAATCACTTAAACTTATTTAACTTAGACTAAGCACACTTAGGGCATCATTAACCGTCTAATCAAGATTTAGTGAGCTAAACTCACCGAATTAGCAAGCCAAGCAGATCAAAACGACGAGGACGCAACGAGGATCGACTTTCCTCAAGGCAGGCCAAGCATCCGGGGTCGGGAAGCCGGCCAAAACGGGCCAAAACTAGGTTGAGATACCCATTTTTCTGCTCACTGTTCGCTGTCGGTTGAGGGCGGATCCGGCGCCGATTTGAGTTGGACAGGGCCGGTGGTGGTTCGGCTGAGCTTCAACGGTCTAGGCAGTGGCGTACGACAGTGGAGGGAGCTCCAACGATGGCCCGCAATGGCTGGGACGAGCTGAACAGCTCACTGGAACGGCGAGCTGGGCGAGAGGGAGGCTGAGACAAGCGGAGCAGTGGCAAGGCAACGGCGTGCAGCTCGGCGGTGAACGGCGAAGGCAGAGGCGTGAGGCGGCAGTCCAGCAGCTAGTTGGCTGCTCCGGCGTCCTCAGATCCGCTGGGTCTTCGAGCAGGAACTAGAGATGGAGAGAGGCGGAGGCGCGCGCGGGTAGGGCCACGGCATCGCGGTGGCTCGCGGAGACAAGTGGTGCTGTGGGCTGCTGTTCCGGCTGCTGGCTGCGACGGAAGAGGGAGCTGCTGGTCAGTCTTCTTTAGCTGCTGGGATTTCGAACAAGAAGAAGATGGAGAGAAGCAAAACTACGCACGGTAGGGAGAGGGAGGAGAGAGGCGACGGAAGAGAGAGAGGGAGGAGAGAGAAGGAAGAGGGGACCATTTCTTTTCTTTTTCTCTTTCTTTAATCCAACAAAAATGGCCCACCTTAATGATGTCATGCTCCACTATCTCCAATCTCCCACAACCTTAGTCCAATGGTTGCAATTTCATTTTCCGCTGTGGCATGAAATCTTGTACACTTAATTCAATCACTTCTCAATCAATTCCATCCAATTGAAGCTCAATAAAATTAACCCATGTGTCCTCAACCTTCTTATGACTTTTCCCCATCAAATGATCCAACTTGCATCTCAAAGATTCGATTAAAAATGGCCCTCTGACAATCTCAAACAAAAACAGCCTTACTTTGCTTTTCCCGCCAAAAATCTCGGTTTGTAGAAAAATCTTCTAAGGATGAGTCGACGTTCCTAAAATGAATTGTGACACACCATGAATTCCAATTTCTGAATTCGACCTCAATTTCACGGTTAATTTCACTTTGGCACGATACTAGCGCGTCCTGATCTACCGGATAGCTTTTAGAAATTTTCATGCATTTGACCCGTGGTTGATCAATTCAAGCCACAACGTACATCTCTGATACATTGGCGACTTACAGTAGTCGGGGTAATCTCAAAGTTTCAAATACGGACACAAGGTACCCAATCGACAGAAAAGTCGATCCAGTTTCAATCGACAAGAATTGTGCGATCTGGTGGAAACACTCACACCTGATCACATGCCTCTGTCGAGTCGACCTATCTCTGGTCTCTAATCGATTTTTAATTGTGCCATAATGACCCTTACAGATTAGCTCGGTCGAAAGGTCGCTTCCTAGTCAAATTCTCGAGTCTGATGCATTAGAATTTCTTAACGGCTTCACCTGATAGACTAGTTATCCCATGAGTGATTGGTTTAGGGAAAAGAACTATATGCGTGCCAACAAAATGCCCGTCTCAATTTATTGAAAATAGAATTGGAAAATTGGGATGTCACACATTTTTCATGGAACTTTCTTACAAGATCCCGATTTATGTGAGCCTAACTCCCAAGAATTGCGAAAGTAGGTGGGCACCCACATGATCTAATGTTTCACGTGCATCGAGCTTGCATGAACCGGGACTTTGCATTCAACACTTGCTCATTTTTACTGTCAGAACGAAAAAGAGAGAGAGGCTAAAAGCCGCGCCTTCTCCGAACTCAATTTGGGTTACACGGATGGAATCCCTCATAGAATGAAGCTAGCACCACACATCTGATAATCAAAGAACTAACCAATCATATGCAGTGACAAGAAAATTCAGTGCATAAGGAGTGGGCAGAGTAGCTTTCGATCACATGAGCTCGTTTATTGGATTCAGCAAGTCCCAAAACAGGAACTGCAATATCATACAAGTGACAAACAAAAACACGAACGACCACATATGGTAAACCAGACTAACGATTTGTAGCTAACACGCATGAGCACATATCTTGATAACTACTTATCATGATCTCCATCGTACGAGAAGGGGACACAGGGCTTAGCAACCATGATCAAGGGAGTCTTCCTCCTGCAAGTGATCCCGAAAGTCTCAGACATGTCCAGGTCTTGCGCCTTAACCCCATCGGCCAGAGACCAGTCGAAGTGGTACAAGAGCTGAGCCAAGGGGAGCTCAATGTTTGCGATTCCAAAGTTGATCCCGGGACAGATCCTCCTCCCGCCACCGAAGGGTATGTACTCGAAGCTCGACCCTCGGAAATCAACCGATGAGTTCAGGAACCTCTCGAGCACGAACGATTCGGGGTCGGACCAGAACTCGGGGTCTCTCCCCACTGCATACGTGTTGATCACAATCTTGGTCTTCTTGGGGATCTCGTAGCCGTTGATCGTGCACGCCTCTCGTGACTCTCGGGCCATGAGCGGGCCCGGCGAGTGCATCCTCAGGGTCTCCTTGACGACGAGCTTCAGGTACTCGAGGCCCTGGATGTCCTGCTCCCGGACCTGGGTCTTTCCCTTGAGGACGGCTCGGACCTCGGCCTGCGCCTTCTCCATCACTCGGGGGTTCCTCAGCATCTCCGACAAGGCCCACACTGTGGTCGTCGAGGATGTGTCTGACCCAGCACAAAATAATTCCTACACAAAATACAAAGAACGGATTGATTGTATATTTCAGAAGGATGTCCTTAAAAAATACGTGAAAGATAAAAGTGCCACATGATATTAAGCCTGTAACGTAGCAATATCACATAAAAATCAGTTTATAACGAATGATGCGACAAGACACAATTGGTGTTAACTGAAATATAGGTTTACATTTCGCATGATATTGGACATTTAAATAAGATGATAGTGTGTTTAGAATGACGAATCCTCGGCCGTATCTATATGTAGTTGCATTTGATCAAGATGTCGCAACAGACATGTATGGCAGTGTCGCCTCATCGAGATGGTCAAACTTGGACTCGAAGGTTCTTTGGAGATTTGAATCAGTGTGTGTGTGTGTGTGTGTGTGTGTGTGTGTGTGTGTGTACACTAAATATTATATTTTTCTGAGCAAAACTGTATATGGGATCACTTCGAGTCTCGTGGAAACTTCAATGCAAACTCTTGACCTGGGAATAGTAAAAAAATTAACAAGGGGAGATCTCTTTCATCCACCATGTGATAAATTCCTGGGATACATCTTGAGAATATTAGGGTTTCATGGATGTGATCATCATGTTTTCTATCATGAATGCATTTTAGACGATCCATTTTGCCGTTGAAATTCTTGGAGGCCAACTGTATACTGATTAATAAGAGCTCCTTTTTTGCTAATTTAAATAGGTAATTAAATGACTCAAATTAAATATTTTGTAGCGAGTATGAAATCCTTATGTTAACACACTTAAAAGGACTACTAACTAGAGCTAGTAGCCTCTTCCATCCCTTCACATAGAGTAGAAAATCTATGGGTTTAGACATAGCCCATGCATATATAAACGCTCAGGCAGAATGAAAGCCGTTGTAAGTAAGATATAAGCAAAGTAGATATTTAGTGAAATTATTATTGAAATTAGGCCTTACCATGACGATATTTTTTATGACGTGTGGCTTGATGAAGTAGTTCGTTTCACTACTCTTCTGGAGATTCAAGAGCACGTCCACAAGATCTTCTCTTGCATTTTTTTCCTCATTGTTCCCACCGTTTCCCTTCAATTTCTCCTTGTGTTCTGCAACGATGTGATCAAGGATCACATCGATCTTCTTGTGCAATCTCTCCAAAGCCGGTTTCAATCTTGAGAGATAACGCAAGAACCAAATTGAAGGGAAGAGATCTGGAAGCTCAAATCCCCCAGCAAGCAATGTCACTTCCTCGAGGAAAGAAAGGAACTCATCTCTATATTTACATCTCTCACCAAATGCTGCCCTCGAGGTGATGTCATTGATCAAGTTCAATACAATCTTGCTCATGTTCGCAGGCTTTCCTTGAGATGATTGTATTGTTTTGATCATGTTCCAACACTCTTCCTCTCTTATAGATCTAAAAGAGAGGACCCTCTTCATGCTCAGGAGCTCCAACATGCAAATCTTGCGCATCTCTTTCCAGTACTCGCCGTAGGGTGAGAACACGAAGCTCGAGTTCTCATAGGACATGACCTCGACGGCCGCAATCTCAGGCCTCTGGGCGAAGGTGAGCTCATTCTTGCCAAGGATTTCCTTGACCATGTCTGCCGACGAGATGACGATGGTCAGGATCTCGCCTAGTTGGAGGCGCATGATCGGGCCGTGCGTCCTGGCCAACTCCCGGAGCGAGTGGTGAGGGAGCGACCCTGCCATCTGGTGAAGGTTCCCCAGAAGAGGGAGCATCTTCGGCCCTGGAGGCAGTTTCGAAGAAGGGTCTTTGGCATTGTTGGATTTCTTCCATTTCTTCACAATGAGCAAGAGGAAGAGGAGGGAAGCGAAGATGACGGAAGGAGAAGGCAACAGGATTGCCATTGAAGAGAGCACTGTCATGGTTGGGGAGGAAGATGGTATGTTTACATGCAAGGCTTTAGATGTGGCATAAGCTCTTCTTGTGCTCTGACTTATATAGCTGACGGATATTGATAAAATAATAATGGGGTTTGCATCTATTTTTGACATTTGAAGTTAAGATGCATTAATTCATGGAACGGTCTCTCTTCTGAAAAATCTTCTTTATCTTACTAAAGCCGGCAGCCAAGAAGTGCATATATCCAATGCTTCTTGCAAATACATGAATCAATGCTTCATTCTAGAATTCCAGCACGAGCAAATAGAGATCGGATCATTAATTTGGCATGCCACGACAAAACTTCTGTCTATTATCGCAGCTAGATCGATGACCCCATTTATTTCATTCAATTGTGGTGTGCTGACATTCACAGATTTCTCTTCTTCTCTTCCAAAATCATAACCTCATTTAGATGGGATGAGGGTCCTACATATTGCTCGGGCAACATGCGAAAAAGCATAGGGTTATATCATACTGGGCATTTGTACTTTTAAGAGAATGAATGTTACCAAACCCATCAAATCATGTGACAAGTTTGTTGATGCACCTGTGGAAAGTCGGATCATGGACCATTGACAATATTGACAATTCCATTGCATAAGTATGTGAGCTTTGTCGAAGAATGAAGTTTACAATCAGACATCATAGAAACAAATAAGATCAATCACATTTCAAGAAATAATGAAATATCCAATCATTTGTGGATTTCTAATGTGTTTTTTCTCTAAATTACTGATTTGAATATTGGAATTAGTTATATGATTGAACAAATAATGCTAAAGATTCATCTGACATCAATTTACTAGATTGGTTTATAAAATTATTATTGCCGGATCACTCAATAAATTGAACTTGTAACCCAATTCCTAACGCCTCGAGAAATTAAAACATGGAAGCCTTGGTAGATGATTTCTTGTAACAGTAATAACCATGAAGAAAGATCAAATTGGGTTGGACAAAATAGCATGCAGGACATACACAGAGTGCTCTCAAATCGACGTGGGTCAGCGATTTCTGCTGACTGCTTTGAAAGGCTCTTGGCGGCTTGGAAAGGATGACACAAAAAATGTATGTATTTTACTGTATTTGTCTTTTTAAGGAATGTATCTCTATGCTTGCTTGCGAATATCTTGGCAAATTTATAAAAGAAACAAAAAAAATCTTCGATCTTTTAGTTTGAGAGGAGCAGTGCTAGATTAATTTGTTTCTCAAAAAATGAATTATTTGAAAAATATTTTCCTAAAAATGATAACTCATTTCGCTTAAAATGATTAATTGATGAAAAAGGTTCACTATTGATAGCAATTTATGTTTAAACATTTTCGTAAATGATGATAATATTTTTCATACATTCATTTTTGTAAGTAATGAAAATGATTATTTTTAAGTAAATATTTTTAAATCATTTATTTTTTTGTGAAATAAACGCATCCTAAGATTGTTTTACAAAACTAGTTTATTAAGTGATGTGTTTGATTATGAGTGGAGAAAAGAGTCATATTCAACAAAAAAATAATAGCAACCCATCAATTAATAAATCAATTGTTCACTTCAATCGAGTATTTTCCTTGACAGAATATGTATCTCACTCTAGAGGGGCCGCCCTTGCAAGAAAATGTATTCTGTGTAATACTTAAATTAACTTCAATATGATGTAGTGCAACGAAGATATCTCATCAATAAAGTTATTGTGTGTTGTAAGGTCATTAGGAATTTCATTTTTCTGATCATAAAATATTAATTTAAATTGTTTTTTTTTTTTGGTAAAGGGTAAGAATATATTAAGCAAAGGACAAAAATACAAGAATTCGGAGCCAAAGCTCACACTCTAGCTGCGGGAAAACAGGGAGAGTGAGAGGGAGCCAAATCAAAAGATACAAAGGCAAAAAGAACAAGCTAAACAACCCACGGCACTACAAACTACCACAAACCAGACCGCCGACCCTCAATCAAAAGGCGAAGAACGGAGGGGTGTTAGGAAGATGTAGCCGATTCAAACACGGAGGGATCGAATCCCCAGCTTCTCTGGAGTCTTTTGTTTCTTGGAGTAGGTGGAGCATTATTAAACATAAGAGCCTTGTCCTTCACAACCTTGATTAGGTGATTTTTCATAGCTGGGATCACCAAGGAATCTCCCCGAAAAATGATGGAATTCCTCTTCTTCCAGATAAGGTGGCACATGGCCCCGAAAGAGAAACGTGCAATACTATGAAAGAAATCCTTTCCAGTTAGGAATTTTAACGCCCAAGCCAGGTTATCCACCCACGTCCTATTCCTCCAAGGAAGATTACACCTGGAAGCCCAAAAATATGCAAGAGTTGCGGAGGTCTCACATTCAAAAAATAAGTGGTCAACGGAATCAGGAACGGAACTGCAGAAGGCGCACACTGAAAACTCGATTCTTCCATGAGAAAGGAGTAAGGTTTGAGTTGGCAGCCGATTTTTAGTGATTAGCCACATATTAAATTGAAACCTAGGGGCAATCGCATTATCCCAAATAAAAAGAAGCCCAAGGCACACGTTCCTTTTTAATCCCGATAGTATTCCAGGGCGGAAGCAGCCGAAAACAAACCTGAAGGGTCATTGCGCCAAGTGAAGCGGTCATGGGTCGTGGAGCGATCGGGAATAGGGATGCTCCACGTTGCGAGGAAGAGTCTGAGCGATCGACCTGCAGGGGAGAAGAGATCGGCCACCACTGCATAGCTTGGAAGGTCGAAACTCGCCATAAGATTCGGTGGTACAAACAAATGTAATGGTCCACAAGTTAGCCAATGGTCGTGCCATAGAGAAACTGAGTAACCATGACCAATCTGCCAAAAGAAAGACGACCTGAAAAGTCTTCGAATCTGCAGTATTTTTTTCCACGTCCACGAACACACGGTGGGTTGGGAAGAATTCCAAAAATTGTCCTTCTTTAAGAAATACGAGTGAACCCAGCAACACCATAGAGATTCTTTATCGGTGAAGAGAAACCAAATATATTTAAGCAAGGAGGCTATATTACAATCTTTCAGCTTACGAATACTTAAACCACCTTCCTCCTTAGAGAGACAAATATCATCCCAAGACACTTTGGCCCCGCCACGACCAAGTGAGGTGCCCTTCCACAAAAATTGTCTTAACAATTGTTCAATCCTATCAATGACAGAAGCAGGCAAAGAAAAAACACTTGCCCAAAAGGCCTGGATAGAATGCAACACTAACCTTATAAGTTGAAGCCTTCCTACAAAGGATAAAAACCGATGGGTCCAAGATTGAATCCTTGCGGTGATACGATCAATCAGCATAATACAATCACCTTTCCCGAGTCTAGAAGAGATGATAGGAACTCCCAGGTAACGAACCGGAAGTGTACCTTCCCGGAAGCCAAATGCAAGCCGAATATCATCTCTAATAGAAATGGAACCGCCTGAGAGAAACACTTCGCTCTTGTTTTTGTTCGGATTCAGCCCACTCCAAGATGAGAAAATGTCTAAACTTCTCTTAAGCACAGTAGCCAAGACCCAATCAGCTTGGCAAAAAAGAAAAACGTCATCGGCAAAAAAAAGGTGCGAGAGTTTCACTTTCTTACATCTCCAAAAGTATTTAAACTCCTTCACCGACGAACGGGCATTTAAAATCCCTGAGAACACCTCCATAACAAGCGTAAATAGATAGGGCGACAAGGGATCACCTTGGCGAAGTCCACGACCGCCAGAGAAAAAACCATGTAATTCACCATTAATAGATACAGAGAATTTAGGCGTTCTAACACAAACCATAATCAAGCGGGTGATCCAATCAGGAAACCTGAAAGCCAGAAGCGTGAGTTCCAAGAAATCCCAATCGACGGTATCGTACGCCTTTTGAAAATCGACTTTGATGGCACATTTCGGTAGATATGGCTCTAAGTGGAAACCAGAAAACAATTCCTGAGCTAGGAGAATGTTATCTCTGATTCTTCTACCTTTAACGAACGCGTTTTGGGAAGAGCTAATCAAATCATTTAACAGAACAGCCACTCGATTGGCAAGGATTTTTGTAATAACCTTATAAATGGTGTTACAACACGCAATAGGCCTATAATCCGTGACAGCAGAAGCATTCAGAACTTTGGGAATCAAAGCAAGGATAGTGTTGTTTACCTCTTTTAGAAGATATCCCGAAGAGAAGAAGTCCTTAACTGCTTCTAAGACGAGTGACCCGACTGTTCCCCAATTGGTTTTGAAAAATTCAACAGAGAAACCATCGGACCCGGGCTTTACCCCTTGCAAGAGAGAAGAGTGTTTCCTTTATCTCGACATCAGTAACTGGACAGGCGATAGAGCAGCATTGCGCATCCGAGAGTGGCCGGCGGATGAATGTCTTCAACTCTTGAAGAGAAGGCTTAGAAAGACCCACCTGAGGTGAAAGCAGCTCAGAGAAATAGGATACAAACACTTGTGGCACAAGAAAAGGGTCTGTGATGATGGAGCCGGATGGATCTTTCACTGAAAGGATGTGGTTATTGAGTTGTCTATTCTTCATAGAGTGGTGAAAGAACTTGGTGTTTCGATCACCCTCCTTTAGCCATTTCACCCGAGAATTTTGACAGTAAAATGATTCTTCTTGGAGGCGCAGTTCAACAAAAGCACGACGCTGAAATTTCTCAAGATCTGCAAGAGAAGAATTAGCAGGATCATCCTGAAGACCAACTTGAGTGCTGCGAAGAGCTTCTCTAGCTTCCGCCGTTCTCACCGAGATGTTCGAGAAAGATTCTTTGTTGAGGGTCTTGAGGCAACCTTCTACAATCTTCAGTTTAGACACAAGGCGAAACATTGGTACTCCCCACACCGGGCTATCCCAAGCATGATTGATAATTGATGAGAAATCCGGGTGTTCTGACCAAAAGTCAAAGTATTTAAAAGGCTTTCTTCTTAGCACCGGATCAAGAACTCTGACAATCATAGGAGAGTGATCGGAGATCCCCGGGTTAAGAAAAGAAGCTTCAGAGAAGGAGAACTGGTGGTTCCATTTAGAGTTAATAAGAACCCGGTCAATCTTACGCATCTTCCTTGCAGCACCGGACGATGTAGACCAGGTAAAACGGAGGCCAACATAACGAAGATCAACCAAATCAGTTCGAGCTAAGCATAACCGAAACTCATCAAAATTAGGAATCCAAGAATTTGAACCCCCAACCCTATCCGAGGGGTCTCTTATGGCATTGAAATCACCGGCCACAAGCCAAGCTGAGTCCTGCAAGACTTCATTGTAATGGATAAGATCATCCCATAAGGGTCTACGTCGCACAAAAGTATGATCTCCATAGACTGCCGAAATGTAGCAACTCATGCTAGAGATGTTGAAAGTAAGGTAACCATGAATAGCTTGCGCATTAGAAGAGAGGGGATCAAAATCAACAACATTGGGGTCCCACCCGACCCATATTCTACCTCGCGGAGAGTAGTCATAATTAGCCGTCCACTTCCATCCTCTTAATAAGGTCGAGGAGATGGAGTCAAACAAAGGTTCGGGGACGTGTGTCTCAAAAATGCCAATCAAGCACAAAATGTCCACTTCCATCCTCTTAATTTAAATTGTTTGCACACAACTTTTATGTTATACATAAAATATTCTTTTCCGAAACGTGATATAATATGGAGAAATGTCCCAAGACAAGACGAAGATTCGTTGCACAATCCAAATTGTTGTCTACTGTGGTTTCGGATCACTCGAACTCTAACATCTAAGAAGGGCAAGTCTTATTTACTAATGTAAGTATCTAAGTTCGTGCGATGTGGGATCTATTAAATTAATGTTTTGAGTTTAAATTCGGATGACGATTTATTAAATCGAATGTTATTGTTAAAGATTTTCCAAATAAAGGAAACTTCGTCGGACTCCATGAAGGATTACAAAAAGAGGAAATAAAAAGAAGATGAAAATTTTCCCTTCTTCCCTACAATTACGAATTCCCATTGAAAAAAAAAAAAATCAGACTGTGGGGCCCAGAGTCAAAGTTGTTCACTCTGGGCACAAAATAGGAATTCTCCCTTTGCCGTGAAGCTGGTGCGGCCTTACAAGAGTCGCCCGGTCAAATATTTGACCTTTGGGCACACGAATTTCCCCTTTGGTGTGCGTGAAGTGGCTTAAAAACCCTACGAAAGAAAATGAGTTGCACGTAAAAGTTGCACACGTCAAGCTGCAGAGAGCCGCACATTTTTGTTTCGAACTTGAACATGCGGTAATTTTTTACCGTGAGTTTATATTCAAGTGAGTTGTTTATTTATAAACACTTTGGATTTTGAGTTAAATCTAGGTGTAGAGAACACTCAAGCGTGTGAATGATTGTAAACTTTAATTCTCCGATTATAATGCATTATTTGATGCTGGCTCTCCTTGTGGACGTTGGTACCGATACTCGGACCGAACCACTTAAATTTTTGGTGTCCTTATTATTTCTCGTTTATTTGTCTAGTGATTTCGCATTGACATAAATTGCAAGATCATGTCGTTTCCGCGTATTATATTCCAACAAGATCAAATACGTATCAGATGTGCAACATTGACATGGTCATAATACCATTGTAGGCAATCTCACCCGCATCCACAATCAGTAAAAACCGATATTGTTTGCTCTACTCATAGCTCATTGGCTTTAAGGCAGCATTGTAGTATTTCTTACTAGTGTGAGGTTGCACGCTTATCTACTAGTGCAAGGACGTGAGATCATGGACCAATCTGATTCTGAACTAGTTGCAAACCAAAAACACTTTAGAGAAATGAGGAAAAAAATTAGGGATAATCGGTTCTCAATCTGGTCTTGTTTCAAAGAACTGGATAGGGAGGACTAGTTCCCAATGGAATTGAGGACTGGATCAATAAAACCGGTCACTTCCTTTTTCCTACTACTTAATGCCTTATGTTATTTAAAATATTTAAAAAAAAAAAAAAAAAAAAAAAAGCTAGTCACTTTTATTTTTCTTGAGAAATTTAAAATTAAAAAAAAAAAAAAAGTATAAGTAGTCAGTAAGGTCCAGTCCAGTTTTGTTCAGTTTTCCCTTAAAACCTGAAACTAGACCACCTAGACACCAATTTCACTTTTAGAAATTGGAAATCGAATGGTTTCCAATTTGGGCAGACCTTTTTTTATACATCCTTTAGAGAAATAAATAAAAGAATGAAGTCACCATTCACACCTTACGAGAAATGGGTTTGAGTAATGGAGAGAATGGTCCTTCGTTGAATTCGAGCATTTCGGATTTTACTTCCTATAATTGTTTTCTTGTCGGTATTTCTTCCAATAAAATAAATGGCGCTGATTTGACTATTCTTGTAATTTTCGTTTGGTATATAAAATCAAAGATTTTTTTTTTTTTTTGAACTAGGTATAGGGACTGATTACACCAACCCGAACCACTAAGCATAGTTAAGCCAAAAGACCAAGAAATTAAAGGCATATTCTACGGGAAACGAATTAAGTGTAAAGTAAGATTCTGTTTATTTCGAAAAAAATGAATGATATAGAAAATATTCAGAAAAAAATGTTTGTTTATATAGCTTGAAAAAATAAATCAATGGAATATATTTTCTTATCAACAATAATTTTTGTTTAAATATTTTCGTGGACAATGAAAAAAATCTGTTCATTTTTTTTATAAGTTATATAAGTAAAGTATTTCTTAAATAATCTATTTTCACGAAATAAATTGAGCTCGATAATTTCATTTTCTACGTATATACATGGACGGACTCGAATGCAATGACGGACTGAAAATTCTAGACTAAAAATGAAGAAATAGTTTTTCTTTTTCAATTCTATATCACATATGATTTTATTTTTTTGAAGTTTTTTCCTCTTAGAATTAGAGAAAATTTTTACCTTGGGAGCGGGGGCCGCCACTAGCTCTCGAAGTCTTGCCGATGCTCGAGTGAAGGCAGAGAGTGTCAAAAGTTACTTTGGTGATCAAAACTCTTGTAGTCATATTGATGGTGTTTCCCCAAGCATTGACCAGCATGTTATGCTTCAAATATATTGGAATAAATGTTGTAGCATTTTCTTTGTAATATATCATTCCGTACCAGTAGACATCTAAAGAAGTAGGTAAATCGAAAAAATAAGTTCTGGCCAATATATTTATCAATCCCCTGATCCAAGTGTAATGAAAACTTTCTAGCACTTATGAAATTACCAATTCCTTTCCATGTTTTACAAATTTGTGACTTTTCTTATCAATTTTTTATTGTCTTTCTCATCTAACTTATATTTGCGGACTCTTATTTGAATTTTAAAATCTTTATTTGAAGAATTATCAAGTTCTTTTTGATTAAATTATCATCTCAATTTGAGTCACTGATTCTCATTTAAGTTTTCCACCAACTTTTATTTGGCTTTTTTGTTTATCGATTATTGTTATAACTTTCCAATTTTTATTTATCTTTCTTACAAGCACATTCAATTCATCAAACCTTATGGGAACTTAACAACTTTTATTTGTATGATTTACCATCTTTTCTCCGTTATTTAATCGACTAATTTTGGTTTACCAACCCTCATTTGAGTTGCTTACTAATTCTTTTTGTTTTTTTTCCTCTAAATTTACTGACATTTTCTAATAATTTACGACTGTTATTTGCTTTACTTAAGGACTATTTAAACCTACCAATTCCTTCTTTAAGTTACCAACTTCTATTAACGGTTACCAAAGTTTATTTCTGTCCATTTCTTTATTTAAGTTACCATATACTCTTGCATTACCAACTTTTATTTGAGTAACTTGTCTATTTATATTTTTTTAACTACTAACTTCTTCTATATGAATTAAATTTAAAACAAAAACTCATATTATCGGTATGTTCGACAAAGAATAATAAAATTATGCTTGTATGATGGGTTAAGGTTAGTGAAGTTGTCGGCCAGTCAATCCATCCGTTTTTTGAGCACACAAATTATGTTTCAATCTCTTAACACTCATTTTTTGCAATAATAATAATAACAGGGTAGACAAGAAATTGCCAAAAGTACGGAGGTTATGCTCGAGTCTTGATTCCTTGGTGGCTATTTAGATGGGCAATAGTATACAAGAAAAGTCAAGCCCATATGGAAAAATAGGAGACTAAAGTGTTGGGCCAAAATTGACCTAAGCTATGACTTTTGATAACACTAAAATGAAAGATTTCATTGTCCAGAAACCAGCCCAAAAGAATTTGGATGGAAAAGTCCGCTGGAAATTTATCCAATCAGCCATATTATATTCCAAGTATCAACCAAAGCCATCGCATCTTTGTTTGCAAAAACCATTCCTCGTGCATTTGTCACTTTCTCGTCTCCATCCTTTCAACTCTCTCTCTCTCTCTCTCTCTCTCTCTCTCTCTCACACACACACACATATCAAGCATTATAACCATAGCATTTCAAGCCCCACATCAGTGGGGAGAGAGAGACCACATTAAGTGATTCATAAGGCAATACTTGATCCCAAATGATGGCCACCTTGTGCGATTATATCCAATTTTTCTTTTGGGCACTCGATTTTCTTTGAAAGAGCTAGATCATTACCACATTATTCTGATGCATATTGTATTATTTATCACACGACGGTCAAAATAAAATCAAGCATTGCAAATGATGCTACCCTATGAATATACTAAACTTAAATCTCTTTATGATCCCGTATTGTCAAGCTAGTGATGACCCCATTCAATGGCCGAAAAAATCTTCCACTCTTCAGGTTTGACTGCAATCCCTCAATGGGATGCTATCTTCAATGTCGGATCTTATTATAGCGACTCTCTAAAATTCATCCGAGCACAAAAATTCTTGGTCAAACTCTCACGCTGAAGTTGAATCCTTCAATTTTGTACGCCGGAGGAAGGGAGAGGGAGAGGGGGAGAGAGGGGGAGAAAGAGAGAGAGAGAGAGAGAAACAATTGATAAATTTGTACGTAGCTCACCAAAATATGTGTAGTCAAAGAGGAGGAAATTTCTTTAAAAAGGGTGGTCAAAAGTCGCAATTATCATAAGCGAAACTTTGAGATAAAATGTCGGCTTGACACTTTTCCCCATGTGCCATGACAAACGTAGATCCAAGTACTTTTATTTTTCTTTGATCGTCGAAAACTCTCTTGCTCATATAGTCACTTGTCATAAAACATAATAGCAAATGAAGGAATTTTCAGCTGTAAATAGAAGAGTTTAGCTTCGAGTGTCGCCACTGCAAAAGTGGAAAGTACATAAAAATTATCAATAAATGAAGCATTTCCTCATTTCGAGTTATCTGCATTTATGACTAATGCATTAAGCACAAAACAGTAGCACCTAATTAGTTCGTAATCTCATATTATCAGGTCATGCAAGAAAAGCATCGATCAAACAACATGCTCTCTTGAAGAATGAAAGGGATCACAGGATTGCGAGATATTTTATTGAAACAACATGTCGTTATGTAGCACACGTTTTACTCAACTTGTCTATGATTTGAGAGCGATATTTGATGATAAAGCACATCATTCCCTTTCAGTTCACAACTCAAACATACAAGGATACTTTTATAAGTCACATGGTCATAAATTATGCAACCGTATCCTGAACAGCATTGTTTTCGCAATTACTGATTATAAGAAACGGGGGGATCTTTACTTTAATTATGGTGACTTTCCAATTATCACTAAATTAAAGCACCTACAACTAGTTACCGGCTCTATCCATATTTCTTGATTTTTGACTTGTCATCAAACATCATTTCTAAAAAGTAGACGTCAGCGCATGCCCCTGTCTCTTTCTTTAATTATTTTTCTGCCCCTTTTGTACGTAAGAAATCTATGACGGTTGGAAAAAAAAGAAGCAAAAAACGGCTTTGAAAGGAATAAAGCTAGAAAATGACAAACATCGGTGTGATTAATTAGTTGGGGATCAAGGAAGATAGTCAACAGTCAAACATTGGAACGCTACCTTGTCTCAATGCCGCATTCGGAGTGAAGGAAGTCTCAGGCTGGCGGCTGATTAATATGAAATATTCCTTTACCTTCGTCCCGAAAGCATCTCTCGTCCAACGTCAATCGGCAGGTGCGTGCCACATGCACGAAAATTCCACATGTCCGGTTCAAAAGGCGCGAACTTCTCTGTGTCTAGCCGGGCTTAAATGAATTCCTTTCAACCCTAGTGATGAGCTGACATATAATTAGTAAAGTAATTCAGGTTTCGGTCCTATCCATATCGAGTTGCGTATGTTGAATTCGCCTTATCTATGTATGCATGTATATCAGCTAGGGGTGTAGGATATAAAAAGTACGCAGGTCGCTAGTCTATAGAGTTTCAATGGGCCTTATATTCATTTTCGTATCTCCTCTTGTTAGTTCAGACTCTTGAGTTTGACCGTTTGAAGCGGTATCAAAGTTAAGGCCCACTCCATATTTATGTTGCATGTTAAGATCCCCATCCGTTAGCAATCCCACGCGTTGTTCTCGGTTCAGGTTGTACTTGTAACTTTGTAAGAGGAGGCATGAAAGTATCAACATCACTTCTCCGCGGAATTTTAATAGACCTTAAACTCCGTGTACTTCATGAAAGGTGTGACATTTTTGAAAAATGTTGTCCAAGACAATAACAATATTTTCTTGTGTTTGGATTGTTAGAGAAAACTCCTTTCTTGTTTTAAAGCTGACAAAACCTTTCCTAAAGTTTAGTCTGACGACTTGCAGACTTAAGTGTTATAGTCTGAAGAACTCTAGATGCTACTGTCAAAGTTTGAAGACCGATAAACTTTAATCTCAAAGTCTGACCACACTGACAAATTCTAGACCGAAGAGTGAATACTTATCCAAATGCGGGTTTATCTACAAGAATTCGGTTCGTATGGTTTGTGGAAGATCTTATGGCTAGATATAGCATCTTATGATCAATTATTCTTATTCGGATAATCAGATCTCTTGAAAGGCGAAATATACTTGGAAGGTTCTACTTATGGAAACCAAGATCCTGCTTGTATGGGCGAGTAGGATTGATGGGCTTTTATCACATTCCTAAAACGACTCGAGATCTCCTTAATTGATTCTGTCCAACAGGTAGATTGGAAGAACTCATTTGAAAAGTGCCAACGGTTATAGAGGTATGGAAGTGTATATAAGGAAAACTCTCAAGTTGTTCGAGTGTGTGTATGAAAGAAAATTTTCAAAGTCTGAAACTTTCTAGTTCTTTGCTATTTCAATTGTCGAGCTTAACTTGTACTCAAAAGAGTGAGCAAACACTTGTGAGACTTTGGAAGAGTGTAGTAGAGTTTCTACATTGTGAAGTCAAGGATGTGAGACTGTAAAAACTCTTTTGATTCATAGTAAAATCCAGCCAGTAAGCTGTCAGTGCGGGAGAGTGGACGTAAGCTTGAACTATGCCGAACCACTATAAATTTTGTGTTTCTATTTTCTTTCCCTGAACTCCTTATTTTAATTCACAGCTTTATATATATATATAGTCAGAAGTAATAATATATTGAGCTTTGAGCCAAACAATTACACAAGATCCGGCGCCACAAAACTTGCACTCATGAAGACAATAAGTCTAAACGAGTGGAAGGGAGCCGGATGCAAAAAAACTCCGCAAGAGCGGCCAAAGCGAATAATAGCCTAAACAACAGGCACATGAGGAAAGAGGAGGCCATGCATGGCCAAAAGGAACCCAACCTCGACAAAACAACCGAAACAAAGGACAGACAACAAAGTAATAAAACAGTCACAAAACACTAAGGAGGGGTCACCACCTTAGACAAATAGTAGCCAAACCAGTCAAGGTGAACACGGCCCCAGTCGAAGGAAGAAGGCGGAAGGCCTTCATACAGCAAGCGCCCAAGAAGACAACGGCCACGACCCAACCACAAGTTGTTTCTGAACCACTTCAAAGAACACTAAGGATCCACCGGATGAGGAGAGAAGATGCAAGGATCTATCCCCCAGTTACGTTGGAGTCTTCTGTTTCTTGGATTATCTTTAACATTTCTAAAAGTTAAGGCCTTGTCCTTCACCACTTTGATGAGATGATTTTTAACCGCCGCAATTGCGACCGTGTGATCTTTGAAGAGTATGTTGTTCTTGTACCTCCAAATAAGGTGGCAAAGAGCACCAAAAGAAAAGTGGCCAATGGAGCGATAAAAGTCCTTACTGGAGAGGAACTTCATCACCCACTGAAGGTTTTCACACCATGTCTTGTTATGCCAAGGGAGATTGCATTTAGCCGCCCAAAAGAAAGCCATGCTGGCAATGATGCGACACCTGAAGTAGAGATGATCAATGGAATCCGGCGTCAACCTACAAAAGCAAAAACCTCTCTCCCAATTCTGCCATGCGACATAAGTAAGGCTTAAGTGGGAAGATGATTCTTTATAATGAGCCAGAAATTGAATTGATATCGCGGGGTGATAACCTTATTCCAGATAAAGTGTGGCATCCTAGAATTTCATGACAACCTCTAGATATGCTATGAACCATGGATAGGTGATGGAAGCACCATCAAATTATATTGTAGCCGTTTGATCCATGATTTGCAATAGATTAAGGCCAAGCTTTTCAATGGATAATTACTTGATGGGAAAATTCTATTCTTGGCCATGTGTTTTATAAGTTGGAATTTATTAAATTATGTTGCAAGTTTTATGGTTTCATAAATTTCAATTAGGTATTTATATGAGTGGGGGTTTAGAGTAGATTATTAAGAGAAGGAGTGGGCTGAAATTATAAGGCCAAGACCAGCCCACAAGAGCCCCACCGTTCAACCGGCCCAAGAAGCCCAATGGGCTGTCGACCATGGGAAGAGAGGAACGGATGGAGAGGCCCGGCCCAAGGGAGGTCCATCAACTTGCATGCAAATCCCCAAGTGGCAAGAGAAGCTTGCCAAGTGTTAGTCCATTGTAGCCAAGTGTAAGAAGCCATGCAAAATCAAATGATTGCTAATGATGAAGGGGAAAGAAAAGAGGAGAGGCGGATTGGGAGAGAGGGTTATCGTCCGAGAGAGAGAGAGAGAGAGAGCTGTCGTGCGCGAGAAGGAGAGGAAGAGAGGAAGAGAGAAAGCAAGAAGGAGGACCGTCACTGCCGTGCGTGCGCCGAGTCCCGCCGTCAAGCCGCCTTGCCCCGCCGTGTGCTTGCTGTGATTTGCTTGGATTAGAGGCAAGTAGAGTCCATTGATCTACCCTTTTCTTGCTGTGTTTGTGTGTGATGAATGATGAATTTCGGATGTGGTTGAAGCGAGAAATTTCGAAGTTATAGGAGGTGTGTTCTAGCCTAATATTCTGTTTCTAGAAAAACAGTCCGACCTTTGGTGATTTCGTGAGTTTCATGCGATGTTCTAGTTGGAATCTGACTTCTACTTCTTAATGAAATTTGTAGAGGACTTCTCGGAGAATAACATATCAAAATTTGAGAGGAAACGAACAAGTATAGGTTGGTGAAACCATTTTTCTTTGAAAAGGATGAATCTTGACAGTGAACCGAGAGTTAGGGAGAATTACAAAAATTATATCTTTTAATCCAGAAGAAATTTAACTTCGATTTCTTCATGAGACTTTTACCTTTAGATCTCATCTATAACATATTAAAATCTCAGAATTTTCAAAGTTCATTTAAGGGCTTAATCGTAATTATTTCCGAAACTGTGCAAAAGTGGCGTTGGAATTTCTTTTTCTGTGGTGTATGGATCTATGTGATTGATGTGAAACTTTCTTGACATGGTGTTCTTCACGAAATATCTTCCTCTGGATCTTTTTTATATCATGTTAAATTTTCATAATTTATTGAGAATGTTTACTAATTTTCCAAGAGTTTTTTCTATAGAGGTGCATTCTGTTTTACCCGAAAATTGGTTCTATTTTCAAAAACCAATGAACTGTTTTATGAAATGTGATATCGTGGGTGTTATGTGCACTGCATATATGGTGACATTTGGTATATTACATGACATCAAAAAGCTGGTTTAGACCTTTGATATTGTTGCATCAAATGCCATGTTGGAAATGAGACATATATGTGATTATGAATTGTGATAATAATGATACCGTTGGAGGTGTGAGCCGACGATGCCCCGGGAGTGTCGAGATGCCCGGAGGTTTGTGCCGGATACCCAGAGGTTTGTGCCGGAGGTCCTCGGGAGTTTTGAGATGCCCGGTGGTATACGATACGTAATGTCCAGGGGGAATGCCTGGTAGTATGGTGATACGTAATTCCGGAAGCCCTGGAGGTTTGTGCCGGGGGGGTTCCTCATGATGCTAGTTGGGATGCGAGATGCCCGGAGGTTTGTGCCGGAGGCTCCTCACGATGCCGGGTTGGATGCGAGCGATAAATTGAGGGATGCAAACATTGGTCCCTGGATGAAAAATGATGAGATCCTCTTGAAAGATAAAACAGGAAATTGAATCATGCACATGGGTGTGTGCATATGGCATGATGCATGATCTGTTTATGAAAGTAAATTGATGCTACTTGACATTGAGAATGCGATCATGAATGCTTGAATGGATCTCATGAGGATGTATACATGGTTGTATAGATGACATGAATCATGCGTATGTATGTGCATATGGCATGGGATGAACCTCATGGAAATACAAGCATGACTGCATGGTGGTATATGCACGATGGCATGGTGAGATATGCACGACTGCATGGTGATATATGCACGACTGCATGGTGATGTATGCTTGATAGCATGGATGATATGTGCTTTACTCGTGACATTTGGATTGTCTTGCTTATCGCATTGTGTAGTTTAGTGGATCTTTACTACTAAGTGGTTGTACTCACCCCTTTGGAGACTAACATTTCAGATTGAGAGATGCCTCTCGCACCTGTCACGCGTGGTACGTTTTATGGATTACCGTCTGATGTTGAGGTCAAGTGCTCGGGTTGGTGTTCATGGTCTGGTGTTTATTCGCGTCCATGTTTTGGTTATGTATGATGTGGGCTTATCTGATGGCCCCATAGTCCAAGAGTTCTTATCTATCCATGTTCGTCGAGATGGGAGGATAATGGGGATGCTGCCGCCGCCACCGACCAATGCACCGGGATGGGTGTGATAGAAGCGTGTGACTGGTGAAGGTTGACACTTTTTGGAATAGCCGACACTAGCTGATGGATAGATGTACATGTCTGATGTATAGTCGGGTTCTTTTTGGGTTTAGCCGAGCTTACTTAAAGTCTTGGTCTTTTTGTACCGACTTGTGAAATCCGTCTTAGTTATGTAAATAAAAGTGATTCGGCCCTAAAATGCATATATATATGAAAGGTTGTAGTTGGTGTGTATTGCATCGTATTATTTAGATTGTTTGCTGGTTATGGAGATGTTGAGTATGCTTCCGTTAATTTGAACTGCGCTGGGACCGATCTAAAGGATGTAAACCCCCAGGTTGCATAGACCCACTACAATTGAAATGGTATCAGAGTGGCACGTTATTAGGTCAAGTGAAGAGTAAGTAATCTGTGGCAACCCTAGCGAATCGGGGGGCCGCGTCGAGGGGTGCCACATAAAGGATGCCCAATTAACCATATCCTTCCTTCTTTTGATAATATGCCAAGCTGAGGCAACCGAGAAGAGACCATAAGTGTCGTCATTCCAAGTAAAGCGATCCAGTGCTCTGGAGAGGAGAGGGGGGGGATAATCCCAAGATTCAACTATTGTCTTGAAATCCTAACTCGCCGATGAAAAAAGATCAGCCACAGTGGCAAATCTGGATAAACCGGAATTTAATATCATTTGATTTGAGCAAATAAGATGTAAAGGACCTCTCTGGTGCCAGTGATCAAACCAAACGGAGACTGACTGGCCATCTCCAATTCTCCATCGGAAGTAAAGATGAAACTCGGATCTCAAGTGAATGATTCTCTTCCAAGCCCAAGAGTAATAGGTCGGCGTCCCAACCACCCAAAAACTCTTCCGTTTTAAGAAGGTTGAGTGGATCCACTTACACCATAAGGACTCCTTGTTTGTAAACAGGATCCAAATGTGCTTGAGCATCGCTGCCTTGTTGAATTCTTGCAATCTGCGAATTCCAAGTCCTCCTTCCTCCTTTGGAAGGCACACGTCTTCCCAGGATACTTTAGCGCAACCCTTTCCAAGGCCGGGGCCCTTCCAAATGAATTGTCTGAAAATCAACTCAATGTGATTCAGAACTGCAACAGGAATTGTGAAAACACTCGCCCAATAAGCTTAGATGGCATGAAGGACCGATCTTATTAGCTGAACCCTACCAGCAAAAGATAGAAAGCGTTGAGTCCAAGATTGGACCCTGGCCATTATACAATCAACTAAGGACACACAGTCCGCCTTGCCGAGCCTCGAGGATATAATAGGAACTCCCAAATAACGCACCGACAGCTTTCCTTCAATGAAACCAAGGGCATCCTTGATCTCATTCCGTAACTCCTCCAAGCCACCTGCAAGAAATATCTCACACTTGCTGTTGTTTGACTTCAATCCGCTCCATACAGAGAAAGTATGTAGACCATCTTTTAGAAGAGAGATAGAACCCATATTCGCTCGACAAAAGAGAAAAACATCATCTGCGAAGAAAATATGAGATAATCTTGTAGCCTCCAGAAGAATTTGAACCCAAGTTGCGTCGCACACGCACTGAAGATGCCTGAGAAGACTTCCATAATCAAAGTAAAGAGGTAAGGGGACATGGGATCCCCTTGGCGAAAGCCACATCCACTAGGGAAGAAGCCATGGAGTTCCCCATTCAAGGAAATCGAAAACTTGGGAGTGCGTACACATACCATAATGAGCCTAATAAGATGGTTCGGGAATCGAAATGCACGCATGACCATTTCAAGAAAGTCCCAGTCAACCGTGTCATAGGCTTTCTGAAAATCAACCTTAACAGCACATTTAAGGGAATACGGCTGAAGATGGAAACCAGCAAATAATTCATGTGCAAGAAGAATATTATCCTGAATGCGACAGCCCTTAACGAATGCATTTTGAGAAGGGCTGATAGTGTCATGAAGAACTGCGGCGACGCGATTAGCTAAGACCTTGGCGATACATCTATAAATCGTATTACAGTAGGCAATAGGTCTATAATTATTGACCGAGGTTGCATTAGGCACTTTAGGGATCAGTACGAGGATGGTATTGTTAATCTCCCTTAGAAGTCTCCCCATGACGAAGAAGTCCTTAACTGCTTCAATAACCAAAGGTCCTACTAGCTCCCAATTGCTCTTGAAAAATTCCACACCAAACCCATCTGGCCTAGGAGCCTTCCCACGAGCTAGAGAGAAGAAGGTATCACAAATTTCTCTGTCTGAGAAAGGACGGGAGAGGACACTAATATGCTCCTCATTGAGAGGGCATCGAATAACTTGCTGCAAGTCTAGCAATGCAGGGCTGAAAGGAAGGGATCGCACAGCGAAAAACTCCTGAAAGTAAGAGACAAAAGTATTCTGCACTAGGCTTGGTTCAGTAACCAAGTTACCATTCCTATCAAGAACCGAAAGAATCATGTTCCTCAGCTGTCTTGTAGTGACGAAATGGTAAAAGTACTTAGTATTCCTATCACCATTCTCGAGCCATTTGATCCTGGATTTTTGTTTAAAGAATGACTCCTCTTGACTCCTCAGCTCCACAAAGGTCTTCTGATGATTCTTTTCTAACTCTGCCAAGAGATCATTAGTCGGGTCCTGCTAAAGGTCAAGCTGGGCTAACTTAAAAGCATTCCTAGACTCAGCAACCCTCTCAAATAAGTTGGAGAAAGAATCTATATTTAGCTGCTTTTGCCGGCTTTTTATGGCCTTTAATTTGCTAACTAGCCTGTTCATAAGGACCCCTTCTGACAGGGCATCCCATACTTGCACCCAATGTCCTGAAAGAATGGGTGCTCCATCTAGAAATCAAAGAATTTGAAAGGCTTCTTCCGAAAAACCAGTTGTGTCACTTTAACCACCATAGGAGAATGGTCAGAAATTCCGGAAGTCAGAAATGTCTCTTCTGAATAAGAGAACTAAAAGCTCCAATTGGCATTCACTAACACCCGATCAATTTTCCTCGCATTGCAGTTAGCCCCAAAAGACATGGACCAAGTAAACCGAAGTCCAACATACCTCAAATCTTCTAGTTCCGCCTGAGTCAAACACTGATTGAAATCGTCAAAACAGTGCGGCCAGGCGTTAGAGCCCCCTATCCTATCAGACGGGTCTCTAATGGCGTTGAAGTCTCCAGCAACCATCCGAGCCAAATCTTGGACACAAGAACTCATCTTGACCAAGTCCGCCCACAAAGGCTTTCGTGATATGAACGTGTGCAAAGCATAAATCACCGAAGTGCAACAACATAAACCAGACGTAAGAAGCTCCACTCTACCATGGATCGCTTGCTCATTGGAAGAGATTAATTCAAAGTTAACCAGAGTAGGGTCCCAACAACCCAACCCAAATCCTGCCCTTAGGAGAATAATCATAATTGGCCATCAACTTCCACCCAGCCAAAAGCTCAGCAGACATGGATCAAAAGAGATGCTCCGGCACTTTGGTTTCCAATAAGTCGACCATACAGAGGCCGTTAGAATGAGCGAGTTTCCTGACCTCGGCTCTTTTCAAAGGATCCATAAGACCTCTAATATTCCAAAATCCGAACATATATATATATAATATACACAACTACCAAGCTAGGCTAATGAAAGGAAAAAGGAAGGCAAAGGAGCCTACCTCTGCTTCGGAGGCTTTCGGCAAGGATTTGCCAGCCCTCCAGTCTTCACCTCAAATCTCGGGTCAGGAGCTAAAGCAAGCAATCTCTCTTGAATGGTCTCCACCTTCATCGGGACAACCTTCGGGGGTGGGCTTGACACGCCAGGGGAGACAATGTCATCATCATCCGAGCATTCAAAAGTGGCTACAACCTCCGACTCCACATTGAGGTCATGGGAAGAATGCCTTGATCTGGTCGAGAATCAACTACAAGGGAAAGAGCCACCTTTAAAGGTACACTAGAGCCTCTTTTCATCATCCGAGCAGGCTCGGATTGCACCTCTTTCTCCAAAATAGGGGCCTTCAGCCGTCAAGTAGCTCCTTCATCACCAGGGTTGCTTGGGCGGGAGGAAGCTCCTTCCTGAGAGGCCACTTTCTTCTTTTTCTTGCCCTTCACTTGTTTCCAAGGCTACTCCAGAACAGCCTGTGATTCTGCAACTGTGGTTCTACACCTACCAGGTCGAGAATTGGAGCTGCAGCCACCCAGTCAGGAACTAGGGCCACAACCGAGGCCTGGTGAGCAAATTCGGTCAAGTCCTGTTGTGGGACTGTAACTTCAGCAATTGGGGTGGGGGCCTTCGCCGAATGTGCTGGATCAAGTATGACAAGAGCTTGACACGAAGGAGCAAGAGTGGGGCTGGGGGCCGCCTCTGGTCGCGATGGAGCAAGAGCAAGTGGAGCCTGCTTCGTGGCTCTCTTCTGATCTGAAGGGTTGTGCACTCGTGGGGAAGCTCTGCAATTGTGATCGAATGTTCCACAGTCCAAGCACTCAGCTGGCAGCCATTTGTAATCAATAGTTATGGAGTGAGATACCCCCTTCAAGACCACTTCAGCGGTTCTACATCTTGGTTGGTTTAGTTGGATTTCAACGCAAATTCTAGCAAACGAAACCATTTTTGCTTGGTCCGTTCGTTGGTCCACATATAGTGGCTTTCCCACCACGCTTGCGATTGCACTCATTGCTAAAACCGTCCAACAATCAAACGGTAAATTCCTCAAACGAATCCAGATTGGGACGGATGAAGATTTCTCTCAACCTTTTACTGGACGAAGACATGACAATATTTATCTTATGGATATAAAACTAGAAATTTCTCAATGTCTAATATCCATCCAAGATGAACCAAACCTTTGGTATCGAAAGCTTAGCCATGTTAATATGAAGCAGATTGCCAAAATCTCTTCTAAGAAACTTGTTCGTGGACTCCTCAATCTGACTTATCAAAAGTCTTATCTATGCACGCTATGTGTTTTGAGAAAATAGGTCAAAAGTTCTTTTAAACCTATAAATCAAGTTTCTACTAATCGAGTTTTGCAACTTCTGCATATGGATCTCTTTGGACCAACCAGAACTCAAAGCATTGGTGGAAAGAGATACTGCCTAGTAATCATTGATGATTATTCTCGCTTTACTTGGGTTTACTTTCTAGTAAGTAAATCTGAAACATTTTCTCACTTTTCAATGTTTACCAAGAAAGTTCAGAATGAGAAAGGTTATATTATTTTAAGCATACGAACAGACCATGGAGTTAAGTTTGAAAATCAAAATTTTGCTAAATTTTGTGATGAATCTTGTTTCCAGCATATTTTCTCTTCTCCATATACTCTAGAGCAGAATGGAGTTATGGAAAGAAAGAATAAAGCTTTCCAAGAGATAGCAAGAACTTTTTTTAATTAAAAGTAATATTTCTTCTCGATTTTGGGCTGAAGCAGTTTCTACAACTTGCTAGATTATTAACAGAGTATTTTTAAGGCCTATTTTAGAGGAAACTCCTTATGAAGTTTTTAAAGAAAAAAAGCCAAATGTTTCTTATTTTCATGTGTTTGGTTATAAATGTTTTGTTTTGAAAAATGCAAATGATCAAACTGGTAAGTTTGAGGAAAAATCAGACGAAGGAATTTTTCTTGGCTATTCAACCTTAAACAAAGCTTACGGAATATTCAACAAGAAAACTCAGTCTGTGGAAGAATCTATGAACATCAAATTCCAAGACTCTGTACAGAATCGGCCAAATCAGACTCAACTTAAAGATTCTGAACCTACTCTAAACCTTACAAAGTCTACTTCCCCTGAAGTGGTTCAAACCTCTGAAGAACAACAATAAGAAGAACTAGTAGATTCAACTAAAGCAAAGGATCAGCAAACCTTCAGACCAACCAGTAACTAGAAGCATAAGTCTAGTCATCCTAAGGAACTCATCATTGACAACATTGATGAAGGAATTCGCACCAAATCCAAAAAGCGAGAAGAGTCTAGTGCTCTAGCACTTATTTCTGAGATAGAACCCAAAAGCATAGAAGAAGTCTTAGCTAACGAAAGCTGGATTGAAACTATGCAAGAAGAGCTCAGATAGTTCAACATCAACGATGTTTTGGAGCTAATTCCTAAACCAAAAGGTAAATCTATTATTGGAACTAAATGGGTTTTCAGGAACAAAATTGACGAGAAAGGAAAAGTGGTCAGAAACAAAGCAAGACTCGTGGCTAAAGGATATACGTAAAAGAAAGGGATAGACTATGATGAGACCTATGCACCAATAGCAAAGTTAGAAGCAATTAGACTATTACTTGCTTTTGCTTGCTATAAAAATTCCAAGTTATTCTAAATGGACGTCAAAAGTGCATTCCTCAATGAATTTATCCAATAAGAAGTCTATGTGGAACAACCACCTGGATTTGAAGATCCAAAAGGCCGACTCGCCTTCGGGAAAAGGTCATATATGGATTAAAGCAAGCACCTCGAACATGGTATGACAGGTTAAGTAAATTTCTAATTCAAAATAGTTTTGTTAAAGGAAATGTGGATACTACTTTGTTCAATAAAAAAGAATGTAAAGCTTTCCTACTCGTTCAAATCTATGTTGATGATATTATCTTTGGATCATCTAATGAAAATTTGTGAAATAAGTTTTCTAAATTTATGTAGGATGAATTTGAGATGAGCATGATGGGTGAATTATTTTTCTTTCTCGGATTACAAGTAAAACAAATAAAGGAAAGAATTTTCATTCACTAAGAAAAATATACAAAAGATCTCATTAAGAAGTTCGGATTGGAGAATTGCAAAAAGACTGATGTACTAATGTCAAGTTCTTCGAAGCTAGACAAAGATGAAGGAGGAAAGAAAGTTGACCAGAAGCTCTACAGGAGTATTATTGGTTTGCTTCTTTATCTTACTGCTTCTAGACCTGACATTTTGTTTAGTGTTTGCATTTGTGCTAAATTTCAATCAGATCCCAAAGAATCTCATCTAAGTATTGCGAAATGCATCATCAAATACGTTGCAACTACTTCAAAGCTAGGTCTGTGGTATCCCAAAGAATAAGACTTTACTCTCCTTGGATATTCAGACGCAGATTTAGCAGGTTGCAGAGTCAATAGAAAGAGTACTTCTGGTACTTATTAACTGCTGAGCAACAAGCTAGTGTCTTGGTTTTCAAAAAAGCAGAGTACTGTAGCTCTTTCAACAACAGAAGCAAAGTATGTAGCTCTTGAAAGTTGTTGTTCTCAAATCTTATGGATAAATAAACAGCTAAGAGACTTTAGAATCGAAGACTCATGCACCGAAATTAAATGCGACAACACCAGTGCCATCACTTTCACAAAGAATCCAATTTTTCATTTAAGAGCAAAGCACATAGAAATTCAACATCATTTCATTAGAGATCATATTCAGAATGGAGAAGTTATGATGTAGTTTATTGACTCAAAGAATCAGTTAGCAAACATATTTACAAAGCCACTAGAGAAAAGTCTATTTGAGTCTATTCGCACCAGATTGAACATTATATCTTTTATCGCTTAAAGTCCAAGATGATCGACTCACAATAACCAAAAGTTGCGACTGTAAGTTAATTTAATTTCTGGATGAAAATTTGAAAATGTACGTTTACTTTTTGAATCGTTACTTACTTATTTTATTTTTAGTAATTATCTTTTTATTTTTGAATTTATTGCAGTTTTTCATTTTCAAAAATGTAGTTTTTCAAAAAGGTAGTTTTTACTTTTTCCTTTATGACGATCCATATACCTTGTTTCATCTGCTTTATATACTGTCGATTTTCTTCTTCTCCGCCTTCACTCACAAACTCTAGAATACATAACTTCTTTTTTCTCATACTTTCTCCCTAGTTTAATCTGAAAAGCTTTCACCTTTTTCACAATCAGGTTGAGAAATCTCCCAAAGAAAGTGACAATGTCTTCCCAAAGAAGAATCGCAAGCAGGGGACCACAGCATATGCGTGAAGGTCCTACACACTTTGATCTGACCGAGGAAGAAGGCTCTCCACAGCAGCAGCAGCAAAGTCAACAACAACATTTTCAACCATATCACTCTTCTCAATCTAGGACTCAAGTTCCTCCACAGCAAGATGCTGAAAAAGAGATTGTTGTAGACGCTGAACCAGTAAAGACTCTTAAGGCCGAATTTTTCTTCAAACTCTACTCTAAGTTAAAGGAGGGTGGTACTGCAATAACTTTCATTGATGAGTTTTTTAGCGAGAAATGATGCAGAAATGAAACTCATTTTTTGAAGTCAATGGAAAGTATGGGCATTGCACCTATTGGTTTGGCAACAAGGACTTTTGCAAATTTTCCAAGTAATCCACGGTTTGGATCCTTTAATCAACCTGAAGGGAAAGATGATGATGAAAGGATGTTCACAAATTTTCAGCCTAAGATGGGCGTCGCTGCAAATGTTCGTGGTGAAAGGACGGATCTTTTTCGTTCTAAGGACCACAAAAGGACTTATTCAAAATTACTGAAGCGAGGGGTGATGAACCCTAGAAGTGTGGACTTTGATTTTCTTGATTTATTGAAAGTGAAACTGAGAGAGAAGTTTGCACTCCTTCAACTCGAACGTTTTTGCTCTAAGACGACTGTTGCTCACCCAGAACTTACGGCTTACTTCTATTCAAATCTATCATTTTTAGATGTGAATAGATTTTATTTTACGGTTAGGGACAAAGATTTTGTGGTCGATGTGGACACTCTAGTTGATATAATTGGGGTGGAAAGAGGAAGTTTCCAACTAATCAGTGTGTCTGTTGCTCATGCTACTTTGGAGCTTGTTCGGGATAGGATTGCTAAAGGCATGATTTCTTACTCTAGAATGAATGCTTCTAATATTTTGCTTCACAAGATTGTAATCAACTATCTCAAACCCAAATCCACCTCAAAAATTGATGTCTTAAACTCTGAAGCGAAGCTGATGTACGCCATCAACATTGGCTACGAGTTCTCTCTGCCTCACACTATTCTTATGCACGTGTATAGGACAGTGGTAAATGACAAAGGGCAACTCCCTTATTCTGTTCTTGTTAGTCGATTATTTAGACATTTCAACATTCAATCTCATAAAATTATGTGTGTTCGAACCATTGCTCCAATGGTAGTTGGACTGAAGATGGTTTCCAAGATGCATTTGAAGGAGCTAAACAAGGTTTTGGAAAGCATTAAGGTGAAGTCTCCTATCAAGGCTAAGCAAGACTCTGCAGCAAGAAAAAGGAAAGGAAAAGAGCCAATGAGCACACCAATCAGGAAGAGAAGAGCACTCATCTTGCAAGATGAAGAAGATGAGGATGACATTACTTTCTCTGCCTTTGCCTTAAAGAATTTACAAAGTTTTGTTAACTTTCAAGGGCTAGAGGACTGAGAGCACATAGAAAGAGAAGAGACAGAGCAAAGAGATGCAGAAAGAGAAGAGAGGAGAATAGAGAAAGAGGAAGGAAGAACAAAGGAAGAAGAGAGAGGAAGAGAAAAAGAGAAAGAAGAGGGTCAAGATGATTCTCTTGAACCTACATTTGCTAGAGAAGAAAGAGAACAACATCACCTTGGTGCTGAAGAAGAGCATGAACAGGAAGAAGAATTTTTTTCTCTACTTGAAGGCACAGAAACGGGGGGAGCTGTTGACAAAAGAGGTACTTCTTCACTTGCTTTTACTAGTGATGATATAGTCGTTCTCTTGCCGATCCAGAGGATGTCTATGCCTCTCAATTTCCTGAAGCTAGTATTGAGGCATCATCTTCAAGTCTGGATGTTCCAGCTGAGGTTCCATCATCAGTTAACATTCCTCAAATTGATCGTGCTGAAGCAAGTACTCAAACAGATAATACAGCAGACTTTAAGAGATTGTTCGAGCTTCTTGTGGAGATCAAAGCTCATCTTTATGGATTGGAGCGTGAATTTCAGAACATACAGTCAGCTCATCAAGCCATTTCAGTCTCTCTACACGATCAAGTACAAGCCCTTAAGTTTCAAGTTCAAGCCACTGCAAAGGGTGAGGATATTGAGCAACTGAAGGAGGACCTGAGGAAGCTAGAAGAGACTGTCAAGTCTATGGGGGATTTCCAGATCGTTCACATCCCCAAACAGACATGATTTTTACCTAACTCTTTTTATACTTTTTCTCCATTTTTTGCTGTTGACAAAAGGGGGGGAGAGTTTGTGCAGATTTGATTTGAATTATCTTCTGATGACCTTTTTGACTTTGGTTTGACTTTGGTTTGATTTTGATGACTTTGGACTGTTATACTTTGGACTTCTAACTGTTATTTGGATTTGAATTTTTGTGCTTGCAGTAACTAAGCTTGCAGTTGTGATTATGGATGGATAGTAATTTATCTTGCAAGTTTAACATATTTTCTGTGGTTGCAGAATCAATACTATCCAGGACCTAATTCATTTATAAGACATCACGTTTTGCTTAAGTATTGTTTTGCATGACAAAAATTTTCAAATCTGCAGGAAAGTTTTGTCACCATCAAAAAGGAGGAGATTGTTAGAAAAAACTCATTTATTGTTTTGAAGCTAACAAAACATTTCCTAAAATCTAGTTTGAAGATTTGCATACGTAAGTGTTATAGTCTAAAGAACTCTAGATGCTACTGTCAAAGTCTAAAGACTGATAGACTTTAATCTCAAAGTCTGACCACACTAACAGATTCCAGACCGAAGAGTGAATACTTATCCAAATGCGGGTTTATCTTCAAAGATTCGATTGGTATGGTTTGTGGAAGATCTTATGGCTGGATATAGCATCTTATGATCAATTATTCTTATTCGAATAATCAGGTCTCTTGAAAAGCGAAGTATACTTAGAAGGTTCTACTTATGGAAACCAAAATCCTGATTGTATGGGCGAGCAAGATTAATGGACTTTTATCACATTCCTAAAATGACTAGAGATCTTCTTGATTGATTCTATCCAACAGATAGATTGGAAGAACTCCTTTGGAAAGTGCCAACGGTTATAGAGGCATGAATGAGTATATAAGGAAGACTCTCAAGTTGTTCGAGTGTGTATGTGAAAGAAAAATTTCAAAATCTGAAACTTTCTAGTTCTTTGCTATTTCTATTATCGAGCTTAACTTGTATTCAAAAGAGAGAACAAACACTTGTGAGAATTTGGAAGAGTGTAATAGAGTTTCTAAACTATGAAGTCAAGGACGTGAGATTGTAAAAACTCTTTTGATTCATAGTGAAATCCAGCTAGTAGGCTGTCAGTGCAAGAGAGTGAACGTAGGCTTGAACTAAGCCGAACCACTATAAACTTTGTGTTTCTATTCTCTTTCCTTGAACTCCTTACTTTAATTCGCAGCTTTATATATTTGCTTATAGTTGATTACATCTTCAGTCTATTATCTTCTAAAGGCAATTTATTTTCATCAAGTATTGCGAAAATTTCCTTTAACACATATTCACCCCCCTAGATGTTCTTACTAGCCCTTTCATGGATGAACCTAAAAATGAACTAAAAAGTATTTTCCGCTACTTGTTATAGAAAAAATAATTTAATTTTCCAAAGGTGAAACACCAAAATATCGAAATCTTGTTAATTAATTTTTCTTTTTTTTTTCTTTTTTCTTTTTCCTCAGTCAATTGCTAGCCATCGCGATAGCTAGCGAATGGCCACAAGCAAGGGATGAGCTCACCCAAGGCTAGCATAACTCAAGCTCGCCGAATTTAGGCAAGTCGATTCGAGCTAACCTCAGGCGAGGCTCCACCTTGCCAGAATCTGGTGAGGTTGAACCTTGCTAGATCGGCGAGCTTGTCCCTCAATCGATGACCAACTGAGAAGAAAGAAAAATGAAATAAAAGGAAAGAAAAAAATAATTAAAAAGAGTGCAAAAAGAATGTGCTTGGTCCAAGTAAAAGGAAAAAAAAAAAAAAAAAGAGAAGGCAGAATGATCTCCTCTTTTCAAAAAGAGGAAATTATTTTCCGCACTTTGAAGGTATTTTTTCCATTAACTAGTTTGTTTCCCATGAACCAAATATTGGAAAATCTGAAAAAGGAATTTCCTGAAAGTTGTTTTCCATAAAAAAAATTTCCAAAATAAATAAATGATTTGTAAAAACAATTTTCTCAAAATTATTACTCAAAATGATCAATCAATGGAAAATTATTTCATCATGAACGACAATATATATTTAAACATCCTTGAGGACAATGAAATATTTTCATTTGTTTATTATTCGTAAACAATCATTTTTAAGAAAATACTTTTAAAATTATTTATTTTTCACGAAATAACAAGCCCTTATGTAAATTCTGATGGCTCTTCACCTACCGGTCTAACTATGATTGGGCTTTTGAGGCAATTGATCAAAATCAAAGTGTCTTCGAATAAGAAAAGTAGCAGAGTATCAAAAGGAGCTAGACAACGTGGGCCGGCTTACTTTTCATTGCTCCCGTAATCAAGCCCAGTATATGCTTTTTCAGTGGAGCAATGGCCTGAGTTTGACGCACAACCTTCTTATATTCATTTCCGTTTGTTTAGACTAATGTTCTCTTTGTTTTGCAAAAAATAATCGCATATCTCGCTATAAAAATGAATAAACGAATAATATTTTCATTGCCCTTAAAAATATTTAAACAAAAATTATTTTTAATAATAAAAACATTCTCCACTGACTAATTATTTTAAGTACTACAAACAATCAATCTTACGAAGGCATTTTTCAAATAATTTATTTTCCACGAAACAAACAGAACCTTCAATTCGGTATTAAGATTTTCCATTTCTTTTATTCAACATATTAATTTCATTACATTTTATAATTAATCAATTAATTAAAGCAAGGAAGCATATGAATCTATAGATTCCCTCGGCACCATATGTCGTTGTTTCCTCACTTTCGGCCTCCAAATTCCCAAGTGACCCAAGCGTAAGGGCCCAAAATTCCTAAGTGACCGTGGAATTGACACATTCGACCTTACATTGTACAGAAAGTTAATATTGGTCAGATTTTAGCAGGAGGTGAAGGCTAGTGACTTTTTACGAGGAAAAAAGAAAAGTTTAGATCAGAATTAAAACTCGACCTAAAGGTTGGGGTTTTTAAGGGAATTGGGTCGAAGAGAAGAGAAATTAGGGAGCACGACGGCTTCATTTTAATGTGAAATAATAATTTTAATCAATTATGCGGGATGAGTTATTTACTTTTCACATACCAATTCGATGAAATATGATTTAAAGATTTAAATGAAGGATCAAACGGGCACAAAAATTAAACGGACACAAAAATCAAATGAAATGATGTAAAAGAGTTCCGCAATGTACACATCGGCCCACTACAATCTTGAGAGTGCTTGTTATTATCATAATCCATTTAATTAAGTTATAATAATATCACTTTATTAGTGGAAAAGTTTTCCATCGATTTCATTTCGTAATTAATTTCAAAGGCTTTTGTGCAATTATCCCTTTCCATGTGACGACACTAATGATTTTCAAAATTTGGCCCAACATGCAAGTGGTCTATAAACTTTTAATGTGGGCTTTACACTTTGGCTTGATATTCAATGTAGTCCCTAAACTTTTATTATATATTCAATATAGTCCTTGAATTATATAAAAATGTTCAATAATCATTCCATTAATTCAATATCAATATTTTTATAGAGTTCATGAACTAAATTGAACATATACAAAAATTTAAAGATCACAGTAAATAAATTAAGAATTTAGATGCCACATTATGCATCGAACTAAAGTTCAAATGTCATATTAAATAAATTGAAATATTAAATACCATATTGTGCAATGCACTAAAATTCCGTAACCATTTGTATCATGTTCCCAAGTTTCTATGAATTTTATATTTGACGAACGAAGCAGAAGCAGAAGCACAGAAATCAGCAGAAGAAGAAGGCGATCATGGCGCTCGCTTCTCGCCTCGTTTCCAAGTCCCGGCAGGTGAGGAACCTCCCCTCCAGATCCACGCGCCTTCCCCCCTCTCGCCGTTCGTCAAACCCGGCGCTCGGTTTTCTTCATCAGTGGGGAGACGGGTGTGCCGATATCTTGCCTTCTGCGAAGTCGCCGCTTTCCGTTCGGGCGATTGTTGATGATCCGTGTCGTTTTAGATTGCGCTTCTTGTCTGTTGCTCTTCGTTGCGGGGCGATTTGATTCGGCGATTGTGTTTATGTGCGCTTGGATAGATCTATGCGGTAACTAGCGTGTAATTGGCCTAAATTTTATGTTTTTAGCTTCTTCCTCGATGTTCGTTTCGGTTGCTGACGGACTTTAGAGCACATGATTAGCATTGGGAAGCTTTTTTTTTTTATACTGTAGTTAGTTAAAGACAGCGACTTTGATATCGTCGTGTCTACTTTAGATAATACAAGACAAACAAAAACACGAACATGACCACATATGGTAAACCAGACTAACGATTTGTAGCTAACACGCATGACCACATATCTTGATAACTACTTATCATGATCTCCATCGTACGAGAAGGGGACGCAGGGCTCAGCAACCATGATCAAGGGAGTCTTCCTCCTGGAAGTGATCCCGAAAGTCTCAGACATGTCCAGGTCTTGCGCCTTAACCCCATCGGCCAGAGACCAGTCGAAGTGGTACAAGAGCACAGCCAAGGGGAGCTCAATGTTTGCAATCCCGAAGTTGATCCCAGGACAGATCCTCCTCCCGCCACCGAAGGGTATGTACTCGAAGCTCGACCCTCGGAAATCAACCGATGAGTTCAGGAACCTCTCAGGCACGAACGATTCGGGGTCGGACCAGAACTCGGGGTCTCTCCCCACTGCATACGTGTTGATCACAATCTTGGTCTTCTTGGGGATCTCGTAGCCGTTGATCGTGCACGCCTCTCGCGACTCTCGGGCCATGAGCGGGCCCGGCGAGTGCATCCTCAGGGTCTCCTTGACGACGAGCTTCAGGTACTCGAGGCCCTGGATGTCCTGCTCCCGGACCTGGGTCTTTCCCTTGAGGACGGCTCGGACCTCGGCCTGCGCCTTCTCCATCACTCGGGGGTTCCTCAGCATCTCCGAGAAGGCCCACACTATGGTCGTCGAGGATGTGTCTGACCCAGCAGAAAATATTTCCTACACAAAATACAAAGAACGGATTGATTTTATATTTCAGAAGGATGTCCTTAAAAAGTACGTGAAAGATAAAAGTGCCACATGATATTAAGCCTGTAACGTGGCAATATCACATAAAAATCAGTTTATACCGAATGATATGACAAGACACAATTGGTGTTAACTGAAATATAGGTTTACATTTCGCATGATATTGGACATTTAAATAAGATGATAGCGTGCTTAGAATGACGAATCCTCGGTCACATCTATATGTAGTTGCATTTGACCAAGATGTCGCAAGAGACATGTATGGCAGTGTCGCCTCATCGAGATGGTCAAACTTGGACTCGAAGGTTCTCTGGAGATTTGAATAAGTGTGTGTGTGTGTATACACAAAATATTATATTTTTCTAAGCAAAACTGTGTATGGGATCACTTCGAATCTCGTAGAAACTTCAATACAAACTCTTGACCTGGGAATAGTAAAAAAATTAACAAGGGGAGATCTCTTTCATCCACCATGTGATAAATTCCCGGGATACATCTTGAGAATATTAGGGTTTCATGGATGTGATCATCATGTTTTCTATCATGAATGCATTTTAGACGATCCATTTTGCCGTTGAAATTCTTGGAGGCCAACCGTATACTGATTAATAAGAGCTCCTTTTTTGCTAATTTAAATAGGTAATTAAATGACTCAAAATTAAATATTTTGTAGCGAGTATGAAATCCTTATGTTAACATGCTTAAAAGGACTACTAACTAGAGCTAGTAGCCTCTTCCATCCCTTCACATAGAGTAGAAAATCTATGGGTGTAGACATAGCCCATGCATATATAAAAGCTCAGGCAGAATGAAAGCCGTTGTAAGTAAGAACTAAGTAAAGTAGATATTTAGTGAAATTATTAATGAAATTAGGCCTTACCATGACCATATTTTTTATGACGTGTGGCTTGATGAAGTAGTTCGTTTCACTGCTCTTCTGGAGATTCAAGAGCACGTCCACAAGATCTTCTCTTGCATTTTTTTCCTCGTTGTTCCCACCGTTTCCCTTCAATTTCTCCTTGTGTTCTGCAATGATGTGATCGAGGATCACATCGATCTTCTTGTGCAGTCTCTCCCAAGCCGGTTTCATTCTTGAGAGATAACGCAAGAACCAAATTGAAGGGAAGAGATCTGGAAGATCAAATCCCCCAGCAACCAATGTCGCATCCTCGAGGAAAGAAAGGAACTCATCTCTATATTTACATCTCTCACCAAATGCTGCCCTCGAGGTGATGTCATTGATCAAGTTCAGTACAATCTTGGTGAAGTTCGCAGCCTTTCCTTGAGATGATTGTATTGTTTTGATCATGTTCCAACACTCTTCCTCTCTTATAGATCTAAAAGAGAGGACCCTCTTCATGCTCAGGAGCTCCAACACGCAAATCTTGCGCATCTGCCTCCAGTACTCGCCGTAGGGCGAGAACACGAAGCTCGAGTTCTCATAGGATATGACCTCGAGGGCCACAATCTCGGGCCTCTGGGCGAAGGCGAGCTCATTCTTGCCAAGGATTTCCTTGACCATGTCTGCCGACGAGATGACGATGGTCAGGATCTCGCCTAGTTGGAGGCGCATGATCGGGCCGTGCCTCCTGGCCAACTCCCGGAGCGAGTGGTGAGGGAGCGACCCTGCCATCTGGTGAAGGTTCCCCAGAAGAGGGAGCATCTTTGGCCCTGGAGGCAGTTTCGAAGAAGGGTCTTTGGCATTGTTGGATTTCTTCCATTTCTTTAGAATGAGCAAGAGGAAGAGGAGGGAAGCGAAGATGACGGAAGGAGAAGGCAACAGGATTGCCATTGAAGAGAACATTGTCATGGCTGGGGAGGAATATGGTATGTTTACATGCAAGGCTTTAGATGTGGCATAAGCTCTTCTCGTGCTCTGACTTATATAGCTGACGGATATTGATAAAATAAGAATGGGGTTTGCATCTATTTTTGACATTTGAAGTTAAGATGCATTAATTCATGGAACGGTCTCTCTTCTGAAAAATCTTCTTTATCTTACTAAAGCCGGCAGCCAAGAATTGCATATATCCAATGCTTCTTGCAAATACATGAATCAAAGCTTCATTCTAGAATACCTGGACGAGCAAATAGAGATTGGATCATTAATTTGGCATGCCACGACAAAACTGGCATCATTTTATTTCATTCAATGGCATGCCAAAATCATAACCTCATTTAGACAAAACTTCAAAATAAAGTCTATTATCGCAGCTAGATCGATGACCCCATTTATTTCATTCAATTGTGGTGACAAGTGCAAAGATGACATTCACAGATTTCTCCTCTTCTCTCCCAAAATCATAACCCATCATTTAGATGGGATGAGGGTCCTACAAACGGAATCTTGGTTTCCATTGCTTCGGGCTTCAAGATCAATTGTCAATCAATTAGAAAAATCAAGCACAGGGTCATATCATAGGACATTCATCTATGTAAAGTCAGATTACAGGGCATTTGTACTTTTAAGAGAATGAATGTTACCAAACCCATCAAATCATGCAACAAGTTTGTTGATGCACCTGTTGAAAGTCATAATATCCTTTACATGATCATTTGGACCATCAAACATGACAGCCTTTGATTGACTTCAAAACATCATCCATTGCATAAGTATGTGAGCTTTGTCGAGAGAATGGAGTTTGTTGACAATTAGCCACCATAGAAACCATTGATAAGATCAATCACATTTCAAGAAATAATGAAATATCTAACCATTTGTGGATTTCTAATGTGTTTTTTTCTCTAAAATACTGATTTGAATATTGGAATAAGTTATATGATTGAACAAATAATGCTAAAGATACATCTGACATCAATTTACTAGATTGATTTATAAAATTACTATTGCCGAATCACTCAATAAATTGAACTTGTAACCCAATTTCTAACGCCTCAAGAAATTAAAACATGGAAGCCTTGGTAGATGATTTCTTGTAACAGTAATAACCATGAAGAAAGATCAAATTGGGTTGGACAAAATAGCATGCAGGACATATGTAGAGTGCTCTCAAATCGACGTGGGTCAGCGATTTCTGCTGACTGCTTTGAAAGGCTCTTGGCGGCTTGAAAAATATGACACAAAAAATGTATGTATTTTACTGTATTTGTCTTTTTAAGGAATGTATCTCTATACTTGCTTGCGAATATCTTGGCAAATTTAGGGAAAATTCCAAAAAGGGATCCGAAGTACCCTCTTTTTCTCAAATAAGGGTCCGAAGTGAACCTTGTTTCAAATAAGGACCTAAAGTGCTTTCATTTTCTCAAATAAGGGTCTAAAGTGGATGTTATTTCAAATGAGGACCTAAAGTGATTATGTTTATTTCAAATAAGGACCTAAAGTGATTATGTTTATTTCAAATAAGAGCCTGAAGTGACTATGTTCGTTTCAAATAAGGACCCGTCTTTCCAGCTATCAAGGATATTTTCGTCATTTGTCATTTTTTCATTTTTTTGGTTGGTTCTTCCTCTTTGCCAGTGGCCAGCCGGCCACGGGCAATGCCCACAAAGGGCTGGGCGAGGGATGGCCTTACCTGGGTATGGCGACCCTTGCCTAGGGGCCATCCGCAAGGTCGGCCCTCGCCAGGGCCAGTGAGGGCCGACCTCGCGGATGGCCCTTGGGTGAGGGTCACCACGCTCAAGCGAGGTTGTCCCCTACTTGTGGCCAGCGTGGGTGGCCCTCACCGACGGGGGAGACCCTTGCTTAGCCCTCTGTGGGCATCACCGGTGGCCGGTCGACCACTGGTGAATAGGAAGAAGAAGAACCAGGAAAAAACATAGGAAAGAAAAAAAGAAAAAGGTGAAATGCAAAATGACAAAAATACCCTTGATTGGTCGGAAAATTTAGCCAGTTAGCAATTAGCGAGGTCGGGTCCTTATTTGAAACAACCAAAGCCACTTCAGGCCCTTATTTGAAACAAAGTCCACTTCATGCCCTTATTTGAGAAAACAATAACACTTCGGGTCCTTTTTTGAAATTTTCCCACAAGTTTATAAAAGCAGCAAAAATCTTCTGTCTTGTAGTTTGAGAGAAGTAGTGCTAGATTAATTTGTTTCTCGAAAAATGAATTATTTGAAAAATATTTTCCTAAAAATTATAACTCATTTCACTTAAAATGATTAATTGATGAAAAACGTTCACTATCAATAGCAATTTATGTTTAAACATTTTCGTAAATGATGATAATATTTTTCATTCATTCATTTTTGTAAGTAATGAAAATGATTATTTTTAAGTAAATATTTTTCAAATCATTCGTTTTTTTTTTTTTTTTTTTTTTTGTGAAATAAACGCATCCTAAGATTGTTTTACAAAACTAGTTTATTAAGTGATGTGTTTGATTATGAGTGGAGAAAAGAGTCATATTTAACAAAAAAATAATAGCAACGCATCAATTAATAAATCAATTGTTCACTTCAATCGAGTATTTTCCTTTACAGAATATGTATCTCACTCTAGAGGGGCCGCCCTTGCAAGAAAATGTATTCTGTGTAATACTTAAACTAACTTCAATATGATGTAGTGCAACAAAGATATCTCATCAATAAAGTTATTGTGTGTTGTAAGGTCATTAGGAATTTAATTTTTCTGATCATAAAATATTAATTTAAATTGTTTGCACACAATTTTTATCTTATACGTAAAATATTCTTTTCTGAAACGTGATAAAATATGGAGAAATGTCCCAAGACAAGATGAAGGTTCGTTGCACAATCCAAATTGTTGTCTACTGTGGTTTCGAATCACCTGAACTCTTACATCTAAGAAGGGCAAGTCTTATTTACCAATGTAAGTATCCAAGTTCATGCGATGTGAGATCAAATTAATATTAGACGTGCAACATCGACATGGTCATAATACCATTGTAGGCAATCTCGCCCGAGTCCACAATCAGTAAAAACCGATACTGTTTGCTCTACTCACGGCTCATTGGCTTTAGGGTAGCATTGTAATGTTTCTTACTAGTGTGAGGTTGCACACTTATCTACTAGTGCAAGGACGTGAGATCATGGACCAATCTGATTCTAAACTAGTTGCAAGCCAAAAACCCTTTAGAGAAATGAGGGAAAAAATAAGGGATGTTCGGTTCCCGATCTAGTCTTGTTTCAAAGAACTAGATCGGAGGACTAATTCCTAATGGAATTGAGGACTAGATCAACAAAACCGGTCACTTCCTTTTTTTTCCACTACTTAATGCCTTATGTTATTAAAAAAATAAAAATAAAAAATAAAAAAACTAGTCACTTTTATTTTTCTTGAGAAATTAAAAAAAAAAAGTATAATTAGTCAGTCAGGTCCAATCCAATTTTGTTCAGTTTTCCCTTAAAACCTGAAACTAGACCACCTAGATACCAATTCTTTTAGAAATCAAAAATTGAATGGTTTACAATTTGGGCAGTCCTTTTTATACATTCCTAAGAGAAATAAATAAAAGAATGAAGTAACCATTCACACCTTACGAGAAATGGGTTTGAGTAATAGAGAGAATGGTCCTTCGTTGAATCCGAGGATTTCGGATTTTACTTCCTATAATTGTTTTCTTATCGGTATTTCTTCCAATAAATTAAATGGCGCTGATTTGACTATTCTTGTGATTTTCGTTTGGTATATAAAATCAAAGATTTATTTTTTATTTTTTTAATTAGGGATAGGGACTGATTACACCAACCCATACCACTAAGCATAGTTAAGCCAAAAGACCAAGAAATTAAAGGCATATTCTATGGGAAACGAATTAAGTGTAAAGTAAGATTTTGTTTATTTCGAAAAAATGAATGATATAGAAAATATTCACAAAAAATGTTTGTTTATATAGCTTGAAAAAATAAATCAATGGAATATATTTTATTATCAACAATAATTTATGTTTAAATATTTTCGTGGACAATGAAAAAAAATGTTCATTTTTTTTATAAGTTATATAAGTAAAATATTTCTCAAATAATCTATTTTCATGAAATAAATAGAGCTCGATAATTTTATTTTCTACGTATATGCATGGACGGACTCGAATGCAATGACGGACTGAAAATTCAAGACTAAAAATGAAGAAATAATTTTTCTTTTTCAATTATATATCACATATGATTTTATTTTTTTGAAGTTTTTTCCTCTTATAATAAGAGAAAATTTTTACCTTGGGAGCGAGGGCCGCCACTAGCTCTCGAAGTCTTGCCGATGCTCGAGTGAAGGCAGAGAGTGTCAAAAGTTACTTTGGTGATCAAAACTCTTGTAGTCATATTGATGGTGTTTCCCCAAGCATTGACCAGCAATGTTAGGCTTCAAATATATTGGAATAAATGTTGTAGCATTTTCTTTGTAATATATCATTCCGTACCAGTAGACATCTAAAGAAGTAGGTAAATCGAAAAAAATAAGTTCTGGCGAATATATTTATCCATCCCCTGATCCAAGTGTAATGAAAACTTTCTAGCACTTATGAAATTACCAATTCCTTTCCATGTTTTACAAATTTGTGACTTTTCTTATCAATTTTTTATTGTCTTTCTCATCTAACTTATATTTGCGGACTCTTATTTGAATTTTAAAATCTTTATTTGAAGAATTATCAAGTTCTCTTCTGATTAAATTATCAACTCAATTTGAGTCACCGATTCTTATTTAAGTTTTCCACCAACTTTTATTTGGTTTTTTTGTTTATCGATTATTGTTATAACTTTCCAATTTTTATTTATCTTTCTTACAAGCACATTCAATTTATCAAACCTTATGGAACTTAACAACTTTTATTTGTATGATTTACCATCTTTTCTCCGTTATTTAATCGACTAATTTTGGTTTACCAACTCTCACTTGAGTTGCTTACTAATTCTTTTTGTTTTTTTTCCTCTAAATTTACTGACTTTTTCTAATAAGTTACGACTGTTATTTGCTTTACTTAAGGACTATTTAAACCTACCAATTCCTTCTTTAAGTTACCAACTTCTATTAACGGTTACCAAAGTTTATTTCTGTCCATTTCTTTATTTAAGTTACCATATACTCTTGCATTACCAACTTTTATTCGAGTAACTTGTCAAGGTTTATTTATATTTTTACAACTACTAACTTCTTCTATATGGAATAAATTTAAAACAAAAATTCATATTATCGGCATTTTCAACAAAGAATAATAAAATTATGCTTGTATGATGGGTTAAGGTTAGTGAAGTTGTCGGCCAGTCAATCCATACATTTTTTTAGCACACAAATTATGTTTCAATCGCTTAACACTCATCTTTATGCAATAATAATAATAACAGGGTAGACAAGAAATTGCCAAAAGTACGGAGGTTGTGCTCGAGTCTTGATTCCTTGGTGGCTATTTAGATGGGCAATAGTATACAAGAAAAGTCAAGCCCATATGGAAAAATAGTAGACTAAAGTGTTGGGCCAAAATTGACCTAAGCTATGACTTTTGATAACACTAAAATCAATTTCATTGTCCAGAAACCAGCCCAAAAGAATTTGGATGGAAAAGTCCGCTGGAAATTTCTCCAATCAGCCAATATTATATTCCAAGTATCAACCAAAGCCATCGCATCTTTGTTTGAAAAAACCATTCCTCGCACATTTGTCACTTTCCGTTCCTCGTACATTTGTCACTTTCTCGTCTCCATCCTTTCAACTCTCTCTCTCTCTCTCTCTCTCTCTCTCTCTCTCTCATCAAGCATTATAATCATAGCATTTTAAGCCCCACATCAGTGAGGAGGGACCACATTAAGTGATTCATAAGGCAACACTTGACCCCGAATGATGGTCGCCTTGTGCGATTATATTCAATTTTTCTTTTGAGCACTCGACTTTCATTGAAAGAGCATTATTCCGATGCATATTGTATTATTTATCACACGGCGGTCAAAATAAAAAGAAGCATTGCAAATGACGCCACCCTAATTTATATACTAAACTTAAATCTCTTTACAATCCGGTATTGTCAAGCTAGTGATGAGCCCATTCAATGGCCGAAAAAATCTTCCACTCTTCAGGTTTGACTACAATCCCTCAGTGGGATGCTATCTTCAATGTCGGATCTTATTATAGCGAATCTCCAAAATTCATCCGAGCACAAATTTCTTGGTCAAATTCTCATGTTGAATCCTTCAATTTTGTACGCCGGAGAGAGAGGGAGAGAGAGAAATAATTGATAAATTTGTACGTAGCTCACCAGAATATGTTTAGTCAAAGAGGAGGAAATTTTTTTAAAGAGGGTGGTCAAAAGTCGCAATTATCATAAGCGAAACTTTGAGATAAAATGTCGGCTTGACACTTCTCCCCATGTGCCATGACAACAGCAGAACGTAAATCCAAGTACTTTCATTTTGCTTTGACCGTCGAAAACTCTCTTGCTCATATAGTCACTTGTCAATAAACATAATAGCAAATGAAGGAATTTTCAGCTGTAAATAGAAGGGTTTAGCTTCCAGTGTTGCCATAGCGAAAGTGGAAAGTACATAAAATTATCAATAAATGAAGCATTTCCTCATTTCGAGTTATGTGCATTTATCACTAATTCATTAAGCACAAAACAGTAGCACCTAATTAGTTCCTAATCTTATATTATCAGGTCATGCTAGAAAAGCATCGATCAAACAACATGCTCTCTTGAAGAATGAAAGGGATCACAAGATTGCGAGATATTTTATTGAAACAACATTTCGTTATGTAGAGCACGTTTTACTCAACTTGTCTATGATTTGACAGCGATATTTGATGATAAAGACATCATTCCCTTTCGGTTCACAACTCAAACATGCAATAATACTTTTATAAGTCACATGGTCATAAATTATGCAACCGTATCGGCTAGTATATCCTGAACAGCATTGTTTTTGCAATTACTGATTATAAGAAACGGGGGACTCTTTACATTAATTATGGTGACTTTCCAATTATCACTAAATTAAAGCACCTACAACTAGTTACCGGCTCTATCCATATTTCTAGATTTTTGACTTGTCATCAAACATCATTTCTAAAAAATAGACGTCAGCGCATGCCCCTGTCTCTTTTTTTAATTATTTTTCTGCCCATTTTGTACGTAAAAAATCTATGATGGTTGGAAAAAAAGAAGCAAAAAACGGCTTTGAAAGGAATAAAGCTAGAAAATGACAAACATCAAGGAAGATAGTCAACAGTCAAACATTGGAACGCTACCTTGTCTCAATGCCGCATTCGGCGTGAAGGAAGTCTCAGGCTGGCGGCTGATTAATATGAAATAATTCCTTTACCTTCGTCCCGAAAGCATCTCTCGTCCAACGTCAATCGGCAGGTGCATGCGACATGCACGAAAATTCCACATGTCCGGTTCAAAAGGCGCGAGGGTGTCCACATCAGTTGTCCGTGGAGTTTGAATAGATCTTAGACTCCATCCATCTGGTGAAAAATCGTGACATTTCTAAAAAAAATGTTTACCAGGAAAATAATATTATTTTTTAATATTTGACTGGAACCTACAAATGAACTAAAAATTATTTTCCGCTATTTGGTATGAAAAATATGATTTGATTTTTTGAAGATGGATTACCAAAATATTCGAATTTTTAAATTATTTTCTTTTTTTTTTCCTTCTTTCTCAATCAATCGCCAGACATGGCAACAACCGACAATCGCCCACAGGTGAGGGATGAGCTTGCCCATGGCCGGTATGACTCAAGCTCACCAAATTTAGGCAAGCCAAGTTGAGCTAGCCCCGGGTGAGGCTCCACCTTGCCATATCTAGTGAGGTATATCTGGTGAGGTTAAGGCTCACTAGATTGGCGAGCTCCAGCCTCGTTGGCTTTAGGCAAGCTCGTGTCTCAATTGGCGATCGGCCAAAGAAGAAGAAGGAAAATGAAAAAGAAAGAAAATAAAAGAAACAATAATAAAAAATCAACCTTTTAATAATAAATAAAAAATAATAAAATAGAGTGCAAGAAGAACATGCTTAGTTCGGGTGAAAGAAAAATGAGGGAAAATAATCTCCTTTCTTTAAAAAAAAAAACATTTTTTTCCACTTTTAAACGTATTTTTTCAATGAATAGTTTATTTTTTTGAATCAACCGTCAGAAAATTTGAAATTTTATTTTCCTAAAAGTTATTTTCTTTAAAACGTCTTATGGAAAATAAATAATTTGTAAAATATTTTTCTAAAATTATTGCTCAAAATGATTAGTCAAAGGAAGATTGCTTTATCATGGACATTGAAATACTTTTCAGTTGTTTATTATTTGCAAGCAATCGTTTTTTTTTTTTTTTGAACTAGCAAGCAATCGTTTTTAAGAGAACACTTTTAAATCATTTATTCTTCATGACAGAACGAATGCTTATATTCATGTTGATGGCTCTTCGCCTATGGGTCTAAACTTTGATTGGGCTTTTGAGGCAATTGATCAAAATCAAAGGGCCTTCGAACGAGAAAAGTTGTTCAAGAAAGGGGGAGAATCGAAGGAGGTAGACAAGGTGGGCCGGCCTACTTCATTGCTCCTACGATCAAGCCCAATAGATGCTTTTTCAGTGGAGCACACGCTTGAGCTTGACGCAGGGCCTTCTTATATTCATTTCCGTTTATTTAAACATACATTCCGTTTGTTTTGTAAAAAATAATTTAAAAGTTATTTACATAAAAATAATTGCATATCTCACTTATAAAAATGAATTAAAAAAATTCATTGCCCTTGAAAATGTATAAACAAATTTTTCTTTTTTGATAATGAAAACATTTTCTAGATTTTACGAAAGTATTTTTCAAATAATCCGTTTTTTGCGAAACAAATGGAATCTTTGATTATGTCCAAAGATTTTCCATTTCTTTTATCCAAAATATTAATTTTATCACCTTTTATAATTAATCAATTAATTAAAGCAAGGAACCATGTGAATCTATAGATTCTCTCGGAACCCAAATTCCTTAGTGACCCAAACATAAGGGCCCAAAATTCCTAAGTGACCAGGGAATTGACACATTGGACCTTACATTGGACAGAAAGTTAATATTGGTCAGATTTGAGTATGGGGTAAGGCTAGTGACTTTTTACGAGTTTAGATCATAATTAAAACTCGACCTGAAGGTTGGTTTTTTTTTAAGGGAGTTGGGCCGAAGAGGGGGTATTAAGGAGCATAAGGGCTTTATTTTCATGTGAAATTGTAATTTTAATCAATTATGCAGGATGAGTTATTTACTTTTCACATATCAATTGGATGAAATATGATTTAGAGATTTAAATAAAGGACTGGACGGACATGAAAATCAAACAGAATGATGTAAAGGAGTTCCGCAACGTACACATTGAGCCACTACAATCTTGAAATTGCTTGTTATTTTCATAATCCATTTAATTGTACATTTAATTAAGTTATAATAACATTACTCTAGTAGCTGAAAAGTTTCCATCGATCTCATTTCGTAGTTAATTTTAGAGGATTTTGTGCAATTATCCATTTGGATATAATGACACAAATAATTTCTAAATTTTTGCCTAATATACAAGTGGTCTCCGGACTATTAATGTGGATTTTGCACTTTGCCTTAATATTCAATATGGTCCATAGATTTTTAATTTGTTTAATATCATCATTGGACTTTTATTACATATTTAATATAATATTTGAACTATATGAAAATATTCAATATAATCTTTCCATTAATTCAATATCAGAGACAATCTTAAACATTTTTATATAGTTCAAGAATTAAATTAAATATGTACAAAAGAATTAGGGATCGCAGTGAATAAATTAAAAATTTAGATCCATTGATCAAATTAAAAACTTGAAGACGATATTGCGCGTTACACTAAAATTACCTAACCATTTGTGTCATTTTTCCAAACTTCTATAAATTTTTATATTTACTTTCTAGCTTAATTAATCAATGTCATTTCCTATGCTAACTGTGGTCAACCTAGGAGACGGGTAACCAGAGACTGTCAGTAGAGTTACCAACTTACCACCACCACCACCACAATCGCAACCAAAAACAAACGCAAGTCGAAACCCTACAAAAACACGAGACTCTCTCTCTCTCTCTCTCTCTCTGGTTGACGAACGAAGCAGAAGCAGAAGCAGAAGCACAGAAATCAGCAGAAGAAGAAGGCGATCATGGCGCTCGCTTCTCGCCTCGTTTCCAAGTCCCGGCAGGTGAGGACCCTCCCCTCCAGATCCACGCGCCTTCCCCCCTCTCGCCGTTCGTCCAATGCCGTCGCGAATTTCCGCTCGATTGCTTTTTTGGGGGGTTCTTTGATCTGGGCGCTAGCAATTTCGCTAGGGTAGAGCGATTCCGAGGCGAAACGCCGCGCTCGGTTTTCTTCATCGGTGGGGAGACGGGTTGTACCGATGGCGCCCTACGTTGGCCGTGGAGATCGGGAATTTTGCGTTCTGCAAAGTCGTCGCTTTCCGTTCGGGCGATTGTTGATGAACCGTGCCGCTTTAGAGAGCTTCTTGTCTGTTGCTCTTCGTGGCGGGGCGATTTGATTCGGCGATTGTGGTTCTGGGGGCTTGGATAGATCTATGCGGTAACTAGGATGTAATTGACCTGAAGTTTTGGTTTTTAGCTTCTTCCTCAATGTTCCTTTCGGTTGCTGACGAACTTTAGGGCACATGATTAGCATTGGGAGGCTTTTCTTTCCCACTGTATTTAGTTAACGGCGACTTTGATATCGTCGTGTCTACTTGAGATGGAAATGGCTGTCGTATTGTGGTCCGTTAGCGGTAGCCTTCTGCGCATTTCGCACCACTGTTTAGTTTCTCGATAGATTTGTCAATTTCTTGGTGGGCATTGTTTAATCCGACGTGCTTCTGCTTTTATTCACTCAGTTATGCGGTACTCAGACAATTTTGCTGCGGGAGCATGCTGTCCCTGTCCGCTTCTTTGCCAAAGAAGCTGCTCCTGCTGCCCTCAAGGGAGACGGTGAGTGTGTCGTAAACTTTAGTCTGTCCTGCTGCATTTTCAGTGAACATCAGTGTCTTTCATGGACATTTAGTTAGTTATCTTTAGTTTGCTGACAAATGCCGCATCTTTTTGAGGTCAAAAGAAAGAACAAGCTTCTTGTACTTCTTAAGCTCCTTCTTCCACTCTGTAAAGTATGAAGCATATAACCTTACACGAGTTCTTGCTGATGCAAATGATAAGTGTCACATGAGCGTAATTTCCCCAATAACATCATTGGTCTGACTGAGGTCTTATCTTGAGACTTCCAAGTGGGAATCCACCTGGAGAAAATAGCTGTAGAAATGAAGTAAAATTAATTTTGGATATACTTTCATGCTTCTATTGTTGATGTGAGAATTCCCAGCACCAAGGCTTATCACTGACAGAGTACTGACATGGTCATTGTTAAAACAGAGATGTTGAAGAATATCTTTCTGGAGGTCAAGAAGAAGTTTGAGACCGCCATTGGAGTTCTGAGGAAGGAAAAAATTACCATTGCTCCTGAAGATCCAGCTGCTGTGGCTCAGTACGCGAAGGTCATGAAGACAGTAAGAGAGAAGTAATCTTTCTGCTGCCTTTTCAGCTTATCCTTGCAACAGCTTTCTCTTGCCTCATGTTTCGAGCATTGCCCTTTGATCTATTTCATTGGAAGTAAGAGAGTTTTGTATGAATGTGCTTTTTGGGTCTTGGATGAGCTTGTAGATGCTTCTACTATTTCTCAATCTGTCTCATTTTATTTATGGATGTTTGAAATGGAGATGGAGCAGTTGGTTAGTGGTGGAACTTCTTAATGTCACTTTCGCATATCAAAGAAAAACTACTTTTTGGGTGAGGATCTAATAAATGCCGTCTCTAGAGTAATTAACTCAGTTCATGAGTGCTAGATACAGCTTGTGATCCAGGCATATGTGTCTTTCAATATGCCTCCATGTCTGGCCATTTTCTAATTTGTCAACTAAAGTAAACTCTAGCGACTGGCAGGATGAAGTTGAGCATGTCTCTGTTTGTTAAGGTGCGAAGAGGATAAGTTATCTGATCTTTTAATAATGAACTGATTAGACCTGGTCTTTTATCCCACAGGGCAGACTTGTTCTCAGAATCGCAAAGGATCCAGTACACAATTCAGACACGTACGCAGGACATACCAGATGCCCGTACATATCTTCTGACTTTGAAGGAGATTCGGATCAAGTATGTTTTGATATATACTGCTTGCTTTTATAAGTTTTTGTAACTTTGTAACACCTGTGCCTAGCTTCTTTCTCTAATGGTCCAGAATTTTACGCATGAGCTATTTACTATACTACAATTTTTTTTTTTTTTTTTTTTTTTGGGATGGAACTTTACGACATACTAGTTCTGGATTTGTATGAAATGCTCCGGTTATGTCTGCTTGTATCATATGCTTATACATTTTGTGAAAATGAGTTGTTTCCGATTCTTATTTTTAGTGAGTACTTAAAGCCAATACTTTTTGCAGGAGAGGTCTTTCTGATGACCTTGGCGCAGAGGCAATGATGATGGATGCATTGGAGAAAGTTGAAAAAGAAATTAAGAAGCCCCTTTTGAGAAATGACAAGAAAGGAATGGCTCTTCTCATGGCAGAGTTTGATAAGGTCAATAAGAAGTAAGTGCTTGTGTTGCTAGGTCTTATCTTTTGGTTTTTTTAAATAATGTGGCATATTGATGGTAGCTTTCAGTTTAGGTATATTTTCAAAACCCTTAGTTGTGTATTTAAAATTGCATTGTGTTTGTGTGTATGTGTATATCTCAACAGGATGTGGTTGTTCAATTATGCATTTCCAGAATTAAACTAATCTCAATTGGATGGGATTTATTTGGCCAAGTGTCTCGAATTTTTTTTTTTTTTTTTTTGGGCTTGACATTTTAATTGTGAGTGGTTAGCTAAAAATAATTTCCCGCGCTGGTAGTATTATTACATTGGTGTGCAAGGATTGATTTTGAATGAGAATAGTATTGCATCCTACATTTACTGATATTTGAGCCAAACTGAAGGTATACCGAAGGATGATTTAATATATAGTTGAAGCACTACTCTGTTAACATAAGAGACTGAATCATTTGTTATGCTAGATTTAACATTTTTTACTTGGAAATCGTAGAAGCATGTCTCCTAGAGACAATTTATATCTCTTCTGCAAGTTTACTTGCCGGATTCAAAATACTAGTTGATAGCATGGGTGCTAGGCTCTTAGTCTGCCCTTTGAATTTGACTCAATTCTGACTGTGGTTACGTGAGAAAGTTTGATAATTGTTTGTTGAGCTCGAGTTTTCCACTATCATGCAATGCTTCTCCTTTTTTGCTCTGCTTATATCTAGCTTCTTCAGCTTGATGTGCTACTTATGACGTTATTTTATATGTCATGACGTGCTGCTTATGACATTCTTTTCTGTCACTTGTTGTGCTAGGCTTGGAATCCGAAGGGAAGATCTGCCAAAGTATGAGGAGCAGTTGGAACTTAAAATTGCCAAAGCACAATTGGAGGAGTTGAAGAAAGATGCTCTTGAAGCTATGGAAACTCAGAAGAAGAGGCAAGTATTTCTGTACTTTCATCATTGAGGCGAATCAGTGTGTAGGGTGCAGTTTCTTTGTTTAAATAAACTTATTGGGGCCCTGCTTGAGTATCTTGAGAACATTGTACCTGGAAATGTTCAATTTTTTATTATTGTTTGCTAAATATAGAATATATGGAAATCATTATTATACTTAGGCTCCGTTTGTTGTACATAACATGAACGATTTGAAAAATATTTTTCTAAACCTGATCGCTTATATTGCTTACAAAAATGAACAAATGAGTTTTTTTTTTTTATCATCCACAAAAATGTTCAGACTTAAATTGTTGTTGATAATGAAAGCATTTTTTTATTTGTTAGTTATTAGAAGCGATCATTTTTAGGAAAATATTCTATATCATTCATTTTATGCGAAATCAACGAATCCTTAGTCCGTGAACAGATTCTTTGAAAGCAAATAGAAAAAAAATGCTGAAAGAACATATGGTCTTAACTTATCTGGAAAACATCGTTATCTACAGCAATTTCTTTTAAATGACAGTTATATTTTGTAAGCATAGGTTTGTTCGACTCAGATAGCCTATGCTGAGGAGAAGTATGAATTAGGTTCAACTTCAATTATTGTAAAAACTTTTGAAAATTTATTTGTCAGTAACTTTTATCTATGTTTCATTTCAGGGAAGAATTTAAGGATGAGGAAATGGTTGATGTGAAGTCCTTGGATGTCAGAAACTTCATCTGAGACAAGATTCTGTTCAAATGGTTGATCAATTGTTGAAAGAATGGAGGAGGAAGTTAGTTTGACAATACTTTTACTTCTCCTTGTTTTCTTCAATAAAGTAATTGAATGGAAAATGCTATCCAGTGACTGAGGGTATATGCTGTTTTCCTCCAATCACATATGGCAATGTCACAAGGATGGAGCATTTCTTATTTTGTGAATGCACTTTTATACTTGCTGGAGGTTTTTCCCTCGAGTCTGGCTTGCATTAGATTGGAAGACTTCTAATGTTGACCGATAACGACGACTGTATTTGTGCTGAGTTAATAAACAGTGGCTCCTTGATATGTTATTGTTGGGCACATTGGGGCACATGTGCACCCATCCCGCTTTGAGTTATTGGATCTTAGGATCATGTCTTGTGGGCAAAACAGTAAATAATAATAATTCAGGTGCTGAGATGTACTGTACTCTGCATCAGTGCACCTCGGGATCTTTTTCCCCCGAAATGGTACTCGAGCAGGCTAGGTCACATTGAACGATTCCATCGCCTCTTGCGGAGCATCTTGCATGGCATTGAAGACTCTTCCATGGGTCATTTTTCGTGGTTACTGATTATTGACTGGTTAGGCATCATCAGCTCGCTTACAAGATTCTCACTGGAGCATTGCTCTTAGAAGTCTTTCGAAAATCCTCTTCGAGTTTTTACCTTGAGTACGTAACTATGTTTCCTTCTCTGGCTCATCTTTATGTGGGTGTGAAAAATGAAGCTGTACAGCTTTGTAAACCTGAAGTTTGCCTTGCTTACGGGATTAATGGCTACTACCGCACAGCGTTGTGCAGATGACTTTCTACATATGCTTTATTTTGCGGTCAAAGAGTGTGTAGAAGAGAATCCGTGTTTTTCTTATTATCGTTGAGTAATTACAAGGTGTATATATACAAGAATAGATGACCCAAATTAGGTAAGAAGCCTATTTTAGGTATAGATCCTAAATAGCCCCTAATCTTTGTCAGTAGCTAAGTAGCTAATTAACAGCTACTAAGATCAAATTACATGATGTCACATAATATTCCAAGTAATTAGGGAGAGATTACGGGAGATTTTCCTACACTTCCCCTCAAGTTCGTAAGTGAATATCTTCTATGCTCAACTTGCTGATAATCTCCTGAAATCTCGACACTGGTAGGCCTTTGGTTAGTAAATCTGCTAGCTGATCTTTGCTACAAGATTCAAGCTTCTCCTTTATAAAATACCTATCTATCTCAATAGGAAAAAGTATTAAAATAGTCATAAACCTTTTGTATTGATAGCAATGCAGTCCCAAACTTTTTAATTGAATCAAATTTAGTCCTAAACCTTTTTACATTAGTACTAATTCAGTCCATTTGACTAATTTAAGCTAGAAATTACTGATGTGGTTGCCGGCGATTTTATGTGGTGCCACGTGGACAAATTTTATAATTTTTTTATATTTTTTTCAGATTTTTATATTATTATTATTATATTTTTTTTTTCATTTTCTTTTCTCCTTGGCCAGCGAGGTCACCGGCCAGCCAACCATTGCTGGCCACAAACTAGTCAGGGCGAGGGGCACTGCGCCCTCATCGGCCACTAGTGAGGGCGTCGATCCCTGCCCAGATCCAAGCGAGGGCCACGGCGGCCTCGCTCATGGCGAGCGAGGGCGTCGTGCCCTCACCGGCCAAGGAGAAAAGAATAGAGAAAAAAAATGAAAATAATAATTTAAAAAATCTAAAAAAAAATATTTAATAATTAAAATTTGTTCACGTGGCGCCACATAAGATCGCCGGCGGCCACGTCAGCAATTTCAAGCTTAAATTAGCCGGATGGGCTGAATTGGTACTAATGTAAAAAGGTTTATGACTAAATTGGTCCAGTTGAAAAGTTTAGGACTGAATTGGTACCAATACAAAAGGTTTAGGACTATTTTGATACTTTTCCCGATGAAGATGATGATGAACTAGGCAGAGGACTTGATAGGGGACTAAGATTGGATAGAGGACTCGATGGACTTGATGAAGGATTGGGTGGATTAAGAGGGCTATGATTGGACAAAGATGGGGAAGGGGATGAAGTTGGATTAGACAATGCGATAAGTAGCGGAGGCGGTAGTTTAAATGCACTATCTTCATTAGGAGTCTCCCCCTGAAGATAGTGGTAGGAAAGAAAAAACGATTGATTTTCATTAAAAATGACATCCATAGAGATAAAAACTCGACACGTGTTAAAGAATCATAGCATTTATAACTTTTTTGAGTATTAGAATACCCAATAAAGACACTCTAGAGCACGAGAATCGAGTTTGTTTTGGTTGCAATTATGGATATACACAAATGCAACACGGCCAAAGCCCCGAAGGGGAACGTGATATTTATGGGAAACATCGGAATAAAAGGTAGGCAGGAGTTGTAAGTTCTTAAGGTTTTGGAAGGAACTCGATTAATAAGATATGTTGAAGTTAAAACAACTTCCTTATAAAAATGCTTTGGAACAAACATTTGGAGGAGAGCCCAAGTAACATTTAAGATATGCCCTATTTTTCCTTTCAGCTACTTCATTTTGTTGAAGGGTATCAATATAGGAAGACTCATGAATAATATCTTGAGTTTGGAAAAAATGATCAAGTTACTGATTAAAATATTCATTCCCATTATCAAACCTAAGTCTCCTAATTGACACCCCAAATTGATTGACTATCATTTTATGAAAGTTTTGAAAGATAAATTGAACATTAAATTTGTCTTTCATAAGATATAGACATGTAGTATGAATACAGTTATCGATAAAAGAGACAAACCATCTAGCTTCTGTAAAATGAACAATTTTAGACGGACTCCCCCACATTAGTATGGATAAGAGAGAATGGTGTTGAAACTGTAGTATTATTATTAAAAGGAAATGAAACACAATGATGTTTTGCAAATTCACAAACTTTGCAATGAAGATTTTAAATGGCAACATCTTTAAAAATGGAAGAAAAAATAGTCCTAAAAAGACTAAATGGTAGATGTCCCAATCGAAAATGATGAAGCCAAATATGAGATGAGTGGATAGGATTACAAGAGTTGCAAGACGTACTATAATGCCCAAGAGACCAACTAATTATGTTCGAATCCCCAAGATAGTAGAGCCCATTTTGGCAAATCCAATCGTCCTCCCATTTTTCAGATCCTGCAAAATACAATGATCGATAGAAAAAAATACCTTACAATTCAGATTTTTGGTAAGTTGATTAATGGAAAGGAGATTGGTGGACAGTTTAGGAACATGAAGGACGTTGTCAAGTTTAAGCAAGGGATTTAGAGTTATGGTTCCTTGGCCAACTACGATAACAGGAGATCCATCTAGTATGGTAATACTCATATTTCTTGGTGATGGTTTATGAGTTTCAAATTTAGTGGGATCATGTGTCAAATGATTGGTTGCTCTTGAATCAAGAACCCATGGATTAGGGTACTGAGAAGCTATTGAGTTTTCAAAAATTAGACATGCATTTGACTATGCAAGTGAACACATATCATAAGACTTAGATAGGGAGTCAAGGAGAGCTCTGATTTTATCAATTTCTTCTTTGTTAAATATCTCCTCATTAACAAGTCAATATTGGTCCATAGGGGCAGCTTCACCTTCATTAGTCATGTGTGCTTATGACTGTCTTTTAGCTTTGCTGAGCACCTGTATTTTTCCATGAAGCTTGAAACAATTTTCTCTTTTATGGCGTGGTTTCTTGCAAAAATTGCACCATAAACCTTCAATGCCCGTTGTCTTAATCGGATCCAGTCTCTTGTTTTTGTCAAGATTTGTTTCCTCCTTAATTGCTTTTATGGCAAATCCTTCGGTGTGTTGGTCTTCAAGCATTACAGTTCTTCGGTGTTCTTCTCCTCTTACAGTAGGAAAAACTTCATTCAAGAACCACAGCGACTTCTTTCCGAGATTCTGAACTTGAATCTGATCAAAGTTTGCATATCAAAATGATTACTTGTTTTGTTGTTGAAGCCTTCGTCTTGACTTCATGTATTACTGCTGCATCTTGAACTTTTGAATAAAATTGACGAACAGCCTCCAATATGTCCTTGACAGTAGGGAGAAACATGTAGTTTTTGTTGATTTCAGGTTATATCGAGCTCCACAACCATGACATAATTGAGGAATCTTCCTTGTCTCACATCTAAAACTTAGGATCACCTTGTGCTAGACCAGTTTCTTCTAGATGACTGAGCTTCCCTTTTTCCTTTAAGAAATGTCCTCACAATCTGTACCCACTAAAGATAATTTATTCCATCCAATCGGTACTCCATGCTAGGAAAATCTTCAATCAATAAGTTGGATTGATCCTGAAGAGAGGACCCAATTTGGTCGGAGATAACCTTCCCCAAATCTTCCATTCGACAACTTGAAAGGATAGATTATAGCAAGAGACTAAGAAGGGATCAAGTAACAAGGGTGGTTATTATATAACTCAAGGACAACGATAAGGGTGGTTAAGTCAACAATAAGGCTTAAACAGAACAGTAGCAATAAGGTTGAAAAAATAGCTACAATGAAGCAATAGTAGTGGAAAAAGAAACATAAGCTGCAATGAAGCAGTGGTAGTGGGAAAAGAAATAGAGGTAGGAAAATCAAATTAGAAAACTAGGCTTTGATACCATGTAGAAAAGAATCTGTGCTTTTCTTATTATCATCAAGTAATTACAAGATGTATATACGCAAGAATAGAAGACCTAAATTAGATGAGAAACCTATTTTAGGTATAAATCCTAATTAGCCCCTAATTTCTGCCAGTAGTTAATTTACAGCTAACAAAATCAAATCATATAATATCACATGATATTCCTAATAATTAGTGGGAGATTATAGGAGATTTTCTAATAGTGTATCAAGCACAGCATGTCACGTCTTGTTACAATAGGAGTATTAAGACTCAATACACAAACTTATTAAAACATTCGAACGGCTCATCCAAATATTAATCTGCCTTGTCTATTCGAGCCAATCACAATAGCCATCATTTGGGCGTAGCAAGCGCATTAGAGATTAGCACGATTTCAAAGTAGAGCTTAGAACCGAAATATTAATTTCAAACATTGAGGAACCTATTGATTCTAAACATTGAAGAACCTATTTTGACGAGTGGATTTATGAAACTAGAAACAAGTTTGTGTTTTTTTCTCTTAATTTGTTTATTTAAGTCTTCACGTAATCCTATAATATTTCATGGTATATAATGATGAATGTGTAATTTAAAATCACTAATTTGAATTTCCATTTTATGACTAAGATTTACTTTGTTAATATTTCATATTCATCGCGTGTTTAAATATAAATTGTAGTAAGTGAATTGTAACAAGTAGTGATCATTAAATGTGATAATTCATTGTATTTGTTCAATTCATAATATAAATGAAATCTAAGTAAAACTAAAGCTGACCACAAGATATGCAGGACAAGTTTCAACTTTTAAAAAATAAGTAACCTGTTCCAATAGGTGGGTTCTAGATTTCAAATAGAATCTATATAGACCCCGAAACCGCTCACATCTAGGGCGCATGACATTTGATTGAACAAAGCTAGTTGCACGAATTCAAGAGACTCTACCCAAATGCTTCTTCCATTCATATAAAAATGACTGCACTTGGTCCCTTGATACACTAACAAAATTGCACACGCCATCAGCATGGGAGTAATATCAATGATTAACAATACAAAAATATAAACTTAAGACAATGACTAACAATACAAGAATAATGTCTTAGGACTTCCGTTTCTTGTCAGATTTGGAGCCAGGGTTGTTCCTGCTTCGCTTTTTCCCACTCTCTTGATTCTCTTTGTGCTTTTTATGTTTCTCCATTTTCTCTCCACTAGATTTGACACTGATGACGCCACCTGAGGTGATCTTACCTCCGTTTTGCAGAGCACTCTCGAAATCGGATTCTCTTCCAACAATGGCATACTGTTGAAGAAATTCAGGGTTTAGGAAACCCTCTGCCTTGGTCTTCATCTCGTCCTAGCATGGTCAAGTCAAGTCAGTGCAAGGAAAAAGAAAAGAAAAAATATAAAATAACAAGGGAATTGACCAATATCAACGTTACCTCAACTTTCTTCGCTGCCTCATTTAGATCTTCATCCACAGATACACTGTGTGGTTCCAAAACGACCTGAAATTGGAAATTCCCAAATTTAGAACACTTGTGCGTATGCTCATATGACTATCATGTGATTTATGCGGTTGTTACATATTAGCAGTTTGATTTCCATTGCAGAGGGTACTACCCAACTTCTTATCATCATCAATGACGGTCATCAAAGTGTAAGGAATTATTTTGTGGTAACAAATGACAAGTTTTTAAGTTACCTCTTTCAAGCGAGGTAGGGCAGAGTCTATCTCCTTTGCTGCAATAGCATGTAGATGTTTGTAGAACTTTTTCATAACCTTGATGAACAAAGACAAAATTTGCTGCCTCTCCAACTTAATTTGTCCCTGTAGAATACAAGTTCAACATAAAATCCACCATCCAAGCGAGTGGCAAGGAAATCCTCTGATTAAGAGCTCGCAAAACACTAGAACACCATAGAGGCGCCTCACATGTCCCAGAAAAAGTGACATTATAAGCAGAAAAGGAAAACTCATGCATGATAATGCTAGTGCAGATAGCAGTCGTTCATCAAATGGCCAAAAGCAACTCTGATGCTAAATAAGACTCTGAATGATATCTAAGTTTGCAAAACCAAAGAGCAGACATTTGAGAATCAAAGCACCCCCAAATAAAAATGTAAAACTGATTCACATCCCAGGGAGCTTACAGTTCCCTCTTAGACAACCATGTGAGAATCTAGACATCCCTAGACAGGCACCATCAGATTAAGTGATAATTGTAGCACTAGTTTAGACACAGCGCAGACTGCAAATCCACCTTACAATTTTTTCTAGCTTGCAACTGAAAAAAAAAAAAAAGGTGAGCACCAAAAGCAAATGAAAAACCCAAACTCAAGTTCACCGTTTAATAATGTGCACAAAGGTATCTAGCATGAGGGTACATGAACAAGGGCACAGACCTCAACATAACTGATGTCATGATGCTGCAATCCAACGCATAGCAAGACTGATGCCTGAGCATATGATAAAGAAACTGGAAGCTTCTCCTGGAAGTATGTATGCGAAAGAATTGGCACAGTGTCCAGAATCTGTAAATTATGAAGGGTGCATCAGAATATATTATAGTTTGTCAGGTAATGACATCAAATGCAAAATATGTTGGATGACACTTCAATTGTGCTTCTAAGTTGACAAGGGGCAAATGCCATATAATGATCATTTATTAAAGCAAAGTAATGTTCCACTACTTGTGTATTGCAAGCAAGCCACCTCCTTTGATAGTTTTCAGCGAAACAGGTAGCTAGATTCTTAATTGAGTATATAGCACATCCTGGTCCAACTACTCCAGAAATGAGTCCAATGTCTTCTCCAGGAATAATCTCAGGTAACGAATTCAACTTTGAGCATATAAATTACTTCTGCCCAAGCGCATTTCAGGTCAAATGGTTCTGAAATCAGAATGAAAATAACATATCTCAAAATACTAAAAAAAAAAAAAAATCGTATTTATTCTTACCATATGATAATCAGCAAGATTATTAGTATAAGCTTCAAGTCGCTTCATATCATGAGGTGATAAAATTTGGTTGAGAGAAAATCCTTCCGAGTTAGATGGGTTGATTTCCTCATCATTAAAGTTGATCTTCGGATCCAATATGCTGGTAGATAAGAGATAAGAAGCAAATTCAGTGAAACAAAAAGCATTTCAAGCGAGACTGATTGAAAAGAACGTAAACAGAGTGAGGAATAAATTAACTTACCTCATAGCAAGTTTATATTCCATATTACGAAAACCATAGCTCAAAAGCCTTGCAAACCTTTGCTTGAAATCTGGCATTTTCAATAAAATTAAAGGGTTTTAGAGAAGATCAGTGCATGAGGAGCATGGGAAGCAATTAAGCATCATCTCGAGGGGCAAGAATTACCTCTATAAAATGGACTGAAAAAACCCCACTGATCAGATCCAGTGACATCAATATCATCATTTTTTAAAGGCTTCAAAACCATACAGGTGTGTTCACCAGTCACGGTATTCTGTAATGAAGAAGAAAGGTCAAAACACCACCAAGAACTAAAAAAGATATGCATTCAATGTGCTTCAGCTAAGTCGTCTTAACTGGAATCTGGCCAATGTAAAATGGGACAAACTTATGTTTCCTCCAGAAGCGAAAAAGGTCCAGAGTAAGACCAAAGGAGACACCAATGTAATGGAGCTTTTCAGGCCGTCTTTCACGAAGATGTACTAGCAAAGGAGGAAGATTAGCTTTGGGTTTTATGTTCTCTTCCAGCAAAGATGCCTGAAATCACATCTGATGTGAGAATAGTTTTAACTAACAATTAACATTAAAACCAAGGGACATTTTAAGTACAACAAATATGTACCATAGGGGGTAAAGACAAGTAACAGAAACAACATAATTGAACTACCAGAGCTGAATATATAATTGAATTACCAGAGCTGAATTTGTTTTTCTGACTTTATATCTTAAATTGACCAAAATAATTCTATATCTGAAATGGATTTGGATCGAATTAGATGTAGATAACACAGTTCTGGTCATAAAGTCGAAGGTCACTCAGTGCAACTTGCAGAATTAATAAGGAAAAAGGCAAAACTAAAAGATACAGCTCTACTCGATTCATGTGGGTCACTTCTATGCTGCTAATCTAAGACATCAAATGTCCATGTTAAAAGACTGGCTATAGATCCAATGCACAGAAGAATGCAAAGGATAGCAAACTTGCTTGTAACATTGAAATCCACTCAATTCAGAATGTTTTAAGTCGTGATTTCATCTTATCTCAACTACTTGTCTTCTAAGAGTGTGTGGATTGTTGAATCTAGAGCTCATGCAAAATAATATTTCAACTTGCAAATGGGGAACAAGAGGGACATGAATACGTTTAATTCTCGTGTCAAACATTTTAGAATGTTAATAAGAAATTTAAAGTAAGTCAATACTCAATAACTGACTGTGTTCAGCTACAGTCAGAAACTGAACATACTCAACCACCCATTTTCAGTCACAGTTCGGGTAAAATTTAAGCATCAATCTACAGTACTCCACAAGTCTTGTCAACACAGATGCACTACCTAATTATAAGAATCAACTACAGAAGTTCAAGATCAATGCACCTTCTGTGCTGCTTCTGTCACTCTGACAGGTGGCTCCTCTTCCATATTTTCAATCTCTGCTTCTGAAATATTTGTCAACTGTCCTTCAAAGTATCTGTGTGAAAGTTAGAAGTGCATAAGTCAATACATTTAGTACAAGTAACTGTTTAGTAACTATTATCCCAGTAAAGGAGTATTGTTTATTAACATCTTCTAACTTGGCTTCAACTGGACGTGGAGCTTCAGCATAGTATCAGAACATTCAATTATTTTATTCACTCAGTTATCTATAGTTGTATCAACTGCATCCTCTAGAAAGAGTAACCTTTCTTAATGTTTCATCATAGACAAGTCAAGACGGATATTTACTTATTCTTTTTCAGCTGCAGTAGCTCACACGATGCATATGCCCATGCTTTTGAGATCGTCTTTCACCTAATCCACTTTTAATGAGTCTACATTAACTTTATAGAACATAGAAGTAACGATGACAAGTATTAATACGTAAGTAGGCAAAATGAATGAGCAATCAACTAACCTTGATAAGAGGTCCACAGCAGTTGAGCCATATCCAAGCTACAGTATGAAAGAGTAAGATAAACAAAAGAAGCAACGCTAAGTAAATAAGAAGCTTTAAGTAAAAAAGTTACCCTCATTGCACTAGGATGTGTGGCAATTCGCACAATCCTAGCACCAGATAGACTAGGGAAAACGGTGTCCTGGAACTGCTCAGAGAACTTCCATGGAATTTGATCTCCAGAGGGTTGATGCCCATCACTTAGACTTTTAATCACAGATTTACGAGATATTTGTCCTTCAAGACAGACCTAAAAAATAAGAAAGGTAGTAAATACAACAGAATATCCCACCCATAATGGAGTTTGGTAATCATATCCTTTCCTTAAAAGATTGGATCAACACATATGACCATAATTAACAATCTCATTTTTGTCAAATATCGAAATGGTGTAAACAGAGATTCCTTCCATCCCCCACCCTCCTGGGCAACGAGCATGACACTCAGTGTGCACAAGCGCAAGTGCAAGCGAGAGAGAGAGAGAGAGAGACCTGTAGGACGCACAAGATGTCGGGCAGTTGATTCCGGGACTCATCAACAGGTCCTGCAAATACTATTTAAGGATCGAGGGATAGTAAAGGAAACACATAAAGCTAATCATATGGAATGAGCATACCAAGCAATACAAACAAGTGGTGTGCTGGAGCATCAGCCATTAATTGTAAATCATTCGGTGAGTTTTTGTAGTGAGATGCAACATATAAGGCCATCATCCTCTGCATGCAGAGAAGTGATTCAGGACCAATAATCCACATGCAATAGTTTTGCATTCTAAAATCACATCGGATGAAACATATTTACCTGTAAAAACAACTCACTGTCCTTGTGATAGGAAAAAAGTGTATCTCTATTTACATAGTAGAGATCACACTCACTGGGAGAGGGTAACCTACAAGGAAAAACACAGGAAAGTTATAAATGAATGTCTAAGAATTAAGTAGCTTCACCCCCAAGGACACTAACAATTGCATCAAACCTGGTAATACTAGGAACATAATTGGCAACATCGAGGCAAAGCAACGCATTGAGCCAGGATTCAATTGGATCACCAGAAGCATATCTGATAGATTCGGCCAGTTCAATCTTCTTGAAGAGACGACCTACATTTGCATAACTTTAAAAACCAAATACATGTGGAACAAAAGACAAAAGATTTGCATAGATTTCCCACATTAAAATATGTAACATGCCTAACAACAATCAATCACTTTAATTTTTCATGTTTGTTATATTTTCAGTTCCCGATGCAGGCTGAAACTCTGAAAAGATCTTGAATACGGAGGAATTGATATTAAACATAGTGCAATGGCATTAAAGAATTCATGTGGCTCGGCTTTGTTTGTTTTGTTTTTTAGTGCTCTAGGATTTGTTCCTGTACAATAAAAGTGCTCCTATTCAGAGCCATATATGGCTTTATCAGCTAGAAGCCAAGTCCCAAAAGTGTGTCAAAGAAAACATTTACTTATTGACCAAAATAAAATATCAAAGAGGATGGACATTCCTCTGTATTTTATTTGCATATTACAGACAAAATGCAATATTAAAATTACCAGAATGAGCTGCCTCAGCACCATTAACTGTTGCATGACTTTGCTCTTCCAATTGCTGTAGAAGTTTCAGTGATAAAGAACGCCCGGTACCTTCATAACTGTTGACAGGGAAAAACTTTTCAGTAGACGAATTGTACCATATCTTCTGAATACTACAATCCTTGAGCCAAAGTGTGTGCTGCATAAGCTGACAATTCACCACTTACTTCACTGTAAAATCTGACTTAGTAAAACTGCCTTTAAAAGCCTTGTCTCTTTTGTAAAATTGGTTACTAAGGGGGGAAAGGATACATTTTAAAAGTTCATTGATTTATGAGCCTTACTTTTCAAAAAATATAATTTTGTTGAAGTTAAACTGGTAGAGAGGATGAGCAATTATAACAAGGAGGGTGTTGTATCCTTAGAGTGCTTAAGGAGTTGAAACAACGAACATTTAAGGAAGAATGCATTTAAATTGTGCCACTTAATGAAATTCATCTCTTGCTTCCAAGATAATTAAAAGATGAGTACCAGAACATACCCATTTACTGTGGATGAGAGGAACACCAGATATGGACCAAGCAATGATTTAACAACTGGCAGTGGAATTGCAGCTGCTTCATCAACAACCAACAATTCAACTTGGGAAAGCTTCTCATGCTCATGTGGTTGTATGTACTGCAAGATGCATTGCCAGGACAACTTTAGAGAACCACAAAATAAGGGGCAAGGGAGAGGGGAAGGAGGGGGGCAGAGAAAGATAGAGAGGTTGGGGGCAGGAGGGAGAGGGGTATTTATAGCTTTAGATACTCAGAATAAATCATAATCGATAACTATCAGAGTAAAACTAATGGTTCTACAAAAACATGACAGTCCTAAATAGACAATCCACACTGTTCGTCCCCCCTGTCCAACAACTCATATTCATATCTATCTAGATAAAAGGAACAATATGCCCAATATAATAGGCGATTGGAAACAATGACTAATGACCTTATCAAAAGTCTGCATTAAGCCACTCAATTGAGTACATGGTCAACAAGTATCTAGATAGAAAATGATGGACTTGGGCACAATATCCACACAATGTACAATGCCTATTGACAGAAATTAACATAGCATAAAGAACATTCTTGGGTTCAACTATTCTCTTCCACCAACCTGAATTGTTTGTCTGTGCTGCCTGTAAATATTAATTCTCACTATTGCCTTTTTAAACTCTGGACTGGCACTTCTCACCACATCATAATCAATATGTTCCTGAGACAGAAAGTAGCAGGATTCAGCTGAAAGTTGAATATATAAAAAATCAAAAGCCCATGGAGCTCATATTCAGCAGAACCTTGTCCAACAATAAATGTGCCTTGAGCATTAAACCATATCGAAAACTTGACACGTATGTATTGTCTCTACTTTAAATGCTACTTTTGTTTGAAAACCAAGTAAAATTGTATATTTATATATCCTTGCATGTTTAAATCCATTCAGCAATCTTGCACACTGTAAGGGGAGAAAATGCATAGCAACAGGAGTGTTGATAATTACAAATTAAACAACATTACCTATTCAAACGAAAATTTAGAAGTTTGTTCTATTTATCCTCAACTCTGATTCTTAAAGAATTCAATTAGGTGAAGAAGCAATCTTTCCGTTCAATTCAACTAACAAACAATGATTAGAAAATAGTAACTGAATCATGAATCATCACCCCATTTTGGAAACAAAACATGCAGAAAAGCTGGGCAGACCCAAACCAGAAACCTAATCATCCAGTCATAACTCAAAGGTATGATTCTGATTTATTTATCAGCACCCTATCTGATATGTCCAACAGAATAGTTCATCACGCGGTCAATCTTCAGTTTCAACTCAGATGCAGGTCAAAGTAAAAATTAGATAACCCAACCATGACCATTATCTCTCGACTATGATTGGAGATCTAGCCAATTTGGTTGTAATGTCACTAACATACACTAATAAATCTCGCATCATCTCTTAACTGTTAGATGAGCTTTTATTATTCGCAATAACCCGAACTTAGACTGGGGACCAGGCCGTGATCTTCTTGCAAAGCTAAGGAATTTTGCCAACCCACTTGGTGAGATAATAATTTATTCAACGTACTAAGGAAACAGAAAAATAATATATATTACTGCAGTTTAATCCATCCAAAATGATATTCATTTAAATTTTAACTGATTTGCAGGAAAAGCACAAGAAATCAATATTCTGATAGGAAATAACAGAATCCCCATTTCGTCGTTACCTTGCCTGGAAGAGAGAGAGAGAGAAAATGGTCGACATCCCAAAAACAGTGACCATCAAAGCTCTTCAACCGAAACTTCAAGAATTTTCAATGGAGCAAACAATTGATGCCCAAAACCCCACTTCTCACAACAAACACTGACAGCTCAATCTAAACTTAATACAGGTGTTTTACCCATGACCTTACTAAATTAATCTGATGGGGCTCTTATTTTTTCCATATAGAACAAGCATGTTCCATAAAACATAATAAAGTGGAGATAAGCTGTTGACTCTGAGTTATCAATCATCCTGACTAGCAATAGAACATTAGAGTAATAGCAGTAGAGAAAAGAAGGGTGAAAGAAAAAGCAGTGGAAATAAATGTACCTTGTATTCAAGTGAATCAAATCCCTTGCAAACAAATTCAAATAAAGTTTTCAAATTCTCTGGACTTGGTGCAGTCACAAAGATATTTGAATACCTAGTACAAAAAAACTTCAGTTATCAGGATGATGGAAATGTGGAATTGACCAAAAAAAAAAAAAAAAAAAAACAAGTATAATGAAAATGAAGAAATAATTACCCAGCAGCAATGGCACCAGCGATTGCTAAACCAAGGGCAGCTGATTTACCACGACCCCGAGAAGCAAGTAAAGCAATTGTATTACGTAGAGCCTTATCCAATATTGCATCAAGAAATGTAGTGACAGCTTTCCCCTGTCCAAAAAGATTGATTGTACTATAAGCCACTGAAGACAGATGAAAGATTTTTTCTAAGATCACTGCAAATTGAAATTCAGAATATCCACCTGATCTAGAGTGCAGCATTTCCTTATCAAAGGTCCAACAGGAAAATCATCATTGAGTTGCTCTTTTAAATCTTTTAGGTCCCTCTCCGCTTCTGATAGCCCTTCAGAGTCCTTAAACCACCAATTAGGAGGCAGACAATCAAATACTGTCCTGTAATAGTTGTAATGGGAAATGCAGGAGGAAGAACAGTACAATATGTCGTGTTGGGAAGACCTACTAAAAGAGCTTAAACTTTCTACTTAGGGAATTTCCTACGCCAGAGGAAAGAGAAAATCCATTTATCACCTCTTTTGCTGGAACTGGAGTAATTGATCTGATGTGAGAAGATATTGGTAAAACATTGAGCTCGTCATCCATAACAACACATGATTTGCACGAAGCAAGTGATAACAAGAATCTTTCATTAAAGCGTCCAGCAGCCTCAGAATGGGATTCAGTACGGAACCTCTCGTGAACATCCTGTAATCACAATATTATATTAGGTGGCCAAACCATAAGATATTACCATGAGACGAATACTGTACATCATAGTGAAGGTGCACAAAGACTACTCAATGAAGTGAGAGATCGTAGCAGCAATATAATCTATTGCAAGACAAAGAGTACCAAACCATGAGATATGGCAAGAGGAGTATACAACATACCATAACCATGGTATAAAGACTAGTCAATGAGGAGAGATTCCGAAGCAGCAATACAATCAACCCACCACCCTCCACTGTTTCGATTGTTCTGGCAAGTAGATTTGGGGTCAAAGCTTCAAAATCCTAGAAGAGTGCAAAACGTATTTAAGCATGCAATAGAAATTTAAATGTTGCAAATTACTATGATTAGGGGATTGTAACTAGAACTGCATGCGGGAGCAAATTGGAAAGAAGAACCACCTGAAGTATGCACATTCCAAAAGTGTTTCCAAGAATTCTTTCAGAATCCTTGTACAAGCAATATGTCAACCCTCCGCTTTCCACGAAGAGCGAAAAAGGGTCAACCTTTTCTGGATCCAAGAGGCCCCTCTGCATCAACTTTTTTATTTGCTTTCCCCGTTTCTTCTTGTGACTGCACAGAGAATCAGAATCATACCACTGAATGCGGGCGATTATCAAGATAGGAGTGTAGGACCTAGAATGACTATATGCGGATGATGCCATTACCCTAACTTCACATAAGGGTAATGATTTCTAACGACGCCTGTAATACGACAAAGCTACACAGTGTGGACTGCTAATGCATTTGGGGTGTTCAGAAAGATGACAACCTGCTGAGTTCAAGCTTATCCCTGTAGCACCACAAGACAGTCGGCCTAGACTTGATCACCGCCTTGCTCAGCATGTAGTGAAGATTCACAATCTGCCACAGCAACAAAAAAGTTCTCAACTTTCCCAAACGCAGTCCAAGAAAAATGCCAACCCAGTTCGGCAAAAGAGCAGGGCCACGAAATTCGACACAAAAGTTCACGACTTGCGGAACAGAAAGAGGGCAAAAGTTCACGAATTCAACCGGCGGGGGCGAATTAGCGAATCAATACGCAATCGAGCTAGAAGGTGGAGTACCTGGTCGCGGGACTTGTCGCCGACGACGACGAACATGGACCGGTGGCGGTTCTTGACGCCGTTCTCGATGAGCGTCCTGATCCGCTCGTCCACCTTCTTCCTCATCGTCGATCGTTTCCGCTGCGTATTCCTCCCGGAATCTTATCGGCAGGGAGTGCGAATGCGGCCGGATTGCTTGCCCAGAAGGCGGTGCTAGGGTTTATCCAGCCGGCGGGATTAGGGTTTTAGGGGGAGGAGAGAAGGGGGGCAGGGGTTTTGCGTGGGAGATGATCCGGTACCGGACGACGGTGTCGCGGGTCGGATCCGGGTCGGATTTTGAGCGACCCGTGTGACACCGCTTGGATGGGCGGGCCGAATCGGCCCTGAGCGGGTCTAGACGGGCTTGGCGACCCGGATAAGTAAGTGCCCGACATGATGATAATTATGTTATTTGGCGTTTGATGACATGTTTCGAAGCGGATAAATCCGGATAGGTCAGGATAAAAAGTCGAATAAACTACTTCAGACCTCAGGAGTGGGATAACATATTCGATTAAAAAGTTATTGAAAAAATTAAGAGGACAAAAACAAATAGGGTCTATAATTGCTTTATAAATCAATTTCGTTATTTTATTTTCAACCACTAAATCAATTGTGAGTCTTACTATGCATTATAAGCATGGAGGCCAAATTTTGTCATTGCGCCTTGTCTCAATGGCCACTTGCAATAGTCACATCTTGCAAAGACAGCTACCATGATGACAATCTCCATATGTTACTATTATTCATTAATCTGGTAACCATCACGATTTATGCTCACTTAATCTTTAAAGTAGATTAAATTTTCTTAAATTTCAAGTTAATTCTAGGCTCCTACCAATTAAGATATACGACATAAAAAATTCCCCGCAATTCTAATCCTATCGTACCCTAATCTCATCTTAAATTTCAACCTAGACGACTAAATGCAGCTTAAAAACATTAATTTGGAACATCTATTGCCTTATAGCGCATGTCGGAACTTCATTGCATATAGAACAAGAGTACTCTCTCTCTCTCTCTCTCCATTCTCTTCAAAGCCCTCCTAAAACCCAGCTCCACCTCTCCGTGCTCGCGTCAATGGCGGATTCCTGGGCCTGCACGAGCCACCTCCGTCTCCGCACGGCCTCTCTCCCTCCTCTTTCTCCGACCTCTCGTCCCCATCACCTCGTCCCCAGCTTCTCCTTCAGCATCTCTCGCGGTTCCCCCGGACGCGCGCTCGTCCACCCGCCTCCCCTCACGCGCCGCCGCCTTCCGCCGCTCCGATGCCGGCCCGAAAGACTCCACATTTCGCCGAAAGCCGCCAAATTGAGCCTGCCCACGATCCCCTCAGACGACGGCGGGCGCAAAGCCCGCGCCTTGCTCTCGCCCGCCGCGGGATTCCTCCGGTTCTTGTCCGAAAAGCTGGTGATTTGTCTTCTGGGTTCGTTCGTTTTCGTGGGGTTTGTCCATCTGAAGCCCAGTTTCGCGCTGTCTTCTCCAGCGAGCGAGGCGAGCCCCCAGACGGGGGATGCGCGGGAGGAGGATGGCGATGAGGAGGAGATGAGCGAGAGGCTCTTGGAGACGGACCCGACGAATGTGGAGGCGCTGAAGGTGGTCTTGTATGGGAAGATGAGGAGAGGGAAGACCAAGGAGGCGGTGAAGTACGTGCAGAGGCTGGCGGATGCGGAGCCGGACGAGGTTGAGTGGAAGCTTTTGCTTGCTCTGTGTCATGAGACTATGGGTCAGATCAGCACTGCGAAAAGGCTGTTCAGGGAAATCTTGGAAGAGACGCCTCTTATGCTCAGGGCCTTGCACGTATGATCCTTTTCTTCGGACTCATGCTTCTGTTGTTATGCTTGGCTCATTTTAATTAGCTATGTTAGACATAATATTCGGCAAATTTTACTTGAAGTGGTATTAGGGTTATGCCCAATGGGAAATCTTGCATAGCTAAAGTTAAGTTGATGGTTGGTGAGAAGAATGAAATTTGTACATATGAGAAAGGGAAGGAAGGTGATTTGAATTGGGTATTTACATGGTTCTGAACTTTGGCACTTCTATAAGTGAGTTGGATGTAATGTATCTGGAGGTTCTGCAAACCAAGAAGTAACTTGTTGCGCTGGAGGAATTCTCTTCCAATTGAGAATCTCTAGGGTCATGGTCATCAAAATACTTTATGACCTTCAGAGTCGGGAAGAGGACTTTCTGCAGCTTCATTAATTATAATACATTTTGACTCGTTTCGTGTCCCTATTATTATTTGGTACTTTTCATACATACAGTATACTGTTTTATGGTGACTCCCTTACTGTATTCTTCATTCCTCAATATGGATTCCTCAATATGGATTTTGTGGAAGATCGAGCTTCCTTATAGTGCCATTTAGTTGTATATAATTTCTTACTTGCACTTCAGCTTTCATTGACTAGCTGTTGGTCATATTTAACGTGTTTTTCCTCTTTCCTTTCCCTATAAGGAATAGTTAAGTGAATGCCAAAAGTGCATGTGCAAGGGCTAGTATTGATAAGTCTGTGCCATAGGGGGAAAAATGACTTTCACTGCAAGTCATCGGCGTACTATGAAAAAGCAGGGCAGCTTTCATATGTGTAAGTCTAATGCAAAGAAGTGCCTAAAGGGGTACATTTTCAGGTGCTAATTTATCGGTTTTTCTAAAGGCTTAGGTTAGTTTAATTCAAATTAGCGCCTGTTACGGTGCCAATTTGATGATGAGACAATTACATAAATGGGTCTGAACTGCAGCTTTAATTGGGTTTTAGGCTTTTAGCAACTCCTAGGCCCTTCATTAGAAATGTCATTAGCTTATATAAAGAAAATCCACTGTGGTATAAAGACTGAACAGATGGTGCAGGTTTACAGTACAGTGAATTGTTTCTTATGGAAAACCAAAACAAAGGAAAAAGAAAAATGAGAGAATGGTCAGACTAAAGCCCTAGAAATTTGGAGTTGGAAAAATGGTTCAATCGCTTTTTATTTGACGATAATGTGTTATTGGTATCGTATTGCAAAATTTGTGTTGAAGCTTATGCTCTTTGTTTTTTATTACAGGGTCTGGCCATGGTGATGCATAAGAACCAAGAAGGGCCAGCTATCTTTGAGATGCTAAATAAGGCTCTTGAATTAGCCCGTCGTGAAAATAGAGTCACTGAAGAGCGAGATATCAGGATTTTAATTGCTCAAATGCATGTTGTAGTGGTAGTTGATATCTCCTACTTGCTACCATGTTTACTGCATTTGCTTAAATACGAAAGCCAGATGACAGAAGGGAAGACCTTAACTCACTGAAATACAAATGGTGTCTCTACCTGCTAGTTGCCAGACTAGATAATAATTATGAGAATAAAAGGAGGGGAAGAGAACCTTGTACTAGCAAATTTTGCCATCTTTTCTGAAGGCGATTTAAATTGGTGTTTGCAGGGGAACCTGAATGCGGCATTGAAAGATTTTCAAGATCTAGTTCGTGACAATCCTCGAGATTTTCGGCCTTATCTTTGTCAGGTATGTAGCATGCTCTCTGCCAATTGAAATCAATTCCTTAATTTGGTTCTCCTAGACACGGTTTTTTTATTCCTAAGAGTTTTAAGAGATACGTGCATTCTGCTCCCTTGATCCATGCTATCATACGGACAGCTTCATGTAGCTGCTTAAATTAAAAAGTTTCATACTGAATAAAAGTGTGGAGTATGATGGAAATACAGATTGACGTTGCTTAATTATGCTAATCTAGAATGGGTAAATTCAAATATACTCTAGCCTCTTGACCCTCAAGTTTATTCCCAATATTTGCAGGGGATAATATATAGTCTGTTGGACAAGAAGAAGGAAGCCCAAGAACAACTCGAGACGTATCGAAGCCTTGTACCTGAGGAATTTCCGCAAAGAGGATTTCTCGAACGATGTTGTTTTGGCAGCAAAATCGGCAACGTGGGAACAACTTCAGAAGGAGTTCAAAGCTGAACTTAGAAGTGAAAGATCATCTGGGTAGAATTTGACATTATCAGCTGATATATTCAGTTACAAACATCAAACGGAGAGTTGAAATTAGCTTCCACAGGGCAATGTATACTATAGAATTAGTCCACATCTGACTAAAATGACCGGAGATTACATAGAGGTTGAGGAGTGGAAGCTAGGTTTTTCTTCACCGCCGAAAGAGAAACGAAAAATGAAAAGGCGGATTGGAACAAAATAGGTCATTGAATTCTTCTGTCAAAATTCCAGGCATTGTGGCTTTTATAAATGGAATACTACAGATTCTTCATTTTTTAAAGTCATGGACAATCAGAAGTTCATCATGATTAATAAGATGCAATCGTAGATGTCGTAAGTTACTAGCTTTCCCTTTGGTCTGACCGGAAGAAAATCACAAGTTGGTTTGCCATATGTACTAAGCATGGGTTTGAGATTTATCATGTTTGGACAAGTGACAAGTAGAGTTTATATCGAAGCACTTTATCAACCATTTACAAGAAACACATCACACAAAAACATTATATATAATGACTTGCAGACATGCCAAATGTTACATAGTAACTTATTAAGGTGGCTTATACTAGAAACCCTGAAACTTAGACGTCGCTTTTAATGGAATTGCTGTAACCGCTTTGATCATCATAATACTTGGACCAGAGCATAACACCTCCATATTTTTCGGAACCTTTGATGGCTGGTAGCACTTTTGATGTGAGATCTGTCGCTGGTATGAAACCGCTTCCGGCTGCATCGGGCGAAGCAGGTAAACCTAGGAAAATCTTGGTGGCCTGAATGCTCGATGTCCATTGCTTCCATGCGTCTTCAAGATTGCCGATGTCTCCCGAGGAGTACTGACATGGAGGGTTGTTGTAGAATTGCACCCAGACATAATCAAATAGACCGGTTTTGAGGGCCTTGCCGACCGATGCATCAGGGAAAGGGCATTGGGGAGCTGCAGTCAGGTAGACCTTCTTCCCACGCTTGCTGTAACTAGAAAGATACCTGGCAAGATCATCCCAGTACAGGCCGGTCCCGCCTTCAATGTCGAAATCGATTCCATCTAAGACTGCATTTCCCAATGGCCGAGAAGACGAACTTCCCCCCAAGAAGTTGTTCCAGAGGTAGGTCGCCACTTGCCGTGCGTCGTCGGAGGATGCAAGAGAGTAGCTACCAGCCCCACCTCCAATCGACAGCATCACTTTGATTCCCTTGGCCTGGCATGATTTGATGTCAGCGCTCAATGCAGTGCAAGGATGACTGTATGGATCGTGACTATATGGATCACAATGGCCGGCAAGGTTTATCATTGGCTTCTGACCACCACCGAAAGTCGCCAAGAAGGCTACATTCACGAACTCATACTTTCCAGTGGCGCACGTCTCCGCCAATGTTCCTTCATTCCCATTCTGACCCCAGTAGATAGAGATCCCTCCAGCATCGGACTCTACCGCTAGCGCGAGCACTGCCACCAATATGAGCGGAAATACTACTGCTACACGATATTCCATTCTCGGTTAATTAGCTAGATTGCTCTTCGCTCAATTCTGAGAAATCTACTTCAAAGTAATGATCTTAAAATTTGCTTGCCAAAATCAGTTGAAGAACCATCGTTTTTATAGTGGAAGCAAATGGCCAATGTGAAAGGAGCTGTTCGGCTTTTGGTGTTAGATATCTAGAGCGTGCCTTGCTGGTCACTTGACCTCCATTTTTATTATGCTTTCAAATTGAATATTGGCGATGCTGACAAGAAAAGGGCATGTTTTGAAAGGTAAACCATTCAAATCTGTTCCTGTCTGCATGTTTTCATGTCTCTTAGCGTTTGTCCAGGGCGTCCGGGTCTGGAAGAACGGGAAAACAGCGTGCGTTCTCGAGTGTTTCTTGTCGTATGGTGAGTGACAGTGTGTTTATTTTGTACCGTATCTACGGTTTTCTTCTGGGCGTGCCCTGATGGGCAGTTCAAGATTTAGAAATCCATTGGGCTACAATCAAATTTACTCTTATTATAAGTGAGTTTGGAATCTTGATGATGACCATATTGGACACAAGGTGTATTTACAAAGCAAATCCCACTTTAAATCATAATCAATAGCAGCAAGGCGAAAAACCGGCGTCCTAATCAAATCTGGGGAGGTTTGTGAACACAGAAAATGCAAGTTTGCAACCCTTCTTTTTTCATGTCTAGTGCTTTGGCTGATTGATAAGATCATTGCATGGCGTTTGTGCAAAGAAAGCAATGAAGGAGAATCGAAAGGAAAACATGAAAAGGCAAAGAAAAGAATATCTCCAAATCCCAAGTCGGACGAACAATAGTGAATGCTTAAATTTATAAAAAGCACATTAAACTGATGTCGTGAGCTTGTAACCTAATGGAACATTAAAATTATGGACTATCGATAATGAGTTAAATAAGTGGATGGGCCAAGGCTCTGAACCATCCACACCGGTTTTACGTGCCCCATCCCCGGGTAATGGGGACCGCAAAATATACAGCAATTCAACATGTGAAAGAATTAATACAGACTACAGAGATAACCATTAACTTCTGCCTCAATATTTTCATTTCCGATATTTCATGTTAGCTTTTCGTTGTAATTTGAGATAGAACAAGTAAATCGCGGCAAGTATCATATAAAATTTGGTAACTAAAAATTGAGTGATATTTGATGGAGGAAAAATTTGTAAACCTCTTAAACAAATGCCGATAATTTCATGTAAGAGATGTTGCACTAATATTTAGGTAAGTTTTCTCAATAAAATTTGTATTTTGAAAACAATCAAACAAACATTTTAATTTAATGTGAGAATATTCAACTAGCAAGTCAAAAAAGAAATTTACCAAAGCTGAAAGTTTTTGCGAAATTTTCTCAAACTATGACAGAATTGCCCTTACACTATATAGCACATTACTACGAGAAATACACTCAGCTCCTTCAATTTTACACCTCCTGCGATCATTAAGATTCCCAACAAGACTTCTTCCGGAAACTTTCCAAGAGCGGGCGATACGATCATTTCGACAAGTTCCAGAAGCCTCCAATCATTAGTGTCGGTAGTTGGTAGGTTTAGCGGTACAATTTCATCCGCCGGATGAATTCTCAATCAATGGATGTAATCAAAGACCTCAAGTATAAAAGAGTTGTCCTCCCCTTCATTTGTATCCATCCAAATATTTCAGTAATACAAAAACTCATTTCTTTTCAAAGTTTTGTATCCATCCAAACATTTCAGCAATACAAAAGCTCCTTTCTTTTCAGAGCTTCTCCTCTTTACGATCTGGGTAAAGCGAGCGAGTGTGCGATAAAAAGCTTCTTCTCTTTATGATCTAGGTAAAGCGAGCGAGTGTGCGATCGATCAAGTAAAGTGAGCGAGTGTGTAATTTGCCCTAAGTCGCCGCATGGTTACGATCCCAATCAATCGACCATGACACTATGCCCTTGATATCCTTCTACACTTTTCTCCAATGTAGCTAAACGATGACCAATAGGAGGAGGCGGAGTGGAGATAGCCATCACCGTCAAGCAATTCATTCCAACAAAATTGTACTAATTGTAAAGATTTGGGTCAATTTGACACGGGTTATAAAGGGGTAGGGACAAAGTGATGATATAAAATTTCAGGACACAATACTTGGAGCTTCTTCCAGAGCTCACTCTATCATTAACCATTGCAATACTTGTGAATCACCTTGTACTCAGCCAAAAACATGGCAGAACTTTCTTTTAAATATACTCATTCAGAAATCACAACTGTTGATTTTAAATGAAAGAATACTTCATTGTCAACCTATATATCTAAATGCAACAAATATTGATTGCCAGTGGATAGGGAAGGTGTACCTAATATACCTAAATGCAACAAATGCCAATTGCCAGTGGATAGTGGAAAAGTTACACCAGACGCCCCCAAAAAAATGAAAGAAAACGCCAGTGAAGCTTCAATAAATTTTGTCAAAGGAAAAAAAAAGGAGCTTCTCGAATTCCACCAGGCTCTGATATGAAAGAACATTAAGACAATATGCTTGGATGCTCTTTCCAAAAGCTATCTTCAATGATATTGGAATGGTCTATGATTACTTTCTGTTTGTCTTCTTCAAGCGTGCCATTCTCGGGCATCATAGAGTCTTCTCCCTGCACATTACGCAAATGTAATCTTTGGGTTACTATTCTTGATGAAAATTCAAAGTTTATCAGCAGCTAGAGAGTCAACTTTGTCCAACTATAAGTCTCATTTAACACTTGACATTAATTTTGAAAAAGTTAAAATCTTTTAAAAAAAGGAGAGTAATGAACAATGTCAATAGAGGCATGCTTCAAATATATAAGATCAAGCTAGCTCTTGCAGCCAGCATTTGTCACCAATTCGTCTCATCGGTTTTGCATAGATTAAAATAATATGCGACAGCATAAAAGAACAACAAACCTTCATGCGAAATACGGAGGAACCCCGGCGGAACATTACAGGTAGTGTGTCATAGTTAATGTTAAACTGTCTGATTAGAAGTTCATTCTTCTCTCTTGCTTGTGTGCCCTGAAAGTAAATAACACAGGATTAAAAACTGCTAAAATATAAGGAAAATTCTCTCACGACTAAATGAATTTAGCATCATCATAGTAGCTGAAAAAAAGCTGAGCTCGAAAATGCTTCTGCATATACTTTCCTTTGGGAGAGGGGGCCTAGGTAGAGAGTAAATATTACATGCTTCTGGAGCATTGCTCCAGATGCATTTCAACCACTGGATATACGGAAAGACATTTAATGCATAACATTCTCAAACATCCAACAGCTGGGATGTACTAAAACTGCACGCGCAATGGTCCTAAAGCACCCAATAAAAAATTCCTCGGCAGAAGAGAGAGAAACGGAGACTTGAAAATTGACCCAGACTCTTAATAGAAGATCTGGAGGAATAAGTAGACAAGAAAACTGGATTCACATCAAATAAACTCAAAGTGGTTGAATCAAGATCAATTCCACAATTCTTGTTTATTATGTGTCAGCTCCTTCTACTAGATTACTTGCAGTGAATGTACGGAAAGTGTGGTGAGAGGCTAATGTATTAATGTCTTGTAGAGAAAACTTTTCAAGTACATGAAGACAGAAGAGGTCTTATAAGATGTTTAGGCAGTTGATAAAAATGCAACCCTATACTTGGAATTTTTGTTACTTTCCAAATTGCAAATTCTTCTCTAGTTGAAAAAATTCCAGATCAAAGTCGTTGAAACAGCACCAATAGAACGATAAAAAATTTGCATTCAGTCATTCTAACAAATATCAGCATGGATATGCACAACATGTGGTTGTAAGGAAGGGAGAGGACTGGAGAGTTAATGCAAGCTGGTACATGGGTGGCATAACCGAGAAAAAGTGGCTGTGGAGAGAGTGAAAATAAAACATATACAGGTAGAAGAGCACTAAACTGAAATGCAATTTCATATAAATAATAAGTTTTCCCAGATGATAATATGCAAAAACTTTACATACATTTTCTTTCGCGATAACCACCACAAGTTCTCTTGATTAGCAGTACAGGTTTATGAATTTGCATTAATCAAAAGCAAGATTAGATTGCATATACATTGAAAACCAAGCCACCCGCACCAAAATTACAATATGCACCAAATTGATGATAAATTAGACATGCAAACAAAAAGAAGAGCACCACTAATGTGACATGGGCCAGAGTCATTAAAACACGTAAACAGATGGAGTTCCGTTGCCCATAGGCCAGAGATATAAGATACAGCAGATGAAAGGGAAGCGAACGAAAAAGAGAAAACATGTTCTAGGACTATTAAAGGCTATCAATGCTGAGGCCTCGAAATTCAGATAAGAGATGGTCAAAAGCACCAATTATGTTTCTTGAAAAGAATTTGGCACCTTTAAATAACTCTGAGCTTCACTTTTACTCTTTCCTGACTTGACAAGCATCCAGAAACATGTGTTGTACTGATTGTTGATGTGGCCTACAAATTGGCAAAATACGTTCACAACATTCTTTAATTAAATAAATAGAACGAACTAAATGTATTTGACCGTAAAAAATTCAAACATATCTCTTCTTAGCCCAATACTCACAATCAACTTGTCTCCATGCCAGATAATCTCGAAGTATTTCAGTGGAAGGATAGCACACAGCGCGTCCATCAAAAGAAGGAGAATACTTCAACTCTTTAAATGGGAAAAAGTCTTTCCATTTCATCACATACGCTGAAGAGAAAAATGACACAATGACAGAAACTATTTGGCTGCAAACAAATGGAAGTGTATGAGGCAACAACATTTGATTGAACTAGACAGCACAAAAGCCACTATTGCAAGCAAAGTCCATAAATTAACATTATGATATCAAAATCTGGCACATTCTCAAAGTTATATCTTCTTGCCACCTATTATGGCAGTCAACTGTTAACATTCCCTGGGAAAGACTGCACTCCAAAAACAAATGGTTATTTAAAAGAAATATCAATCCATTTGATGACCAGTATCAAAGATGGAAGTGTCTAAAATTCACATTCTAGAGGGAACAAACAGGTACGAACTTTCAATAAGTCACATAGTATACTCCCCTTGAAAGGAGATGCTGTTCTCAGTTATTTCCCACTATCTTTAAATAGCTTTTTGTGACTTTAGCAGAGGCATCTATCTTCAACTAATTATTAGAACCATCAGTTTTCTGAAATGATTGGCAAAGAGAAAGGAGGAATTCTTAGAATAGTCCACCTCTCTCAAGAAAAACCACCAGTAAATCATACTGTCTATTACTTGAAAGATCTCTAACATTAATTTCTACTTCCGTGAACTAGGAACGTTTAGCTGAAAGTAATTGGTAATTTGCAGCATCTATGAGAAATATGTCTTTCAGATGTTAATTGAGGTCTCATATATTCCACTAAAATATTCAAAGTTCCAATAAGCAGTGGCAGAATCAACAAAGACTGAGGGAAAATTTTGAAGAGGTACCTGGCCTGTCGCTGGTAAAATTTAGAATCCTTATTCAAAACAAAGCTGGAGAGTATAAACCCAAAGTGTCAGTACACCATCAAATGGTGCACTAAACAATGAATCGGAATATCAAGTAATAAGATACCTATACTCATCGCTGACCCCATAAGAGAAGACAATATCTTTAAACTCTTCCAGAACTGCCACAGCACATGAATTCATAAGGTTCAAAGCTTCCTGATCATTTGGCTTCTCAAACTCATGAACTTCCGAAAATCTACCAAAACCAAACCAAGAAAATTTCAAGTAAAAGCAAAATTATAAGATGCCATAGTTGTAACTTAGCACTTATGTACCATTCATGATAATGAGAATATCTTAAAATCATAAGTTTCAAGATAAGCTGAGCATCCAGAGACAAAAGTAATTGACAATGACAACGTAATCTATCCTAAAAACCAATTCTATCAGAGTAAAAGTCCTATCCTTTTTATGTCCCCCTTACCATCTGCATGTCCCCATTGTGTACCTATCAAATGCCAAAATCTACTCCTACCCGGAATTTAATCAAGAATCTTTTAGTTGTAACAATCAGTGGACACAGGGGGGAATCCTAAATCTAAAATGTCGAATAGATATCCTTTGTCACATGCTTGCTTCAAAGAGTACACAAGATGAGAGAAAAGGGAAGAAAGTGCCAATCTCCCAAAAAATGAGCATTAGATCAAAAACTCCTTCTTAATCAATATGTCCTTAGCTGTAATAATGATTGTAAATATCTCCCATGACCACAGACAGTCCTATTCAGGGGATCCTGGATGAGCTAAACATTGAATGGAATAATCTAATTTTGATGTATAAGGTCAAGGGAGTACTAGCAACAAGTACTATACCTGTGGAAGTGGCAACCATCAATTCTGATCACAATCCAAGTAGATGGCATCAACTTGTTTTCAAACAAAAAGGATCTGACGTATTCTGCTTTTATCTTCTTTATATCATTCTCAAAGGCACCTAGTTCCATCAAAAGATATTGCTGTCCATTCCAAAAGTTTCGACCAGCTATATGTTCATCGTGGATCATCATAGGTTTTCGCCGCATTCTTTTGATGGGAACTCCATGCTCATTGTACTTGACTACGTCTTCTGCCTGAGCAATATACACAGAAAATAGCAATGTGACATTTTTTTCCTTTTTGCTAAATTCAATTGACAAGTTAGAAGTACTGTGCAACAAAGAGCCAAAATTTGAAAAAGAAACCACTGTCACTCCTATCAAATAGCGATTCATAACAGTATAGACTGATTCAGGGGTATTTCAAGCAAACATTACCTAGCAAAAATATAACTGGTCAGGTAAATCTGAAAGTCCTAATACGTATTCCACAGAACAAGCAAAAAAGTAGAATAATGACAGTAGAGAAGTTCCTCTGTTTTATCCACATTAAATGACATCGCCTCTGGAAAACTCTGTGGTACCAAAGTTGGGTAAAATGATAAAAAAAGTGCATATACATAGAGTGTTGTTAAACCCTGAGCCGACTGGCTGGTTGAACACGTTGAACCAGGAATAGGACCATGGTTGGGTCCACTTTTCATCTAAGAACCAGAATGGTCAAAAACTGGTCATATTCCCGGTTTAAAAGCTAAACCTGGTGAACCAGTCAGCAATGTGACAGGATCTTGAACCAGGTCCTTGGCTTTCAAAAACATCAAGCAGGAGGCAGCAAGGGGAATGGAACCCCTAACCACGAGAATGCACATCTACTGCCAAAGCTGACTGAGGAGTCATCAACCCAATTGTACAACCAATTGAACCGGTCGCCTTGAACTGGAAGTGACACCGGTTCTTAACCAGTCCAGGTATAAAAACATTGCATACATATGATCTCCCAGGATGTGACTCTGTATATGCATCTCTTAAACAGAACCAATAAAATTCATTGAATTTTTCGCCCATGTGCACAGCAATAAGATGCAGTATTTCTTTGCAATATAAAATTTATTGATTTTGATGATCACACAAGTTGCATATTCTTTGGACTTTCAAAAAATTTCCCCATGGCGATCACGACACTTCTTACAAGATTACTCAAACAGTATGAGAAGTCCAAATTCAAGAAGATCCAACTGAGAGGAAACAAACCTGCGTCATAAAGATACATGACCCTTGACGAAACATTTCAGGAAGCATTCTGTAGTTGATCCCAAATTGCTGAAAAAGAAGCTCATTTTTCTCTTGTTTTTGGGTACCCTGAAAATATGGCAGATGAATTTAGCCAAACGAAAGTAGGAACCATTGCTTGGTATAGCTACCACATGATGAAAGCAGATGAAATAGGAACCAACACACAAGGAACATAGAGACTGCCAAAATAAGGCTGAGCTACAGAAAGTTCTATAAGAGTAGAATTTTCATGAATTTCATGTCAAGAACTAACGGAAAAATAATTCAGATCAGATAACATCGTATTCAACAGATCAAGCAACAAAGCCCCAGAGTTCTCTATTCGACATCCTTGTAAATGAATAAGAAAAGCAACTCCACTCTAAATAACAATCCCAATAACAGCATAGAACAAACCAGCTCTATTCTAAAAGAGAGAACACATGCATACATAGAGAAACACAAAGAACTAAAAACCTGTAAAACTTCCACTGCTTCCTTGGCAGATTTTCCACTTTTAATCAGCATCCAGAGACAAGTATTGTGAAGGTTACGGATATGACCTGTAGAAAGACAAAACCCGCAATGACTTATCAGTTCCACTAACTCACTAGTTGCCCTTCAATTATATTCCATCTGCTTAGATTTTTCATATACATAAACTATTAAAATTGTGTCTGAGATATTCAAAGGAGGTAGTACAATCTAAAACCAATTTTGGTTGATTGATTTTCCATATATAATAACTTAAGACTTATATACTTACATTCATTTTGTCTCCATGCAAGATATGCTTGAAGAACCTCTAATGAGGCACAACAAAGAACACGTGCAAGAAAGGAAAGTGGACACTTCATTTCCTTATGAGGAAAGAACTCTTTCCATTTTGTGGCATAAACAGAAGAGAAAAAAGACACAATCAGCGACATTATTTTGCTGCAACCAAAATATTGCAAGTTAGCTACATACACAACATTCAGGAAAAAGAAGCAATTACAACCTCAATATCTACAAAAAAACTCTTTACCCCCAAATCTGTGGCATGAAGTCTTAAATTCTAGAAATATATTCTTCAGTCCATTCAATATGCCAAGTTACTGAAATGCTCTCTTAAATTGCTCAGTCACCACAGGGATGAATTCGAGTTTGGCACTATCCCAGTATTCCAACAATCAGAGATTGCATCTAGCAATGACCAGAAAGAACTTCCATATAGAGAAGAATTGAGTTTTCCCCTCAATCACCAAATTATTCTATTCTGAATCACTTCATCCCTTTACGGTTCACTTAGCTAATACTCTCTTCTATATTGTCCTTGTTCTATAATGCAGCTCCACATAGTAGCCACCACTTTTGCAGCAATAGAATCAGCTCAATCAATTAAACAGATATCAATGTACTCAAAGAAGTTATAAGAGAATATTAGTTCCTTTCCAGTTACTTTTTTTTGTGTCCTTAACCCCCACGAACTTGCAATTGACATGGAGTCTCGAAAGTACCTGGCTCGTCTTTGATAGAACTTTGTCTTCCTCTTTAAAACAAAACTGCAAGCCATATGAAAAACAAATACATATAGGTTTACAACATTAATAGCAATAATATTGATATTTCACCAAAACCTAAAATATAGAAGGGAACAGATTATAGCACCTGTACTCATCATTAAATCCATAAGAAAAAACTATATCAGGATACTCCTCCAAGACAGCAGCAGCACATGAGCTCATCAGGGCCAGTGCTTTCTCATCGTTAGGTTTTTCAAAATCATGGATGTCAGAAAACCTAATGTTGAAAAAGTAAAAAAAAAAAAACATGAGTTGCCAAGCAGGATTAAGCAAAACAAACATTAAAGTCCTTCACTTTGAAGAGTTAGTGAGTGCTAGGCTTGGCTTCTGGCTTTTGAGGCTTTAGTTTTTACTTATAATGTTAAAAGTGCGACCTTTGTCACATTAAATGCCCAAAACTTCAAAAAGAGAATCACTTAGGCCGATACATACCCGTCGAAATTGAATGCCTCAATTCGCACAATGATCAAATTCGGTGGCATCACCTCATCCTCCACTTCGAACGACTTCACGTACTCGTATTTGCTGTTCGCCATTCTCGCAAGCAAGGAATTCCTCCTCGACTGGTCAGTCAGAACAATGAGCAAGCACCTGGTGGGCACGAACAAGATAAAGCAATTCGCCAACCGCCGTACCCGGGGAAGAAGAACCCAAGATCAAAACTTGACCCCCGCAAGCAACGGACATTGAACCCGTCAATTCTCGACCCAACTGTCCATGTGCGATGCCGCGTCAATTACGCCATATTCACAACAACAGACCCAAAAAAAAATAATAATAATAATATTCGTTCAAACCAGACACGCTGAGACGTCAGATACGTTATGCCACCACTTAAGTTGAGCAAAGCAGGAGCGACCCACAAACCCAACAACAACAACGACCAAAGTTACAGCAGAAAGGACCAAAAAGCGAAGAACATCGAGTTGCTCAACTTTCACTTGGAGTTCGATCAAGAACCGAGAGATACCTGGTAAATTATCGAACGGCGACCCGGAAAGCCATCAAATTCATCCACCCGCGAGTACCCAATTTCTAGAACTCCATGCTGGAGGTCGGAGAGCGGAGAGAGAGAGAGAGAGAGAGAGCAATGGAAACGCAAGACGGCAAGAATGGCAGACAGAAGGAGAGAGAGTGTTTGGTCGTCGGAGACAGAACTTATTTCCTAATTATTATTTTTTTGGGTTTTCCGATGATTACGAGCTAATGGTAGTTTCTCATCTTTTTTTAATTGATGTTGTGACTTTTACCGTTAATTTTCATGATTTTTTTGTTTTATTTTTGGGTGCCTTTTTTGAAATTAACCTTCTCAAATTTTCATAAGACTTACGCATGAGGATTTAAATTTTCATTCTAAAATATTTTCGAATTATTTGAAATTCAAGTTTTCAATTTGCTTCAAAAGCCAATCTAAAGGGCCTTTTTCAGTTTGAATTTTGTAAAATAGAAAGTCCAATCCGTCATTCAATTTGTTTTAATAGATCAATCTGTCCAACTAAACTTACGTTGATAGAATAAAGCCTAATCCAATCCATCATTCAATTTGTTTCAATAGATCAATTTGTCCAACGAAACTTACATTGATAAAATAAAAACCTAATCCAACCACTAAAAAATTTCAATCTCGATTGCAATATCAATTGCTAAATTTAGTCAAATTTTCATATCGAGTCAATATATCATTAAAAGGGCTAATTCGTACTCTTTGAGTGTAAATAAATGCAACAACACTTTCACATTGAATGTGCCAAGTTGGAGTCAAAGAAAGAGAGATTGAGAAGTTGGAGCATGAAATTTAAAGTTAAAAAATTTCTTCAAAATAAAAATAGAATTATCATGACTGATCTCTCAAGTGCTTTTTTTTTTTTTTTTTTTTTTCTGTTTTTGATCTCACTTTTCTTTTATATGTGTGCATATATATATATGTGTGTGTGTGTAGTATTCGCAAGAATGGAACCTTAAACTTAGTACTCTTTTGCTTCATCCCAATCCCTTTACAACAAAGTCCTAAATTGATAAAAGTTACTAATATAACAACGAATCAAAGCCGCAATCGTCTTCTTTTTCTATTTTTGGATCTAAAAAGTGGCAATTGTCGAATTGAGGAAGCCATGCATAATTAGGCCCCTAAATTGTTTCTATCTTAGCTAAAAGTCATGCATAATAATGTAGTCGTGTGATCATGCTACTTGTCATGATGATGGAAAGAGCAACTCAACTAGACGTATAATATCCTCTTTTTCTTATTGTCCTCATAGAATGATCGTTCAACAGAATCGCCATTCATATCCGCATGCAAAACATTTTTCTTTTACTTTTTCAATGTCTCGTCGAGGAGCAAAAGGTGGAAAAGTTGTTCAAAGATGGAAAATAATAATAATACATAGTTTTACATTGTTACATATATACTCTAAAAGAATTCGAGTGGCGTATCAAGGAAGATTTAAATTACGAGAGCGCTCACAAGCTTTAAAAAAAAGAAGAAGGAAAAAGTGAAATTACATACTGAACCTAAGTATAATAGGGAGAAAAGTGCATGTCACCAAATAAAATCCAAAACCAAACGCAACCACATAACAGTATCCTTCAAGTAATGACAAAGATAGAATAATAGAAAATAATAACAACATAGAAAATTAATTTTTTTTATTTTTTTATTTTTTTCAATGTCTTTGCTTCTTCGATAAAAAAAAAAAAATGTCTTTGCTTCTAATCTGTGCGGTCGCGTATCTCGCTGGTTCACCACGAGCTGCCCCTGGCCGTATATTATACGCAAGTGTACCGTGCACAGCCGTCCACCCAACAAAATCCACTCGAAATTAAAAAAAATAAAAAAATCGAAGGAATTTTCCGTAAAAGGAAATAAAAATGGAATTTTCCCCTTTTAAGGAAAATAAATAATAGTTATATTATGTTTTCCACCACTATATCCTCATTTCTCTCCTTCTTCTTCAGATCAGACGACCCTCTCTCTCTCTCTCTCTCTCTTGCCTGCAAGCTCGAACTGCTCGCCATGGCCGGATCCTCCAGATCTGCGATGGGTTCCCCGTGAGGTGATTTCTCTGCGCGCTTCATCCCGTACAGTTCATGTTCTCTTCGTGATTCGATCGCTCGATTGGTGTGGAGCTTAAAGTTCTCGCCTTTGTTAGGATCAAGATTCGTTCTTTATTCGGCGGTGATAGGAACTCTTGGCGGCTCTGTTGCGAATTTCGATTCGGCTGCGAATTTGGTTCGTGCCCGATTGGTTTTTCGGTTCTTTCTGTGGGAATTGCGAACTGGGTCGTTGTTAGAATGGACGAACAATCGCAAAAGAGGAAGCTTCGGGACGTGGATTGCGAGCAGTCGTCTTCGAGCGGCGATCCGGTTCTGTGCGCGAACGACTGCGGTTTCTTCGGGAACCCAAGTACCAATGACCTGTGTTCTAGATGTTACTACGAGCATCTACTGAAGCAACCGAAGGATGCTGTGGATTCGACGGCAGCTGGGTCGGAAGGAGCTGGCGTCGGCGGTGGCGATGCTGGGGATGGTTCTGGTTGTGTCGAGGGGGCACCGGCCAAAGATGTAGTTAACTGGGCTGAGGCGGCAGCTGTTCCGGAGAAGCAGGAGACGAGGCCGGTTGATCATTCCGGTCAGCCTTCTTCGAGCAATCCGGTTCTTTGTGCGAATAGTTGTGGATTCTTTGGGAATCCTACCACCAATAACCTCTGCTCCAAATGTCACTGTGAGTATCTTCTGAAGCAATCAAAGGAGTCTAGTGGTTCTGCTGCTGCGGCAGAAGACACCATGGATGTTGGGGCTGTGGATGGTTCTAGTCATGCCAAGGAGACACCGGTGGCAGCCATGGCTAATCGAGTGGAACAGGTGGCAGCATTGGAGAATCAGGAGATGAGGCCTGTGAATCGGTGTGGTTTCTGTAGGAAGCGGGTCGGCCTGACAGGTTTCAAGTGCAAGTGTGGGGAGACGTTCTGCTCTGTCCATCGATATTCCGAAAAGCATGACTGCGTGTTTAATTACAAGAGTGCAGGCAGGGATGCTATCGCTAAGGCAAACCCCGTTGTGAAGGCTGATAAGATTGATAAGATATGACGGGCATGGCAAGGTATTGCAGTGCCGTTAAGTGATACACCTGTCGCCTCCCGTGTGAGCTGAAGTCAATTTAGTCAACACATTAGGAATTGAAATCTATTTAATTTATGCATTAGGAAATAAGATATTATGTTCATGAGTATTTTCATGTCTTATGTATAGTTTGGTTTATTTTCTTGATGTCACAATGTATCCACCAGATAATTTCATTTTAAGTTTATGTGGTAGTGTTCTTTTCCTAAATTTAGCTCATGGTTTGCCGAGTTGTGAGGTTGCAAATTCTTGATACAAGTTTTCCAGTAGATTTAGATTTTTTATAATACATTTAGTGGAACCTTGGTAAGGATTGGGAAACATTGTAGGATTCTTGAAGTGTGTGTGACCATTTGAGTAAACTGAACTTCTTTAGCTGACGGCAGCTTGCTAATGTACTGCACCATACTTTTTCTTCTTTCCATGAAGTCTGCCAAAGTTTCGTGATTGCAAACTATGAATTCTTTTCCTAGAAAAATAATTTGGTTCACATTGTGATGAAGCTGGTGCTTTTGAGTATGTTCTCTATAGATATTTTTTCTTTCCTGTTTGAAGCATGCTTACTATATTTAGCTATTAAAGGCCAGTTGTAACTAAAAGCGTTGGTCTAGTAATTTAGATTCTTTGCTGCTCTGAAAGATTACTGTATTACAGAGGAAGTTGATTTGCGTCAGCATATGAGCTCGCTCCTTATTATCTGGACCTTACACAGTAGATGCTTTTTATATGATCTTATTTTAGGTTGAGTGGGTCACCTGCAGGGTTTCGTTGATTGCAGGAACCTTGGGAAGGATTGAGGGAGATTGTAGGATTCTTGAATTAACTGAAGTGTGTGTGACCGTTTGAGTAAACTGAACTTCTTTAGCTGATGGCAGCTTGCTAAATGTACTCCACTATACTTGTTCTTCTTTCCATGAAGTCTGCCACCATTTCATGATTGCAATCCATGGATTCTTTTCCTAGAAAATAATGTGGTTCACATTGTGATGAAGCTAGTGCTTTTCGGTATGTTCTCAATAGATGTTTTTTCTTTCCTGTTTGAAGCATGATTACTATATTTAGCTATCAAAGGTCAGTTGTAACTTAAAGCGTTGAGCTAGTAGTTTAGATGATTTTGCTGCTCAAGCGGTCAAAGATTACTGTATTATAGAGGAAGTTGATTTGTGGTGGCATATGAGCTTACTCCTTATTATCTGGCCTTCACACAGTAGTAGTTTATTATATGGTCTTATTTTAGGTTGAGTGGGTCATCAGCAGGATTTTGTTGATTACGGGAATTACCTTTCCATTTCTTTGACACAGTAAATTGCGCATGCTAGATTGAATTGCTTTCTGTGTGTCTACGTAGCTTGTCTCCCACTGTGTTCCAAAACCTAGGTGAATGTGGGAAACGGGGATCTTGATTCAGGGTCCTTACATGATAAGTAGAAATGGCTTCCTCTGTAGCATTTCAGCAATGACTTCGATTTGCTCCCTTGTAAGGGTTAAGGGCCTTCACTTCTAGATTTTCGATTGTATTCTTTGAATGTGCTCGTGTTTGAGTTTTGGGAAAATCAACCCACTTCAAGATGTTTTCCTGCATTGAAGAAAAGTCATGATCATTGTGCCGGGACCAAGAATCAGGGGCCTGAGTCAGTGGGTGCAAGTTGGAGGACGAAAATTTGTTGCCTGCCTTTTTTATTGGAACCCCAAAAGGAGACCTTTTTCAAGTTCTTCTTACGGTTTTTTAGTAGGATACGTTGAATAATGCCGATTTAAAACACAGTGAATGGACGTTAAATGTTTTATCAGTCTCCGAATATCAACTAGGTGGAGTCAGGACAGAAGTGGTTGAACTGCAAATGTTGAATATTGCAGCAAAGATTGAGGTCCGATTGATTTATACGATACGAATGAAGCATTTGAATGTCACTTTCAGAGGTTTAGGCGAAACCGAACCGGCTCATGATGATTTGGTACACAGGGTTGTCTGTAACGCTCATAGTCAGCTTTAATCCTGTGGAAAACTAATTCGAAGTCCGTTCATGTTCTTCTATAACCAAGCGCTTCAAGGTTTGGGCACTGTCCTGGATGTAAATTTACAAACATCTGCAACTAAACAGAGACCGCTCTAATAATATGGTGCATGCAATTCGACATTCTTCGCAGGTTGAAGACAAAAGTAGTAGCATTTAAGATGGATTACCGATGAGGAATGCCATATCTGGTGGCATTGTAAGCTTTTCTTAAGTTGAGTCCTGATGAATATCTAGCACCTGGTAGCTATGGCTTCAAACGGGAGGTGGTTGGTCTTCTGCAACAACTAAAGATATAATTGGCTGAAAAATCCTCAGGATCTTTTACACCTTGTTGGGAAAATCTACATGTGATAAAATTATTCACAGAATAAAATTTTGGTCTCTCAAATTTTGCATCTCATATAATTGAATCTGGAACAACGTGAAGGTGGTGGGCAGTTAAAATTTAGCTCATCGGTGTGTATCAACCTTAATCAACGGTTTTGGCGGCACATTATTTGCATCGCCCTTAGCCAAACATGTTACATTTCTGCGACTGATGGCCAGAAATGGTTACGCCCGAAATGGTTACACGGTTATGTACGCAGTGGCTCAAGGCAAATTAATAAAAATCCACACTAGATTGGCAAATGGCCCGTAGGAAATGAGAGCAATGAACGTAAACAAGCTATTCATCAGTCCAGAAACCTTCTGTTTTTCCTTTTTCCCTCTAGCCATTCACTATTTGGCACAGCTAAAGCATTCATTTTCAAAACCTGCATAAGCGGGCTAAGAACATATGAAACAGTTGCACCAATTCAATGGGGGCAATCTCCCTTAACACTTGCTCTATCTTCCGCTACGAATAGTTGATGCAGATTTCTGGGCAAACCTCATGTGGATAACAAAGCATGAAGACCAGAACTGTTCAATATGAACGATGTTGACCCCAACGTGAGTGCCAAACCGACTTTCAGCTTGTTGAATCTTTCTTGGGATGTGGAGGTGGTGGAGGATGTCTTTGAGAAAGGAACCGCTTAGTGCTCTCCAGGACGCCAAAGAATATCGACCCACCAATGCCAATCCATAGTACCCTCGGCTCAATTCCCTGAATTATACAGGAACTCAGAGAGGAGGGAACATTAAGAAAAAGGGAAAGGTTATATGACAACCTTCAAAATACCACGTGTTCTGCAGTTCATGAGATAACAATGTTGATAACTACAACAGCGATCAAGTTTTTTTTCCTGCTAGGTAAACTCTACTTCATGGACGCTCGTATGAGGCTATGCCATTGTGCTATCTTGTACTAATCCTGACATTGAGCTCTTCCTTCAAATTATCCGCCACGTCATAAATGCATTGCACAACAAGTGCCTTGGAGTAGAAAGTTTGGTGTAAGATATTCGTGAAAATCAAGGCCGGTTTCTCCATGTACAGGGTTATTTATACCAAGAAACTGTTTGCATGTCATACATTAACAAATCGGTAAAAAGTAAACATATTGTGATTATGCACTACTTCTACCATTAATAAGTGCTCCATTTCATTTAAAATTGATTCTTTGAGAATTGAGAACTTGTTGTTTTTCAATTATTATATGAGGCAGAAAACAGAGTGGAAACACACTAATGATGGAGCAATCAGAGAAAAACAGATGGTCATACTCAACGTCTAGCTCAAAAATGTGCAAGCGCACATGTGAGCGAGAGAGAGAGAGAGACCTTGAGAAGAGCTGAGGGACCCTCTTCCCTCACAATAGTTTGGACACAATCGAATACCCCTCGGTACTGGTTTGCTGGTCCCTGCATGGATCAGAGTGAATCACTCAATTATCATAGACAGATACAAACTTCGTGTGGCCACTGATAGCCTATACTCATAAGAGGAGAAAAACTAAGAAGATCGTGATAAGGTGGAAGTTAGAGGCAGCTTCTTAGTACCTGAGTCATTAGCCTTGTCTTGATTACATCAAGTGGAGTGGTTATTGCTCCAGTTAGTGCTCCTGCAAAACATAACATCCACCTAAAGAATGGTATAAATCATTTGATGCATATTTGAGCAGTTCATTCATTTTACTCCAACAAATTTGCATACAGTCTGAAGGCATGAAATTTCTAACTATTGGACAAGAACCCGATTCTTTTGGGATTTTCCTGGGTACTATAACTATGCATTTGAGAAACTGAGCAGTGAACTATGGGAAAAAATTCTAGGGCCTCTAAAAATTCTCTGATCTTACAAATTAACAAATATAAAGCATTACACACAGTTCAAAATTGGTGAACACCTTAAATACATTGTTCAAAAAAGTGTAGGGGTGAATAAGTATCAACAATAATTACCCTTCAGATTAAGCTGCACCAGAGAGGCAAGCTAACTTAAGTTAAATTCATAAATATTATTGATAAATCAACTGTACAAAAGGAAGTGAAAGCTCAGGGACAGTACTAGGCAGACAAAGAAAAAGGCATCAACTTTAGTGGCTCGGCAAGTGACTACAGATTTGTGACTATTCTAAAAGCACATAATGACATCAACCACCAGCTTTAACTCAATGAGGGGGGTGAGCTATATGCATACACTAAGCCTTATTCCTAATGCAGCAGATGCAGCAAAACTGTTTACCTGTTCAGACCAGTGTAAGAAAGCTGTAGGAATACCCAAACACATATCACATGCCATGCAGGAATTAATTGGGCAGTTAATAAACAATTCTCTTCAAGCTTGATGGAATCATTTTTCGCAGTGTGCTGCAAAATTTCATATAACACAATCCTATCCGATCATATCGTTGTAATTGGCAAATTGCCCCAATTGAGAGACTTTGAAGACAAAATGGATGTGAAAAGAGAACGCAAAATCTCACCTGTATGCTAATTTAAGAAGTAAAGTCTGGAACCAAAATATTCACCAACCTTTATGCCATGGCAAATTAGGAAATTACGCATCTAATAGCTGTCGTATTATCTTCATTATTCAAGGGTGAGGTTAAGGGTCATAGATAAGTTACGAGCATATAGCAACATGCATAGGTTTAGGGAGCATGTTGTTCCTAAGTCTATACTGTGGACTTAGTGAACTAACTAAAAATAAACCATTGTGGCAATTGGAACTTTTTGGTGAAACCTTCACCTATGGATGGAAATGGAAATAAAGTAGTGCACACCACCTCTTCAGTCTTTGGCAGTTACTGGTTCCTTGAACTGAACTTTCACATTTTATGTGCATGGAGCAATTGCGAAAAAGCTTATTGATGCAGTACAGAATCAATGAACCACAGAGTCATCAGAATTAACAGCAATAAATAAATAGTTAGAAACAAATATTGCACCAACATCTGCAAAAGCACCAATAAGTACCTGCAAAAGCTCCAATTGCAGCATTCTCTGGATCATTCAGCTCTCTACGTGCCTGTTTGGGAAACAATGAAAGAATTTTTAATCTCTTTTGAAAGGCAAGAACGGCTAAAGTAGGCACACACGACAACATTACTTTGCAAAAGTGCTTGCTCTGAACGATGCAATAGCCATATTTAATCAGTTCAAAAGGTGGTCCCATGGTGAAAAAATTCTATGAAGAAAACAGATGTCAATAATTTACTTGTTAAAAAGACATAATTGGGATGCTTACTGCCGCTTTATAACCAAGCCGAAGCTGCTCATAGATGCAGAATTGGATTGCATCAAATGGCAAATCCCGCAACAAAAACGATCCATATCCCTAGAAAGAATGAGATCGAAACATCTGCTGAGTGAAGCTGACGTTACAGAAAGCGCTGATGTATACATTCTTTCGGCGGCAGTGCTTATATGATTGTGAAACAAAAGAAAACAATGTCTAATACTCATAAAAAGAAGATCCTAATATTAAACTTAATCTTAAAATAGCAGTTTCTTTAGGTTTTGTCTTTTTTCCTCATACCGCATAAAGACCTTTAACACCTTCTTTAGAGACAATAAGGCGGACAGCATCAGGGGCAGAATTAAACTGCCTTGTCTGCATTCTTTGCTTAACAACCTGGAGAGTGTTCAGATACAAAGCAAGTTGGTTTTCTTAGGATGAAAGAAAAGGAAATGAAATGGAAAAATTTGTGCCGGCAGAACAACTCGACCTCTGTCGGAACACGAATAAGAGAAGCAGCCACTCCTCCTAAGGCACCAGCAGCCTACAAAATGCTCAATAAACTTCAGGAAAGTCGATATTCTCAAAATGCAGCAGATTTAGACAAGCAGCCCAATTTATATATGATTCCTATCACATAGCAAAAACAAGAGGAAAGAAAACCATGATATAAGGGTATGCCTACTTGAGACATAATCCTCCTCATGATATTAAAAACTTACTATGCCATCAAATAAGCCATCCATAGCCAAGCTTGACCTTATCTTGACCGAAGGCTTTACCACTGAGCTACATTTTTTTGAATTTTAATTATGAAGGTGATTACACAAAATCTGCTAGCTGTAATTTGCTCCACTTGTTGGATCCATCGATCCTCAATCCAGTACTATAGTGCAATGACTAAACACCAAATATATCGCACTCAGGAGCTCATTCTGAAGAACCCTTAATGCTAGTTGGATAACGGGATTTATTCAAATCATAATTTGAACAACTATGTCGATTGGATTTAACCACATTGCCATCTCTTTTCAATCAAATACAACTAAGCCAGTTAAGTTCAATTCAATGCACACGTTGCTTTACCAGAGAAAGCATTCGCCAGAGGAAATATGTAAGGATTCCTTACCAAATGAGCAAGAGCACTGAAATTCTCAGGAAATGTCCTTAGCAGTTTTTGCTTTGTGGGCTCATAAACACCGACAAATAGAGCGGAAGCCCTGAGAGGAGAGTGACCCTTGTCATGTAACTAATAGAACCATTTGCCGTGTTAGAGAGAAAAACATATTGAAGAACTGATCCACAAAGAACATAATAGATGCATGATTTATTCCTAGTATTTTTATCTGGGTATAATGTCCCACTTGTCTGCCCACAAAGAAATACGAAATTCTATAAGGTAAACGAATCGAGATTGTTTGACCTAGCAGAAAAACCTAAAGCTGCACAAAGGAATAGTTGATTCACACATTATTTGCAGCCAATAAATAAGTTTTGCATCTTAAAAAAGGAGCTTACGGTAATACGCCAGCAAGATTTCCCGCCAACCCAGAATATAAGCCTTGAAAATTAATTTTTCCTCCACCACGAACTGCCTACAGTAAATCAAAAGATAAATTCAGCAACTCCATGATGAAATTTGAGCAAAATACACAAAATTCACTCATTGATGCAAGGTGGATAATTGCCAAGAACAGATTTATTCAGTTTCATGCATTTTATCTATGGCGTCAGTGACTTCTCTCTTGATGCTGTCTCAGCTTTTAATGGATTGATCTTAACATAGAAGGAAGACCACCCACCAGTCCATGGGTACTTCAACAACTAAAGGAATGATAAGGGCTTACTGAACGATTGTCCCAAAGGAAGATGGTTATCTGATTAATGAGGCTTCAATACTACGTTAGAGAACTGAAAAAAGCTCATTGCTGAATGAGAAAGAACTTCGGAGACTTCAACATATAAATTATCAAAGAGAAAGATGGAATTTGGCAATTAACATCAACACAGGTGGGGCGAAATCTCTCAATGATAGTCTTGTAGAGACCAAAAAGAACAATGATCCAAGTTATACAAATTGAGAAATTGCAGTTCCCACATGTTAACATCCAGAGAAGGAAACAATAGCTGATTTTGGACGAAAGTACCATCAGAGTATGCAAGTGGGATTCCCTTTGTGTCTCTCAAGGGAAAAGGTTTTTAAAGGCTTTTGAGGGCATATCAGTAACATGCTTGACATAGTTGGAGAACAGTGTTCTATAGTATTAAACTCTTTCTTTCATTTTTATTTTATGCAAGGGAATTGTTATGCTTATACTACTGATCTTTTCCATGTTTTTTTCTTCTCAAACTTTTGAAATCAGTGCATAAGAAAGTAGTGGATATCGGTTACCGCTGTATAAACAGTACCAATTTTTATAGGAAACCTGCCTGCAGCCTTGTCTTTATTGTGTCAATGGGGTATAAGGCTGTTTCAACAACAACACCAGCCGTACCTCCTGCAATAACTCCATCTGCAGATTGCAGCAAACGTGGGAGAATAGATTATACCGTGTAACATCACATGCAACACCGGCACCAGTTCACATGCAGAGCAAGTGCTGTAACAAAAGGGAAAAAGTAATGTCTCCAAAAATCAAACAGAGGAAACAAAAAAAACTGGTTCCCAAAAACCCGAGAATGAGTAAAGATGTAAATATATCAGATGGCTCATCTTTTCATATCCTTTCCCAGCCAAGAATTGCCATGATTGTTTCCCATTCTCTTGACTAAGACTATGGAAAGACAATCACCAAGAATGATGGACTCCCCTCCCTCCCCGTATGCTTAATGCTAGTCTTTCATCAATATTTCCTCTATGCTTTTGAGGATTCTGTGCTATAGACGTAGACTTTGCTTCAGATGCCAATAATCTCTGAATTGGGTATAACTTGGAGACAGGATAATTACAAACTCAAATCAATTAGATGGAGCACAGAAATGTAACTCACTAAATGATAGCCCAAGATACAGTCACTGGAAGCATACCCAGGTTGATATTTTCCAACTTACCAAACAAAGCACGGAAAAAGTCGAAGGGCTTTTCTTCTCCTGTGCTAACTGAAGCAAAGAACTTTGTTGCATCCAGCTGAAAGTTCTGAGGTTTTATCATGAGCATATCTGCGGAGAACATCAATTCTTTGACAAGATAATCAACAGAATATGACAAAAAAGTACAGAAACATCGAATACATATATCTCCACATCAGTCAGGGCACTGTTAGAAAACAAGATCACATTCTTTCTTAATCTGCATCAGCAATCATAGCATTTTAAGAGCAAAAAATGTTTAGACATATGCATCCACCAACAATATGCAAAATTAATAAATCTCTATTCAACACAGACAACCAAGCACAATCAAATTCACAAATAAGTCAAAGCAAATGTTTCCGTCCTCTTTGTTCTTTGATTCCTCCAGCAAAGATTTATATGAATTGGGATCCAAATGGGTTGATCCTATGGCATCTAATCGACAACCTATCTCACAATACAGAAACTAAAACAAATTCCTTTTCCTGGGGCGATTCCCTGCATTCCCATGTACCGACATCACAGAAAGCAAGCGCAAAACCACCAAGAATACGAAAGACAAAAAACAAAAGAGATGAATCCACCTGAAGGCGCTTGCGAAGCTCTCTTCGCGTCGAATGCCAGCGCTAGAGGACCCATCTTTCACTGACTACAACTCAACTGCACACAAAAAAATCACCATCAGCCACCTAAAGATATCCCGAAAATTTACAAAACCCACCAAGCTGATTCCACGCAGTAATTCATCACAACTGAAGTTCAAGCAAAACCTCGGACAAGAGGTGATGAAAAGCTAGGGAATCGCGAACTGGGAAAGAGGAGAATTCATCAAGTTTTATACAACGAGAAACGTAAGAGAGATGGCGGAATGGAATGCGGGATGCGTGTACACGAGTGTACAACGTTGTTGTCGGAAGTGTAGAGTGAGAAAGAGAGGATTACCAGAGAGAGAGAGAGAGAGAGAGAGAAGAAGAAGCGTGCTGTCTTTGGAGACGTCGAGGGAAGGAGATAGACCGTTTCTTGTCTGGACTGCGCGCCACCGGCTGGAGCGGCAGATACACTCCACTGCAGCAGTACAGCGTGAGCTTGAGAGAGATGGCATTTTGGTTATTATTCACCTTCTTTTTCTTCTTTTTTTTCTTTTTTTTTTCCTATTGGTTGGTTATTATTATTTATTTACATGCCATATATTTATATTATATAGTATTTTTGGCCTGTTGTTCAGGAATATTAGGAGGACGCTTTACAAGATGCCCATGTGATGAAAGATTCTAGGACCAGATGAAAATGGAAGTCAACGGTTAAAATGGAAACAATTGGTGTTTGCTATTAGAGACATATCTTTTTCCTCCAAAATGGAAACAAAAATCAACCAAAACATCATAGCAATTGGAGATTCAATATCATAGCAAGTGAATCCAAAATTTAAGAATTGCTAAAAAATTTCCTAAAAAATAATGTCATATGAGATTAAAAGGGAAGAAGGTGTAAAGAGAATTTCAATGCCCATTTTGTAATTTTTTTTTAATGTGAAAAGCTCAAAGAAAATCACAAATGAGTGATCTTTAACTACATAAATCTACTAATTTAGTTGGGCAGAAAACCCACAATGTTAAGATTGGTGAGATTGAAGTTTAATTTTCAATTAGTTTAGTCCAAACTAATTATGCATTCATAAGACATCATAAACAAAAGTCTACTCACTTCTCATATGCCTTTTGTGATTCAAAAAGATGATGAATAAAAGTTTACAACTCTAAATAAAGTGACATGAGGATGAAGGGCTAAGATGATATGGTTCTCAGAGCAAAGGTGGCAATTGCATATATAAACCGTTGAAAGAGACCGTAATAATAAGACTAGTTTTCTTTGAACATGTTGCAAAATGGACAATATAATATATTAAATAGCAAAATAAGGTATTTCTGTCTGGTTAACTGAAAAAAAAAAATTATTATTAACCAAAATGAGAGTAAAAATAATCTTATCCAAACTCATATCCTATTACGATCCAATAAAATCTCTAATGAACTTTGAGGTACATACTGCCCTTTAAGATCAACGCATGATTACATTGCAGGTTAGAAGTTCTCAAACTAAAACCATTATTGCATTGTCATTAAATGTCTTTTGTAGACTATTCACTTTCGATTGAGGAAGAGGACGAGATACTTGGAACTGAGGAAGAAAACAAGAGACTTTCCAAGTTCTAAATTGACTTTGCTTACGAAACCCCTTTTCCATGTAATACCTACAATGATTTCGACAATGACCTAATTGATTATCGAAACGATTCCTTTGCGGGACACGACAAAAGGTTATTGAGCCCCGCTTATAATTGGTAAGAGTTGTCACACACACATTAACATCCGAACGAAGTTAGGCAAACTGGGCGGCGACGTGCTCGTGTTTCTTCTTCATATTTATTCTTTTTCATATTTCTTCTTCTAAATTATTTCAGGGAAAATTTCAAAAACAGACTCAAAATACTTTTATTTTTTTAAAATAAAGATTTGAAGTGAACATTGTTTTAAATAAGAATTTGCATTGTCATCATTTCTTTAAATAAACGCTTGAAGTGAATTTTGTTTCAAATAAAAACTTGAATTAATAGTATGCCTGTTTCAAAAAAGGGGTTTGAAATTACTATGTTTTTTTTTTTTGTAAAAGTAAGTAATTGTATTGAAATAACTATGTTTGTTTCAAATAAATGCCTAAATTTTTAGGGATCAATGGTATTTTTGTTATTTATCATTTTTTTCTTCATTTTTTCTTTCTTCTTTTTCTTGGTTCTCCTTCTTCCTCTTCGTCGGTGGTCAACTAGCCACCAGCGATGCCCACAAAGGGCTAAGCGAGGGCCACCCATGCTAGCCACAAGTGAGAGATGGCCTTGCCTTAGTGAGGTGACCGCCCCTCGTGACCATCCGCGAGGTCGGCCCTTACTAGCCCTGGCCAAGGTCGACCAGGGCTTTCTGAGCCCTCGTCACCTTATGCTAGTGGTCGCTGAAACATAAAAAAATAAGAAAAGAGAAGAAAGAATAAAATTTGGACGAAAACGCCATTGAATGATCAAAAAATTTAGCCAACTAACGACTGGTGATGTCATGCTCTTATTTAAAATAATCATAGCCATTTCAAGCTCTTATTTGAAATAATTAATGCTATTTTAGATCATTATTTGAAATAATTTTCAATTCATGCCTTTATTTGAGAAAAATGGAACTCTTTTGGGCCTCTTATTTTGAAATTTTCTCATTATTTTATCGCATCCTAACAACCGCATGTCATGTTAGATTTCGATCAAGTGACACAATTTAAAGGTATCCCTTAACTCCGGATGACGAGAAAGACTTGATTGTCCAAAATTGAGATGTTCAACAAGCTCAAATGCAAAAAGAGAAACAAGGAAGTTATATAACATCAACACTAGTCCTAAGGTCCAAACGTAATTTCTTGCAAAGTGCGCAAAGGTGCGAACTTTATAGCTCCAAGCTAAAGCTCGCCTCTTCTTCCCGTCTCTCTCTCCGATACATCCCGTCCGCCGCCGCGTCCGGCGCTCCGATCGACGGCAGCCGTGAACCGCCGCATTCCGAATCGGGATCCCCCGTGCCGCGGCCGGTCGCCGATCTTCCTACCGAGCTCGAACCGTGGGATTCGTCTGAAGAAGCAGGAGCCGAAGCCGCCGCCCGCCGCCGCCCGCCGCCGCTCGCGCGGATGTGATCGGGTGAGGGATTCGGTCGCTCGGCTCGAACCCTAGAGAGGAGCGGGGAAATGTCGGCGTGGGCGTAGACAAATTCGGGTCGCTGGTTTACGTTGTTGCTGTCCCTGGTTGTTGTTCCATTGCCATCGCTCTGGTCTGGCCCTCTTCCTTTTTGCCTGATTGCTTGCTTGGTTTGCTTGCTTGATTCTTGTTGTCCCGTCGCCATCGACGCTTGTCGGCTGATGTGTGAAGCTCAAGCATAGAAGAATCCTCCCCCATCCTTAACCGACTCGGTTCCGTTCAGTCCGATCACTGCGGAATTCTTGTTGGATTAGAGGAATACGGAATTGCAAACGAGAGCAAAGCTCGAAAGGAGAGATTTTGCGTCGATTCGATCGGAACCGATTAGCCCCCCCGGTGGTGGTGATGATCGGGGCTGTGCAGCTGGGGGTTCTGGCTGCATGCGTGGTGCTGTTTGTGCCGATGGGAATGGCGGGCTGGCACCTGAGCCGCAACAAGATGCTGTTCTTCAGCGGGGCCCTCTTCATCACCCTCGCCGTGGGCGTCCACTTGTCCCCTTACTTCCCGTCGATCTCCCACTTCCTGATATCTCCCTCCGGCACGGTGGTTTTGGGCGATGCCCGCGGTTCTTGTCTCTCTCTCTTGCACGACGTTGTCTGGGATGTGAAGCCGGCCAGACTTAAGCGACCCGTGAGCTATGCAGATGGCTATACGAATGGCAGCAGCAAGAGCTCTGCCTACGATCGTGAGTTGTCGTGGAGCTGGGCAAGATTGAATTCCGTCCTCGAATGTGATTTTCAGAAACTGCAGTCTTCTGATGCTTCGGATCTACTTAATGGGTCATGGGTTGTTGTGGCTGGGGACTCGCAAGCGCGTTTGGTCGTGCTGTCTCTGTTGAATTTGGTTTTGGACTCGGATCAGATGGAATCTGTCAGAGGTGATTTGTTCAAGAGGCACAGCGATTACAGGATCATGATTTCTGGAATTGGGTTGAAGTTGGATTTCATTTGGGCTCCTTATGTTTCTAACTTAACTGATTTGATGTTAAGGTTCAGGCAAAATGTGAACTTTCCAGATGTTCTTATAATGGGTTCTGGATTGTGGCATATGCTTCATGTGAGCAATGCCTCTGATTATGGTGTTTCACTACAGATGTTGAGTAGTTCTCTTGTATCAGCATTACCATTTTCGCGGGAATTGGGCAACGATGGACCCGTAACAGGGTCTGCGCCAATTAGATCGCAACATTTGTTTTGGCTTGGGATACCGAATTTGATAAACTCGATGCTAAACACAGAAGAAAAGAGGGAAAAGATGAATGACCGAGCTTTCTATTCATACAATATGGAGCTCCATAAGAGTAGGATACTGCGGCAAGCGGGAGGCCATTTCTTGCTGCTGGACATTCATTCATTAACCCAGAGTTGTGGACCTCAGTGCACAGAGGATGGGATGCATTATGATGGAGCTGTCTATAATGCTGCTGTACAGATTGTCCTCAATGCACTGCTTATTGAATCCAATCAAAAGCTCTGAATGAAAAGTTTGGTATTTTTTGCGTAAGCAATCCATAGGCAAAACTGACCATGATGATTTGAACTCCCACAAAGCAGCCATCTTCCTCCCAAGAAGAGTTTGTACTTTTTTTGTAGTTAGTTTGATCATTGCGATTGCATTTCTGTTGATTAACAATATGTCATTGCCAATCAAGCAAATAGAAAAGTTATTATTCTTTTGTTCCCTTAATTTTGTATCTTTAATTTCGGTGGAGCACTTCACTATGTTACACTAAGTACTTACTAGTATTGGCTATAGTCATCTTTAATTGATTTGGAATCCTTTTGTCTACATTTCTGCTGCTACTCTTCCCATCTTTCATCAGTAGTCAATTTGTATATGTTAAGATCACTTGCTGATAAATACTTGGTGACAATTGTTCAACATGTGGCTTCTGTTACTTGTTTCGACAGAGCCTATGAAATGTATTTATATGCAATCGGTTTGTTCTTCTATCTTGTTAGCCATTACATAACATTGCTTGATCGTTTGAGTTTGCTCATTGAGCAGTGGGACATCCGTTCTTTATCTATGCATGTACTATCGTTTACTTGTATAAAAGATGGCAGTGGGAGGAGCACATGGGGTAACTGATCGATATGGATGGTGACTAGCATATTGGTAGGAATAATCCCAAGGGTGACAGTGATGAGGTAATTGCTATTTGGTGCATTTCTCGATATTCTTTTCCCACATAATTTAGCTGATCTCAGTTACCGAGGTTGATTTTTAGCTCTTCTATTGATAAGGGATAAGTATTTGGTGACAAGCTTTCTAGATATAGCTTCGACTATTTAAATCAAAGCAGCCTAAGTTATTTGTTGGGTGAACGGTATCAGAACACTTGGGTGAATTCAAAACAGCCGTTGTTTTTTTGGAGAGGAACTCTTTGGTCTTTGACATCATGATTGAGCTGTCCACAATGTTGTTGTGTTCTTAATTTTTATGTCCTTTGTGCTCTAATTAATTATATTTATTTAGAGCTTTGAATGGATAAATATTTTAAAACTTGCCTCGAGTCCCTAAAAGAACCTAGTTCATGGTTCAATGCATAAACTACTGGTCTTCAAACTGCTCAAAGATTGAATTCATCATGGCATCAAATTTGGCCATAAAAACTGCCTGACCATTTTGACATTGCTGCCTGTGTTATCATCTTCTGTGATATATGCTTGCAATGGAAGTTCACTAGTTTTCTTCCATGCAGGAAAGTAATTCGCATGTTTGATGAAAGTTATTTCTATTGCTTCTCTTTGGACAGTGGCTGTAGCCTGCAGTGTTCGGCTCATAATAGTTTACGCCTTGTTGCTTTCAAATAAACTATACCGCATCAAATAAGAAGAGCAAGCAAGTGTGTGCTGTCAATTAATGGTTAGACTTCAAAAGGTTATCTCAAGGTTATCTCAGACGTTTGAGTCATTAGAGGGCTTAGAATAGTTGATGTAACAAATCAGATGAAGGCTGTGTGTCATGCATTGGCAATTGAGAGTATGATGCAAGTTATATGAATTAACTTTATTCGAGAGATCTACCTAATGCACCTTGCTTTTTTTAAAATTTAAATAAAATATGTGGGGATCACTGCAGTTTGCTTTTCATTAGAATTCAGTTGACAACATGTTCATGTTGCATTTGAGTGCAATCAGGTAATCAATTTCTGTTCCCTCTTGTTTTCTGGCCTGCCATTTTGAGTTAACATTACTTTTGAGGATGTTTTAGTATTCTTTATGGGCCTTTTGTCTTACATTGTCTTCTGCTAGTTTTGGTTTCTCATGCAGATGGAGTAATCATTTTAAACAGTTTAGTGGCCTCTTGTCCTTTGGTCAAAAACCATTAGCAAGGACTGTTGGACTGACATAAGTGAATGCGAGTAGCACCAGGCAGAAACTGTCATCTGCTGGTTGATTTCATCGGTCCCTGTTTCCAAGCTGCATGACCTCTTAGGCACCTGTTGATTGCCTCTTTAGGTTTAAATCACAAATCCCATTGCATGCTGATAATTTTGCAATGTAACTTTTATGGAAATCATATGGCCGAAACTGATTTTAGGTCTTAGCTGAAAATTCGAGTTCATACTTCAAAGGCAATTTTGAAAAAACAAAGTAATAGTTCAGGATTTTTCTCATAGGAATTTGCAGAAGCCAAGTTCTCATGGAGAAGCTAAGGCTAGTTGGGACAGGATATATTACTGCAAGATGACTAAGAAGCTTTAGAAGGGGGAGTTGATGAATTCTCAGTCCACTTGGAGAATGACACCCTTAGGTGCAAAGAAAAGGTCATGTGCAGACCTTTAAAGGAAGATCATTTTCTCATAGGAGTTTTGCAGAAGCCAAGTTCTCATGGAGAAGCTAAGGCTAGTCGGGACAGGATATATCACTGCAAGATGACTAAGAAGCTTTAGAATGGGGAATTGATGAATTCTCATTCTACTTGGAGGATGACACCCTTAGGAGCAAAGAAAAGGTCATCTGCAGACCTTTAAAAGGAAGATCATTTTCCCATAGAAGTTTTGCAGAAGCCAAGTTCTCATGGAGAAGCTAAGGCTAGTTGGAACAAGATATATTACTGCAAGATGACTAAGAAGCTTTAGAACGGGGAATTGATGAATTCTCATTCTATTTGGAGAGTGACACCCTTAGGACCAAAGAAAAGGTAATGTGCAGACCTTTGAAAGGAAGATTATTTTCTCATAGGAGTTTTGCGGAAGCCAAGTTCTCATGGAGAAGCTAAGGCTAGTTGGAACAAGATATATTACTGCAAGAAGACTAAGAAGCTTTAGAATGGGGAATTGATGAATTCTCATTCTACTTGGAGAATGACACGCTTGGCAGCCAAGAAAAGGTCATGCGCAGACCTTTAAAAGGAAGATCAATGACTTGTTTCATGCACAAAGCACTCGGAGAAGCATGCAAGGCAATGCACACATTACAGTAATTGAGGACTTAGCTTCTCTAGGATTGTCGCAGCCACTGCCCAATTCATGTGCTGGTCTATTCCCAAGTGCTACTTGGGTGGAAATTAGCATGGAAAGTATCGATGGCTTGCTGCAGTTTCATGGGAAGGATGCTAATTTTTAAGCCCGCCAATGCTGATTTTGTGGTTCTTTCTCATCCAGAATCAGCTGTTCAGGTGCCCGGTTTTCCATGAACTATGTTCCTAAAATGCACCGTATGTGCTCGTTCATCATAACTGAATAGTTATTCAGTTTTTCGAGTCGCTTTTGGCAGGCAGTTTGCTGGCTAATGGCTATAGAGAGTTAATTTGCACTTACTTACCACCTACTACGATGAAGTGAGAGCAAACCCAAGCTGTTAATAGGTGGCTTAAAACTTATCATGTGTATGATATGTGATCATTCACACAGGTGATTCTAGTGACTGTCTATGATTGAGTCCCTTCCTCTATGAATCGGCCTTGAACATTCACGTGTTCCTGGAGATGCACTCGTACCTTTGTGGAGCAGTTTTGTGTTGCAGCCTTTGATCTCACCTTCACGAGGGTCAAGCTAGAACAAAGCAGTTAGCTGCTGTACGGACGTCAGAGGGGCAGTTTGTTGTAGTAAATTTGGCTGATGCGGATCAAAACGATTGTGTGAAAGTGTCCGATATGTCAATGAGTAGGTTTTGAGGTTGACCTTTATAGGACATTGTCTTACTAATTGGGAAGCCGTAGTTCATACTCGCTCCTCTAATGGGTTTTTTTCGTATGATAATGGTAATAGTTAGTATTAAAAATGACCAAAAAAAAGAAAAAGAAAAAAGAAAAGCTTCCTAATTTGTGGAACAAGTGTATGGAAAACTGAAAAAATTGATAAAGAATGTCGAATTACACCAAAAATATTGGGAAAATATCACCAAAATCCAAAACTATGCCTAAAGTGACAAATTTATCCCGATTTTTTTTTTACATGAAAAATCCCAAATTTTGCAAACTATGACACATTTACCCCACCATGAGCATTTTTGTCCTATTATTTTATTTTATTTTATTTTTTTTTTCATTTTTTTTTCTTCTCTCTTCCCTTCATTGGCCATGGCAAAGTTGGCAAAGGGAAGGTGGCGTCCGGCGAGTGTTGCCCTCGCCGGCGTCGGGGGAGGGCCGCCCCCGCCGAGGCCCTTGCCTAACCCAGCCAACGGTGGCCCTCGCTCGACGCAGGCGAGGGGCTGATGAGGGCTGCCCTCGCTCGACGTCGATGAGGGCCTGGCGAGGGGTGCCCTCGTCGGTGAGGGCAAGGGTGGCCCAGTCGAGGGCCACCCTCGCCCAACGCCAACTTCCAGCCACTATGGAGGGAAGAGAGAAAAAGAAAAAAAAAAGCCCTATAGTTTAGGGTAAATATGTTACAAGGATAGAAGTTCAGGGTTTTTTGTGTCACGAAAAAAAGTTTGGAGTAAATTTGTCACTGTAGGCAAAATATGAGGTTTTTTGTGTTCTTTTCCCGAAAATATTTGCGAGGATCAAATTAAGAGGTGATACTAGATGGAGTTATGGAGATTGATAGGGAAAAGTAATATTAAAAGGTTAGAGCTTTTAACAGGGAAAAGTAATATTAAAGGTCAGAGCTTTTAATACTAACGGCATGCATATAATTTTCACATTAAAGCAAAGAATAGAGCTTGGACTCTTACTATATTCTAGGGCAATATTTTTTGTAATTATAATGTAGAAACTTGTAACTATGATACTAATAGTGAAGAGATTATCTAGTGCAGCATTGTGATTTTCCCTTTTCTGATTTTGAAAGGGTTTTTCCTGTAATAATTTGCTTATTTTCTTCTATTTTTTTCTTCAAAGATTTGCGTTCTAAAAAATTGGTATCAAAGTTAGCAAAATGGTGGGAGCAAAAAAATATGAACAAAGGGAAAGGTTTGATGGCAAGAACCTTGGTTTATGGAAGATGTAGATTGAGGATCTGTTGTGCTGTATGAGAGAACTTGCGTTAGCATCTGTTGGGAGAGAAACTAGATTCGATCAAGCAAGGAAAGTAGAAATTGTTGGAACCGCAAGCTTTTGGTATGATTCGTCTCGCATTGGCGCAGAATGTTGCCTTTGACAGTGGCAATTAGAACCCTTCTACATCAAATAAAATATTTTGATGCGTCGTCCTTTCAATATGAAGATAGATGGTGCTCTTGTGACAAATCACATAGATGAATTCAATGTGATCGCGACTCAATTAAGCTTGTTGGAAATCAAATTTGATGATGAGGTAAAAACTTGACTTTTGTCTTCTTCTCTACTTGAAAGTTGGAGTGCAATTATGATTGAAGTGAGTAGTTCATCCGGTTAAAAAGTTTTTTCATTCTTAGCAAAAGTATTCGCAGAAGAGAATCGAATGAATTTTTGTATGCTGCTTTAAATACAGAAGGTAAAGGGAGAAGCAATCAATAAGGCTGGAATCAATTCTATGGTAGATCGGAGTCCAAAGGAAGAAGAATATGAAGACCTTGCGGTGAAATAATTTGTTGGAATTGCAAAAAGAAATGCCATATGAGATGAGATTTTGAGTCCTAAAGAAGAAAATTCAGTATCATGATCGAAATTAAGAAAAGAGAAAGTTGTGAATACAAGTCTTAAAGAGACATTTGGTAGTAGTGCTTTAATTTTGAACATTGACAGTCTGATTGAGTCTTGAATTCTAAACTCGAGTGTGTTGTTTCACTTTACTTCGTGTAAAAAATTAATAGTTGATATACCTAAACCCACTATAAGAAGATCCAATAGAATATCTAGACTTGTATAGAAGTATTTTCGGTCATTGCATTTTTCACTTTTGACTTGCGCTGGTGAGCTATAAAATATTTCAAAAATGATACAAGTTAAAATATTATGTTAAGTGGAAGTTAGCAATGCGAAATGAGTTGGATTCATTCAAGAAGAACATAACTTGAGTGTTGACTTAGTTACCAGATAGGAGAAAAGCATTGTAGAATAAGTGGGTATATCGGATTAAAAAGAATTTGATGGCAATAAGAAGTGCAAAGTAAGACTAGTAATAAAAGGTTTTTAGCCAAAAAAAGGAATTAATTATATATTTTTTCTCTTGTTGTGAAATTAACTTTAATCAAGCTAATGTTAAGTATTGTTGTTATTGAAAATTTACATCTAGAACAATTAATTGTAAAGAATTGCGTTCCTCTATGGTGACTTAGAAGAGAAAATCTAATTGGCAGAATTATAAAGATTTTTAGGTTCCTGAAAAGAAAGTTATGTCTGCAAGCTGAAAAAAAGCACATGTAGCTTGAAACAAGTTCCGAGATAGTGATATAATAAAATTTGACATCTTCATCTGCGGTAACTAATTCAGTAGGAGTGAAATGGATTATTGTTGTTACTACAAGAAATTGATGACTACTATATTATTTTGCTATTGTATGTGGATGATATGCCCACTATAGAATTTAGCATGAGGGAGATCAACATAATGAAGTGGCAGTTGTTAAAAGATTTTGAGATAAAGGACTTAGGAGTAGTGAATTAGATTCTTGGGATGAGGATCATGCTAGATAGATATGAAGGAATTCTAAAGTTATCTTAAGAAAAGTATATTGAAAGGTGTTGGATAGGTTTAGAGTTTAACATGCTAAGCCTAGACTCCTTTAGGAAGTCATTTCAACTCTTGAAGAAGTAGACGCCTAAGGTAGGTGAAGAGTCAGAGCATATAGCTAAAGTGTCTTATGCGTTAGGAAAAGTGCCAAAAAAGTTCAAAACCTTTTATCTTTGTGTCGATTTAGTCCTAAATCTTTTTTTTGATGCCGATTTAGTCTTAAACATTTTTATGTTGTGCCAATTCAGTCATTTCCGACCAATTTTGGCCGGATTTTGCTAACTGAATGCCGGCCGGCTAATGTGGCCTGATTGGCGCTGATATAGACAACTTTTAAATATATTTTAATATTTTTTCTTTTTTCTTTTTCTTTATTTTTCTCCTCTTCTTCCTCCAGCTGGTCGCCGAGGTCCGACGACCGGCCAGAGGTGACAGCTGGCGAGGTCGAGGTCGACCTCGCCACCACCTCGCTAGTGGCCACGAGGGCGGCCTTGTGCGAGGCGGCGAGGCTTGCCCTTGCCGGATCGGCGAGGGTCGAGCCTCGCCCGTGGTTGGCGAGGCTCGACCTCACCAAATCCAGCAAGGGCGAGCCTTGCCCGCCCGGCGCGAGGCCGCCCTCGAGGCCTGGGTGGCGAGCCTCGCCCTCGCTTGATTTGGCGACAAGTTGGGGTTCAAGTTGGACTCCGTCAACAACTCACTCTTCACCTTCTGCGAGCTCGTCTCCAGGGAGTCGTTCTTCTCTCCGAAGAAGGCGGGGTACCTTGCCGCGAGGTTGGAATCCGCGGTGAAAGCGAAGCTGCCCTCGCCGCCGCCGAGGCGAGTGGAGGAGCTCGATGGCTCGGGTCGAGGCGAGCTCAAGGATCGCCGTGAAGGAACTGGTGCTCTCCGGGGGCGGAGCCATCAAGTGCCGGAGATCCTCGGGGATCACCGACTCCAGTGCGGCGTTGGTGGATTCAGCTAGGGTTAGAGCTGTTGGCTCCATCAGGAATCAATTTCAGGAGTTGATCGAATCGAGCTAGTGGGGCTTGCCCTCGCCGGATTTGGCAAGGTCGAGCCTCACCAGTCATGGGCGAGGCTCGCCCTTGCCGAATCTGGTGAGGGCGAGCCTCGTCGCCCCGCGCGAGGCCGCCCTTGCAGTCATTGAGGTTCAAATGACCGGGCTGGAGGAAGAAGAGGAGAAAAATAAAGAAAAATAATAAATAATAAATAATAAAAATCAAAAAATATTAAATATTAAATATTAAAATATTATTAAAAGTTGTCCACGTCAGTGCCGATCAAGTCACGTTAGCCGGCCGACGTCCAATCAGCAAAATCCAACCAAAATTGGCGGGAAAGGACTGAATTGGCACAATGTAAAAATGTTTAGGACTAAATCGGCACAAAAACAAAATGTTTAGGACTTTTTTGACACTTTTCCCCTTATGCATTGGCTGTTGGTAGTTCAATGTATACGATGGTGTGTACCAGACTAGATATAACTCACACAGTGGGAATTGTGAGTATATGCATGACTAATCCAGGAATAAGGCATTGAGAAGCTATAAAGTGGCATTAAGATACCTGAGAGACTTCTATTTTTTTTTTTTAGGTTGAACCTAAGAGGTACTTTAGATATGTCATTATGTTTTATGAAAAATTGTGTAACTCTACAAGACTTTATAGATGTAGATCTTGGTGGTGACTTAAATACTATGAAGAGCACTCGGGTTGTATTTTTACTTTATGTGGCACTGCAATCGGTTCAATGTTTAGACCTCAGAAATGTGTGGCTCTTTCAATTATTGAAGTAGAGTATGTTGCTATTTTGAAGATGGCAAGGAGATAATTTGGTTGAAGAATTTTCTGAAGAAGATAAGCAAGGAGCAAGATAGTAGCGTTCTTTTCAGTGATGGGCAGAGTGCTATTTGTTTTGTAAAAAATCTGGTATTTCATTTAAGGACAAAGCATCTTGAGTTGAAGCATCATCATATTCATCAGCTGATGGATGATGGAACATTGTCATTGAAGAAGATTCATGAAGCAAAACTAAAGCTGCGTATTGCCTCCGTTGGTCTCCATATCTAGAGGAATTTTTTGGTTTGGGGGTGGGGGTGGGGGGGCGCACAACACCAAGAGAATTAGGTTCAAAGATGAGTGAAGACTTTGAAAGGTTATTGTTGTTTTGAAGATCAACCTTCAAGTAGGAGATTAATAGAGTTGTGGAATTTGACAATTGCCTTTCATGGAACATTTAATCTTTAGCTCCGGGCATTGGTAAGCTCTATCAACGTCTTTATTATTTCTAGGATATCTCTTAATGCTTTTCTTCTCACACAAAGATTTTCAAGAGCTAGATGGATCTCTTGCTAGATTTTTCCAAGAGTAGCTTCAACTACTCAATTCTACTTGATGTTGAGAGATTTCTAATGCCTGACGTATTTCATATAAAGCTCAGAGCTTTTATTGCAAACAACATACATGAAATTTTCATGTTAAAGCAAAAAGTAGAGTTTTTCTATGCTTCTAATGACATATATGTAATTTCCATGATAACTATGTATGTCTTGGACTCTTGCTATAAATTGAGGCAATATTTTTTGTAGTTATAATGCTGAAACTCGTAACTCCGATACTAATAGTGATAGGGAAAAGATTGCCTAGTATGGCGCCGTGATTTTTCTATTTCTAATTTTGGAAAGTTTTTTTAAGTAAAGATTTGCTTGTTTTCTTCTCTATTTTTCGTCTTCAAAGATTCGCATGGCTAACAATAAGTACAGCAATACTGGTCTGAGATACTATTTCTATTCGCCGTGGTTTTGTTTGGATTAATAGCTCTTCTGGCCTCTTATCATTCGCCTCGGCGTGGCATACTGTTAGAAGGAAAAAGGCTAGGGTTCATTGGGACTCCTTCGTTTGGAGCAATACTATCGCTCCGAGATACCAATTCAATCTCTGGCTTATTATTATGAACCGTCTTCCCACCCAGGCCTTGCTCTTGTCATACGGTAGGATTGGGAATGCGGTTTGTGCTTTTTGCAAGCTGACACCTGATTCAATTGATCATCTCATCACAACCACCTTTGCTTATTTCTGGGCGGCTAGATGTAATCTCCCTTAACCTAGTCTGAGAACCTCCGGTGGGCAATGAAGTTTCTTGTCGGTAAGGATTTCTATCATTCAATTTCCCACTTCGTTTGGTGCTCTCTGCCATATCATTTGGAAATTCAAGAACGAAATCCTGTTTAGAAATCATATTTTGGTGATTCCGGTCGTTAAAAATCATCTCATTAAAGTTGTCAAGGACAAAGCTTTAACATTCAAGAATGTCGATGACTATCCAAGAAACAAAAGATTACAACGCAACTGGGGGATTGATCCTTGCATCTTCTCTTCTACTCTTGCAAATCCTTTTTAGTCCTTAGAATGGAGGCCTTTGACTCCTCAGTCATATGCTGCTTCATAGGCTGCTAAACCCGTTCTTTGGATTGGTTGTGGTTCGACGTCAATTGACACTTCTACTTCGGGTTTCTGTTCTTTTGTTACTGTTTGGTAGTGTAGGTTTTGCTTGCCTTTTCCTTGTTCGCCGCCTTTTTGTGAGCGGTTTTTTGCATTCGGCTCCCTTCCACTCAAGTTGACTTGTTGTCTTCTTAAGTGCAAGTTTTGTGGAGCCGAATCTTGTGTATATTGTTGGTTAAGCTCAATATATTATTACCTTCTACCAAAAAAATAAAATAAAATAAGTACAGCAATAACTAGAGCAACGATGCCTTTCATTTTGATACCTTCCTTTTATTAGCACAAGCACAATGAACACCAATGCCAATGTGCATGTTAACTAACACTTCGATTCTATTCTGTTCTAATCATCCATTCCCACTCTTCCTCACCTAGTGTCGTCGAGAAAGAATTATATCCATGTCGCAGGCAGAGGAACCGAGGCGAGCGCCAGCCACTGTCACATGGTCTGAACACAAGTGTATCGAGTACATTCAACCTATCGATCACCTGAGGACGAATGATTAATGAAATGAGTGATGAATATAATCAAGAACAATCATCATAATGCAAAGAATAGTGAGGACGTTTCCTGCTTGTGCGATTTAACAAAGCGAGTTCACCCCCAGTGCACTATTAGATGTGCTTGGTATTGGGACGAAACTTGTTACTGATTACACGTTAGAAAGCTCCAAGCTATGCCGGCCAAAAGGACGGAGAGTATCACGAGCATTTTTTGCTCCACAAACGTTCTCGTTCTTCCTCTCCAGCGCAAACTTGTCCAACGTTTCGTTCGTTACAATGTTGTCTCTTCGCTCTCTCCGTTGCATTCATTCTCTGGAACCGGTTGCGCTCAGACCCTCTTCGAAACTCTCTCTCCTCTCTTGAAAAGACAACAATGGGGTGTCCTCAGTCGAGGCCTTCCAGGACCTCATCATCCCACGGCCTCGAGAAGCTGAAGCTCCCAAGAGGTTACGTCAAGGCTGACAAGGGTCGCGGCAACAATAAGCCCGCCATCAGGCGTGAAGCCAAGGACAACAAGATCGCCATTGCAGTAGGAAGTGCTGCTGAAAGATCAGGTGGAGTAGGAGGAGGAGCGAATAAGGCGGTCTCGAGAGGGCTGGTCAAGGAGAGAGCGAAGAGCAAGAGTGATGGCAATGTCGGGAATGATAATGTCCTCAGTGATCAGAGAGTGAACAATAAGAAGATTAACGGAGGTGGAGGAGATGATCTTGTGGATGGTTGGCCCAAGTGGCTCCTTGATAATGTCAACAAGGATTTTTTGGCTGGTTTGGTTCCTAAGTCTGCTGATTCTTATGATAAGCTGGCCAAGGTTAGTGAAATCAATTAATTCCTTTAAGCTGTTCATTGTACTTCAAATCTTTTAACAATTCTTCCTTGAAGATCCTTATCAGTTTGGATGATGGTTTAGAATTTTTAGCAATAAGCACGACTCACCTAGGTGTTACAGATAGTAGCATCTCTGTAGTTCTAGTTTTTCATGCTTGTAATTGCATGATGCGCGCGTGAATTTGAACTAGACACAAAAGTGAAGCTTTAGGAAAAACCTTTTTCGTACGACGTGCTGACATATAATCATGCACTCGATCACAAGCAATCTCATTTTCAGTGAATATAAAAAATTTACAACCAAGAAGATGACTTGATAAGTTAGTAATATCATGTCAAGGTTACCCGTTATATAAATATTACATGATGATTCTGTATCTTGATACTGTAATTTTGTTCCTGATATCCCCTGAGTTCACCTTTTGTATGAGTCTGTTCTCCTCCATTTGAATTTCTTTACTGCTACTACACTAGCACACAGATTGCTTTCCCTGGACCCATTTTGGTCTAAATCTTACGGGTGTTTGTTTCGGCAGGTTGGCCACGGAACCTATAGCAATGTGTATAAAGCTCGAGACAGGGACACCGGGAAAATTGTGGCTCTCAAGAAGGTCCGCTTTGATACGACAGAGCCCGAGAGTGTCAAGTTCATGGCCAGAGAGATCATGATATTGCAGAAGCTAGACCATCCTAATGTGATCAAACTTGAAGGGATTGCCACCTCGAGGATGCAGTATAGTCTCTACTTGGTCTTCGATTTTATGCAATATGACTTGACCAAAATAATCTGCCGCCCAGGCTTGCGTCTCTCAGAACCCCAGGTCATTAATTTTAGCTTGTGCACTCGCCAACTATGAAGTTACTTAGGCACCAAGTAATTAGGTCTTGTTACAATGACTCATTAAAGATTCAACTCTAGAAATAGTTGCAGTATCTCAATTTGTTTTCTTACAAGTTCCTTTATAAACTTGAGCGTAACAAGTTTCATCTCTGTTGCACCTCTCTTGTACAATGACAGATCAAGTGCTATATGCACCAGCTGCTTTCGGGTCTCCGCCATTGCCACGAGAAAGGAATTCTCCACCGGGATATCAAAGCATCGAACTTGTTGATAGACAAGAGTGGCATGCTGAAGCTCGCGGACTTTGGACTTGCTAATTTCTTCAATCCTAATGAAAAGCGTCAGCTCACAAGCCGAGTCGTCACACTCTGGTACAGAGCTCCAGAGCTCCTGTTAGGCTCTACTGATTATGGGGCCGGCATTGATCTCTGGAGTGCAGGATGCCTACTGGCTGAGATGTTCCTCGGAAGGCCATTCATGCCCGGGAAAACAGAGGTAAAACCTATATGGATCTACCTTAGCACATAATTAGAAAGCACTTTTCTTGCATTTTGTGTCTGAGGTATATGGGCTTGTCATTCAGGTCGAGCAACTTCATAGAATCTTCAAACTCTGCGGTGCACCCTCGGAAGACTACTGGAAGAGAAATAAGCTACAGACGACCTACCGACCACTGTCACATCATCAGCCTAGTTACCGTGAGACTTTCAAGGATTTCCCGTCCTCATCGTTCGGTCTCTTGACCAAGCTTCTTGCTCTGGACCAGGCTTATCGGGGTACTGCGGCCTCTGCTCTGAAAAATGATGTGAGCATGAGAAATTTCTCATCTGCTTCTTTTCCTGTCATAATGATCAGATTTTGAGGGCTTATTCAGTTACCAACTTTGTTATAGCAATATATGTCGATGTGATATTGAGTCATAAGCAGGTTGACGATGCTGCAGATGACGGATTTATCAAATTCTCCATTCTAGGAATCACTTTGATAAACAATGGCATCTTTGCTCTTTGTCTAACATTATTAGAGGTCTCTGCTTGCAGTTCTTTAGTTCCAGTCCACTGGCATGCGACCTCTCAGGTCTACCTGTGCTGCAGATCGAGGAACCTCCACCATCTCATCAAGCTAAGATCATAAAGAGGCAAGTTCTGCGCCAATATTACAAAAGTTGTTTTCATTCGAAGAATAGAAGTAGCGCCAAAGATGGTGCAATAATGAAAAAAGTTTGGTTGCTGATTAACATATCATACGTGGGGAAAACTGCAAATCATGCCTGTAGTCATTGATGCATACACATCGTCTGCCTGACACACAGCAGTACTTGAATATAAGAGGGATCTAACCGCTTGAGATTAAAAAGCAAACATCTTATGTTGCATTGCCTACTGCCTAGGCATGGCTCGAAGCTAGAAAGCCAATCAGTGTGCTTGTATTGTTTCACTCGATCCTTTTCCAGTGATTTGGAAGGTATGCTTGCAAATCGTTGTCTAAACTGTACGTAGTTGCAGATGAACATGTTTCAAGGTGATACAGACATTTGACCGACCAGTTTTTACCACCTTAATGGTAAAACAGACAATCAACATATAGCGCATGGAGTGTTAGAGGTTCAGTTTGAACACAATATTGTCATGAAAGTCTACTGTCAACAAACGCATTACCAAACTCTTCGAAAGCTTTTCACATGTCCTTATTACGTTCATTACATTGTGCAGACGCAAGTCCTCGAGAGCAAAGCAATTGTCTCAAATGAACGGGAAAGCACATGATGGGGAGGCCGTTTTAGCCATCAAAGCCAAACAGGATTCTGAACCTTCTAAAGAGGTATACATATTCAACTATACTATAATCTTCAAATAAGCTAACATATGCGTTCCGACCCAGGGCTGAATCACAGAATTTCATGCTTCACTAGTTGTTTAAGAATAATTTATCTCAAAGAGCATAATACTTTTGAAGTGTCCTCCTTAACATCCTTTAAGGGTAGTTTCTTTATACGCACTTCAGCAAAGAGTTCCTTCTTTTTTACAGGAGAAGATTGCAGAGTCAAGCAACCAGAGTCAAGAGGCGACGAGCAATAGCACAAGTAGCACTTCCTTCAGCCTGAAGCCGAACTTGCATGAGGACAGCATACACGTCTCTCTCTCGCCAATGCACCGATCCAACCTTAAAGCATCATCCCCGAGGACCGAAGGCCACCCGAACGCTGCCAGGAATATCCAGAACTATAGCGCCCTCTTGCAGGCCTCCATAACGGACATCATCAATCCCAAGGAAGGCAACCAGGTTCCGCATTTCCGGAGATCGCTCTCCACTCTGGATTGGCGCCACCTCAACCCCTAGAAGATATCCAAGTTCTTTGGAGTGGAATATTAAGGATTTGAGGCCACAAGAGTGCGATTCCATACATCCTTAAATTGCCTGAAGCTTCATTGTCCATTGATCATGCCCCTTCTTTCTGTTGAGCATTGTTCCTCTTTTCTGAGTCATAAATTGTTCTTTTGAGAGGCTACTAAAGTTGTACAATCAATAAATTAGTCCGTCCATTGCAAAATAAAGGAGTATGCAGTTTGTATATTCAATAAATTCGCTGGTGCATTGAGAATGATTCTATGTAACATATGATTATGCACTTCATATATCCAGTAAATTGGTCTGGTGTGCATTGAGAATGAATCATTATAACGTATGATTGGCTCGGGTGCAAGTCCTAACTATCCTAGGCAAAAGCTCCTTGTGCGTAAGTTGGTGCATGAAAGTTAAAATGTAGGCGCAAGTATCGAGTGATCGAGTCTTCCAAAATATAATCAACAAGTCCTAACTATCCTATGCGTACCGGCCCGGTCCAGTCTACACATGTGGCGGAACTTGTCCGTGTCAGGACCCGAACTCTGCCGACCGCGTTTGGAGTACGACAGATCAGTTTTCGAGTCTTATTAGGGTCAGCCATATGGTGCAGAAAGAACCACGCGATGCAGTTGGATGTGGAATGTGATCCACAACATGAAGCTCATTGATTTTGTGATATTGGGGTCCAAACTTGTCGGCTCGAAGATGGGTCGGACCGGGGGAGGGGCCCCGGTCAGAATCTCCCTGAACGTGCGGGGGTTGCTTTGGTTTCGGTCGACAAGGTGTCCCAACTTTGTCTCGACGGGACAAATCATTTTCGGGACCAAAACATTGATTTGATTCAAGTTGGTGCACTCTTCGAAGTCAACAAGTTCTGACTTGCCAGGCGCGAGTGGGTTTCCATGGAGATTCCAACCCTTCTGTGATCTTTTTCTTCTTTCTTCATTGTCGATAACAATGTCCATAAACATGGATAACCCTCCCAACTTTTAGCACGTCTAGTAAAAATTTTATGTGGTCATTTGTCAACCATTTTGAAAAGCTTGAATCGCAAGATGAAGGATGTAAATTAAATTGCAAATATTCTAACATTTATTCTCCTAGGTAGGACTTCTTATGAGATACCTGCCAACCATTCTAAAAACTTAACCTTAGAGATGAATGCATAATTTAATATTTAAATATTCTACGTCATACACATTGAAAGGTGACGGTGTGATCGGTCCCTGCTCAATCTACCCAAATTCAAAGCATCGAATAATTTTCAGTGGTGATAATTATTACTCAGAAAGGGCCCCTAGAGTCAACGAAAAAGATGCAATGAATGTCTGAAGGAGAAAGAATGAAAATGCTAATCTAAGATATTAGTGATCACAGAAACTTAAAGTGGGCTCTATAGTGTGATCGAGCTGGCTAGATTAGCGTCAATATGGACCGGACCCTCACCCTATGCATTGACCTCTTCCATGGGCCATCTTATTCATATTTTCATTTACTATTGTTTTGCCTTTCTTTCTCTATTTTTTCTTTTTCTTTCATGTCCTAATCTGTCCATGATGGAAAGCATGTAAATCTAGTTGCGTATTTCGCGGGACAAAATTTAACTTTGAGCCACAATTTGTGAGAAAAGATCTTTGCCTCTCGAATGTCAAAGAACTATTAATGGAGGGTGGAAAGTTGCCTTCTTATTTTTTTTGAAAAGGAGATTTGACTCTGTTCACTGTCAATGAAAATAATAGTTCACTGGCAAGTGATGAACATGTGGACATCCTCTTAATTATCTTATTGACACAACTATTTAATTTCTGTGGAATGCTTATTCGGAGGATTTTAAAGCATTTAATGATTCTCATTTTATCTCTTTTCATTTCATGATACCAAATTCTTGTCAATGCCTTCCTAAGGATATTAAACACGGGTAAATCCTAAATACATCAAAGAGGCATGTAAGGGCGTTATTTTCACTTTTATTTAGTTTGATTCCTTTAGCTTTTTATTCCCCCATATTAGATTTTTCTGTTTCCTTTTCTGATCTTTACTTGGCTTAAAAATTATTTTGATCAAATGACAGATGTTTTGCTCGCTTATGAAGGATGCATATATTAGACTCATTAGGTAAGATGCTTTAAAAATTTGATTGTCGTCGAGGGTTTTCGCTTTTTGGATGCTAAAAGAGATCATTACATATATTAGGGATATTCAGAATGTCATTTGAACTGTTGTCATCTTTCATAATTTGCATAAAATTTTGATAGCACGTCTGTATATTCGCGCCCGTCTTTTGATATATTGGGAAATACACAGTTTTTTTTTTTTTTTTTTTAATAAATAAATCATTTTATTCAACAATGTAAAAAGCAGCAGGAGGGCACCCTGCTCCAAGGTCATTTCAGTTTCAAGGCAACGAACTAGACAGTTAACTAATCTTACCGTTTTCCCTACCCCATGTTCGACAAACCCTAGTTCCTGCAGCTCCTCTACAATGCCAGTTGAAGAAGAAGGAAGGACAGGGGCGCCTGCCATTACCCTCCGTAGGAAGGCGGGATAAAGTCCTGGGAGGTGGTTGGTGATGGCCTGAACAGTAAACATCTTCTGAGCTTACAGTTCCAGGCCTGTTTCAGCAGCGATTCCATCTGCTTGACCTTCTCAGCTGCCAGAACGAACATCGCTAGGGACGGCCTAACACCGGCCAATTGAAAGAGTACTAGGATTTTACTAATAGAGATAGACAGCAACGAAGAGAACTTTAAAGTCCATTAGACAACTAATAGCAATGTTTCCCATGGAGTTTTCATTTTCCCATGACATCCTAACATATAACTATTTTGGGATGGTTCCTTTCAAAATAATTAAGATATGACAGTAAATATTTTTTTCATGTGACTTTGTTGTAATATCCATATCATAAGAGGTGCTCCGCGCCAACACTCAGGCACTTACTAGTATGTAGGACATGCGAGTGTGGTTCGACCATGCTTGATTTCCTATTAAATAGTGCTGATTTGGACAATATTGATAACAAGACACGTGTCATGACCTTATTCGAGCTAGGCATTGCCCTAGTTGAGCTCATTGCATAGCAAAAATTCATGTGAAGGCAAGTATATATGGTTACTTTCCCCGGACAATGATATGTGATCTAATATATCTACCTGCACACCCAAGACCTATCCATCGAGGCTCTTCATCAAATCCAGTTGTCCTATCTTTTCAATCAATTGATGTCTCCAATTCGAAGCCCCAGTTAGCAGTACGATAGATCATGTTTATCATTGCATACACAGTCTCTTTATAGACAAGGCAGGGCCCCTTAATGGATGATCATTAGGGCATGGCCATGTGACTTTGGTACGTACATTAACACGGTCATTTGCCTTATCTGAAGCTCGAACCTTGTCTCTTAGTCCCTTTCACCATTATAATCACCACTTTCCAAAACTCGATTGAATCAAACAAACCCTATCAAGATCTTATAGAAGTCATACTTTTTAAAGATGGGTTTTGCTAGTTAAAGACTGCCTTTGAAGCACTTCTTATTAAGTATCCAAATAGGGGAAGTGTACACTTTTCAATCTACAGTTGCAGCCATTTTGTTTACAAACGTCAGAAGTTCTTATTTATCAGCACTCTCATGACACTTGTTAAGTACACTTAATAAGGATCATCTTGATGTATAACATATGACTACACATAATACAAATGCGTTTTGAATTTGGTGAAATGGTTTTAGTGAAGTGTAGGATTTCTCTATTCAATTCTACCACCTTACACATTACCAATAGTCAAGTCAGCCAATAATATTTGGTACGTATCATAGTCATTTAATGTGCCTGGAGAGTATGCAATGGAAATCCGTGTGACCTACTTCAATTCTCACTAAAAAGAAACGAAATGAAATCCACATGTTCTCTGCAGCAACAACATTATTATGTCAACTGGACACAATGAGAAGGCCATTGACATTTAATGTTGATCTAAGATTAGAAACATGAATACATATACAGGTATAGCTTGCTTGAAGCTGTTCCCCGCCTGTTTCTTGCTGCAGGCTTTGAGCCACCTCAACCACAGAAAGCAAGTAAATCTTGCTCAGCTTGGCAAAGATATCCACTCATAGGGAAGACACTGGTTTGTCCGAAATCATTCAGAAAAGGTATGTTAAGATTAATATCCATACACCTCCTATAACCTGGCTTAAATTTGTCACTGATGATGCCATCAAACTTTAAAAAAGTTTCTCAATACTGTATTAAAATGGAAAACCATGCTTCCTCCAACAGGATGAGCTTGGAGTGGTGTCTTGTCCGAAGATGTCTAGGATGTACATCTTAGATAGCCCTAGGCGAATTTTAACCAGAAAAAATACTGATGAATCAAGATATAAATTACTGAATTTCATAGAGTGGAATATAGAGACATCTTTTATCGAAACGTTCGCTAATAATTAAATTATCATCAGCCAAGAAGCTCAAATGTGGGACTCTTCTATCATATACTAAATTCATAAATAAATAAATTCATGTCAAGTTTAAAATATTTCTTATGTACTTCATTATGAATCTGACTTATATTCTTACCAACGCCTATGAAAAACATGTTTTCCTCGAACTATATTTAGACTATTGACATGGTGGGGATTCAAGTCTAGTATATCAATATATGATCATTCTATTAATAGTTATTCTCCACAAACTTGTGTGGTTAATATCTGTTTTTCGCTAATGGTGGATGGAACGAATATGATTGATTTTCTAAATCATCATGATTCATAAGTCCCTTTACAAAAATAGACCTTTTAAGAGAGCCTATAAATTTAAAAAGCAACCCAAGAGGATCCAATATGTGCTTTGTTCATCGGAGGACGACATTTGCAGTCTATAGCACGATACAACTATTTTAGAAACAGTTTTTTGAGACCCCTCCAAAGAGAATCCATAGTCTAAAAGCTTTTTCCTTTATATTTTCATTTTCAAGGTTTGGACTTGTATTGGGACTTGGGAGAGTTATCTTTAAAACCTAGGGCTAGCATCTTCATTCAGGACAAAGAAGGAGACATCGATGTGGACTTCACGTAGAGAATTATTACAAGGAAGCATTTCTCTGTCACCGTCATAGAGCAACTCATGTCCATGGCAAGTACAGCTCTATGTCTATATAAAGAGAAATATTATAATGCAGACACACAAGAAGTGACGTGAAAAGAAGATTGACTACACACATATACACATATAGATTAAGGGAAGAAGCTTGTGAGGAATATGGCCAATAATAATAGGCTCTCATGCAAGAGACTTGTTTTGGTGGCATTTTGCTTCCTCTGCTTCATCTCCATCACTGCTCAAGGTAATTATAGTTCATGTGTATCTCTTTCTACGTATTTTCTCTAATTCCCGATGCTACTTTTTCAGAATTTTTACAGAAAGGTTATGGCAGTCGATGTTTAAGCTGATCAGCTTAAGGGTGTGACTCAATTTTATGGTGGATTTAGATAAAAGAATGATATACCTTTTGCAATATCTACGATTGTTATGACTTCTGATGTGTGTTCAAGAAGTTGAACTTGGATTTGATGAAAAGAAAATCCCATTCAAAGCTTTGAAGAAGTGCATATGTAAATGTATATTATTTGAAATGAGGAGGTATACATCAGCATTTGTATTAACAGTACTATGATGATTTTGAGCAGATTGTTCTTTTATTGTTTGCAGGACGGAGTTTGCATGCTGCTGCTGTGGAAAATATTGATGTGTTAGTTCCCAAAGATGCAAATACACCAAAAGAAGAAGGAACAATGGAAGCCGATGATGATTTTTCATTAATAGATTACTCTCCTGCGAAGAAGAAGACTCCGATCCACAATTAAATTTGCGTAGTCTCTGTCACCCCAAGCAAATCTAGTTGTTGCATATGTACTTGGTCATATATATTCATGCGCAAAACCTTAATATGCAAGAACAAAAGTTTTTAGGGATGGAAACCGGGCGATTTCTCTACTACAAGTATAGTATATATAGTTTCTATCGATTCAGCATCAACTAGATGTTAAATTATTGTAGAAGAAATGACAGTACGCACAGTACTAATCAGACAGATGCATCATGAACTCAATGGTGAGTATAATGTAAATCAAGTCATTCACCTTTTCTATTTCAATTCATTGAGGTCATGCAGGCATCAGAATTGAGTACCTCCCAGGTTCGTTACTCCGGAAAGACTTGGATGGATCATTGATTCATGACATTAGATGAAAAAATCGAGCTAAATGTATCATTAGATGAACAAATCGAGCTAAATGTATTTATTCCTTCCCTTTTTACAAGTTTCTCTTTTTTATTTTGGATAGAGGGGTCTAATTTTAGCTTCTGCTGTTATACAACCTACTTGATCATGGTGAGCTGTACGAGTGGTGAGATTATCTCAAAGAAAGGTTTCCAGTTAAGCTTGATACGTAATCACCATATTTATTAATCTGTTGATGACGCAAGAAGAGGAACAGAAGAAATACTCCATTGGAAGTGAAAGGAAAAGAATCTGTTGAGTGTTTTTTATGAGAGGTTTCACCACACAGCGCCATGTACTTTGAGCTAGAATCGAACAAACAACCTATGTTTTCCAAAAGCTCCTGTAAGGCCTTTAAGGGTCTGACTTCTTTTTAGTGCAAGTCGATCTTTTTTTTGCTTTTGTGATAAAACCCTAGATGTAACACATAAGTAAAATGGCCATCTCTCATGTCTCCGAAGTTCATCAGGCTAAACCTTGATGTCAATTGGTTAAACGCGACCAGTTTCAGGAGCTATTTGGAGTTGCCAAAATGAAAATGCCCACCAACAATAAGTATGTATAGGAGTTTTGAATTGTTTGGATTGTAATCCATCAGCAAGGGGCGTGGATGATATTTTCCCCTCTTTCAACAAAAAATTGGTGAACAAGAAGAGGTAGATTTAGATCACGCCCCACCGACTGACACATCATGACGAGAACATCACATGACCTGTCCGAATGATATCGCTGATAACAATCCGAGCATCTTTACTCGTGGCTAACCTTGTATATGTCAAACAAATCAGAGACCCCGTACCATACCGTCCAGGAAAGCGTTTTCACCAAGTGAGATAATTGGCTTGTGTCCAGCTCAACTTATGAAAATCAATCCTCATTTCATGATTAGATTTGAATGAAAAACTGTTCTCTCCTAACACAACTTAAAAATACTACGTATTTCTCTCATAATGACCATAACAGATAGGCGTTGGTACACAGACACACAGATACATGAGTGTACTTTTTGTTCTTCTAGTCATCCTCAGTCTGTCCTTTTCAATGAACACAATTGTACACAATTCTGTGCAAAATAGGAGTAAGAAATATCATTTATTGATGGGTAATAACCGTGTGAACCTGATGACGAGTGATGCGAGTAACCGTGTAACATCCCTCTCAACAATTCAGATTCCAGGTAGGAGAGACATCATCATTAACATATAGATGGTGTAATCAGCCACCTGTTTGGCAAAGTACTTAAAACCAGAAAGACAACAAAACTCAGAATGGAAGTTGCTGGTATTTTGGTTTCCCTATAATACCTATCCAACGAAGATAGAAATTCTAATCAACAACTGAAAGAATCCTACAACCACCGCCCCAAGATACGTACCCTTGACACAAAAACAAAAATCTGTCTCAAGGATACTCTTTCATCACAGATTTTTCTTGCTGGCTTGCATGATCTGCTCTGCTGAAATCCCCATATCCTTAGAAGACAACATAAATCTTTTGATCTTTTTCTTTGGGCAGAGCATGCCCTTGACTCTTCACCACACCAAGGAGTCTGCAATTGTACAAAATCGCTGGTGTCTGGGTTGCTAAAGCTTCCTTCATATCAGATATGCACTGCTGGTTCACTCTTCATTTCTCGAAAGTGCATTTGGAAAAAAAAGCCTCAGATTCTCTGATCATGGAACTTCAACTATTACAGGCAACTAGTTGTTACTTTTGACTTGTACATCTCAGCCCTAAACCAATCTCTCATAAAAGAGCAAGCTAGCCTCAGCAGCAAGAACATCACTTTCTGACACATTGTACACCTCTGAATCTGAAATGTAAAACCATTGTTCTGAGGCAGTTTCCAAGTGTGGCTGATTTTCCGCCTCAGGCGGCTTGGTTCTTACCCTTCTGTAAACTGTATAATGGCCGCTTCCCGTTCTTCCAAAATGTTCCACCACTGAAACAAGACAGTACCAATGACTTTTTGAAGCTTGGGGCGTCAAATCCTACACTCCAAGGGAGAGAAACAAGGAAGCGTAAGAAAACTGGGCAATATGAAGGTCAAGTATGTTGGAGAATACCAAGCTGTAGTTTTAAAATTTCTAGCTAACTTGTGTGAAATCAATTACTCAACAAAAGCACATAGAATGCCTTTGCATTTAACAGAAGGCACACTGAGAACAGGGAACAAGAGAACAGGGATGATGACCCAAGCCTAGAAATGAAACACAGTAGCTATGAGCTTGCCAAGCAATATTGCCAAAAATAGCTACATGCAGCCAACTCTTATTTGGATAGATGGTCAGTTTAGCTCACTATGGACTTGTCCTAATAATGTGATTTTATAGTTGTTATTCACTACAGCTAATCCAGTAGCACATCAGTTATGGATTTGACTAACCTTGCCATGGGATATAATGCATTCATCATTGCAAGAGTCACTAGAGCTGGGTCCATTTGCCACCTCCGCCTCTTCTTTGAAGGGTTTCTGCTGCACAACAGACCCAAATTCATAGTCTACCAACCCTCTTAACCGGATACTGTGACTTTCTGAATCAATGTGCATGTTAGACTGCACAGAAAGAGGGCTTATTTGTTGACTATTAAGGTTCCCTTGCCCAGCGGGAACACTTCCTTTCATGATTTGCATCCCTACCCTATTTGTTGTGTAAGGAGAGAGGTCCAGAACCAACGGAAACGAAATGTGGCCCTACAATCATCAATAATGTTGTTGCGCAGTGAGAATAGCCCAAGACTGGACCACAGCAAGTTTCAAATGAGAATACAAATAAAAAGTCACAAGAAGACAATCATGTGGTATCTACTCGCAATCTGCTTTGAGCTCAAAAAGGGGACAAGGAAAATCATTTGAATAAGATGCTTGGGAATGGTCAATATGACTAATGAAGATCCAGTGCTAGACAAGGTACTCAGTTGAAGACAAGTACACTATTAGACAGCAGATTGGGAGGACTTCATCAAGTAATAAACATAAGTACAGAACATATCCCTAGAAATCTTGCCAGCGCAAGACTGCCAGTGAAACCTCAAGGCAAGAATCTTCGAGTACCTGAAGTTTTAGAGGCTCTCCAAATTCATTCACTGAAGCCCGTTGCAACTGAATGCACAAAATCTGCAGGCAGAAAGCACACAAATTGAGCCCTCCATATATGGAAAAGGCTCTTGCTAACTAGTGTCTCCAATACACTTGTTAAACATACTTTACCTGGAATAATATAATTTTCAAAAGATTGATCTCTTAGTACTAGGACAATAAATGTATGGGAAATTGCAAAGCTTCCTGAATTAATTACTTAATCAATATCTCTAGTGTACTCATTAACAAAATCCACATAAAATTTGTTATACCTCATGATAGGAGGAGAGAAAAGGAGAAGCTCTACATAAGGAAGGTTATGGTCTATCCGGAATGATTTCTAATTTTTAGAACTTTTTGCTTCTCCTTTTGCTTTTAGCATTTCAGATTTGGTTTCTATTTACATACATATGTTGACATTTAAGGTCATTCAGAATCATCTGGAATTTTTACTTTTTTCACATTAACATAATTTTATACAGGAAAGTCAGATAAATGCTTCTTTTTTTTCATAAAAGAAAAAAAAATTAGGCTTTAATCTGTGTTTTCTTTATTGCCATAGCATAGAGTAGCATCCAAATTTCCCACGAGGGAGCTTCTGTCAGCCCAACAAGGCTGGCAAACAATGGGATACCTGCTTCAAGCTAGGTCCTCCTTAAAATTAAAGAAAGTGGGTTTGCATGTTGACCTCATCCTTCACTTCCAACATGTCAAAACAGAAGGCCTTCAACCAACAATAGAAAAAGAAAAGTCTTACACTCAAAAGATTTAAAAGTGTATTAAATTTCACCTTTCATAGTATACTGGAGTTAAACCCATCAATTGGAAACAAATATTTGAAGTAAAGTTCCTGAATTCACAATATAATCTCCAAGAATATCCACTTTCACAACAAATATGATGCTATATCCACTTTATAATTGCTTCCAGAAGCATGAGCCACATCTACCATGAACCATGCTAAGCAAATTCTATTTGCGAGAATGAAGCATGGTTTTAGATTTCATGAAATTCAATACTGTGTAATTGCTGCTGTGCCCACAAGAATGTGCACTATGTATAAACAGGCAAATGCAATATGTGAGAAGCTTAAAAGGAGACTTCAGGAATCTAATTTCATTTATCAAAAGAGATCATGGCTTCCTTTACATTGAGCAGAGCAAAGACTCAATAATACCTCCGGCGGACGGGCAATAGTTGACTGCCTAACAGTTTGCGAAAAATCATTTGACCAAGGTAGCATCTTGAGATTGAACTGATTTTGGCAGTCACATAAATCTCCACCACTGCATGACTTAAGTTTCATGATATCCATCTGGGGAAAAAGGCAGAAAAGCAACATTGATCTATATAAGCACTAAGTAACTTCAAAATATCATAAGATTTTATCACACAACATGGATAGATGGGTGGCCTCTAATATCCCAAACCAGGATTAAGGAATATGCAGATGAGAATGTAGAACATGCACAAATTCAAGTAAATTTGCCCCAAAGCAGTTGAGAGAGACGGAATAAGTAATGTCTTTGAGTAAGTACCTCACTTGGCCTAACCAATGATAAGTACTTCGCTGCAGCGATGTGCCAACATTGACTACAATGGTAATTGACAACTCTCTCAGCAGCAACAAACTGCTTTAAGCAATCTCGCAATGTACAACCTCCTATCTATTCCAAGAAAAAAAGTTCCAAGGTGAAAACAAAATGACAAAGATTTCAAACTATATCCAGGTAGATTTTAGTGAACTTACAATGGTTGAGCCATTACACAGCACAGGAGAAAGCAGCAAAGTATGGAAAAATTCAAAATTTAGTGAAATCTGCAAAAACAAGAAAAGCCCATATTCAGCAGATAAATAAGTGGATCACTACAAGTCTACAACCTATATGTCCAAACCTCAACAACAACAAACAATTCAGATCCAAGGTCAGAGACATAATGTGCTTCTGACAAAATGACAAAAGTGACTCATCAAAGCTTTTCAAAACAAATATCCTTGTGAATGCCATATGAACCTGAGATGAACAACTTTGACACGTTAAAAAGCTACGAATAATCCCATCAAAAGGCCCGAGGAAGTGCTTCTGCCATCTTTGCTGTTCACTTTGGTTGTCTCTACTCTTTGAAGAAAGAACCCTACTGGTAGTATCAGAAACAACGGCTAGAGGACTTCGAACTGGAACGTACCACTCTGAAAACTCCTCCCTTAAGGAGGAGAGAAGATGGAGGAGTGCTTCTGCTGCATCCTAAGCACCAAGCAAGGAGAATGCACTAAAAGTCTGAAAATCTTAAAGTCATCAAATAAAGCAATGCAGGAGACATAATAGCACCTGCTGGCTTGTCAGATTGAAATTGGGTATATAATGGGCCATCTCAAGCATCACTCTTCGAGGGCTCAGTACTACCCTCCTATCACCAGAACTGCATAACTCTGCAAAGAAAGGAAAAGTTGTTGGAATTAGAATTGACATGTATCAGTTCTTGATAACTAAGTGAAGAGCAATGAAAGAAACTTTTGCAATGACCAAAAGATGATTATGCAGTCTAATTGACCCTTGAATTTTTTAAAAAGTTCAAGGATTTCCACTTTTCTTCTCTTCGTTCTTTCAAATTTGGGAGAATAAAAGAAATGATACATGTTTAATCAAGCTATAAATGTAATACTGCCGCATCTCCATTCAGAATTGTGAAATTCCAGCCAACGATGCACCCTACTCACGCAACTTCCAATAAGTTTCCACCATCAACTCATTTTAAGATTAGCGGAAATGTATTACCTCCTAAGTTGCGACCACAAACTTACCATGAGTCTCCATTAAAATTGAAGTGTTACCTTCGAGAAGATCGTCCAATGCAAGGGTTAGTGGCATCATTTCTGCCTTCTCCTCCACGACTGTCAGTTCACATTCCTCCAAGAACTTGTGAACAAAAGGTTGGAAGCACGAACAACTAGCCAGAGCCTGCAAAAGTCCCCGTCTTTTTAGCCAAACAAAATCAACCCCATCAATCAGACAACCACCCAAGCCAGGCACATGAATATCCATAATCACAGCGAAGCACCCAAACATCATCATCCGCGCTAATCAAGATTGTCTCTTTGATCAAGATCTCACTTCCACGTTCCATCCACAAGCTCCTTTAAACCAAAGAGCTTCGGCAAAATGTAAAGACAGAACAAAGAAAAGGGGCAAACCAAGAAAACTCAGCCAACAAGCATGACCACCACGGACAAGAAACCTCAGTACCTGCAAGACTGCATTGAGGAAACAGTTGTTGCCGAGGTTTTGCAAACCGGGCACGGAGAATTTCGCTTCCAGATGATTCTTTCTCTGGAATAACAACGAGAGGCCATCTCTTTTCAAGGCGAAGACGAAACCGGCAACACCCACAAGGCCCGCGAGGGAGAGATGGAGCTTAGAAGCAGAAACCCACTTCATGGGCGAACCAGAAGAGCGCTACTCCTGCTCAAGGTCGTGTCTTTGATAGCAGCAACACATTCTTCGCTCGCCAAACTCCTCTGCGTCAAGAAACGACTTTGCCAAACTCCTCTGCAGAATCACCGTACGTCTCCCTCTCACAGTACAAGCCAGCACTGGGCGGGCCTAGTAGGCTCCGCCCATCAGCAGAGCTCAGCCCAGGCCCTCTCAGGCTTTGGACCGAAATGCTTTATCCGAATGAGGGAAACCATCGATGCGTCCACTCGTGGAAAAGCAAGATCGTACTAGGTGAGCAATGAGCAAATGATCAAGATTCTTTCTCCAAATCTTGGTTCTTCGGTCTCTAGGGGACTCCCAAGTCTCCCATTTATAGGCCAAGAGCGGTCCACTTTAGGCCCAAGATAAATATGAAGACTGAACTATCTCGAGATTTGTGAAATACTTTATAAATTTCATGAATCGATTAAGTTTAAATTTTTTACAGGTACAAATGGACCGACCTAGAGCAGTTTGCAATACTATTTATAAAATTCGAACGGCCAACAAACTCCAGTTCCTCAGCTATAATTCCCAAGACCCAACCAGTGGCACCAAACCTCGAGATAGATTGGTAGTGTTTATGCTACAGCTATTAATAAGTTGTATACAATTAGAGAGAATAATATTGCCACCTCAGTCGTCGCGGCCTTGGCTGACTAGGACATTGTTGAGGCAGTCAAAGATGGTGGTCCACAAGCCACCGATGGGGAGAGAGGGAGGATGAAGAAAATGAGATTTTTGGGTACTCTATATCATGGAGATCGTCATCATTGATAGCTATTTCACATAGTGCGATGACGATTTTGTGAAGGTTTTTCTAACGTGAGATAAGATATAAAGATTCATAATTAATCAAATTAGGTGCTGGTTTTGTGCGGACTGAGTAAAGCCCGGTCTGTGATGAAAATGGTCAAGTTATTTCTTTGACCCTCATGCACGAATAATCTCATATAAGAAACAATTATTGAATGCAATTTGTGAGGGATGGTCTAATTGAATCAATGATACATAGGGTAATAGAAGAGAAGCACTTGAGCTTCAGAACGTCATCATTCCGCATTAACAACAATGAATTACAGATTTCTTTTTCTTCATTTCTATGTTCTAAATTTTAATTATGGAAATCTTGGGATGTCATTTTCGCGGTTTACAGATTTTACATAGCTGAATAAGAACTTAAGGAGACAGTGATTCATGACTCTGAAAAAATCATGGAGCCCAAAATCCGGTTCAAAAGTTTCACTCTTAAAGACATACGGTACGCATTCAAGCGTTCGCGAGACTTTTGCGGTATGAATGGTGCCTGGCATCGTAATTGAAACTGATTTACGAACAAATATAAGGCCAATTCTGAAATCACAAACAGGTGCATATACAACTAATGAAGAAAGAGCGAACAAGACTACATAAGCAGGAGACCTGAGTATATTCAATACTGCCTAGAGAAGGAGCTAAAATGGCCAGGACCGGACCGAGCGGGGAAAGCAAAAGATGCTGCTTTTGGAACTGAAGATGGAGAAGAAGACGGCGACGACGAAGATGATGGCAACGGATTAGAATGCGCGAGGTCAGGATCAGGAGACAACCAAGAGCACCATTCATTGAAGCCATGATCCGGACCCGAGGCCAACTGATGCTCCGTGTCTGCTGGAACGGTCACATGGGTCCTCGCGGCGTCTGGAACCGTCATCTGGGTCGTGGGAGGAGCCGCCAGCGACAGGCGGGCCACGACGTTCTCCGGGAAGTTGAGCTTGGCCTTGTTGCCTCGGTATTTCAAGGCTGCGACGTCATACGCCCGGGCCGCCCCTTCAGCCGTCTCAAACGTGCCTAGCCAAACCCTCGCGGCCTTGACTGGGTCTCGGATCTCGGCTGCCCACTTCCCCCACGGCCTCTGTCTCACTCCTCTGTATTTTCTTCTCGGTTGGTGTTCGTAGTTAGACATCGACATCGCAGCTGTACTGTTGCTGTACTCATAAGTTGGAGTTGCACGGTTTGTTGTCTTCATGCTGGGACCTTCCATGATGCCTATAACAAAGAATTGGAAAAAAAAAGTACAAAAAAGTCGGTAAAGGTTCACACCACAAAATATGTTGCACAACTGTCGTGATACCACATATCGATCAAATTTCTTATGCTTGTTTTTAGTTTTTAATATACATTTTGAGAACAAGATCGTTGAATTATAAAGTATATAATGTCACATCCGTGCGTTGTATGATGCTACTGTTATATAAATATTAGAAACGCTACATTTCAAGGAAAGGACCATCTATCGGCTAAATCAATAAATGTGTTTACGAGTTATACTACAAATCCTGCAGAAAATTAGACGAGTTTAATTGCCTCCTATCAATGAAACGAATGTGTGTCATAAGCTAAAGCAAACGTAACGAATTAGCTGCAATGGAAAAGTGGAGTTAAAGTACGTGTTAGATATGATATTAGTAGTCTAAAACTTGTGATTTATATTCTCTGATATTTAGATGATTTATATTAGATTTAAGCAAAAGGTAAAACCGATGATATGAGTTCTATATGCGGAGTATTTCATAGCACACGTCATCTCCAACTTATCTGATGTCTTCACATTTCATTATCGTTCCCATTTTATCGGATGTCTATGGAAAGCCATTAAACTCATAACCATTGCAATTACCTCTCGCAGCATCAACGGACGACTCTCTTCCAGGGGCTCTCCGAAGCTGCGCCTCCGCCGATGGCTCGGCCGACAGATCTCCATGGCCTCTCTTCAGCCTCAGGACTCCGGAGGGAAAAGGAAAAGGACACGACTCCTCGGCATCGCCGGGGACTTCCCCGGCCACCACTCGCGCCAGAGCCAGGACCATGGCTGACGTCTCTCTTTCCCTGTCCAGCCCAGGATAGAGGATCGGCGCTTTGTCACCCGGATCAGCCACCTTCAGCCCCGACATGACTCGTGCACACACCGACAGCAGCCGCTCGCAACGCCGTCAAAACCCTCAAATACTCGATAAACGCTTGCCAAACTCAACGGACGAGAGCTCGAACGAGAGCTGGAGAAGAAGGGTCACGTAAATAAAGGGGTCGGGGCTGGCGATCGGATTGGTGAGGAGGCGACAATGTAAACGCCGCCTTTTCTGCTGCAACTCTCTAGTTGGTCGACATCGGAAAGCACCTTATAATAATAATAAAGATAAGACGTGACGTTTTAGATATGGGAGGCGAAGTATCAAGAGCGAGAGATGGATAGACGTCTGGGGCCGGAGTTGGCAATAAGATAAGTCAGAGTCTCATTAAAGATTCTGCAACTTGGGAGAAAGATAGATCAAGAAGAAAAGATGTACAGAAACTGTGCATGGATAGTCAACAGCCATGGTGTAAAAAGGCTTTCCCGTTCACAGCGAGCGGCCTTCGTCTCGGGAGGGGACCGAAGTTTTTCACGGTTTCACTTTTACCCGCATCGAGAAGGTGGCGATGATATTGTTATAGATTTTAGTTGTTGTTATATAGCATCACTAATATTATTTTTGTGAGAGCTCACGAAAAATAAATATCTATTTAGTTTTAAATTTTTGCGTGAAATTTCAATGTAATTATCCCGTTCACTGAATTGTCAAATTAAAAATCTCCGACACAATGCGATCGAAAGGATCACATTAAAATATGGCACAAAAGTTATAAACTTGAAAGGTTTTAAATATAAATTATTAACTCCACGATGGGTCAATAGCTGATTAGGTAATTTTTCAATAAGCTAAATATGATGATTTTCTAATCATGTTTAAATTGTATTATCTCGTTTCTTTAGGAATGTGTGCGCTTTAATCGATTTATTATAAAGTTCACACTCCCTTCGTAGATTCTCTGTTTTTTAATTGAGAGCAATCGGCGGACCGCACCGACGAAACTGCGTGTTTCGGATAGGACCGAAAAGCATCCCCAACCGACATGAAAAAATTAGAAAACGAAAGGAGCCAAAAGAAGATCTAAGGCTCCGCCGCTCGGCTGTCCCCGTGGGCTCTCGCGATTGGGCCCTTGCAGCGGCGACACCCGGGACGCAGTCAACATCTGGGGATGGTGGTCAACGCTCGCCTCGCTCGGTCGACTTTCGAATGAACGCGGTTTGACCCCCATCCCCCCACGTCAGCTCGGTGTCAGTGGACTTTCAGAAGCCATTTGATTGCACGGTGCACGGTCGGGACTGCCTCACTCTTTCCTAAAAAGACAGTGATGTAGATGTCGACGAGGTTAGATATTGTAGGCCCAACTTTCGAGTCGTGTAAGAGAGAGAAAGACAGTTGTCTCGCGCTCCACCACCAATCAAACCCGTGTTGGTTTCGAGTACCAATACCCTTTTGAAGAAGGCGAACAAGTTGCAAAACCAACCATTTCATACTTCAAATTGCACATTAGATATACACATTCCAGAGTTCCAAACCAACCCCACATCAGTATTTGAAAACTATACAGATAACTTGTCTGTCATTCAGATTGAAACCTATGATGACAAAGCTTTTTTTTCGGCTGGACCGAGCACACGAGCTGAGTGCTCCATTCACCATGGCAATAACACAGCCGACCTGTTTGGTGAACTCATTTTCAGCTTCCACATGCCATGCATTCTTCCCTGTTTGTCAAGGAACACACCACCTGAGCCATTTTGGTGTCGTCGTCTTGAGCTGCAGCAGGTTCCTGCATCACCAAAAAATGGGCCATAAAGATAGTGAACTCCACATAAGTCAAAATGCTCGTGTCCAAACAAAAGTTAAATGTATAGCCTTACTTTGGTCACAGAAGTATCCACTGTGAACTTGATTGCATCGGCTGCAGCACGGGTTCGCAGATAGTACATCCCCGTTTTCAGACCCTTTCATGACAAACATTAATGAGCGAGATGAGCTGCTAACAGATTAGCTTGATTAACAAGAGGCAAACGACAAGTGTACATACCCTGGTCCATGCATAGAAGTGTAGGGATGTTAACTTGCCGAAATTGGGTTGATCCATATGAATATTTAAGCTTTGACTCTGGTCAATGTAGCTTCCACGGTCTGCTGCCATGTCAACCAACGTCTTCTGCTTGATCTCCCACACAGTCCTGTGAGCAGATGAATTTTTTTGAACAAGACAAGACATAACCCTAAGGGAGGTGAAGGAATATCCAGTGTAACACAGTTACATACTTGTATATAAGCTTTAGCTCTTCAGGAACCTCTGAAATATTATGAACAGAGCCATTCTCAATTATTATCTTGTTCTTGACAAATGGAGACCAAAGACCCATCTCCGTTAAGTCATGAAGAAGATGTTTGTTCACAACAACAAATTCACCACTGCAAAGAGAAACATAGATGGACACAGTCAGAAATTGCATAGCAGTATGAAAGAGAAAGTAACAATTACTGATGCCTGAAAGAAACCTTAGAACTCTTCGGCTGTATATGTTGGAAGTATAAGGCTCAAAGCACTCATTATTCCCAAGAATTTGACTGGTCGAAGCAGTCGGCATGGGAGCTATAAGAAGTGAGTTCCTCACTCCATTCTTTGATATCATGTTCCTAAGAGCAACCCAGTCCCATCGATCAGATGGAGTCACATTCCACATATCTGGCTGAAGAACACCCTAAGGTATGGACCAAAACATTGCCAGTTAGGGTTAATTAAGATGGCCTACCAATACATACAACATTCAGAAGAAAAAATAGAAAAGACAGGTAACATCGTGAAAGGTGTCATGTGAATCAGTAGCACCCAAATGAACTGTTTAATTTTATCTTTTTTACCTTTTAAGTACTAGCTATAACAATACAATAAAACAGAGAATCACAAGCCTACTCAGGAATCACGACACTACAAAATAGGCTCCTTGCAGAAATATACCTTGCTGACAGGACTTCCTTCGTACGTCTCATATGGCCCTTCTTTTGCAGCCAGCTCAGTGGAAGCCTTCAAAGCATGGTAGTATATGGTTTCAAAGATGTCTTTGTTTAACTGCTGAGCCTGAAAGTGCACAGCAAAAACCACTGATAAGAATGGATGGACTCACAATCACCAAGACAAATCAAGATTGGACTTGGCTTACCTCTGGCGAATCAAATGCCATACCAAGCAAAATAAACGTATCAGCAAGTCCTTGCACACCAATGCCAATTGGCCTATGTCGTAAATTTGACCTTCTAGCAGTTTCAACAGGGTAGTAATTGACATCGATAATCTTGTTCAGGTTCGTAGTAACAATTGCAGTAACCTGACCAGACATTACAAGGACATAAGCTTCATCACAAAATGTAATGGAATCACATAGCAAATAGTGTATGCAGTGAGTTATAATACAAACCTCTGCCAGTTTGTCAAAGTCAAAATATCTGTTCTTAAATCCCCTACTCCCGACAAGCTTGAATGCACTTGATTCCATTCCCTGTGATCAAGAACAGTTAAATATAACCAACAAAAGGACATATTAATGGAGTGAAACCAAGAGAACTCCTAACGGAAAGTCATGCCATACCTTCTCTCGGACAAATCTTGGCAAAGCAATAGATGCAAGATTACACACAGCTGTTTCTGTTGGACTTGTGTACTCAATAATCTCAGTGCAGAGGTTGGAAGATTTGATGGTACCTAGGTTCTGCTGGTTGCTCTTTCTATTGCATGTATCCTACATGAACAATAAGATCAGACAAAACACTAGACTATTCCCATGAACATCAATGTAGAACAATAGCTATTTCCTCACCTTAAAAAGCATGTAGGGGTTTCCAGTTTCAATTTGAGCCTTCAGTATTTCAAACCACAAAGTCTGCGCCTGGACAACCTTCTTTGCTTTACCCTACATACAGAGAAAACAATAATAGTTAGCTTTTACTTCCAGAGACTAATAAGACATAAACGGACACGTTTCAAAATGTACCACAAGCAAATTTAAGTAGCAGAGCAGACAAGCAATAGTTACCTCTCTTTCATAGCGCAAATACAACTCTTCAAATTCTTCACCCCAAAAATCTGCCAATCCTGGAGATTCACTTGGACAGAAAAGTGACCAGTGCCCATTACTTTGAACCCTTTTCATGAATAGATCAGGCACCCAAAGGGCATAAAACAGATCCCGAGCACGATGCTCTTCCTGCAATATCAAGGTTCATCAACAATGAGAAGAAACTATTTCAGAAATAGTCAATCGGCACATGCTATTACACAAATGACAGACATTTGAATTAAAATAAACACAAATTTGAGGCATTAATAAACTTTTACAAATTCATTGGCATAATATTTATACCTTCCCATGGTTTTTCCTGAGATCAAGAAACTCAAAGATATCTGCATGCCAAGGCTCCAAGTAGACAGCAAAAGCACCTAAATTTCAGTGCGAATAATGGATTAAAGATATGAAATATTATAAGGGCATCACCAGAAAACAAAAAACTAGAGAAAAGAATAGAGATGGCAAGCTAAAATCACCTTTTCTCTTGCCACCCCCTTGATCTACATAACGAGCTGTATCATTAAATACTCGCAACATCGGAACAATGCCATTGGAAGTTCCATTTGTCCCACGTATGTAACTACCAGTGGCACGGATATTATGAACAGATACACCAATCCCTCCAGCCGATTTGCTGATAACAGCACACTCTTTCAAGGTATCATATATGCCCTCAATACTATCTTCTTTCATGCACACAAGGAAGCAACTGCTTAACTGCCAATATGAATCAACAGTTTGATGTCAGCATATCTGAAAATTCAAAACAGCAGGAACATGCAATTCCCAATAAATATCAAATCTCGGCCTTATGCATGCAATGCACATACTTGGGGCCGAGGTGTTCCTGCATTGAACAGGGTGGGGGAAGCATGTGTGAACCATCGCTGAGACATCATATGATATGTTTTGATGGCAGAATCGATGTCATCCTTGTGAATTCCAACAGCAACCCTCATCAGCATGTGCTGTGGTCTTTCCACAACCTTCCCTTGGACCTTCAGAAGGTAAGACCTCTCAAGTGTTTTGAAACCGAAGAAGTCATAGTCAAAATCTCGATCATAGATGATTTCACTGTCCAAACGAGCAGCATTCTGCCAGACAAAAAGAAGCACAAAACTTAATCATAAGAGGAAGCCTCGCTTCTATAAGCAATCATTACATTCCAGACAAGCTACTATCTCAAGGCCTAATTTCACACATAGGAAACATGGCCAACAAAGTTGCCAGCCAATTACCTTCATAATTATCTCATAAACATCATCAGCGATCAGAGGAGCCTTTAGCCCTGACCTCTCATTGACATGGTAGTACATATCCTTGATCCTGCATCAGAAAAATGAAGAGGAAATCAATGATTTTTTCAGTAAAGGAGATGAGAATCTTGCGCATCCCACAAGATGATTTCAATAATACATCAGTAAGAGGTGAAATTAGCAATACTTACGTCTCTGAAAATATCTTTTTGGTGTTCTTGTGAAGATTCGAAACGGCAATCCTAGCAGCCAACTGCAAAACAACATCATGGAAAAACAAGGACATCAGATCAAGTCCTCATAATCTGTGCTTGGGGCAACGCAGCAACTGCTTATGCAAAGGTCAAATCATGCGCGATTTGGAGCCCAAATTACACCATCACCCCAAAAATTCAAAACCTAATCGGTTTAGCTGATTGGACAAACTAGACACCACTTGAACGAACACGATGGTCATACAGAAACACAACACCTACTGCAGCATATACATCCAACAAATCAATAATCATCGGCACGATCATTACCAAAACAACAGGAAAAAAAAGGCATTCAGACAAAAGAACCTCTGACATCACGCCCAGGCCACACAGAAATCAATGCTAGAAACAACACAAGCGCTTCTACTGAAACACGAATGCGCACACGCCGCTGCACAAACACACAAGCACAATCAGGGCGGACATCAACAGGCTCGACGATCTCAATCACTTGCCCAGAGGACCCATTTCAATTTCAAACGAACAAAAACGGACGGGGCATCCAACTCACGCAAGCATAGTCGGGGTGATTGGCGGTCATGGCGGCGGCGGTCTCTGCTGCCAATTCATCAAGCTGGCTGGTGGTGACGCCCTTGTAGACCCCGGCGCAGACCTTCTGCGCCACCGAGACCGGGTCGCAGTGCTCCGTGCTCAACCCATAACTCAGCTTCTTCAACCTCGCGGTGATCTTGTCGAAGTGCACCGACTCCTGGCGCCCGTCCCTCTTCACCACATACATCTTCACTCCTCACCCCCGCTCTCTCCCGCTCTCTCTATCTCTGAGGAATTTCTTCAAACAGGTCGCTCGCACAATCCAAAGCGGAAGATGGGTCGGATTTATATAGCGCCCCAGGTGCGCCTGCGTGCTCGGGAAGACTGAATTCGAAATTCGTAATTCAGGGTCGGCCTGGTTTTCCCTCTACTGTGGCCAATTCGGGTAAAGTTTGAAACTTTGGCGCCAAAAACCGAGTTTTCCTTCGATGTGCTGGCTCGTCGTAGTTGGGAGGATTTGAACAGGGAAGGTTCGAAATTGGCTGGAGGTGAGTTGTCTTCGTGGGGCCAGATAGGCACTAATTAAAGCGACCCACCATGAGATTTGAGGGGAAACGCGAAGGAATCAGGGGAAATTAGGGCACGTAATGGAGCGTCCCCTTTTGGGGGCTTGCCGCAACTTTTCGATTTTCGCGCCCAAAGATGTGAGAGAGAGGGAGGGAGGGAGGGAGGGATAGAGGGGGACCTCTCTTTTGATGGCAAGTTAATTCACGCCAGCTCACATTGTTAAGAGAAATCTGGAATTAAATGATCAAATTCATGAATGGTCGACTTTGGTATATTACTTAAATCTAGGGGATGATGGAAATTAAAAGTCTCTTATAATAGAAGTGATAGATTCCCAAGTTGATTTGGTCCCACTAGGAATTATGAATTAGATCAAAATGATCGATTTTAATCTGTTGAACTAAGGAACAAATTGGGCTGAACAGACCGATTCGGTTCCCAAACGGTCCAATGAAATTGGTCGGGACACGATATTTCCAAATCTAAAGAACGAGTAAGAGACGGAATAAATAGATAAGGCAAAGTCATCTTCATTTTTCATATTTGAACATGTCTCACTTAATCCATTTCGTCAGGAATGGATATGGGCATTCCCCCAATCTTACAATCTAATTTAGAGATGCATGTGAAGCTCGCGTCCAAAAGAATAGAGCATTGTCTTGATGAGATGCAAAAATAGAAAAGGAGAAGAGGTGAGAGTTGAGACGAGACCATGAGAGGGAGGTGTCAAGCTCGAGTGAAAGGGATGTGACTTAGGTGAGAGAAGGTGGTGTCGTCTGCGAGTCGAGCGAGAAGGACGTGACTCACTGACTCGGGCAAAGGAGGGAAACATATGCAACTATGTGTGACTCACAGTTGAGCTAGCCCTGAGAGACGAGAAGCGATTAGGGTTTGTCTCCAATGAATTGCTGATTTAAGTGAGAAGAGGAAAAGAGGAGGGTTGTGTGATTTGTGAGTGGTGAATAAGGAAGAGAAGGCGTGAGGCTTAAGCGATATAGTTTATTAAGAAATAAAAAAAGAAATATTCGATTTGGTCCAAATAGTCTAATTCATTCTAGAATTGAGAATCACTTATTCCAATTTACAGAAACGAGAACTAAATTGAGGCTTTCAAGAATCGCTCAAAGCCGGCCTATTTCCGATTCAATTGGTTCGTGTTGCTCACTCCTATTCTGTAGGCCTGCTTGGTTGGAAGCATAGAAATTCATTCCTCTTTTTGCCATTATCTCAAGAGAGGAAGTATTTGCAATTTGAAAAAGGACAAAGCACTTAAAAAAAAGCGATGGAATTGGCCGAAAACACCACCTTGGCAATCGCCGGCTCAAAGCTCGAGTAGCTACAGCCTACAGCCACGAGCTCAAGCTCTAGGCTCAAATGGCCATGCCGACCGCGAAATCAAGCTCTCAAGTTGATACTTACCAGCGACATTCTCTTGGACTTAAACAGAAAAATTTTCTAAACATATAAATGCTGACGAGTAGAATTATATATAAATTGCCCATTATTTTATAAATTTAAATAACAGTTCAAGTGTTTACAGTAAAAGAGTACTTTTTGCTTTCAATTAAAGGCAAAAAAACAAGCCCTTTTCCCTTGCAAAGGAGTTACTACTCTCCGTTGCTTATGTAATTTTCTAGGCAGGGGCAATAGCCTAGGAAGCCTTGGCAAGTAAGAGGGCCCTTAATCTTTATAGGGAAATCGATTAAATTTACATACCTATCTCAATATTCCAAATATCAATATTTACATTTTCAACATCAAGAACCCTATTTTTTTTTTTCAAAATTGAGTTTTATTGAAGATTATCGACATCGTAGGAACGCTTACAACATTTTATCTATTTTTTAACGGGAAAATTATATTTTTGGTTCTTCAACTTTTATTTATTTTTTGAAATTGTAGCCAACAAACTTGTGAGTTATACCATTAAGCTCTTGAACTCGTAAATTTTTCCGATCAAGTCGTCTTATCTCCATTTCTAGCAAATTGAAGATGATGAACAATGGCCATTAGTCGAAAGCGTGGGGCAGAGATAATTAATGTTGACGCATGGAAAGAAAAGCTATTGAGGCGACCTATGTAGTACTGACACTATCCGGGAGCCTTCATGTCGTATCCAACACTTCAACACGCTTCGACACACGGTCAACGGGTGTTGAAAAATCCGACACGTGAGTCTAGAATTTTGACATGCGATTCCAACACGCACGGGTCAATTTTAAAAACTTCTAATATTTGAGGGGTCAAAATATAAATATACAAAAAAAAAAGAAAAAAAAAAGGGGGGGAGGCCCGGTGGCTAGCTACCGCTGTCGTTGCCACCGTTGGAGGAGGCCAACAACCTCGTCGGCCATAGGTGGCAAGGGAGGGGCCTCGCCGGGCCGGGCGAGGCCATTGCCAGCTAGCCCTGGCCAGTGAGGGCCGGCGTTGCCTAGATCTGGGCAATCCTCACCGGCCCTAGCTGATGCGTCACCCAGATTTGGGTGAACCTCGCCCAGGCCTCACCTAGATCGGCGAGGGTCGCCCTCCCTCTGCCACCTCGTCGGCCCCCTCCGATGTTGGCTGGGCATGCCGCTGACAGGGCGGCGGCGGCGACGTGCCCAGCCACGACCCTACCTCTTTTCACTTTTTTTTTTCTCAGTTTTGTTTTTTTAGAATTGTTTTAGTTTTTTTAAAAGTCCTTTACTATGAAAGAAGTAATAAAAAATGCTATATATGATAAATAAATAAATTTAAAAATATCATTTCAGCATTTTTTCTTTAAATAATGTTTTTTTCCTCTAAGTTTTATGTATAATTGTAACAAATTAAAATAATAAATGATATTAACAATTGTTAAATTAATATTTTTAGTGTAAATTAATTCTAGGCTATTTTTATAATTATTTATTTATGTATTTATATATAAAAATATATTTAATATATAATGCGTCGGAATGTATCGGAATTCTCTACTTTTAAAAAATGACATGTCGGCGTCTCGCATCTTGTCGCGTCGCGTGTTGAGTGTCCGTGTCGGTGCTACATAGAATGCAACCATATTCTACTTTCTTCGTTTGGTCGATTACAAGTTGGATTATGATTATGAATTTTTAATCCAAATGGTCGATTATAAGACCTGAGCAGGTCTTTAAACTGCTTAAAGGAAGAAACAGGCGGGATAACCGCCCTGGGGTGGGAGTCCTCGTGCTGTCTTCTGTAAAGGTAGGTTAGGGCCTTGAAAAAGATTCCCAACCCATTGCTGAACTGGCCACAAAGCCCTTCTTAAGAAGGTGCACGGTCAGCACGCCTGATCCTCGTGAAGCCGATCCCCAGGTAACCAATCCCGGGACAGGTTTAAGGAAATGATGGTGCTCGTCCGAAGACAAGTTTCCTTTTGGTTTTCCTCAAAAAACAAAAGGGTAACCATAATTTCTACAGCCACATGAGAGAGAGATTTTTTTTTTTTTTTTTTTTTTTTTTTTTTGGGAGGGGCGTGGGGTCTAGAGTAAAGGTAAATTAATTTATTATTCAAGGATCTTCAACACAAATACATGAAAGCCACGCCACTTCAAACTCTAGGGCGAGAATTTAGCGCATCGTGTTTTTCCTTTGGAGTGAATTCGGAACGAAACACAGGTGGATATTGGCAAGCACAGAAACCGTCACAATGACAATATCTTGGGTCTCCACACTCACTGACAGTGCTGCATGGCGGGTTGAGGTTTCGTGCTCCGACCATCACTTGAGAACCTATACCAAGTAACACATGCACATCAGGTTAAACTATTAAGCACTTGCAATAATATGAGAGAGAGAGAGAGAGATAGAGAGAGAGAGAGAGAGAGAGAGAGACCTAATGCAATGACCAAAAGCACGAGGAGCAGGATTGACTTCGATGAAAATTTCTCCATAATCTTGAGAAGGAGGACGAGAGATGATAAATTGGAAAAGTTGTTCACTTTCGTTTTCTTTTGATGAGGTTTGCTTTGCCAATCCCACCGTGTACATATTTATACAAACTTGATGACAGTGTGAATTAAAAGCTCATTTTCTCTGGATTTCGTCTTGATACGCATTAATTATGCTTTGATACACTTACTCCATATGCAACGAACTGTCAATTTTTTTTTACTCAATCACTCAAATTGGATTATTAAAGTAAAGTGCAATAAATGGACATGAACGCCCATATTAAGATATCCTTCCTTATATTCACATAGACAATCATGAAAAAAATTATAAAAACAGAAAACATATGAAAATATTACTATATGCTCTAGATGCATGTATCCTATTTGTACAGACTACTTGATTTAGAATTTATCAAAAGTTGATTAGCTGGTCTTGTGCGTTGCATAAGGTTAATTATTCGATGTCGATTATACTTGTTAGATTGATTCTATATAACTGAAAATGTGTGACCCAACCGAAGTTATGTAGGTGAGTAGCTTGTGAATTCTATCTCGATGAATTAGAAAAGAACTAAGTGCGCACCAACTCTATACATGATGAATATAGCACTCCTTTCGTTTGTAATTACTTTCGAGGCAACAAGAGCGGTTGAAATGGAGTTTTGGATCGTATTTATCATTATCTGAACTGCTAACACAAAGGCCAAGAGGAGGGGTTGAGTTGATCTATTTAATTTTCGCAAAGTACTTAAATAAAAACTTTTCATAGAAGGAAAACATATGAATAGGTGCAAAATCATCTATCAAATAGAAGATGAATTAGTTGAAGAGATAGAGAGATTTTCAAACAAATATATAGTTGTTCACTCATTCCCTTCGATTTATGTCCACTTTCCAAGACTAACAATCACAAATTAAGTTGGAATCCATGAGTATACTTAGGAGGCTACAGGTAGTAGAAGATGCTGCTTCTACTCGAAACTTAGTAGATAGCTCTACGATACATAAGCACCTCTATCAACATAAGCATTCTCTATTCATACATTGCAAAGCCCAAAACCCCTTCGGGGATTGTAATTTTTTTTTTTTTTTGGTCAGAAACAGACACATTTCATTAGGTAATCAAAGATGAGAGGCCCGGTAAATGGGCATCATTATATAAGAGGTCCAACAAAGTTTGTGGAGGGGATGAGACCCAATTCAAAGATAAGTAATTGTTCTTATGGGCTTTAGCTACCCAGTCTGCAACAAAATTGGCCTCTCTTGAACAATGGGCTATGTGAATATTTGAGAAGGCCTGCATTTTTTCCTTGCACTTGCTGATAATAGGTTAAACTTCCCAACTTAATTGCTATGAGCTGTTCATAGCTTTAACCAATTGCAAACTATCTGACTAAAAAAGAAGTACTTCGTGTCGTTTAGGGAAGAAAAAGTTAAGGGCTTCCCACAAAGCTAGGGTTTCTGCCATCAAGCGGGAAGAGGCTCTGATTGCTTTAGCAACTCCTCCCACCAACCTCCCCCTTGAATCATGGCAGATGCAAGCAATGGAATTCTCCAGCGAACTAGGAACATACGTTCCATCTATATTTATCTTCCACACTCCTGCTGGCGGTGGAATCCATGTCTGAGATGGTTCAACCTCTTGAGTTGTAGATTTGCTGATTTCGTGGGTTCTCCATTAGAATAGAAATAATAAATCTCACTCAAGAGCACGAAAGTATTCAAGACAAAAGAGAATAGAGCTTTCTATTTCTACCGCTTTCCTCATTATCCATCGAATCCGTTTTTATAAACTTCCATATGTTATTCTAGCTATTGGAAAGTCCTTTATAGGTCAAATCCGTCGGATACAAAATCTCTACTTAGCCGATCTTCAAACTACACAATCAGTCTAGTCAAATTTGGTTAGAGATTATATCTGAATACTTTCTCCATAATGAGTGTCAATTCCTGAATTTCATAACGGCTAGCCTCACCTTGTATTCTGTCGGAAAATATGCATGAATTGGTCGAGATCCATTTTGAATTGAGATCAATACACTGAATTAATTGAGATCAATCTAATATTGAATCTAATTAGTAGGATACATTATTTCCTTTTTCTTATACGCACATTGTACTATAATATGGAGCAATGTACATTGAATCAATACATAATAGAAATACAGAAATTCTTCTCTGCAAATTATCTTCTCCTTTCCTTCGGTTTCTTGCTTTCTTTCATATTCGTTGTCTAGCATTATCTAGTCCAACTCTCGTTTGATTTGTTTTTTGTTATGAATTTGTTAATGTCTCTTTTATATTATTCTCAAAGCACTAATATAAAAGTTTCAATCTGTTTTTTTTTCTTTCAATTTTAAACTGTTGACACCTAAATTTTGGCGAGCCGTTCATTTATTTATTGCATAGAAAATTAGAGGTAATTTTATCCCTGAAAAAATATTAATTACATAGATGCATTTATTTTTTAGTCTGCATATTTGCATTTAGGACTAGTGGTGGAGGGGTGTGAATTAATATTTTTGAGCTCTAGCTTGGCAGGCCGGATTAGGTCCGCGAAAGGAGTAAATTAGCCCAAGCCCGTTGTTTTTTTAAATTAATTATCTTGTGGAAAATTGAGATTTTATGCGATATTACGGTGGTTTTTGGAATCGGGTTGCAATCTTATCTTTAGTCTTTAAGTGATAAGATCGTTGGGAATATTCATGAGAGAGGGGTTCAGTTTTTGCTTTCGGGGGATATTTCGGTTCTTTGGAAAAAAAAAAAAAAAGGAGGAGAGAGAGGGGGCCGTCCGGGGATCTTAATTATATTAATTCTCGGGGTTTGTTGATAGCATATTAATTGTTGAATCAATATAATTATTAATTTGATCCGTAAGATTTCGGATCAGATTTTTAATTATTTTGATTTCTTGTCGTGATGTTTTAGGTTAAAAGTAATCGTTAATTTGACCTGTGAGATAACAGGTTATTTTTTCGTTTATTTTAATCCTTTATTTGTTGAATATCTTGTTTGTTTAGATTTAAGGTTTAGTTGATAATCGCTTGTTTTGGGAAACCACTAAGAAAAAAAAAAAAAAAATATTTACATTAAGATCCAGTTTGTTTTAGAATATTTCTTGTTATCTTGCATATCTAGGATAGGGATTTCAGTTCGAAAAATATAAAAAAAATGCATTCATTTAGGATTTTAGTTTTTGTTTAATTTTAGTTGCATGTTTAATTACATGGCAATTTTAAATTTCGAATTTTATAAAAAATAAAAAATAAAAAATATCATGCATATGTCATGTAGAATTAGGGCATGCTCCGCATGTCATTGCATATTAGATAAATTGCATGTTAGATTAAGATAATATCTTAGTTTAAATTAGGATTTAATGTGACTTAATCCTTAGTTTAAATTAGATAGAATTTTAATCTAGCTAGATCATTTTTGCATTTTTAAAGATAGAAATATTAAATGCACGTCATTTATTTTTTATTAGGTTCATTTAATTAGAACTTCCTCGTCATTAGACTAAGTCATTTAATAAATGTCGCATGACATATAACTCGCATACTAAATTGTATGCTGCATGTCATTTTAGTTTAAATAATTTTGTATGTCATTGCATCGCGTTGCCCGTCATTAGAATTAGGTCATTTGATTAATTTAGATTGCATATTTAATTGTTGCATTTCTTTAATTTCAAATTTCATGGAAAATATAAAAGAATTAGAATGAATTCATTTCATGCTTTAGGATAGATTGCATGCTTATTTATGACATACAATTTTGGTCATGTTATCATATCATTTCATGTTAGAATAGTGACATGCATTGCATAAGTCATGATTTTCATTAAATAAATGAAAACAAAAAATTAAAATTGCGTGTTAATTAGAAATCATATCTAGGATTGTTGATGTGAATTCTGATTTAACAATGCAGATGCTTTTGTTGCTTCGAAGTATGTTTTGCATTATTTAATTGCTTTCTTAAGTGTTAAATTGGTGGTATGTGCACATGTATGATCACCTCACATGTTAGGAAGTTAAATTAAAATCAATTCAATTGCCAAACATTTTTTTGAAAATGAAATAGAAAGGTACCGAAAGGGCACTAGGATAGTTTGGTGTAACCAAGTCCCTGGACTCATAAATCTCTGGTTCGTAGGAGTAAAGTAAATCTCCCGTTACTTTATTTGGGTTTCTAATCGACACACCAAAAATAGATTAGTGGCGACTCCTGATTGAAAATGATTTGCATGTTAAGAATTCAAACCTAAGTCGCGAATTGGTATGGGCTTGGGAGAGCCCGAACTAAGCTTAAAGACTTAGTAATCCATTAACCTAGTTTTAGGTGGTGAACCCGAAAAATTGGGTCGCGACATAAACAAATTAAAAATTTGAAAAACTTAATTTGATCACACCAAAGAGCTTTCCAAATATATATTTACCAAACAATTTTGCATTTCCCTAAAGCACTTGTCAATTACAGTTTATCAATCAATCTTGCATTTCCCAAAACATTTTAAGCTAAAGGTCATTGCATTTGGTATATTATATGGAAGTAGTCATGCTCGAAGTGGAAATCCCTCAAGTCAAGCTGACTCAAGCAGAGTGGATGCGATAAGAGTTTAAAGTAGCTCAACATGATTAGTGAGAAGTGATTGAAAGCTCTATATACCATGATCAATGTTATCAACAATGAATAGCGAAGTTTTTTTGATCAGAAGGTTCGACCACATTTTGAAGTTAGTGATATGGTCCCATGGAAAATATTGCTAATCATTCCTGATCCCTCGAGGAAGTTCCCTCCAAACTTTAGTGGACCATATGTCGTAAGGGAAGTGCTTCCAGAGGTTCTTTGATTCTAGCGGAGATGGATGGAGCAGAGTTCGCCGATTTTGTAAATTCTAAAGCTGTGAAGAAGAACCGCCCTTGATAGAAACTAATTCTTCTTGGGGAAAAGTGCCAAAAAAGTCATAAACCTTTTGTCTTTGTGCCGATTTAGTCCTAAACCTTTTCACATTGTGCCGATTTAGTTTATTCTGGCCAATTTTGGCCGAATTTTGCTAACTGGACGCCGGCTGACTGATATGGCCTAATTGACGCTAACGTGGATTACTTTTAATAATATTTTAATATTTTTGATTTTTTGATTTTTCTTTTTTTCTTCTCCTCTTCTTCATCCAGCTGGTCGCCATACCTCAATGACTGGCTAGAGGTGACAACCGGCGAGGTCGAGGTCAACCTCACCGACCACCTCGCCAGTGGCCGCGAGGGTTGTGACATCCAGATTTTCGGGTTTTAATTTCTACTGGATAAATAGGGCCGTTTTCGTTCAGTTGAAGCCAGAAATTGTGAAATTGGGATGCAAGTACGCCACAGTGGTAAGGAAAAATACCAATTTGATTGATGAGGTGTTGAATGAATTAATGGGGGTCAATTTGATTTAATTCAAGTAGGATTAAGATTCAATTGGAAGAGAATTAAGTGGAATTGAAGAAATTGTTGCACAAAGTTTTATGCCCCGAAAATGAAATTGGACCCATTGAAATAGGTTGTAGAGGAAATGAGTTAGTGGAAGATGACATGGGATGATGTCATGGTGGTTGGGCCAAAGAGAATGAGATTTGGACAAGTGGAGGGTGGATATTGGCTCTTGGAAAGGCACCCATCAACATCATCTTCAAGCTTGGGACTTTGGAGGAGAGAGAAGGGAGAGCTTCGACCGGAACCTAGCCGAGCCCGACGCCGCCCTCTTCGCCCGCTCGCACGCCCGTTTGCCGAAGCTCGCCGTCGCGGTCGCCTTTCGCCCGCACGCCCGTCGCCGTGCCCGCTCGTCGTCGCACCGCCTTCTCCGCTCCGCTTCGCCCGCGCCAGCCCGTCACCACCGTCGTCCAGAGCTGCGTCCAGCATCGCCGGCTGCCGTTCGCCATTGCCAAGGTCGCCGGAGTCCCGCCTGCAGCCGCCAAGACCAACTACTGCCACCGTCGGTTCTCTTTCGCTCAACCGGCGCCGGATCCACCCCCAACCAGCAGCCATCGGCGAGCAGAAAAATTGGGTATTGCAGCCCGCTCGTGACCCGTTTTGGCAGCCTTCCCGAGCCCGGATGCTCAGCCCGCCTTGAGGAAAGTCGATCCTCGCGTCGTCCTCGTCGTTTTGGTCCGCTCCGCTCGCTAATCTAGTGAGTTTAACTCACTAAACCTCGCTTAGAGGGTTAATTATGCTTTAGGTGTGTTTAGCTTAAGTTAATTAAGCTTAGGTGGTTAGTTTAGTTTATTTAATTGTGAATTAGATTAAGAGGTTGGATTAACTTAAAGTATGTTTAGTTAAGGTTAAATTGATGTTTATATTAGTATAATGGTGATTTGACATAAATGAATTACTTTTGGGATTAAATAAATATTTCGAAATTGTTTAATAATTTAATAATATTTTATTATTCGAAATGATTAAAATATTATTATTTAATTATTTTCGGAATAAATTTAATTATTTATTAAATCCCGAAAATTTTGTCGGGACCCTAAATTCTCGAATTTCGTGCTTGGTCATTTCTTTGTGTAGTCAGATTTTGAAATCGATGATTGGATATTATAAATTGAGTGTGGATCATGAAAGATATGGATATTATTATTTAATTAACTTTTGGAATAAATTTAATTATTTAATAAATTCCGAAAATTATTTTGGGACTTTATTTTCTCAGAATTTCGTGCCGATCGCTACTGTGCATTTAGAATTTGAATTTGATGAATGGATGTGGCAAATTGAGTGTTGATTGTGATAAATAGAGATTTTAATCATAAAAACCCAAGTGTCGGGTTTTGATGCATAAATTGGATTTTTAATGATTATATTAAATAGTGGGGTTTGAAAAAGTGAGATATTGGCTTTTTGATTCGAAATTAGCGTGTCCCCACACACGTGAGTAATTTCTGGAATATTTTTAATATGAAGAAAAATGGCCAGGATCACTATTTTAAGTGGAAGCGTTGAGTGAAATGCAAAGTGTCCTGGGGCCGAGTATGATTTGACTGTGTGATAGTTAAGAGGAATCGTCATGTGCTGTTGAGCCGGACTTGCCCCTATATGGGATGCCCACGCGGTGGATGACGATCGCAGTAGAGGCTAGGCCGATTGGATCGATGCTCCTTCGGGAATGCCGTCGACGTAATGACGAAGCCGCGCTCCATGGAGGGAGGCGATGCCTGGCATGAGTGTCAGTAGATAGCCGAACTGCGAGTAGGCTATGCCCTTGTGTGGCAGTGAATAATAATTGGAATGTGTGCTAAGTGCAATTGTGATTTATATGAAAGTGATGGCTTTCCAATTGTTTGAATTATTATTATTACCTGAGATTGTGTGAACCAAATTGTGCTAACCTGCAGGAAGGAATTGAGGCGAGGTAAGTTCTCTATGTGATGTGGCTAGGCCACTCGGGGCGTATTTTCCTTCTAATAGGGGTTTAGGGGGTTGAACTTGCTAAGACATTGTCTCATCCCGATTTGGGGATTACAATTTCAGGTCCCTGGTGGTCGGAGCGGCTAGATAGCTTTGATTGACCTTGAGGAGTTGCAGAGGTGAAGTCATAAGGATTGGAGGACGTGTCCGACTTGTAGGTTGTAGGACAGTTCTTTTTTTTTGAGCCAGTCTTTTGTAGACTTTTGGCTGTAGGCTTATGTTTGTAATTCCGTTGAATTATGAAAGTGTTATGTTGTGGTTTTGCTTCCTGCTTTTCTATCCCGTATTTCATTGCCAGGGGTTTTATAATACGTTCCGCTTGCGCAATAATAAACTTATGGGGTCGGCGACACTACCTGGGAATGTCGCATTTGATCGACCGCAGTGGGATGTGCGTGCGCTCGGGGTTCGGGGCGTGACATCCCTGTTTAAGTAGTATCAGAGCATGGTCTGTGTATGGAGTGATAAGGTGCGATGAGTCATGGGATAGTTAGTAGGAAAGACTTTTAATATGCTGATGCATGTGAGTGATAGTTGATTGGTAGCTTGTTTGCGGGATCACTCAAATTCTAACTTGATGTTGGAATCGGAAAACATGCGTCTATAAAGAGCCTGTAGGATGAGTGACCAGGAGTGGAGAACTCCTTGGAAGAGGTTGATAGGACCTATATCTCGGGGTAGGATGCTGACAAGAGTTGGTACCCGAGGTAAAGCGCAGGCTTAGACCAGCGCGAGTGTGAGAGTACCGATGCAAGTCGGTACTGAGAGTGTAGTAGTACCGAATGATCCTAGGTTCGATGGGATTGTTCAGGCGCTAGAGTCTTTGGGAAGTATTTTGGGTCAGTAAGCTCAGGATCGAGCCGCCGCTGTTGCCGTTGTTTCTACCGCTGCTAGTGTTGTGACCGCTGTTGTTGTTGCGCCTGTTGAGGCCTAATTTGGGGTTGTGATCGAGGATCAAACCTCCGTATTCGAGTCAAGGTTCAGTTTAGACAGAGATGGAAATCGATTGGGGAGAAAGGCCGATGTCAGGAGAAAGGTACCCTGTTTTACCCAATCGGAAGAGTAGAATTGGAAAGCCATAGCTCAACTTGATAGATATGTGTTGTGTCTGTAAGAAAAGACACGGATCAGTTCTTTATTGTAAGAAAGGACTTGTTACAGGTGTCGCTAGTAAGGTCATTTGATCAGAGATGGTCCATATAGAAAGATGGAGTCACAGCTATTTCTATCACCGCCGTCAATAGAAAAGAACAGAGGAAGCATGCTTCAGGATGTTCAGTGGGGTACTTGGAATGGATCCTAGTGCAAGGAAGGATGCATGATGTCACTTGATGGGAGGTAGAGGACTCACTGAATGTGTGCCGAGTTTGTGAAAATGAGGCATGAATCAGGCTAGTGTCAGAGTAAAAAGGGAGCATGATATGAATGTGGCCAGCACGGCCATCGGGTTAAGAACTATCCGCGTAAGTCCGTGAGAGCGTAAGTACCGTTATTGCAGATAGAACGCCACTAGGATGGCTGAAAGAGCATGAATGGGTCGACCAAGCATCGACCAAGGGAAAAATGTTTTTGAGATGTTTTATCAGAGTAGCGCAACAGGATTTTGAGTGAAGGTTGTGGAGTTTCCGTTGTTGTAATAGAGTAATAGGAAGATGAGTCTTTGACTATAGTTGTACCTAATGGGTTTGCTTATGTATGACTTGGAAGTCATTTATGAAAAGGTTTGGCTCCAGGAGCTTTCTGTTGTTTTGAATCGTAGTAGTAACATAATTCAGTTTGTTCAGTTAGTGTGTGAAAGTTTTGAATCACGGAAAATTGAAGAGGAACTTCAATCCTTGTTATTCGTCACTGAAGATGACTCGGTTCTGATTATTGATTATCGAATCTACATGGCAGCTGTAATGGATGCGTCAGTTGAGGGGCCGAATATGGAGAATGTTGACACCTATTTTTAGCAAATCTAGGAAAATAAAGAAAATAAAAATTGCAAAAGGAAAAAAATAAAAAATGGGGGAAATTGATTTGATTGATTATGCATGGAAATTTGAAATTCTGATGAGTATTTAGATTTTGATAAATGTAGAAACAATTGAAAAATCAGGCGAACAAAGGGCAAAGATTTTGATAAAATGGAAGGAATCGATGCAAAATCGAGCTGATTGCGAAATCATGCTCCGATTTCCATCCATGATTTAATGCAACAGAAGATGGAAGTTTAAAATTTTCCATAGAAAACGGCCGATCGGAACCACTATAAAAGGAGTTGACCTGCACAGGGTTGAGGGGTGGAATTCGAAAAAAAATTCGAGAGAAAAGTTCGCAAAGAATTTCATGAAGAAAGAAGCACAATCGTGAGAGAAGAGAAGAAAGAAAAGTGAAAAAAGAAAAGAAAAGAGAAAGCCCCCCTCCCTTATGTCATCCAAGAAGTCTTTTTTCTTTTCCCCTCTGACAAACTGCAGAGGAAAAGAAAGAAGTCAGCAGCTGCAGAAGAAAAGAAAGGGAAAAGTAAGCAAAAGAAAGAGAAAAAGTGCAGAGAAGTGACGTGTGGCCGAAAGAAAAAGAAAAAAAAGCAGGAGCTACCGTTCGTCTTCTTCGTGTGAAGCCCCCGCCCATGCTCGCGTCGCACCTCCTCCGTCCGTGAGCACCGCACCAGCACCACCCACGACGCCACCAAAGCCCGCTCGCCGCCGCGCACCGCAAGTACCGTCGCCGCGCCTTGCCGCCGACGCAGCAACCTCTCGACACCGCCCTGCACGCCTCCAACGCCCACCGCCGTGCCACCGCAACACCAGCCGCCTCCGCGACCCGAGCACCCCAGCTCCGCCTTTGCCGTCGCCGATCTGCAGCACCGGAGACCACATAGCCCCCGCCGCCTCCGCCCAACACTCGCCGCCGCCGCCGCTGTCCCCGCCGCGACCCGACGCCACCGGAGCCTCCCCCCGCCACTGCTCACCGTCGCCCTGCTTCGCCGGAGTCCCCTCGCCGGTAGCTACTGTTAGAAATTCATATAATACTTTGTTGCGGAAATTCAAAGTAAAAACAAGGATCTTTGATCTTCATGATTCTCACAAAAGACATACCTTTATCCATAACGCTACGCTTGAACTTGATCCAAAAGAAGAAATCCGATTTCTCTCCCTTAACCCACTAAACCTTAATGTATTCAATTGATGGAGGAGAGAATACGTTCTTTCTGTTTTTGTTGTTCGTATGTGGGTGGAGAGAGGACCGGACTCTTTTATACGTTCGTTGAAAAGGTGCCTTCCATCAAAGCGATATACCCTTTCGTTTTATTAGAGTCGTACCTTCTCGTAACCAATAATTAATTATAGCATTTCAATAGTTATTAAACAATATAATAAATCACATAATATGGGCCACAATAATTCTTACATTCTCCCACTTGGCCCATATGATTCTCCTTTCATGGTTTAATAAAGATTATAATGTGCACAATAAGATTATGCTATAAAATTTCATTAAATTGGCAATCACATAATAATCACAATTAAGTAAAGAAAACTAATGCGAGTCATAGCGGTTGTATGTCATTAATCGACATAGTCCCTTCTATGCACTACAACTATAGCACTTTACTTAACATGATCCATAAATGAGAAGTACAAGTAATAGTCCAACCATAATGTTTCTTTAGAAACTATCCTGTTTAACATTCATCTATTTCCATAATGTATACTAAATAGAAAACAGGAAATATCAGAAACATGTAAGTGAGCTCAAAGTGTCAAATACATAAACTCAATACAATCATAATACAAACATTAATGACGTCCAATAACGCCCATCTTTTCAACATGCTCATTAAATATTTTGGGCGGCAGTCCTTTTGTTAAGGGATCTCGCTATCATAAAATTGGTGCTAATGTGCTCAATTGACACTCTTTGTTTCTGAACTTCTTCTTTGACAGACAAGTATTTGATCTCCATATGCTTAGCACCCTTAGAATACTTGTCGTTCTTAGAGAAGAAAACTGCTGCGAGTTATCACAATAAATTTTCAGCGGCTTGGCAATACTGTCGACAACCACAAGTTCTGAAATAAAATTCCGCAGCCATAATCCATGAATTGTAGCCTCAAAGCATGCCACAAATTCAGCTTCCATAGTGGATGCAGCAATAATTGACTGCTTTGCACTCTTCCATGAAATTGCCCCTCTAGCTAGAAGAAACAAGTAGCCAAACGTTGATTTTCTTGTATCGACACATCCGGCTAAGTCTGAATCTGAATATCCAATCACCTCGAGATGATCAGATCTTTTATACGTGAGCATATAATTCTTCGTTCCTTGCGGTATCTAAGAACTTTCTTTGCAGCTTTCCAATGATCCATTCCAGATTACTTTGATACTCGCCTTGAAATTCCGACAAAAAACCGATGTTTGGTCCGGTGCAAGTTTGTGCATACATTAAGCTCCCCACAACAGATGCATAAGGAATATTATTCATTTGTTCTCGTTCCAATTCACTTCTTGGACGTTGCATAAGACTAAATTTATCACCTTTCTGAATTGGAACTATTCCTGCTGAACATTTACTTATACTAAATCTCTCTAAAATTTTCTCAATGTAGGCTTTCTGAGACAATCCTAATAATCCTTGTGATCTATCACGGAATATTTCTATTCCTATCACATATGTTGCCTCTCCCATATCCTTCATTTTAAAATTCTTAGAGAGAAACTTCTTGGTTTCATGTAACAAACCAAGATCATTAGCAAAGAAGCAAAATATCATCAACATACGAACTAGAAAAATAAACTTGCTCCCACTAATCTTCATATATATACACCGATCAACGGTGTTTTCCTTAAATCAAATGAAGTTATGGTATCATTAAACTTAAGATACCATTGTCGGGAAGCTTGTTTAAGTCCATATATTGACTTCTTTAATTTACATACCATGTGCTCCTTTCCTTTAATTGAAAAGCCTTCGGGTTGGTTCATATAAACCTCTTCCTCTAAATTCCCATTAAGAAATGCGGTTTTTACATCCATTTGGTGTAACTCCAAGTCATAATGAGCCACCAAAGCCATAATGATTCTAAGTGAGTCCTTTTTAGAGACTGGTGAAAATGTCTCTTTATAGTCAATGCCTTCTTTCTGAGTAAAACCCTTTGCAACAAGTTTGGCTTTATGTCGTTCAATATTGCCTTTTGAGTCGCGCTTGGTCTTAAAGACCCATTTACACCCGACCTTCTTACATCCTTTAGGCAATTCAACTATATCCCAAACTTGATTTTGATGCATGGATTTTAACTCTTCTTCCATGGCATTAAACCATTCATTAGAATCTTCACATTCCATGGCTTGGGAAAATGAATCGGATCATTTCCAATTCCTAAGTCAATTTCGACTCTTGCGAGATAAACCATATAGTCATCAGAAATAGCCGATCTCTTTTCTCTTTGAGATCTCCTTAATGCTATTTCTTGTGACTCGGCTATCGGAGGTTCATTATTGACATCTCCATTATTGAGTATTTGTTCACTAATTTGTTGTTCCCGATTATTGTTAGATTGTACTATAATATCAGAAACAACAACTTTGGAAGCTTTGGGTATAGGAACTTCTACACTTACTTCTTGAATGCAAGCATCACGCATTCTTTCACTCCCACTGATGTCACCATTCTCAATGAACCTAGCATTTCCAGATTCAATAATTCTTGTACTATGATTAGGACAATAAAATTTATACCCTTTGGATTTCTCTGTATAACCAATGAAATAACCACTGGTCGTTCTTGAATCCAATTTTCTTTTATGTGGATTGTAAATTCTTACTTCTGCTTGACAACCCCAAACATGTAGGTGTCGTAAACTAGGTTTCCTTCCCGTCCACAGTTCAAAGGGAGTCTTTGGAACTGCCTTACTAGGAACCCTATTTAATAAGTACATAGAAGTCTTTAAAGCATAAATCCACAAAGACAAGGGTAAAGATGAATGACTCATCATACTCCTAACCATTTCCATTAAAGTACGGTTACGCCTTTCTGCTACACCATTTTGTTGTGATGTACCTGGCATTGTGTATTGAGCACAAATGCCATGTCTTTCAAGGAATTTAGCAAATGGACCTGGACATTGTCCCGATTCATCATACTTTCCATAATATTCACCGCCTCTATCCGATCTTACTATTTTCACCTTTCTATCTAATTGCCTCTCAACCTCTTTAATATACACTTCAAGTACATTCACTGATTGAGACTTCTCATGCAATAGATAAATGTAACCATAACGTGAAAAATCATCAATAAAGGTTATGAAATAGCTTTCCTTACCAAAAGATGGAACATCAAAAGGACCACATATGTCAAGTATGTATAATTTCAAGAAGCTCGTGCTTCTTGTAGCACCTTTCTTAGTGTGTTTTGTTTGTTTACCTTTAATACAATCAATACACACTCCAAGGTCAGTAAAATCCAAATTTGGAAGACTTTCATTCTTCACTAATCTTTGCATTCTTTCTTTGGATATATGACCCAACCGTTTATGCCACAAGTAAGCAGAATTTTCATTCACCAAACTTCGTTTAGTGCCAACATTATGATGCATGGTCATTAATGTCTCAACAAAAGTATTATCAAGTCTAAATTTGTAGAGACCATCACATAAAGTTTCAGTTCCAATAAGAGTATCACTCTTAAATAACCTGAAAGATCCAGATCCAAACTTACAATAAAATCCCGCCACATCAAGTCTTGGCAAAGAAACTAAATTGCGAGAAAATGTAGGTACATAAAGGGTTCGAAACAAATCCAAATAATGCCCAAGATCTAAGATCAAACGATAAGTGCCAATGCCTTCAACTGGAGCTTTGTCTCTGTTCCCGTAATCACATAACTTTCATTTGGCTTTATAGTTTGGATCGTAAGAAATCCCTGCATCGTATTTGACACATGAGTGGTGGCACCAGAATCAATCCACCAAGTATTATAAGGAACTTCAGTAAAGTTTGATTCAAAACATACCAAAGCACAAGGCTTACCTTTCTTTTCGAACCAAGCCTTAAATTTCAGACAATCTTTCTTCAAGTGTCCAATTTTGTTGCAAAAATGACACTTAATAAGATTGCGTTCCTTCTTGTGGATTTGAGAAGCCTTTGAAGAGTCATTCAGGGATGTGTAGTCCTTTCTTCTTGCTCCTTCCACCTTTCCTCTTAAAATTCTTTCGAACTTCTTGATGACTTGAGAGATGAACAGAATGAGCCTTTTGATTCTTTATCCTTGTTTCCTCTTGAACTAACATACCGGCCAATTCGTTTACATTCCACTTATCCTTTATAGTGTTGTAATTCATTTGAAATGGCCCATATTGCTCATGAGGTAAGGAATTAAGTATAAATTGTACTAAAAAGTACTCATCCACATTCATTCCCAAAGTCCTTAACTTTGCTGCTAAATTGGTCATCTCAAGTATATGCTCATGCATGGTACGCGAACCATCATATTTCATGGTGGTCGTGTGCTCATCGGTGTACCAGCAAGTGACTTATCGCCAGTTTGAGAACGCTCTTCCACAAATTTCATAAATTCCTTAGCATTGTTAGTCTTGGGAAGAGAAGTCTTTAAGTTGTTTGCAACTGTCATTCGCATGAACATTAAGCTCGACCTGTTTGATCTTTCCCAAGTTTTATGGAAAGACTTTTCATCATCGCTACTTTCATCGGTAATAGCAGCTGGTTTCTCGGCTTGAAGCGCTAAATCAAGATCCAGGACACCTAAGTGAAACCGGACTTGTTCACTCCAATCGGGAAAATTTACCCCATTGAATAAGGGAACAGATGAGGCGTGCGAATGGAGTGAAACAGTACGAGATATACGCAAATGTGTAAGAAAATACTCATACATTAATGCTTTGAGAATATCACCTAATCGATTCAAACTAAACTACACATGCACATCATAGTTCTCCTTTGGGCGATCCTATGATATATAAATGTATATATAAACCATAATGATGCTAATAACTTTTATTTGATAATTGTAAATATATCTTATTAAAATTTATTTGTTATCTTTGGATATACAAACAAATTTAACAAGTCATATTAATTATCAACTATCATGTTCATGAATTATAAGAAAATAAATAACCTTTGGGTTAATCCCTAAGTTCTTATAATAAATTAACTTCAATATACCCATAACTCCAATAATGATATAAAACATATCAATTTCATAAATAGCATCAATTAATCATAGGTAATTGAATAAAATAATTTACAATATCAAAAATTCAAAAGACTTCAAAGGTTTGGCCACTTTGGTGACTAACAAACCATTCACAATATGAATTTTTAATATTGTAAAATACAAATATTTAACAAATTTGCACACAAGGACAAAAACTTAATCAAAGCATAAGGGCAAAATCGTAAAATCATAATTCCATAAGGTCAGAATCATAAATTATAATTCATGGGCAAAATGGTAAATAATCGGCAATGGCAGAATCGTAATTATAAATTAAACAGGGGCAGAAAAATAAAATAAATTGCAAAGAGGACAAAATGGGAATTTTAAAAATGGCATAGGGGCAAAAACGTAAATTAGGCCGCGCGGGGACGTCGGGCGCGTGCCGAGCACGCACCTTCATCCGCCGCGGGCGCGTGCCGCGCACGCGCCCGCAACCGCGCGGGAAGCCCCGCGCGTGGATCCCACGCGCGCGCGCTTACGCGCGCACAGGCGTGGCGCGTGGGTTCCACGCGCCCGCAACCGCAGCGCGCGTGGAGCCCACGCGCCTTCTTCCTCGCGCACCGACGCGATTTTTCGCCGTTCCACCGCCGTTTCGCCGCCCGTTTCTTCTCCGGCAGCCCATCCCAGACACAAATAAATAATGGGTTTTGAAGAGCATGCCGGCACGACCACATGGGTTCAAGTTTCGGAGAAAATGACCAAAAATTGGCCCCAAATCAAACCAAAATTTTCCCAAAAACGCAAACCCTCCACCACCGCCGCTTCCGCCGCTCGATTAGTCTCCGGCGAACACCAATATACCGGAAAAACCCATGGCTAATGTTCCTCATGGCAGTGCGACGGTGTGGGTCCGAAATCAAGCGGTGGGTGGCCGGATTTTACCCGGAACCGGCGAGTTTCTTCCTTGCCCTCAAAATTCCGAATTCCTCCATTTTTGTCCTTAAAATTCCGAATTACTCCATTTTTGTCCTTTTCTCCATGCGCACAGTAACTTTTCTTCACCATTTTAGTCCATGAAGAACGTTCTATCATTCGGATTTTCTTTAACAGAATCTTTCAAAACATTTCAACAACAACAAATACTACGAACATGATCATTCAACAAATCATCATGCATAAATCATAATATTTCTTTAAACGGAAAAAATCATGAGATCATAAACCAAACGCTCTGATACCAACTGTTAGAAATTCATATAATACTTTGTTGCGGAAATTCAAAGTAAAAACAAGGATCTTTGATCTTCATGATTCTCACAAAAGACATACCTTTATCCATAACGCTACGCTTGAACTTGATCCAAAAGAAGAAATCCGATTTCTCTCCCTTAACCCACTAAACCTTAATGTATTCAATTGATGGAGGAGAGAATACGTTCTTTCTGTTTTTGTTGTTCGTATGTGGGTGGAGAGAGGACCGGACTCTTTTATACGTTCGTTGAAAAGGTGCCTTCCATCAAAGCGATATACCCTTTCGTTTTATTAGAGTCGTACCTTCTCGTAACCAATAATTAATTATAGCATTTCAATAGTTATTAAACCATATAATAAATCACATAATATGGGCCACAATAATTCTTACAGCTACCCTTGCTGCTCTCGCCGGAGTCTGCTGCCGGCGAATCCCCTTACCGGAGCAACCATCATCTTTGCTTAAAAAAAAAAAACAAAAAGAAAAAAAAGAAAACACATCGGTAGTTTTTTCTTTTTATTTAATTTAATTTATTTTACTTTATCTTGTTTTTTTTAGTATAATTAGTCTTTAATATATGATTGGAAATTCCAACATATCACCTGATTCGCAACCGCGCTTGGGTTTTTTATTTCATCTATAAGGTTTTAGATGAAGTAATTAATCAAGCGGGAATAAAATTGATATTTTGATCTTTAAGGCTTAAGATCAATTTATCGATTTTACTAGCGGAATTTTACCCTATGATCTGAATGATGTGTGATATTTTCGATGATTTTAGATGATCTGTTTTATCTTAATTGTTTTAATTATCTTGAAATATGTTTGAGTTAAAATATCACGTGCTTTAGGGTCATTTGCATATTTAGACTAGACATTTTATTTATCATCAATTTTTGAAAATAAAAATAAAAAAATAAAAAAAAATCATGAATTTAGGATGTTAGATTTTTGTTTCATTAGCTTAAATTGCATGTTTAATTATTTGGCAATTATTAATTTCGAAATAAAAAAACAAAGAAAAAAGGAAACACAAATAAAAAATAATCATGCATATGTCATGTAGATTTAGGGCATATTTTGTACGTCACTGCATATTATGGTAAAAGTGCACTTAGTTTAATTCTAGATAATAATTTCCTTAATTTATTATAAGTTTAGATATTAGATAAATTGCATTTTATGATTATTTGGGTTAAGAAAATATTTTAGCTTAAATTAGGATTTGGCTTAACCTAATTCCTAATGCAAATTAAATAGAATCTTAATCTAGTTAAATAATTTTCACATTTTTCCTAATTCCGAATTTTCATGAAAAAAATACAAAAAATGACTTAGGATAAATTAATTTTAATCATTTAGGATGAATTGCATGTTTTTTTTTTTTAAAAAAAAAAATGTCATTGCATGTTATTTAGAATTAGATTCATGAAATGCATGCCATTTAGTGATCATTGCTAGGTTCATTTAATTAGAAATTGCATGTCATTAGAATTAGGTCATTTAGTTAATATTGCATTGTATATTGCATGATTTTCATTAATTAAATGAAAACAAATAAAAGAAATTGCGTGTTAATTAGAAACCATATCTAGGGTTGTTGATGTGGATATTAATTTAACATTGCAGATGCTTTCGTTGCTTTGAGGTAAGTTCCTGCAATTTATTCATCGCTTTCCTTGGATGTTAAATTGGTGGTTTGTGCACGCGCATGATAACCTCACAAGTTAGGGAAATAAATTTAAAATCAATTCAAACTGCTTGCTAAACATTTTTTCAAAATAAAAGAATGGTACCGAAAGGGCATTAGAGAAATCTAGTGTAACCAAGTTCCCCTACCCATAGTCTCTGGTTCGTAGGAGTAAAATAAAACTCCCGTTACTTTACTTGGGTTTCTAATTGACCCACCAAAAATAGATTAGTGGCGACTCCTAGATAAAATCTATCTGCATGTTAAGAACTTGAACTTAAGTCGCGAATTGGTATGGGCTTGGGAGAGCCCGAGTTAAGTCTAGGCTTAATAATCCATTAGCCAAATTTTAGGTGGTTCACCTCGAAAAAATTGGTCGCGACAGAGAACATAATCATGGTACAGGAGTTTTCTAAGGCAATTTCTAGGGAATTGTCAGGTTTGCTATCAGAAAGAGAAATTGAGTTCATGATTGAATTAACACCCGGAACAGAGCCAGTCCCTAAGGCTCCTTACCGGATGGTGTTACCGAGTTGAACGAACTGAAGGTGCAGATGCAGGAAGTGTTGAATAGGAGATTCATACGTTCCAGTGCATCACCTTGGGAGCACCCGTTCTATTAGTGAAGAAGAAAGTTGGTTCGATGCATTTGTACATTGATATTCTTCAAGATCAACTTGAGGTGAGAGTATTATCAATGGAGGATCAGGAAGAAAGACATACCAAAGTTAGCATCTCGCACTTGATACAGCAGTTGTGAGTTCACTGTAATACCGTGTGGTTTGATGGATACCTTAGCTGTTTGTTTGGGTCTAATGAGCAGAATGTTTAAGAGTACTTGAATCAGTTGTGATCGTGCTCAGTGAAGTTATCCTGGGGTGTTCAAAGAGTGCTAAGGAGCACAAGAGACATTAGAAGATGATACTTCAGACCTTGAGGACTCTTGAATCTTACGCTAAGTTTAGCAAGTGCGAGTTTTGGATGACTCGTATTGCGTTCCTAGGTCACGTGATTTCAGGCAAAGAAATCTCCGTAGACCCCGTTTAAGATTGAAGCAGTGAACAGTTGGCCGAGATTGTCTACAGTGACAGAGATCAAAAGTTTCTGGGGATTAGCAGGATATTTCAGACAGTTCATAAAAGGGTTTTTAGCGTTAGCATTACCATTGATAAGACTACTAAGGAAGTAAGAAAAGTTCGTGTTGACAGATGACTGCGAGCGTAGTTTTCAAGGGCCTAAGAAGAGGCTAACTACCGCACTTGTGCTTACTAGTCCATCTGGTCCAGGAGGGTTGAGATCTATGGTGATGCGTCGTTTAAAGGATTGGGTTATGTGTTGATACAACATGATAAGGTTGCTGCATATGCGTCCCGTTGGTTGAGACCTCGGGAGTTGAATATGAGACAGTGTCGCTGGATGGAACTCATTAAGGATTATGACTATGATATTTTGTATCACTCTGGAAAGGTGAGCAAAGTCGCAGATACACTAAGTCGAGAGTCCTTAGTTGTACAGTTGGCACTCAAGGATTGGATCTTACTTGAGGAAGTCCGAAATTCAGTTTTCAAATCTAAGGAATGCCACCTTTTGAATCTTATGACCACTCTCAGAATTGAGCCGAGAGTTCAGATCATAATCAAATCGCTTCAGTGGACAGATTCATAAATTCAGAAGATTCTATAAGAGAATGCAGATGAGAGAGAGATTGATTTTCAGATTTCCGAAGGCAGAACGCTAAGGTTCTGAGGACGATTGTATGTAATTGTCGATACAGAGATTAAAGAAGAGATCTTATGGGAAGCTCATCATAGCAATTTCAGCGTTGTCTAGACAGTACAAAGATGAGTCAGAATCTACATCATCGAGATTGGTAGATCGGTATGAAGATAGATATCGTTGAACAAGTTGCAAGTATCAAAGATGTCAGTAAGTAGAAGTTCAGTGATGTAAACCAGGATGACTTTTACCATCACTTGAGAGTCTTAAGTGAGAATGAAAATATATCACAATGGAACATTGTGACGAGCTTACTAAGGATTCAGGGGATTACTGATACCATTTGAGGATAGTAGTCGATCGATAGATGGAGTTGGTCCACTTTGGTACAGTATGAATAGATCTTGTTTTGAGCGTGTGACATCCTAATTTTCAAACTCTGATTTCGATTGGTTAAATTGGGCATTTCATCGACGCGATTACAGTGTTTTTCTCTAAGTTGGCCACTTACGAGATAACTAGACTAGTTGGGTGAGTTATTAAGGACTTTAAGGCAAATAGACTTGAGAATTCGACTAGGAATCGACTTCTTGACCGTGCTCATCTTTAGAGATCATTACGGCACAGTTAAAAATCGAATTAAGATCAGAGATAGGTCGATTCGATTGAGATGAATGACCGATCGTGGGTGACTCCACTAAATTGGAAAACTCTCGTCGACTGATACTAATTTGATTTTACTGTCGTTTTGGTACCTTGTGTCCGTATTTGAATCATCGAGATTTTCACGATAATCGAGAGTCGCCAATGTGTCGAGTGGGTTCATCGTGGCTCGAAGAAAATCGACCACGGGTCATTTGTCCTAAAAAGCTTTGAAAACTACATAGTAGCCTAGGTCACACTAAAAGCGTGTCGGAGTGAAATTAACCGCCAATCTAAGTTCGATTTCAGAAATTGAGGATTCTGTCTTGTCACAAAGTGGGTATACCGAAGTGTGTGCGCATTAGATAATTCACCGGCATGGAGTGCCGGGGATGAATTATATTTCGAATCTAGATTAGAGATTATAAGTTTGGCAGAGTTTTTAGAGGGTTCTTTCTTAAACAATGCATAGTAGAAAGTGCAGAATTTCAATTGCTGAGATGAAGTCAAGCAAAGAAAGATCATAGGCCAAGGTCAGTACAGTAGTCAGTGATTGCAGTTGCCAAGATCAGTGCCAGAGTTATATCAGATCTTGACCAGAGGTTCCCAGTTTCAGCAGATCAGTCAGATAGTTTCTTTTTAATCAGTGCAGAGCATAGTGTTCAGAACTTCAGTTGTTGAGATGAGATCAGAGATCAGAAAATCGCAGGTCCAGAGTTGGTTCAGAAATCAGTGATTCAGTCGCAGTTAGTAGAGACAGTCTTGAGACCGCTCAGAATCGCCAGTTTAGCTTCGCAGATTTTGTGTTGAAGACCTTTAGAATTTTAAGTGGGCAAGTGTTTAGTATTTTGGATCCGAAGTGGTTTGGGCAAGATAGTAGTGATCTGGCAACATTAGTACAGAAGGAGCAACCTGAGAAAGAGAAGAGGATATGAGACGACTGTACCCCCACTTTCTTGTTAAGAATTGGTAAATGTTTAAATTTCGAGGACGAAATTTTTATAAGAGGGGAAGAGTTGTGACATTAAGATTTTCGGGTTTTAATTTCTACTGGATAAATAGGGCCGTTTTCGTTCAGTTGAAGCCAGAGATTGTGAAATTGGGATGCAAGTACGCCACAGTGGTAAGGAAAATACCAATTTGATTGATGATGTGTTGAATGAATTAATGGGGGTCAATTTGATTTAATTCAAGTGGGATTAAGATTCAATTGGAAGAGAATTAAGTGGAATTGAAGAAATTGTTGCACAAAGTTTTATGTCCCGGCGGAAAATGAAATTGGACCCATTGAAATAGGTTGTAGAGGAAATGAGTTAGTGGAAGATGACATGGGATGATGTCATGGTGGTTGGGCCAAAGAGAATGAGATTTGGACAAGTGGAGGGTGGATATTGGCTCTTGGAAAGGCACCCATCAACATCATCTTCAAGCTTGGGACTTTGGAGGAGAGAGAAGGGAGAGCTTCGATCGGAAGCTAGGCGAGCCTGACGCCGCCCTCTTCGCCCGCTCGCACACCCGTTCGCCGGAGCTCGCCGTCGCGGTCGCCTTTCGCCCGCACGCCCGTCGCCGTGCCCGCTCGTCGTCGCACCGCCTTCTCCGCTCCGCTTCGCCCGCGCCAGCCCGTCACCACCGTCGTCCAGAGCTGCGTCCAGCGTCGCCGGCTGCCGTTCGCCGTTGCCAAGGTCGCCGGAGTCCCGCCTGCAGCCGCCTAGACCAGCTACTGCCACCACCGGTTCTCCTTCGCTCAACCGGCGCCGGATCCACCCCCAACCAACAGCCATCGGCGAGCAGAAAAATTGGGTATTGCAGCCCACTCGTGGCCCGTTTTGGCCGCCTTCCCGAGCCCGGATGCTCGGTCCGCCTTGAGGAAAGTCGATCCTCGCGTCGTCCTCGTCGTTTTGGTCCACTCGGCTCGCTAATCTAGTGAGTTTAACTCACTAAACCTCGCTTAGAGGGTTAATTATGCTTTAGGTGTGTTTAGCTTAAGTTAATTAAGCTTAGGTGGTTAGTTTAGTTTATTTAATTGTGAATTAGATTAAGAGGTTGGATTAACTTAAAGTATGTTTAGTTAAGGTTAAATTGATGTTTATATTAGTATAATGGTGATTTGACATAAATGAATTACTTTTGGGATTAAATAAATATTTCGAAATTGTTTAATAATTTAATAATATTTTATTATTCGAAATGATTAAAATATTATTATTTAATTATTTTCGGAATAAATTTAATTATTTATTAAATCCCGAAAATTTTGTCAGGACCCTAAATTCTCAGAATTTCGTGCCGGTCGCTGCTGTGTAGTCAGATTTTGAAATCGATGATTGGATATTATAAATTGAGTGTGGATCGTGAAAGATATGGATATTATTATTTAATTAATTTTTGGAATAAATTTAATTATTTAATAAATTCCGAAAATTATTTTGGGACTTTATTTTCTCAGAATTTCGTGCCGATCGCTACTGTGTATTTAGAATTTGAATTTGATGAATGGATGTGGCAAATTGAGTGTTGATTGTGATAAATAGAGATTTTAATCATAAAAACCCAAGTGTCGGGTTTTGATGCATAAATTGGATTTTTAATGATTATATTAAATAGTGGGGTTTGAAAAAGTGAGATATTGGCTTTTTGATTCAAAATTAGCGTGTCCCCACACACGTGAGTAATTTCTGAAATATTTTTAATATGAAGAAAAATGGCCGGGATCACTATTTTAAGTGGAAGCGTTGAGTGAAATGCAAAGTGTCCTGGGGCCGAGTATGATTTGACTGTGTGATAGTTAAGAGGAATCGTCATGTGCTGTTGAGTCGGACTTGCCCCTATATGGGATGCCGACGCGGTGGATGCCGATCATAGTAGAGGCTAGGCCGATTGGATCGATGCTCCTTCGGGAATGCCGTCGACGTAATGACGAAGCCGCGCTCCATGGGGGGAGGCGATGCCTGGCATGAGTGTCAGTAGATAGCCGAACTGTGAGTAGGCTATGCCCGTGTGTGGCAGTGAATAATAATTGGAATGTGTGCTAAGTGCAATTGTGATTTATATGAAAGTGATGGCTTTCCAATTGTTTGAATTATTATTATTACCTGAGATTGTGTGATACAAATTGTGCTAACCTGCAGGAAGGAATTGAGGCGAGGTAAGTTCTCTGTGTGATGTGGCTAGGCCACCCGGGGCGTATTTTCCTTCTAATAGGGGTTTAGGGGGTTGAACTTGCTGAGACATTGTCTCATCCCGGTTTGGGGATTACAATTTCAGGTCCCTGGTGGTCGGAGCGGCTAGATAGCTTTGATTGACCTTGAGGAGTTGCAGAGGTGAAGTCATAAGGATTGGAGGACGTGTCCGACTTGTAGGTCGTAGGACAGTTCTTTTTTTTGAGTCGGTCTTTTGTAGACTTTTGGCTGTAGGCTTCTGTTTGTAATTCCGTTGAATTATGAAAGTGTTATGTTGTGGTTTTGCTTCCTGCTTTTCTATCCCGTATTTCATTGTCAGGGGTTTTATAATACGTTCCGCTTGCGTAATAATAAACTTATGGGGTTGGCGACACTACCTGGGAATGTCGCATTTGATCGACCGCAGTGGGATGTGTGCGCGCTCGGGGTTCGGGGCGTGACAAGGGTGGCCTCGCGCTGGGTGGCAAGGCTCGCCCTCGCCGGATCTAGCGAGGGTCGAGCCTCGCCCATGGCTGGCGAGGGCGAGCCCTGCCAGCTCGGCGCGAGGAGGCCTCGAGGGCGGCCTCGCGTTGGGCGGGCGAGGCTCACCCTTGTCAGAGGTCGCCAAAGGAAGAAGAGGAGAAGAAAAAAAAGAAAAAGAAAAAAATTCAAAAATTCAAAAATATTAAAATATTATTAAAAGTTGTCAATGTCAGGTAGGTCGGCGTCCGGTCAGCAAAATCCATATTATAATGAGTTAACTAATCAACAAAATTATGGGCCAATAAAAATATCTCTAGTTGATATTTACCTGATTATTGCAACTTTATAGAAGTCTATGGATATACTCCAATTTATATCGAGCAAGTCTCGGCTGATTTTTACTTTTTTTTTATTTAATCAAATTCTTGTGGCTCCTTTTAATCCAAAACAGCAAAAAATTCGAAATATATAAATGTTGCCAAGTATTATGTACAAATTGCTCATTGTTTTTTTTTAATTTAAATAACAATGTAAGTGTTTACAGTAAAAAAGTAAATTTTGCTTTCAATTAAAGGCATATAAATAGAGCCTTTCTTTTCTAAAGGAGTTACTACTCTCTTGTTGCTTATGAAATTGTCTAGGCCTTGGCAAGTAAGAGGGCCCTAGTCTTTATAGGAAAAACGATTATTTTAACATACCTATCTCAATATTCCAAATTTCAATATTTACATTGCCAACATCAAGAGCCTTATTTTTCTTTTCTACAAAATTGAATTTTATTGAAATTTATCGACTTCTTGGGAATGCCGGCAACATTCTATCATTTTATTTGAACGAGAAGATTACATATTTGGTTCTTAAACTTTTTTTTTTTTTTTTTTTCACATTGTATAGAGCAAACTTTTGAGTTGTACAACTAAGTCCTTAAACTCATAAAGTTTTCCAATCAAGTGGTCTTATCTCCATTTCTAGCAAATTGAAGATGATGAACAATGGCCATTAGTTCAAAGTTTGGTGCAGAGATCATTGATGTTGATGTCATGCCCTGATCCTCGAGCGCATGCCCATCCCTTGGTGGTCGATAAATTTCGCGACGTTCCCAAGATGCTTCACCGACCCATTCATTTTATAATACGCATGCGGAAGTGAACAATTACCCCTAACAACAAAAGCTTGGGATAGAAAAGCAGGACAACAAATCAGAAACAAGACAAGCCTTTTATAAACATTTTGGGTTTATACACAATACTAGGCTGTTTACAAAAGATTGATTCAACTAAATGGGAACTGTCCTATGACCCACTAGTTAGACATGTTTGCCGATTCTTTGGTCTCTTCCTTATCAAACTCCGGAGCTTCGAGTCCTCCTCAACTGCCATCCAAGGACCTGAAAATGTTATCCCACAACGGGGTGAGACGATGTCTCAGCAAGTTCACCTCCTAAGTCCCGACTAGGAAGAAAATATACCCTAAGGGCTGCCTAAGCAGAAACACAAGTCAGATGACTTACCTTTGCCTCCATTCCTTCTTGCAAGTCAGTATAATTTATAAATTCAATGAATCATTTCAATGCCTCAAAGCATTAAATCAGACCGAGTCATTGATCAATCGACTTAGTCGACTCAGTTAAAGAAAACTCCTTTATTGTTTTGAAGTTGACAAAATATTTCCAAAAAGTCTAGTTTGAAGACTTGTAGACTCAAGTACTATAGTCTGAAGAACTCCAGACTCTACTGCCAAAGTCTGAAGACTGCTAGGCTTTAATATCAAAGTCTGCCCTCACTAACAGTTTTCAGACCGAGGAATGAAGACTTATTCAAATGTAGGATTATCTTCAAGGATTCGATCCGTATGGTTTTGGAAGTCCTTATAGCTGGATATAACACCTTATGATCAATTATTTTTATTGGAATCAATTCAGATAATCAAATCGTTTGAAATGCGAAAATACTTGGAAAGTTATACTTATGGAAACCAAGATCTTGATTGTATGGGTGAGCAGGATTGATAGGCTTTCATCTCGATCTTCAAACGACTCGAGATCTCCTTAATTGATTTTATCTAATGGGTAGATTGGAAGAATTCATTTGGAAAGTGCCAACGGTCGTGAAGGCAAAAAGGAGTATTTAAGGCAGACTCTCCAGATTGTTTGAAGAAGTGCGTAAAAGAAAAATTTCAAAGTCTGAAGCTTCCCAGTTCTTTGCTATTTCATTTGTCGAGCTTAATTTGTATTCAAAAGAGAGAGCAAACACTTGTGAGACTTTGGAAGAGTGTAGTAGAGTTTCTACATTGTAAAGTCAAAGACGCGAGACTGTAAAATCTCTTTTGATTCATAGTGAAATCCAGCCAGTGGGTTGTCAGTGCGGGAGAGTGGACGTAGGCTTGATCTAAGCCGAACCACTACAAACTTCGTGTTTCTATTCTCTTCACTGAACTCTTTTATTCATTCGTAAATTTATTTAATTGCTAAACTTGCTCTAGTCCATTACTTCATAGATTCCTGTTTGAAAGAAAAAGTATTTATAAACGTTTCCGCAAAAATTTATTTTAACACCTATTCAGCCCCCTCTAGGTGTTCTCACTAACCCTTTCAATTGGTATCAGAGCTTGTGTGCTCATTTTATTGAAGTGTTTTTACTTATGAGTTAAAGATCTATGGCTAATATTTTGGCTCTAGGTTTGGTTGAAGGCTAAAGCAACACCAGACCTCCTTAATTTGATGGGAAGGAATACAATGTGTCGAAAAACAAGATGAAGGCATTCCTGAGATTAAAAGATCCCCTGGAATGGGATGTAGTAGAAAAATGGATTATTCCCAAAACCACATTAATCTCAGAAAGAGGAAAAGAAGTTGCAGACGTTGGCGAAATGGCACAAGAGGAAATAACCAAGAGACAAGCTCTTGATGTTAAAGCTATCTACTCTTTATGCTGTGCTTTATCTTCTACAAAGTATAACAGAATTTCATCTTGTAAAACAGCTAAAGAAGTCTTGGACATGTTACATGTCACTTATGAAGGAATCGATCGAGTTAAAGAAACAAAAATTAATATCTTATTTGGACAGTATGAAGCCTTCCAGATGAAGCCGGGAGAATCCATCACTGACATGTTTAATCGTTTTACAGAAATTGTAAACAGCTTAGCATATCAAGGACAGCCAATCCCAGGACCAATGAAGGTCAATAAATTGTTGCGTGGACTCTCTAAGGACTTGAATCACGTGAAAACCTCAATAAAAGAAACCCAGAGGATCATGCCTCTCTCTGTAGAAGAATTAGTCGGCACACTTTAATCATATAAAGTGGAGCAAATCAATGAGAAAGAAGATCCTAAAGGTAAGAAGTCAATTGCTTTAAAATCTAACGATGATTCTGATGATACGGATTCAGAAGATGACATGGACGATGAAGAACTAGCACTCATGATAAGGAAATTTAGAAAGTTGAATAAAAAATGAAGAAGATTTAACTGGAAGAAGCAATGCACTCAAAAATTTCAGAACAAATCAACTAAGGATGATGAAGTCAACAAAGATGTGATTTGTTTTAAATGTAAGAAAAATGGGCATATCAGACCCAACTGCTCTCTATTGAAAAAGAAGAAGGGAAGAACTGAGAAATACAAAAAGGCTCTCAAAGCAAAGACATGGAGCGATACTGAATGTGAAGAGAGTGATGAAGAATATGCCAACATATGTCTAAGGGTAAATTCAGAATCAGACTCAGACTCAGACAAATAAATTGAGGTTAGCAATTTAACAATTCTTGCTAAAGTTTCAAAATATATAGATGAACTTTGCCTTAGTCTCAAGACATCTCTTAAAAGGATTTATGAGCTAAAGAGGGAGAATTCTAAACTGAAGTAATATGAAACTTTTTAGAAAGAAAAGTTTGAAAATCTTGAAAAAAGTTTTATTAATTTGAAAGAAAATGCAGATTCTCTTTCGAAGGAAAATGCTTTTTTGAAAGAGGACATTTCAAATATCACAAAAATGTTTTCAAAAGGATCTAAAAAGTTGGAAAAAATTCTTTCTATACAAAGACCTTATTTTAACAAATCTGGTTTGGGTATGACTCCAGAAACCATTCCTCTAATTGATTTTCCAAAAGTAAATGAAAGAATCAAACAAAGACTTACAAAAGCATTTTACAGAAATCATTTTCAAAGAGTTTTTGTAAAACCTGTTGGCCGAAGTACTCTCAAATGTTCAAAGTGTAACAGCTCGATCATTTTGAGAAGGAATGTTCCAAGGTTTGGAGACTTGTTAAGAGAGATTGAGCAAAAACTGTTTTTAACACTAACTCTCCTAGACCCAAGAAAATGTGGGTACCAAAGAAAGTTTGAGTTCTTGTTATAATTGCAGGTCACTATAAAAAAGAAGATCAAATGGTATTTGGATAGTAGCTGTTCGAGACACATGATAGGAGATTCAAGTTGTTTTATATAGCTTATGCAAATAAATGGTGAAAAAGTTTCTTTTGGTGGAAACAATAAATGAAGAATTGTTGGATGTGGAACTGTGAAAATTGGAAGTCTCACAATCAACAACGTCTCCTTAGTAGAAGGTTTGAATTACAATATTTTCATCATTAGTCAACTGTGTGACATTAGATTCAAAATTAATTTCCAAGAATGCATTTGTTCAGGAAATAGTAAAGATATCTCTCAATCTTTCACTGGACGAAAACATGAGAATATTTATCTTTTGGATATAAAACCGGAAAGTTCTCAATGTCTAATATTCATTTAAGATGAGCAAACATTTGGCATAGAAAGCTTGGCCATGTTAACATAAAGCAGATTGCCAAGATCTCATCTAAGAAACTTGTTCGTGGACTTCCCAACCTGACTTATCAAAAGTCTGAATTATGCACACCATGTGTATTGAAAAAACAGGTTAGAAGTTCTTTTAAACCTATAAATCAAGTTTCTACTAATCGAGTTTTGCAGCTTCTGCATAAGGATCTTTTTAGACCAACCATATATCAAAGCATTGATGGAAAGAGATACTGCCTAGTAATCGTGGATGATTACTCTCGCTTTACATGGGTATACTTCATGGCAAGTAAGTCTGAAACATTCTCTTATTTTTCAAAATTTGCCAAGAAGGTTCAGAATGAAAAATGTTATGCTATTTCAAGTATACGCACATACCATGGAGGTGAGTTTGAGAATCAAGACTTTGTAAAATTTTATGATGAATCTGGTTTTCAGCATGTTTTCTCTTATTCATATATTCCAAAACAGAATGTGGTTGTGGAAAGAAAGAATAGATTTTTGTAGGAGATGGCAAAAACCCTTTTAATTAAAATTAATATTTCTTCTCGATTTTGGGCTGAAGCAGTTTTTACTTATTAACAGAATATTTTTAAGACATATTTTAGAGAAAACTCCTTATGAAATATTTAAAGGGAAAACGCCAAATATTTCTTATTTTCATGTGTTTGGTTGTAAGTGTTTTGTCTTGAAAAATGCAAATGATCGAACTGGTAAGTTTGAGGAAAAATCAGACAAATGAATTTTTCTTGACTACTCAACCTCAAGCAAAGCCTACAGAGTATTCAATAAGAAGGCTCAGTCTGTGGAAGAATTTATGAACGTTAAATTTCAAGACTCTGTGCAGATTAACTGAATCAGAATCAACTTGAAGAATCTGAACCTGCTCCAGATCTTGCAAAGTCTACTTCCCCCCGAAGTGGTTCAGCATTCTGAAGATAAACAACAAGATGAATAAGAAGATTCAACTGAAACAGAGGATCAACAGATATTCAAACAAATCAGGAACTGGAAGCATAAGTCAAGTCATCCCAAAGAGCTCATCATTGGCAATATTGATGAAGGAATTCGTATCAGATCCAAAAGGCGAGAAGAGTCTAGTATTTTAGCACTTGTTTCTTAGATTGAACCCAAAAGTGTAGAAGAAGCCTTAGCTAATGAGAGCTGGATTGAAGTTATGTAAGAAGAGCTCAGACAGTTCAGCATCAACGATGTTTGGGAGCTAATTCCTAAACCAAAAGGTAAATCTATTATTGGAACTATATGGGTTTTCAGGAACAAGGTGGATGATAAATGAAAAGTGGTTAGAAACAAAGCAAGACTTGTAACCAAAGAATATACTCAAGAAGAAGGAATAGTCTATGATGAGACCTATGTACCAGTAGCAAGGTTAGAAGCAATTAGATTATTACTTGCTTTTGCTTACTATAAAAATTTCAGGTTATTCCAAATGGATGTAAAAAGTGCATTCCTAAATAGATTCATTCAAGAGGAAGTCTATATGGAACAACCACCTGGTTTTGAAGAACCAAGAAAGTCAGACTCAGTCTACAGACTGAAGAAGGCCCTATATCGATTGAAGTAGGCACCTCGAGCTTGGTATGACAGGTTAAGTAAATTTCTAATTCAAAATGGTTTTGTTAAAGGAAAAATGGATACTACTTTGTTAATTAAAAGAGAAGATAAAGATTTTCTACTTGTTCAAATATATGTTGATGATATTATCTTTGGATCACCTAATGAAAATCTGTGCAAGAAGTTTTCTAAGTTTATGCATGATGAATTCGAGATGAGCATGATTGGTGAATTGCAAAAAGATTGAGATAGTCTGAAGAAAACTCTTTTATTGTTTTGAAGTTGACAAAACATTTCTAAAAGTTTAGTCTGAAGACTTGCAGACTCAAGTACTATAGTCTGAAGAATTCCAGACTCTACCTTCAAAGTCTGAAAACCGCTAGACTTTAATCTCAAAGTCTGCATTCACTAACAGTTTTCAAACCGAGGAATGAAGACTTATTCAGATGTAGGATTATCTTCAAGGATTCGATCATATGGTTTTGGAAGTCCTTATAGCTGGATATAGCACCTTATGATCAATTATCTTTATTTGGAATCAATTCGGATAATCAAATCGTTTGAAAGACGAAAATACTTGAAAAGTTCTACTTATGGAAATCAAGATCCTGATTGTATGGGCGAGTAGGATTGACGGGCTTTCATCTCAATCTTCAAACGATTCGAGATCTCTTTAATTGATTTTGTCCAACGGGTAGATTGGAAGAATTTTTTTGAAAAGTACCAACAATTGTGAATGCACAAAGGAGTATTTAAGGCGGACTCTCCAGATTGTTTGAAGAAGTGCGTGGAAGAAAACACTTGTGAGACTTTGGAAGAGTGTAGTAGAGTTTCTATATTGTAAAGTTAAGGACACAAGACTGTAAAATCTCTTTTGATTCATAGTGAAATTTAGCCAGTGGGCTATCAGTGCGAGAGAGTGGACATAGGTTTGATCTAAGTCGAACCACTATAAACTTCGTGTTTTTATTCTCTTCACTGAACTTTTTATTCATTCGTAAATTTATTTAATTGCTAAACTTGCTCTAGTCCATTACTTCGTAGATTCCCATTTGAAAGAAAAAGTATTTATAAACGTTTCCGCAAAAATTTCTTTTAACACCTATTTACCCCCCTCTAGGTGTTCTCACTAGCCCTTTCAGACTCCATGTCATTAAGACCATCTCTCGGTTCACTCATTTAATACTATCTATCTAGTTTGATGATCATATCAAGAACTGCTCATCTTAAGCTGAAGATAGATAGTATAATTCACCCAAAGCTAACATATCGGAGCCCGTAGGCTGATATAGTATATTAATAATGCTTACCAGAAGCTGCTAAGGTATACTGCTCACTCAAAGATGATATATCATGGCCTTTAGGCGAATATAGTATACCGGTATACTACTTACCCAAAGCTGATATATCAAGCCCGCAGGTTGATATAGTATACCAACCTGACCATCTAACAAACTTACTATTTTTATCATACTCGATAAAAATACTCGCGTGTGAGTACACGGTCGGCCTTAACCAAAAACAATATTTTCCTTTTCATAAATCCCACCATTTAATATGGTCCACCAAAATATTTTTGGCGCTGTAAACTGACGCCCGGTTATTTCCTAATTAAAAACTGAAATTAATAAATTGTAGGATAATTTCCCAAAATTGTAAATCACACTCAATTAGCACAAATTAGTAGTCAAATAAATAATTCAATCACACCATTGCAATCAGCATAAAATTCCGATCATCAGCTATCTCGGTCTAATTTCCAGAAAATAATAATTAATTAAATAATTATGAAAATTAATTATTAATTACCAATAAATAGCAAAAATAGCAACTTAGGTCGGAAAAGCCTAATTAAAAGTCGAGACGAGCTTGGAAAAATTGCGAGACTCATTAATTAAATACTATAGTTTATCTAGTTGCTAATTGTACTAAACTAACCATCTAACATGCAATATCGGTTAGTTAAATTGCTAATCCAATCTAACTAACCACCTAAACTATACTTAATTTAAAATAATCAATCCTTAAATGTCATTAGCTACCTAAGTAAGGATTAGTGAGTAAAACTCACTGGATTAATGCGAAAACCGGCTCATGGCGACGGCGACGCGACGGCGGCCGATAAACTCCAAAGCAACAGCATCAACGGGAGCCTGGACGAGGCCGAAATTGACCCTGCAAAGTTCACAGTTGAGTTGGGTTTCTGCTCTTGTGCTGCTGACCTTGCTGTTTCGGTGGAGACGCGGGTTGGTGCGGAGCCGGGCCGTGGGTGATGGACGAAGGGCCGGACTTGCGTGGCCTCAAGTGGGCTGCTCGTTGCGAAACGAGGGAGCTGGAAGATGCAAGGACTACTTCGGTGGTGCTGCTGTTGGTGACGCATGGCAGCTGTTGGCGTGGATCGAAGAAGAAAATGAATGAAGGAAAGGAGCTTCGGTGAAGGACATGCATTGGTGGTTTGTTGCGGTGGCAAGGAGGGAGCGGTTCGCTGGTGGACGAAGGGAGTCGATGGGGAAAAGAAAATAGGAACGTGTAGAAAATGGAGTCTTCAACTGAGCAAAAGGGAGAAAAACAGAAAATAAACAAAAAGGGGTTGGGGGAGCTGCACCGAAAGAAGAATGGAAGAAAGGGATAAGAGAGAGGAAGCTGAGGAAGCTGTCGGTCAAGGGGAAGAAACGTGGGAAAATAGAAAAAAGGGAGAGATAAGCTGCACCAACTTGCACAATTTGAAGACCAAAATGAGACAGCCCTTCAAACCCACAAATTTCCCTCAATTCCGAATTATATTTCATTTTTCCTGAAATCCGATTTCTTAACAAATCTCTCTGATTCATGTTCAATTTGGTTGAAGAAAAAGCTAACACAATTTCCTTTCACCAAGTAACTCATACAAGAGGTCAAAAATCCATTCAATTTGGCCAATTTGAATTTCCGTTTGTTTTCCGAATCGTCCGAACCGATTTTCCTTAAAAATCCCGAACTCGTCGAAAATTCCTTGAAAGGTGAGTTGACATTCCTAAAATAACTCGTGACATGATAGAACTTTCAATTTCTGAAATCGGGTTCAAATTCGTGGTTAATTTCAATTTCATGTGATTTTAGTGTGACATAACCTACCGGGTAACTTTCAGGAATCTTTGGTGTAATTGACCTGTGGTTGATTTTCTTCGAGCCACATGTACCTCTTCGACATATTGGCGGCTTTTGGTTGTCGTGAAAATCTCAAGATTTCAAATACGGACACAAGGCGTCAAAACGACGGAAAAATCAGTTTGGTGCTGATCGACGAGAATTTTGCAAATTAGTGGAATCACCCATGTTTAGCTACACATCTCAGTCGAACCGACTTATCTCTAATCTCTGATCAATTTTTAACTGTGCCGTAATGACCCTTGCAGATTAGCACGGTCGAGCAGTCGAATCTTGATCGAATTTTCAAGTCTATTGCGTTTATATTCCTTAACGGCTTCACCTGATAGGTCAGTTATCTCGTGAGTGGCTATCTTAGAGAAAAGCACTATAGTCACGTCAATGAAAAACTCAATTCATTTAATTGAAAACAGAACTGAATTTTCAGGATGTTACAATTAACGCATGGAATGAAAAGCAATTGAGGTGACCATCTTCTGCTTGATTCGTCTGGTCGATCACAAGTGAGATTATGATTGCGTGTGTGTGATTGTTTTATCCAAGTGGTCGATTACAAGTTTCCTTTTTGTTTTCCTAAAAAGAAAAGGAAAAAAAAAAAGAAAAAGCAAAAGGGTAACCGTAGTTTCTATAGCCGCATGAAATCCCAAACATGTGAACGAGAGAGAGACTTAGAGTAAAGGTAAATTAATTTATTATTCAAGGATCTTCAACACAAATACATGAAAGCCACGCCACTTCAAACTCTAGGGCGAGAATTTAGCGCATCGTATTTTTCCTTTGGAGTGAATTCAGAACGAAACACAGGTGGATATTGGCAAGCACAGAAACCGTCACAATGACAATATCTTGGGTCTCCACACTCACTGACACTGCTGCATGGTGGGTTGAGGTTTCGTGCTCCGACCATCGCTTGAGAACCTATACCAAATAACACATGCACATCAGGTTAAACCATAAGCACTTGCAATAATATTAGAGAGAGATTGCAATAATATTAGGGAGAGAGATAGAGAGAGACCTAATGCAATGACCAAAAGCATGAGAAACAGGATTGACTTCGATGAAAATTTCTCCATTATCTTTGGAAGGAGGATGAGAGATGATAAATAGATAAAGTTGATTAGTTTTCTTTCGATGAGGTTTGCTTTGCCAATCCCCACTAGGTACCTATATATGCAAACTCGATGATAATGTGAATTAAAAGCTCTTGTTATATCTGGAGTTCTTCTTGGATCCTCATTAATTTAGCATGGATACACTCAATCAATCAAATCGGATTATTAAGGTAAAGTGCAATATATGGACATTAACGTCCATATCAAGATATCCTTCCTTATATTCACATAGAAAATCATGAAATTTTTTTATAAAAACAGAAAATATCTGAAAACATTACTATATGCTCTAGATGCATATCTTATTTGTACAGACTACTCGATTAAGAATTTATCAAAAGTCAACTGGCTAGTCTTGATCTCAAATCGATTTTTAACTATGCCGTAATGGCCTCTAAAGATGAGCATGGTCGATAAGTCGATTCCTAGTCGAATTCTCAATTCTATTGCATTAAAATTTCTTAATAGTTTTCCTAAATAGTCTAATTATCTCGAGAGTGATCGGCTTTGAGAACAGCTCTATAGGCACGTCAATGAAATGCCCGATTTATTCAGTAGAAAACAGGACTGAAAATCAGGGATTTCACATCTTTATCCTAAATAGTGTAGGTAAACCATTGTCTAACCTCTTTTTGAGCTTAGATGTTAGAAGAATTCCTCTCATGCTAACCATGTTAAGAATTACTCCACATTACGTTATTGTATTGAGAGTCATGATAATTGAGAATTTGAGCCACAAGACATCGGATCGGATTTTTGATTATTTTGCTTTCCTATTTTGGGTCGTGGTGAAGATATGATTTATATGAGTTTATTATATTGCATATTTTAACTCAAGAATTTTTTCAATTTTGAAAATACAAAAAACTTTTCATTGCATGAAAAGATAGATTGCATTCACATTTATTTACTATCTTAGAATAGTATATCTAGGAATCAAGTAGTTAATTTACAATAGGATTTAATAAAAATTATTTCCTAAGTTTTAATTAGGTATTCACATATTTTAAAGAAGTTTCATGTCTTAATTTTAAAAGAAAATCACAAAAATAACCTGCATATATCATGTAGAATTAGTTGCATAAATTCAATGTCATTACCATGTCATTGATGCCCTGCCATCGCTTGTCATGTCATTGCCATGTCATCATATTACCATATCATTTTCATGTCATTTTGTGATCGTATGTTTAGGGTCATATAAATTAGATCACAATTGGAATGGTCTATATTTTTTTTTACTTGTCATTAGAATTAGATCATTTAGATAGTTCATGTCACATGTTGGTAATTGAATTAGAATTTGTATAGCCATAGTATAAATTGGAATTGCATCTCATGCATTGCATATAATTTGATTTTCATTGAAAAGAAAAACCCATAAAAAAGAAATTATTGTCTCTGCATTAACAATAGTGTTTAGGATAAACACGCATGTTTGATTAACATGTTGCTAATATTTGGAAATTAATAAGTTTGCATTTTGTTTGTGTGAGTTATTTAAGTTCTGACCCTATTTTAGCAATTTATTTATATGCTTTGATTATTGAGTACTAAATTTTTGTTGCTGTACCCACATGATCACTCTCGCAGGTTAGTAGTTGAGGCTTAAAATCAATCAAGATTGCATGCCATATATTTTTTATAATATAATAGAAAAGGTACCAAAAGCGCCTTAAATTAATCTATCATAGCCAAATCACCATTTCCATGAATATTTGGTTCACAAAAGTATAGTATTTTCCTATATTTTAATTGGGTTTTTAATCGACCCCAATTATTTAGTGGCAACTTCAAAAGGTAAGAAAATTGCATGTTAGTAGGGCTTAAGAGAGTTAGTACTAAAGGGGAGCGATTGTCTCACGAGAGAAACTTTCATTCCCATTCATTACTCCATTAGCTTTCTTCTTGGGTAATTTACCTCTCGGAAGGTCGCGACGGCTCCTGGACTTCAACTTTTTCAATTGAAAATGGAGAGAATTTTCATAACATCTAAATATTAAAACATAAAAATATGTTTATTGTTTTAATATATATATTTTTTGAAATTTATGTAACATTTTAAAATTTTTGGTAAGAAAGTAATTTTTTTTTTTTGATTAATGGCAAACAAATTGATCATTTCCCTCGTAAAGTAGTCACCACTCGCGTGTGACCATCTCAGAGGCCAATTGTTGCTTGCGAGCCCATGTAACTCTCTCTCTCTCTCTCTCTCTCTCTCTCTCTCTATGCAAACAAATGCGCGCACACACACATATACTATATATACATATACTCTCTCTATATATATATTTTCGTAGTTTTTATGTCCCCTGATTAGGCCCCATAAAATAATTTTGAGGGAAAATTCCAAATAAGGACCCGAAATGAATCTATTTTCTAAAATAAGGATCTAAAGTGAACTTTGTGTCATATAAGGACCCGAAGTGGATCCATTGTTTCAAATAAAAATCCAAAGTGAATTTTGTGTCAAATAAGAACCCGAAGTGATCAAGTTAATCTCTATTGAGGACCTTAGCTCGTCGGCAAACATTTTCCGGCAATTAAAATAGGGGCAATTTTGTCAGAAATATGTGATTGGAAAAAAAAGGGAAAATTCTATATTAATTAAGTTTAGGTTATTCATTTAGATGTTTACGTTTTCCTCTTTCTTCTCCCCCGCTGCTCCTCGCCTTGCTCGACCGGTGGAGAATTTGGGTCTCCGCAAACAAAGAAAGAAGCGTTTGGTTTTCTTCTTGTTTTTGAATTTGTGTCTCAACCAGCAGAGAATTTGGGTCTTCGACTTTGCGGAGGATGGGTACAAGGAATGGGGAGATCGTAGAAAACTAGTTTTTTTTTTTTTTTTTAAGGATTTGTTAATTTTCCCTATATTTTTTTTTGGACAAAATTACCCAAACTCCGGTCGTCATAAATGTCACATGCTTGATAATATTTGGTTGACCAACAGGCTCAGGTTCTTATTTGAAATTGATTCAACCACTTCGGGTCCTTATTTGACACAATAGGTCCACTTTAGGTCTTTATTTGACACAAAGTTCATTTCGGATCCTTATTTGAGAAAATTGGTCAACTTCGGGTCCTTATTTGGAATTTTCCCTAATTTTGAACTAATCAAAGTATACGTGCATACTCCAACATCTAACTTGACAATCCAATAGTCCATATCAACAAAATTCGATCAGCAAGAAAAAAAAAGGAGAAAGAAAGGACTAATAAGACATTTTTTAAAAAAAGGGGCGCTTTTGAACAAAAAATAGAGGCATGGTTTTAATTTTCTAGTAAAATTACAAGGATTACCGGCAACACTCTTAATTCCATATTATAATGAGATAACTAATCGATAGAATTATGTGCCAATAAAAATGTCTCTAGTTGGTACTTACCTGATTATTGCGACTTTATAAAAGTCTATGGATGTAATCAAATTTATATAGAGCAAATCTCGATTGATTTTTTCTTTTTTTATTTAATCAAATTCTTGTGGCTCCTAGACTTTAACCTTTTTTTTTTAATCCAAAACAGCAAAAATTTCAAAATATATAAATGTCGACAAGTAGAATTATGTATAAATTGCTCGTTATTTTTTTAAAACTTAAATAACAGTGTAAGTGTTTACAGTAAAAAGTAAACTTTGCTTGCGATTAAAGGCAAATAAACAAAGCCTTATAAATGAGTTACTACTCTCTTGTTGCTTACGAAATTGTCTAGGTCGAGGCAACAGCCTGGGGTACCTTGGCAAGTAAGAGGGCCCTAGTCTTTATGGGAAAATCGATTATTTTTACATACCTATCTCAATATTCCAAATTTCAAATCTAGTCTTTATGGGAAAATCGATTATTTTTACATACCTATCTCAATATTCCAAATTTCAATATTTACATTGTCAACATCAAGAGCCCTATTTTTCTTTTCTACAAATTGAGTTTTATTGAAATTTATCGACTTCTTGGGAATGCTGGCAACATTCTATCATTTTATTTGAACGGGAAGATTACATATTTGGTTCTTAAACTTTCATTTATTTTTTCACATTGTAGAGAGCAAACTTTTGATTTATACAACTAAGTCTTTAAACTCATAGGCTACGTTTGGTCGTCGGGATAATAATCAGGATAGGATAGGATAAAGTAGGATATTAAATCCTCTGGATAATAAAGGCGGACATATCTAATCCTATAAAGTGTTTGGCGCAATTCAGGATAAGATTAAAAAATAAATATGATATTCAATTAAATTATAAAATTAAAAAATAGAAAATTTAATTAATTAAAGGCCATGGAAAAGCCCTAGATCTAGGAATTGTGGCCACCTCTGCAGTGGCCACCATTGAAAACGGCGAGATGCGAAGATGGGAGAAGAAGTGGAAGAAGAGGGCTGACAATGAATCGGAGAGGCGGAGGCATCCATTTGACGTAGATGCTTATGATATCTTCTCTTTTTGTTAAGTTCTTTCTTTCCTTAAAAAAAATTCTTATCCAATCCGGGCTTATCCCACCCCCTCCCCCGGATTTTTTATCCGGCATTTTATCCGGATGTATCCGGGTTTGTCCAATCCAGTGGACATTCCCAAACATTGGATAGGATAACAAATTATCCTATCCAGACTCAAATCCGGACTACCAAACGTAGCCATAAATTTTTCCAATCAAGTGGTCTTATCTCCATTTCTAGCAAATTAAAGATGATGAACAATGGCCGTCAGTTCAAAGCTTGGTGCAGAGATCATTAATGTTGACGCATGGAATGAAAAGCTATTGAGGTGACCATCTTCTGCTTGCTTCGTCTGGTCGATCACAAGTGAGATTATGATTGCGCGTGTGTGATTTTTTTATCCAAGTGGTCGATTACAAGTTTCCTTTTTGTTTTCCTAAAAAGAAAAGAAAAAAAAGAGAGAAGAAAATGCAAAAGGGTAACCGTAGTTTCTATAGCCGCATGAAATCCCAAACATGTGAACGAGAGAGAGATTTAGAGTAAAGGTAAATTATTTATTATTCAAGGATCTTCAACACAAATACATGAAAGCCACGCCACTTCAAACTCCAGGGCGAGAATTTAGCGCATCGTATTTTTCCTTTGGAGTGAATTCGGAACGAAACACAGGTGGATATTGGCAAGCACAGAAACCGTCACAATGACAATATCTTGGGTCTCCACACTCACTGACACTGCTGCATGGTGGGTTGAGGTTTCGTGCCCCGACCATCGCTTGAGAACCTATACCAAGTGACACATGCACATCGGGTTAAACCATAAGCATTTGCAATAATATTAGAGAGAGAGATTGCAATAATATTAGGGAGAGAGATAGAGAGAGACCTAATCCAATGACCAAAAGCATGAGAAACAGGATTGACTTCGATGAAAATTTCTCCATTATCTTTGGAAGGAGGATGAGAGATGATAAATAGATAAAGTTGATTAGTTTTCTTTTGATGAGGTTTGCTTTGCCAATCCCCACTACGTACCTATATATGCAAACTCGATGATAATGTGAATTAAAAGCTCTTGTTATATCTGGAGTTCTTCTTGGATCCTTATTAATTTAGCTCATATATACTTCCATTTGTAACAAACTTTCAAATTTTATTTACTCGAATTGGACTATTAAAATGCAATCCATGGACATAAATGACCCACCCATGTTAAAATATCTTTCCTTTTAGGGAAAATTCCAAATAAAAGCTCAAAGTGCCATCAATTGCTTAAATAAGGGCTTGAAGTGAATTTGGTCTTAAATAAATATTGGCATTGCTCTCATTTTCTCAAATAAGTGCATAAAATGGTTATATCAATTTTAGAAAAGAACTCATCCTCATTAGCCAATTAATGGCATCTTCATCCTTTATTTTTTCTTGTTTTCTTTCATTTTTTTTCCAAAAAACTTAGAAAAGATTAAAAAAAAAAGAAAAGGAAGCATAGGCAGAGGGCTGGCAACCCTCCCTACCTATGGTCGTCAACTCATTGCTGATAGGGGTGTTGGCCATGGTTGGTGAGGGCCAGTAGGCCTATGCCTCTGGTCGACAAGATCATTGGCCCTCAATGAGGCGTTAGTGACCCCGCAAGTCATGGTTGATGCCCCACCCATGAGGGGCGGCAGCCACAGGCAGGAGGGCTAGGGCTAACCCTCTAGCTTGGTTTTTTTTTTTTTTTTTTTTAATTATTTTCTTTTTTAGTTTGTCTTTTTATGGGAAAAATACAAAAAAAAATGAAAAAATAAAGAAAGAAGGGAAGAAAATAACAAAAATGTCAAGGACGGCAATACCCTTAACCAATCATTGAAGTCAGGTCATTATTTAAGACTGACATGATTACTTCAAATTCTTATTTAAAATAAGATTTACTATATGTTCTTATTTGTAAAAGTGAGGACATTCTTGATTCCATGATATAAAGTTTACTTCATGCCCTTATTTGAAAAATTGATGGCATTTCAAGCACTTATTTGGAATTTTTCATTCCTTTTATTCACATTAACAACCATAAAAGAAATTATAAAAACATAAAAGATTTGAAAATATTACTATATGATCCAGATGTATGTATCTCATTTGTACAGACTACTTGACTTAGAATTTATCAATAAAGTTGATTAGCTAGTATTGTGCATTGCCTAAGGTTAATCGGCATGAAATATACTTGTTAGATTGATTTTACATAACTATAAAATATGTGACCCAACTAAAATTATGCAGGTGAATATCTTGTGAAATCTATGTCAATAAAATAGAAACGAATTAAGTGTGCATCAATTATATGCATGAGTTATTATAACTAGTTTAAAGGGGAAAATTGTTAGAAAAATCTTAAATTATTGCATTGGTGCCAATTTATTCCTAAAATTTTTGATGGAGCCAATTCAATTCTTCCAACTAATTTTGGCTGAATATTGCTGATGTGGATGCCAATGGGCTTATGTGGCACGACCAACGCTAACGTTGATAACTTTTAATAGTATTTTTTTTTGATTTTTTTGATTTATTTATTTATTTTATTTATTTTCCTTCCTCTTTCTCTAGTCGGTTGCCGGGGTCCAACCACCCGTTAGCCTTATCGGACTTTATTTGACCTCACCAGCACTAGAGTCCACGAGGGTGGCCTTGCGTGGGGTCAACGAGGCTTGCCCTTGTTGGATTTGGTGAGGATTGCGACGTCTAGTAAGGGTTGCCTTGTGCTGGGGTTGGGCAAGGCACGACCTTATTGACCCTTGCCATTGGCTAGTCACCGTTTTGGAGGAAGATGAAAAAAAAAAAAAAGAAAGAGAAAGGACAAAAAAGGAAAAATCAATAAATTAATAAATAATAATAAAAATAACATATTATTAAAAATTGTACACATCAAAGATCGCCCATGCCATATTAGCGGACTAGCGTCCACATAAGCAATATTCGGCTAAAATTATCAAAAAGGACTAAATTGACAATAGCTCAAAAAAATTTAGGATTAAACCGACACTAATAAAATATTTATGACTAAATTGGTATAAAGGCAATAAGTTTAGGACTTTTCAAACATTTTTCCTTAGTCTAAAGGTATATATGCCACTCCATTTGTTTGTAATTACTTTCCAAGAAAGAAGAGCAATTGAAAGGAGTTTTGGATCATATTTATAATTATTTGAAGTGGCTAACACAACGACGAAGAGGAGCGTGAGTAGGCCTATTTAATTTTTTGCGACATACTTAAGCAAAAACTTTTCGTAGAAGAAATCTGATGAATAGGTGCAAACACTTCTATCAGAAAGAAGAAGAATGAGTTGAAGAGATAGAGAAATTTGCAAACAGATATATAGTTGTTCAATCAATCGCTTTGATCTATGTCCACTTTCCCAAATTAAAAATCACTAATAGTATACTTAGGAGGCTACAGGTAGTAGCAGGCGTTACTTCTACTCAAACCTTGGTGGATAGCTCTACGATACACAATCAGCTCTATCAACATAAACACTCTCTGTTCATATATTACAAAGCCCACAACCCTTTCAGGGAATGGAACTTAGAGCAAAAGAAGTAACTCACACTCGAGCACGAGAGTATTAAAGACAAAAGAGAACAATGCTTTCTACTTTCATCACTTTCCTCAGCATTCCTTGAACCCTTTTTAAAAACTTCAAAATGTTATTCTAGCTGTCGGAAGTCCTTTCTAGGTCAAATCTGTCGGACAAAAACCTCGGATCTTCAACCTACACAGTCCGTCTATTGTCATTAAGCCGAAATGGAGATTTCCAAAAATAGAGACTTCAACTTTGGTCCAAAGTCCAACTCTCTCCATTTTGAATTCGAATCAGATTGGAAAGAGGTATGGATCTTCTTATCCACGTAGTAGAAGCACATCATACATCTTCACTTTGTCAATAGCAGGAGTCCACCAGTGGGTTTTCCAGTCCTTTCACCTTTGTAATAAAATTGACTGTTCAATACCAAGGTTATTGACGACTCTGGTTCTACTCAGCATCCAACTTTTAGATACCTTCTACTCTTAATACCTTGTCCACCCTCAGTAGAGGCAGCGTGCTCCTAGCTTTTGATGATCCCGTTAGGACATCATTTACATGTTGACTTGTTCATCCATCACTTGACTTTTACTCAACCAATAAACACATTAGCATGTCATATATTCGAATCAAATTGAAAAGATGACATAGGTCAAAGGAATTGACCAAACCTTTTATTATCTCTTAGCAAATCTCTCTATCCCTTCAACTTTTTCTTTTTTTTGTTAGATAGAATCATTTGTATCTATTCATCAGTTTCGCTCTACAAAAAAAATGTTTCTATTAAGTATCCAATGAAAAATTTTAATAGATCAATTTACCCTCTCTTAATCACTTTGTTGGGCCATTTTAGATGACGATATATGATGCAAAACTCCGTCACAGGTACACTTCTTGCCTAGAAAAAAGATACAAACAATAGCAAGTTTTAGACTGGGCATAACAACTCATAAATATATTTGGTGTGCACTTATTTTTTAGTAATTCATCAACGTAGATGTCACCAGCTATTTGTCAACACAACTTTAGTTGGGCCATTGACAGTTACTTAAAATCGATCTCCTAAGTATATTCGACATCAATTAACCTTAAGCGACGCACGAGACTGGCTAGTTGATTTTAATGTCAAAGTCTCATATCAAGTAGTTTGTACAAATAAAATAACTGTATCTAGAGCATATAATAATTGTTCGTATCCTTATTTTTGTTATCATTTCGTTTTTGTTTGTTAATGTGAAGGGGTCTCAACGCCCCTATGCTCTAACTTGGCAAGGAATCTTAAATCACTTTAAGTCTAATTTTGCCTTTGAATGAAAAGATTAAATGTGTTATCAAAACAGAGTGTTTGTGTTCACTTCAATCAGTTACCACGTAAAATAATAATAATAATTATATTGAAAGTAAACCAATAAATCATAAAGCTACCATTGAATATGATAGCACAGTGGTATCATACAGTCTTTCATTAGATCACAAGTTCGAGTTATGTCATAATTGAACCTATGCTAACCTGTGCCATGGAGATTTGCTACCTTATTTTGAAAGACTTTTTGGTTTTTGGTAATCAATAGTGTTGTGATGAGTGTGTAATATTGGTGTTCTAATATCCCTAGGTGAATAACATTATTCCACAGCAGCAAAATTGGCATTCCCATGTACCAGTAACATAACCGAATATGAAGTTTGCATTATTGGTCTTTAGATAGCGATTGAAATGGAAGTTAACAAGTTGAAGGTATTTGGTGATTTTGCTTTAATTATTCTCCAAATCGTTGGAAACTGAAGAACTAGATATGCCAAGTGAGTGTCTTATCATGACTACCTAGAGAATCTTGTAGAAGAATCTGATAAGATATGCTTTGAGTACCTATCAAGTCCTCAGAATCAGTTTACTGATGCGCTCATGACAATGTCATCCATTCTTAGAGTTACGGATGGATTAGACATCGAGCCATCAAAGATTGAAGTCATCACAAAATCGGCCTATTGCATGGCCGTGATAGAGGAGCCCAATGGAAAGTCATGGCACTATGACATCATCTATTGAATCCAGAAACGAGAATTCCCTAAGGGAAGCGGGTCGGTTGACGGAAAATATATCATGCAACTGGCCTCCAAATTCTTTGTCGGTGGTGAATCACTATGCAAGAGAACTTTTGACTCAATTCTATTGTGATGCGTAGATGCTAAGAAAGTCATGCAGTTGATGAAGGAAGTACATGAAGTAGTATGCGGTCCACACACGAATAATCATATGTTGGCCAAAATAATAATAAGGCTCAGCTACTACTGGTTGATGTTGGAAAATGAATGTGTTCAACATGTAAGATACCTAAAGGGCATTAGATTATACTAGCATAACTAAGTTCGTGAATCCTTGAATCTCTAGTTTGCAGATGAAAAGTATTCTTCGATATTTTATTTGGGGTTTTAATTGACCTTAATTGGTTAATGGCGTCCTAAGAAAATTGTATTTTAAATTGAGTACTATGTTAAGATTGATAGGACTTAAGAGAGTCCTTGCTAAGCGTGGCCAATTGCCTCATGAGAGAAATCTTTGTTCCTGTTTACTAATCTTTGGCTCTCCCTCAGGTGCTTCACCTTTGGAAAGGTCACGATAGCTCCTGGACTTCAACTTTTTTAAATTCAAAATGGCGAAAATTTTCATAACATATAAATATTGATATGTAAATTAATATTGATTGTTTTCATAATTTTCTGAAATTTATATAACCTTTTAAATTCTGCAGTAAGAAAGTAATTTTTGCTTTTGATTAATGGCAAATTGACCATTTCTCTCACAAAGTAGTTATCACTCACGTGTTAGTACCTATGAGATCGTCTAGGTGGAGTCAATGGCCTAGAAAGCCTTGGCAAGTAACATTCCACATATCAATGTTAACATCCTAACTTCAAGACGATGTCCTTTTCTTTTCTCAAAGTTGAGTTTTATTCAATTTTATTGACTTCTTGGGAACCCTAGCTACATTTTATAATTTTTTAAATGGGAAATGTTCATATTTAGTTCTTAAACTTTAATTATTTTTATAATATATTCAGCAAACTTTTAAGTTATACAATAAAGTCCTTATACTTGTACATTTTTCCAATTAAGTCTCTTATCTCCATTTCAAGCAAATTGAAGATGATGAGGCTGTCAGTCCAAAAGCATGATCGAAAATGATAAATGTAAAAAATGAAATGAAAAGCTATTGAAGATTTGCTTAAATCTTTGTATAATACTTAATGGTACTGCTAATTTCAACAAAAATTGTCTGACAACAATGGCATTTGTTTTCTGCATCACTCAACCTCTATATACGAAAAAGTAGAGATCAAGAGGATTGAAGTTTTTCAACTTCAAGAATGCCGAAATTTACAAATTTAAGGACCAAAGTGAAAAAATAATCTCATTTAGAGGATGGGAAAAGTACGAAAAAAGTTCTAAATTTATTGTAATTGTGCAAATTTAGTTCTAAAACTTTTTACGATTTGCCGGTTGAGTCCTTTCGGTCAATTTTATTTGAAAATTGTGGATGTGGATGACAACCGTCCTAGGTAGCATTGCCGAGATAGTTAGCACTAATATGAATAATTTTTATTATGTAAAAATTAATTTTTCTATAATTATTTTCTTTTTTTCTTTTAATCAAAGCCCTCACCGGCCATTGACAAGGGTTACGGCCCTCGCTAGATTTGGGTGAGGGCTGCCTCGCCTGTAGTTGGTAGGGTTGCAAAGGCCCAGGGTGAAGGCTTTGCATCCTCAAGGACTTTGTGGCCCCAGCGGCCGCGGATGAGGGCATAAAAGCCCTCATTAGATTTGGGCAAAGCTCTCATCCTTCATGGCTAGTGAGGGCCTCGCTTAGATTTGACATGGGCTTAGGTGAGGGCTGCGATCCTCTCCAACAGCTGGTGAGGACTTGGGTGAGGGCTGTGACCTTCACTATCGATCAACAAGGACTTAGGGTGCGTTTGGTAATAATTATGTTCCCGGGAGTAGATTCTGATCAGAAATGATTTTTTTATTTTATTCTGTTCCTAGGAACTGATTCTAAGCATTTTAAGCCGTTTGGTAACTGTCCAAATTTTTTTATTTTTGAATAGAATTTTGTTTGGTATCATGTTTATTAATTATGTTCCAAATCAATTTCTTTTAATTTTTAAATAAATTTTTTACTTTTTTACTTTTTCCTTTTTTTTTTTTTTCTTTTCTTCCTTTTTCTCTTATTCTTTTTCTTTTGGGTGAGGCTCGCCTAGCCCGTCGAGGCTCGGCCTCGCTAGATTTGGCGAGGCCGAGCCTCGCCAATGGCCAGCCGGCCTCATCGGGGATGGGTGAGGCCTACTTGGCCACTAGCGGGGCTAAGCGAGCCTTGCCTCGGCCACCGGCGGGGCCGGGCGAGCCTCGTCGGGGCTAGGTGGGCCTCGTTGGGGCTAGGTGGGCCTCGCCCAACCCCGATGAGGCCCACTTAGCCATTGGCGAGGCTTGGCCTCGCCAAATCTGGGGAGGCCGAGCCTCGCCGGTGGCTAGGCTTGCCTCCGGTGAGCTCGCCGGATTGGCAAACGGCGGTCGGCGGTTGACGGTGGCGGGTGGTGGTGGACGGTGGTCGTGAGATGGTCGAAGGGAAGAAGAAGAGTTGTTGGTCTTGATTCTCAAATTTGTTCCCGGAAAAGAATCAATTTTTTTTTTTTTTTTTTTAAATTCTTGATTTCACTCCTAATATGTTCCCGGAAACAAAAAATTTACTAAACACGATTCTAGGCCCAAACTGATTCTAGGAACAAAGAATTAGAATTTGGCCATGTTTGGATGGTTACCAAATAGAGCCTTAGTAGCCCTTATTATCTAGTGGCCAACAAATGACTGAAATAAAAAAAAAAAAGTGAAAATTTTAAAATTTTTAAAAATTATTAAAAAATATGAATATCGGCGTTGACCATCATTAGTCATGGTCAAGAGTTTCGATCAAAATTTGCCGATGGGTTTAATTGATAAAATATGAAAATATTTAGTATTAAATTAGCACAACCGAAATGTTTGGGATTAAATCAACATAATTGTAATATGTTTATAACTTTTTTTGTACTTTTCCCTATACAGGACCAAATATTCTTTTTTCCCATTTTTAATTCATGTGCTTCTTCTGCTAGCTTCGTCTGGTCGACTACAAATTGGATTTTGATCATCTATAACTTTCCATATCGCCATTGAAGCTAAAACCGTTAAATACATATTTTGCAAACGAATTTACCTTTTGGTTACCCACCATATTTTCTAGAGCCACATGAAATCACTAACATGGGGACATATGATAGAAAGAGAGAGAGAGAGAGAGTGTGTGTTTTTGGAGTATGTATAAATTTTTTCATTATTCAATGAGATTTTACACAAATACAAGAAAGCCACGCCATTTCAACCTCTAGGTTGAGACTTTAGTGCATCATGTTTTCCCTTTGGAGTAATTTGGAACGAAATTTAGGTGGATATTGGCAAACACGAAAGAAACATGCCCATAGGATTGAACTGCAAGCAAGCACATAAGAAACCGTCACATTGACGGTATCTCGGTCTCCACAATCGCTAAAAATAGTGCTTCAATGGGTTACGGGTGCGTTTGGTTTAGCATTTTGAAAGCCTATTGGGAAAATGCAAAGCAGTTTAGTCTAAAGGACTTTAGGCAAATGCAAAGGCCGTTTGGAAAATTATGCTTTGAGAAGCAATTTTGAGAGAAATGCTATTTGGTAAAAAACACATTTAAAAAGCTCTTTGGATGATTAATATTAGTTTTTTAAATTTTATTTGTTTAAAATTGAAAAAATAATGTATGCAACTTTTTAAATATAAATTTTGACAATAATACTAAAAAAATCGAATACACATATAATTTTTTTTTAAAAAAAAAGACCAAACCCTTCATCGGAATTTTTAAATTTTTATTTGCTTAAAATTGAAAAAAAAAAAATGATGTATGCAACTTTTTAAATATAAATTTTCACAATAATGCTAAAAATATCAAATACATATATATATATATAATTAAAAAAAAAGACCAAATCCTTTGTGGAATTTTTTTAAAATTTTATTTGTTTAAAATTGAAAAAATAATGTATGCAACTTTTTAAATATAAATTTTGACAATAATACTAAAAAAATCGAATACACATATAATTTTTTTTTTTAAAAAAGACCAAACCCTTCATCGGAATTTTTAAATTTTTATTTGCTTAAAATTGAAAAAAAAAAAAAAAAAAAATGATGTATGCAACTTTTTAAATATAAATTTTCACAATAATGCTAAAAATATCAAATACATATATATATATATATATATATATATAATTAAAAAAAAAAAAAAAGACCAAATCCTTTGTGGAATTTTTTTAATTTTTATTTGTTTAAAATTGAAAAGATAATTTATGCAACTTTTTAAATATAAATTTGAAAATAATGCTAAAAAATAAAATACATACATACATATATATATATATATATATATATATATATATATATATATATAATTTTTTTTAAAGACCAAACCCTTCATCATAATTTTTAAATTTTTAATTGTTTAAAATTGAAAAAAAAAATGTATGCATCATTTTAAAATTTTAATTTTGAAAATAATACTAAAAATCAAATATATATATAATATATTAAAAAGACCAAATCCTTCGTTTAAATTTTTTAATTTTAATTTTTTAAAATTTGAAAAAATAATGTATGTGACTTTTTAAATATAAATTCGAAAATAATGCTAAGAAATCAAATACACACACACACACACACACACACACACACACACACACATATATATTAAAAAGATCAAACCCTTCGTCGGAATTTTTTAATTTTTATTTGTTTAAAATTGAAAAAAAATAATGTATGCAACTTTTTAAATATAAATTTTGACAATAATGCTAAAAAAATCAAATATATAAATATGTTTTTTTAAAGAACAAAATATATTTAATTTTTTAACATTATTTTGGCATTTAAAAAAATAATAATGAGGGCAAAATCAAAATTTTGAAAAATGAGTGAGGATAGTTTTGGAAGAAAAACTAAGTTTCAGCATTTGACCAAATACTAAAAGCTCAAAGCTAGTCCCTACTAGCATTGGGCTTTCAGCATTCCCAATGCTGACTTTCACTTCAAAGTTACTTCAAAATACTTGCCAAACAGTCCAGAATTTCCCTAAGGGACTTTGGAGGTTGAAAGTCATTTGGGAATACTGAACCAAACGCACCCTACGTCTTTTGCTTCGACCATCACTTGAGAACCTATACAAAATGGCACATGCCCATAGGATTGAACCACAAGCAAGCACATAAGAAACCGTCGCATCGACCGTATCTCGGGTCTCCACAATCCCTAAAAATATTGCTTCAATGGGTGACGTCTTGGCTTCGACCATCACTTGAAGCAAATTGACTTTGATAAAAATTTCTCCATTATTTTTGGAAGGAGGATTAGAGATGATAACTAGGGAAATTTGATTCGCTTCGTTGTAATCTGATAAGGTTTACTTTGCCAATCCCCGTTATGGACCTATACTTTGGCTTGATGTAAATGTGAATTAAGAGCTCATATTATATCATGGATCTCGTCTGAGATCCTCATTAATTTTTATCGGATGTTCTTTCTCCATATGTAATAAATTGTCAAATTTTATTTACCCAGTACAATTAAATTTGACTGTTAGAATGGAGTGCAATGTGGACATTAAAATCCCTCCATTATTTTTAGATTTTTCCTTTTATTTACATAAACAACCATAAATAAATTAAAAGAGAAGATAAAATTTGAACATGTTATTATAGGCTTTAATATTAATATAATTTCACAAACTACTTAATACGAGAATTTATTGACTAAATCGGCAAGCCAGTCCTGTGCATCACATAAGGTTAATTAATTGTTGTCATACATATACTTATTAGATCAATTTTAATATTTCACCCAACTAAAGTCATGTGGATGTGTAGCTTGTGAAATCAATTTAGATGAGTTAAAAAGAAGTGCGCACCATCCATATTTATAGCTGGTCTACAAATATATATACCACTCTTTTTGTTCGTAATTACTTTCCAAGAAGTGTAGTTGAAATGGAGTTTTAGATTGTGAGTGATTGGTCTATTTAATTTTCACCGAATACTTGAATAAAAACTTTTCGTAGATCGAAAACTGATGAGTAGATGCACACTTCTATCTAACAGAACTAAAAAGGCGAATTAAGTAGCTCCAAACTTAAAATTGATGAAAAATTTTCTCCTCACCCAAAGATTCACCATAAAAGTTGGACATCCTTAAATGACAACTCGATAAAGGAAATATTCACATACGATCCTATCGGAAAATCCTCATCGCGAAAAAACCTAGTCGCAGACTGTCGATGAAAGCCACCAGCCAAATCGAGCTATGTAGGTGGTGGTGGGTGATAATGGAGGCTATCTACGGTGGTCTAGCTAATTCTAATTCATTACTAATTTCATAATGATTTCTCATTCTTTGGAATGCAACTCAGTTCCAACGGGCGAACAAGTATCGATTTCACATTTTCTCCCATTTGAACTAGAAGAATGCATGCACAATTATAAAAAAAGTCATAAATTTATTGTAATTGTGCTAATTCAATCATAAATTTTTTTTTGACTAATTGAGTTCTAAATCTTTTGTATTTGTGCTAATTTAGTGCATCCAATCAAATTTGGTCAATCAATGCTATCTTAGACAATTTTTTAATATTTTTGAATTTATATTTTTCTTTTTTTCTCTTTATTTTTTTCCTTCTTCCTTCTTCCTCATATGGGTGAGCGCAAGCTCATCCAACCATTAGTAAGGGCTCGCGAGCGAGGTTGAGGCTAGCTTCACCTAGCCATTGGCGAGGCTTGCCCTCATCAGTGGCCAATGAGGTCAACCTCACAGGTTCTTGTCTCTGGCTAGTCGTCTCAGTTCAGTGATCGGCTAGAGGAAAAAGGAAGAGGAAAAAAAAGAGAAAGAAAAAAAGAAAAACCTCCCTCACCCAACGACAAGAAGGTTGAGCTTCGCTTGGGGGCAAACAAGGCTCCCCCTTTGCTCGTGGCTAGTGAGCTCAACCTCATAGGCCCTCACCTCTAGCTAATCGCCTTAGTCCGGTGATTGGCTAGAGGAAGAAGGAACATGAAAAAAAAATAAAGAAAAATAAAATTAAAAAACTAATTAAAAATTTGATAAAAACTTAAACTATTATTAAAATTTGTTCATATCAGCATTGATCGTGTCATGTTAGTGCTGACTAGTCAAATTTGGCAAAATATACTCAATCAGCACAAATGCAAATATTTATAACTCAATTGGCATAAAACAAGAGTTTATGATTGAACTGATACAATAGGTTTAAGAATTTTTTTTGGTAATTTTCCTAAAGAATGCAAGTTCTTGTTGCGATAGCTCCTGAATGATGCGAAACCAAATTGTCCAGTTACGAGCACAACGCTGCAATTCAATTGCTTTTTTATTGTCCTTCATTATGACCCATTTTTTGCGATCATCATCAAACCCAGCCCATGCAAGGACTCTTGAATCACTCAAAACCTCACTAAAAACCTCAAAGTACGCAAAATTAAGGTAACAAAGAAATAGAACTCAACCGTGAGAGAGAGAGAGAGAGAGAGAGAGAGAGAGAGAGAGAGATATTTCTCTTTGATGGCGTTTTAACTCCTACGAACGATTAAAACCACCAAATCTCGATCCAAGCTTACATCCTTAGCTTCACAAAAAGAAAAAATTATTCGGGGTCTTCTCGTTAATGATTGTCACATATCCTCTCATCCATTTGGCTTAGTCTCTGTGTAAATCTCGACGATATATCTGAACTTCCTCTTCTGTCGATGAAGCGCGTCACCTCAATCAAGAACCGCCTTCATTTTCGTTTTTCTTCGTCGAAGTTGCCTTGCTCTGGCTCTGATGATCGCTGCCCTTGGACCACTAACCTTTGACGGCCCAGCTTGATCTGTTACTACGATGGCTGCTGCTGTTGCAGTTCTCTGCGTCCCTCAGCTGCATGAGCTGCCGCGCTGCAATGATCACGGAGGCTGTGAGGCCCTCTCGACTGCATAACCCGATCGATCCCTTAGTCTTGTCCATTTTAATTGCTTCTCTAGATTTTCAGGAAGAGAGAGTTCGATTCAGTAGTGGTATATAAAGGCAATTTTGGCAATGGCTTAATTAGTACGTACATTGCAATAAATTTAGACCATAAGATCTGGTGGAATCTACAGAAACAACAACCATTTCAACCGGTCCAAATTCAGTTTTTATCAGGCTCATGCAATGATCTTTTCTTAAAAGGGTGGTGAAGAGCGCAATTCTTGTGATTACATGTGTTTTGGATGAATATTGGAAACGAAGTACTTCATAAAGTCATCCTACGGAGATAAGTGTTTTTGCTTTTGCCGGATTAGACGTGAACTTCTATAATTTCTTGAAATTGATTTATTTTCAGTTGTTTGGAGTTTTAGGGCGTATATGATAACCATTTTATTTTTCATGTTTCTTTTTTTTTTTTTGCTCCTGAAAGCAAGTTTTAAACAAAAATTTGTTTGGTAACGTAATTTTATTTTTTATTTTCTGAACAGATTTTTGGTTCAATAATAGGTTTGGAATAGAAATAAAAAGTAGATATTTTATACTTTTTTATTTCTAGAACAAAAATGAGAAATACAAAATTTTCTCATTGTTTGTTCTCGCTATTATCCAATTGCTCTCTCGCCATTGCAGAGGGAGAAATTTTGTATCACTATCAATTATGTAATTTTATTTAGAAACTCATCCAAAGAATTAAAAAAAATGATTTCTAGATAAAAATTGAATTCTGAAATAGACTAGTTATTATTTGAGTCCAGGGGTGGTTGTACTTACCTTGAAGAGACAAAATGACAAAATATTTAACCTTGAAGAGACCTTAATGGTAGCGGTACATTATTTTTGTCCCTTTCAGTGTGGAAAAAAACTGTCATCTTAGTAATTTTGTCTCCACACACTTGCTTTTTAATATACCTATGATCGGTCTATATTTTGTTAATTCATGTACTAAACCTTAATCATTTTTTATTATCAAGCCACATCTCTCTCTCTCTCTCTCTCTCTCTCTCTCTCTCTCTCTCTCATGTCCACCTGTTTGGGATTTCATGTGGCTGTCGAAAATATATTACGCTTTTTTTTTTTTTTTTTACAGGCAAACAGAAAGGAAATTCATTTGCAGTATATTTATTTTGTGGTTTTGCTTCAGTGGCTATTTGGTTCCGCTTTCAACTTTTCAACTTACGCCTTTCAAAATGCGGGCGAAGTATAAATGGGAAAGGAGCATAAGTTAGAAAGTGATTGATTGTTCTTCACGTTTGTCGCAGTACTTTTCTTGAGGTCGACAGCTTCGGAGAGAATGCAGAGAAAATTACATCGGTATCACTCAAAGAGCTAGACAAGGTAACGCGCGATAACTTGCTCCTCAGTCTCAACTACATGACGTTCGAAGCATAAGATGCTTAAAATTGTTAAAATATGTCTCGAATTTGAGGATGTTGAATAAATACAGTCCAAGTTAAACTGAGTAATTTTGAAGAATGATTTTTGACTTTGTTTGTTCGTGCATTAACTATTATGCACATGCCTCGTTCAAGAATGAAGAATGTGGCTAGAAGGGAGCGTGCAGCCGCAAGAGGGAAAGTCCAAAATTGCTGCTTGTATTTAATGCAAATAGAAGCTCTCTGTCGTGTTATTCGGCTGAAGTGCAAGGGAGAATAGTGGTCAGGTTGGACTTATTCAAGAGAGCTGGGGAGTTGGCGTGCAGGAAGAAAAGTGCAAAGATGGCATTCATTGCATGGGTCAAAGAGAGAAGAAAGGAAAGGTTCATACGTCCATTTTTCTTCTCTCCTCTAATGCATGCACATGCATGGACGCCCATGGATTATGGTGGGCTTGTTTTGTCTTTTCTTTCATATGAAGAATAACTCCAACATGCCAAGTTAAAAAGAGGAAGCCGCGTGAAGCCCATCTTAACAGATGCAACATTGAGATGGATTCTCTAGAAAAGGTAGAGGAGCGAAGGAGAAGACGGCGCCATGTTATTTCGGTGGCCGAGAGAAAGCTCCGAGACTGTAGAAGAGTGCAGAGAGTTTCTTAGATGATGGATTTTCTCATTGTAATTATATCGGAGTGTTTTAATCAGTTAAATTTTTGTAAGTAGAATTTATTTAATTCCTTAAGTAAGTTTTCACTAGGAATTATGGTGGGATAAATATTGTGTGAGTTATTTGGGTGTAATTTGAGGCTGAAAAACACTGAGAGTATGTTTGAGTGCTTGAGTGATTGTAATTTCCGGTATATCGCTTGTTTTTATAGTGGAATTCCGTACTGCTCTCTCTGTGGACGTAGGTTCTGATACTCAGACCGAACCACGTAAATCCGGTGTCCGATTCCCTTTCCTTCATTCCGACTATTTTATCCGATTCACTTGTCTATATTACGCAACAAAAATGGTGGTGTATTCTTCCACGGACGACTCCTCTTGCTTGAAACTGTGGAATTTGATGAAATCATCTTGCTTTCTTTTCGAACTACTCGTCCATTTAATCCCGATGTTTCAATCCACCGCTTTCCTCCATGAGAACTTTGACGCTTTCGGTTTTGCCACCAAATCAAGACATGCTCCGTAACCTTGATGGCCGCAAGGCCTCACTTTTCGATCCTCTGCAATAATCTCAAAATCGAAAACTCGCTCAAAGGTGTTGAGCCAATCGATGAAGTCTTCGGATGGCATAGTTCTTTCGGAGCTTGGAATATCACGATTCCAGTGCCGGAGACGCAAAGGAGCATTTTCACCGCGTGTGTTGGAACGAACATCATGGAAGGGGTTCATCTCGCCTTTGTCTTCTTCCTCTTCATGGTCTAAGGGGATCTTCATGCGTCAACCATGGAGTTTTGCTCCAATTGTTGTTGGATTTATTGCTCGATCTATTTCGATGTCACGGTTGTCCTGCACACGGGTTGCGGGTGCATTGATATAACAGATACAGAATTTTAGGGACACTCAAATTCCAGAAATTAAAGCTGTGATTACATTAATTAAAACACTTTAGCATGAATGAAACCGAAGAGAGGTTTATATGGAGCCCAAATCTAAACCCATCGACATATCTAATTAAATCTATTTTAACTTAAGAACTTAAGCTAATGATCTATAAGCCAATTGAGATTATTAACCATTCCTCACCATATTAATTTTACGATGTGGGACTTTTTAAACCCATGTCATATGTGCATCTCAACAATCTTCCCTTCGTGTGTGATTTTCATGTTAGCCCTACTCCTCATTAATTCAAGTATCATTACACATCAACATGTTTCAACTTTAATCTCCCATTTGATTATTGGTTGCCTTGTAAGGGTTGCAACAACAACAACAATGCCCGCATTCATCCCTTATCCTTGAGATATACATCAAACACTGAAATGCACTAGGGGTGGTCATTAATCAACTATCGATTGTCATACCATTTGTTGGGAAAACAAAATAGAAATTTGATACTTGGAGAGATCGCTTAGAGGGAGCCTAAGTTTGACCATGTCAATATATCCTTTTGGACCTATCTTTATTAAAAAAACTCGAGCCAATGAGTTAGAACCAACAAAGATTATTAACTGCTCCAATTATACTGATGTAGGACTATTTTAACATAACTCACATGTGCATCTCAACTTGAAGTAACCCTCCAAGCATAGGCAAATCCCAAGATGCTAAACTTTTATTTCCCATGATAAGACCAACAATCTCTAGAGAAAACATTAATATTCTTCAGATACTTGTGTTAGAAAAGCCCCACATCAGAGAATTTTGGGTGTCGTGAAGTATAATACATTCTAATTGGCCCATAACTCATTGGCGTAATTTTATGGAATAAATGTGCGTTCAATTAGATACACTAATGGGCTTGAACTTAAGTTTCCTCTCAACAATCTCTCTAGAAAAATGTATCAGGCTTCTACTGCTCTCTTAATAAATAGTATCAGAGTTGATGGTTAATTGGTGGCTTGCTCCAAATGTATCTCGATGTTTGGCCAATATTTTAAGGAATGAATTTAAAAATAGGATTTGAGCAGCCTTCATGGTTCGGTCTAGCAAAAGAGACCAAGAGTGCATGTGCATTGTGGACTTGGAGTGAAGGTGGCGTTGTGGTGTAGCAATGGGTGCGTTTGTTTGTGTTTCTGTTCAAAAATTGTTCTAGGAAACATAAATAGAAAAAAACTATTTCTGTTCCGGGGAACAATTTTTAACCAGAAAAACGCATTTGGTAAACTTGTTTCGGGAATTAAAAAAAGAACCGAAACACGTTTGGTAAATTTGTGTTCTTTTTTTGTTTCTTTTAAATTTTGAATATTTTTATTTTATTATTTATTATTTTCTTCTTTTGGCTGGTTGCTGGCCTCGGCCATGGCTAGCGACTGGTCGACGAGGGCAGGCAGCCTCGCCCAGCCATGGCGAGGCTCGTCGGCCCCTGGCGAGGTGAGCTCGGGCTCGCCCGGATCCAGCGAGGCCAAGCGTCGCCTAGCCATCGGTCGCCTGGGGGTGGCCGAGCGAGGCCGAGCCTCGCCGGTGGTTGGGCGAGCTCGACCTCGTTGGATTTGGGTGAGCCCAAGCTCGCCTAGCCAAGGTGAGGCCAAGCCTCGCCTGCACCGGCAACACTCCGGTGAGGTCGCAAGCCCTTAGTGGCATCGCCGGCCCTCGATGGCCGGTCGCCGGTCATGGTCGAGGTTGGTGACTGGCCAAAGAAAAAAGAAGAAGAAAAGAAGAAGAAAAAAAAAGAGAAGAAAAAAAAAATAGGAGAGAGAAATTTTGTTCTTAAAAATTGTTCCAAAAACAAGAAACAAGTTTTTTTTTTTTTTTTGTTTCTTGTTTCTGTTCCAAGTGTGTTCCCGAGAACAAAAAAACATATTTGGAACAAAAACGCAAACAAACGCGTTTCTGTTCTTTTTTTGTTCCCGGGAACAAAAAAACATAATTTTGTTCATAAACAGAAAAAATGAACACAAACATGCAGGCCCAATGCGATCTTTGATGATAGCCTTCAATGGGTCAGAAGAAATAAACCTATAATGAAATTAGCCATTGGAGATTCAAGTAGAGACATGTTGATGTAAATGAATTCCTAAATTAATGGGAAGCGGACTAACACTGAGCTCACTCGTGAGGGAGAGATTATTGAGACACACATATGAGTTCTGTTTGGCAAGTCTCAAATTGGAGAATCAATGTAGAGTGAAGTAGTTAATATATTTTAGCCGGCACATAACTCATTAGTTTAAGATTTTGAGTGAATGTGAGTTTAACTAGATATATTAGCGAACTTAGATTTTGACTCCCTTTTGGCGATTTTGACAAATGAAGGAATTTTGTTGTACTCCCAACAAATATAACGTGACTCTAGAAACAAAATACATTGAATTAGACTCTACAAGAAGATATAAATACTACAGTCAATTCCCTGAGCAACAATTAGTTTGGGCATAACTTTCATTAAAAGACTCTAAGTTACATGACGCCTCATTAGTTTGAAGCTAGACACATGGAGTGTTTCATCCATACATGGTGAGACGACATTGGGGCACGTCGTCATCATCAAAACTCAGTGAAAGTGACACTTGAAATTCTGCCCACAAAGCTGAACTTCAACCGTATGTAATTTTGCATATTGTCGGATAAGTCTTAGTTCTCTTGATATGATCCTTTGTCAATATTGCTCAAAATATGTCTCAAATTTGAACCGTGAATGAAATTTGCCCAAACTAAAGTGTACAGAAGATCAACTACATGAAGGTGCGAACCCATGAAGTTGCGGCGGAAAAGGAAAGTCCAACTTGGACTTGTATCAAACCATGTACCTTTCGGTTTGAGAAACACGACAATTTCCGAAATCAAGTTTGTAGTCGGTCTGATCATAGGACTTCAGCATTGTTTAAAACAAACAGGTATTGTTTTGGGATTTGTCAGTGTGCTGAGTGCTGCTCCAAGAGACGCCTTTTGATGTATAGAGAATTGGTCTGGTGCGATTGGTGGGTTTCTCATCCAATTTGGTAAAGAAATTTCTTCATGAATCATACTATGAAGAGCCAATGTTCAAGACAGGAGAATCTTTTGGTACAGTTCTTGTGTATTCCTCCATAAGATAGAGTAATTATTTTACAAGAAAATGTAACTACCAAATACTTTGAGAGTTACTTGGGGAAAACAACAACAAAGAAAAGAAAAGAAAGAAAGAAATTATAGATTTATTATATTGGTATCAATTCAGCCTTAAATATTGCAATTGAACTAATTTAGTCATAAATCTTTTTAGATTGATACCAATTCAGTTCATCTAGCTAATTAGGCCTGAAATCACTAATATGTATGCTAGCCATCCTACATGACACAACTGGCATTAACGTGGACAATTTTCTAAATTTCGATTACTTTTTTGTTTTTTCTTTCCTTTCCTTTCTTTTTCCCCCAACCGTGGGTCGATGAGGTCACTAACAAGGGACGGTTCGACGCCCTCACCCATGGCCACCCCTGCACCTAGCATTCATGTCGATAATTTCCAGTCTAAGTTTACTAAATTGATTGAATTAGATTTAGGACTAAATATGTTCAATTGATAAGTTTATTACTAATGCAATATATTTAGGACTTTTTGATATGTTTTCGTTAGTTGGTATAATTAAGGGTTGAGAAACATTGAGAGTATTTAAATGACTTGAGTGCCTGTTGTTTCGTTTGACTTGTGATAGAAATTTCTTCTACTCTTTTGGTGGGGTAGATTACATTGATTAAATCACATAAATTTGATGTCTTCTTTAGTCATTCCGCGTATTATCATGTTAGATCACTTATTCTAACAATGCTTTTCACTAGATTGGTTTGATTAATCTAAAATAACAATCCATTCGTTTCGCAGAAAATTGGTCATTTCCGGAAAATATTTTCCCAGAAGTCATTTTCTAGGAAAATAACAATATTTTCTAGTTTCGGCTAAAACCTGAAAATAATTTGGAAAATATTTTCCGGTATTTGGTATGGAAAATATTTTCTAAGACTTCACCACTTAGGCATGTATCACTTACCAACCTATAAATCCATCAAATATGAACTTGCCTTTAAATCTGGGCAAACTTACTTCATGTATTTGTTCTCTCATTGTTACAAAACGCTCATCTACTCTAAAAAATGTTCGTATGGATTTTAAAAAGAAGCAAAGCATGTACAACCCTAATGAGAATCTTCTAGTTGAGTGGCATGTTCTTCCCCCGTGTCTTTTGTGTTCTATTAAACAAAAGAAAAAGAAGCAAATCATGTAGAGCCCTTTGCTTGAACAATGCACAACTGCAGGGTAGAGTAATTAAAGAAAAGGATAAGCAAGAGTGTAGAGCACGAGCTTAAGATCGATGAGCTCGAGGTTCACCTGGCAACGGCCGACGACTAGCCAAGAAAGAAGAAGATGGGAAACAAAGAAAAGAAAAAAAAGAAGAAAAGAAATAGAAAAGAAAAAGGAAATTAAAATAATTCGAATTAAAAAAGAAAAAGAAAAATAAAAAATAATTTGAATAAAAAAAGAAAAGAATAAGAAAAAAGGAGGAGGAAGTGAGGATTTGTAGAGGTGTGAGATAAGAGAGATTGAGTAAGGAAAATGTTTTTCATTTTTTCAAAAGTGGAAAACATTTTCCTCTAATCTAGAAGATTTTTTTCTTTTTATGGAAAACATTTTCTTCAAGAAATTCATTTCCATGAAACGAACATCGGAAAATCTGGAAAACGTTTTCCCGGAAATTATTTTCCGCGAAACGAACGGAGCCTTAATATTCGTCATATGTCAAATTGCCGATCCACTCAACGTATGATCGACTTAACAGCTATGAATTTTAATTATCGATCAATATACTCTCTTCATTAAGAGATTATAAGTCCATTTGGCATTTTGACCAATCCAAGTTTATCTATTTCAATTCAACTATAATACATATATATATGCAAAACCCAAATGAGTAGTTCAAAGGTATTTCCCTTTCTTTTGAAATCATGCAAATGCGAGAACCGTGAGATAACTGATGAAGCTGCATAATTTTACCTCTAAAGCTTACCGAGACATATGTATCATTTTTAAAACAAGGTTTGTATTTTGTCCTATAGGTCGAAAAAGGAGCACTTGCCCCTTTCATATGATTTCAAAAAGTAATATATTTTGAAGAAGAGCAATATGATAACAAAATGAAAAGACGAAGTAATTAGGTCGAAATTTCAAATGGATGAAATTACACTATACCCATGCATACGTAGTGATGTGTGAAAGAATCACCCTGAATTGGACTGGACCAGCCCAAAACTAGTTCCCATGGGGACCAGTTCGGCTCTTGGTTCAAATTTATTAGAACCAGTGAGTACTATTCCAGTTCCCAATTTCAATGGTGGGACCGCCCACCTAGCTACCTGAATTGGACTGGTATGCATATATAATTTTTTATTTTATTTTTGTGTTTTAGATCAAACCCTCACTTTCCTCTTTGGGCCTGTTTGGTTTGGGTTTTGGGGAATGTATTTGTAGAAATGCAAATACTTTTGGGTGAAGGGGGTTTTCCAAAATGCAAATAGCGTTTAGTGAATTGTAATTATAAAGTATATTGAGAAACAACTTTGGACAAAATACCGTTTGGTAAAATTTGCATTTGTAAAGGTCTTTTATTAAATTAAAAAAACAAAAATTGTATATATATATATTTTTTTTTTTAAGTCTCGGCCACCGAATCGCCGGATCTGGCCGCCGGACTGCTGGATTTGGTCGCTGGATGGCCAAATCTGGCCGTTGGTCGCCTGAGGTTGCGTGACCCTAGGCATCGGCCTCCTAGGTTCGCGTGACTACTTGGGGTCGTGCGACCTTAGGCGGCGGTCGCTTGGATTGCGCGATTCAAGCCATCAGTCGCCTAGGTCGCGCGACCCAAGCATCGCCTAAGGTTCGGCAACGGTCGCCGGGGTCGGGCGACCCTTAGGTGGCGGTTGCCGGCGCACGTGACCCTTTGGCCGACGGTCATTGGCCTCCGATCGGCTTCCGTGCGGTGGTTTTGGAGAAAATGAAAAGTACCGAGGACTTGCATTCCGAAGATGCAACTTCCCAAGTACCTCCAGAGCTATCTTGGGCTAAAGGTCCTTAGAACCATTTGGAGATATAATTGCATCTTGCCAAGGTCGTCCAAAAAATCTAACCAAACACGTTTGCATTTGGCCAATGGACTTTAGAGTCCCAAAGCCCCTTCCAAATGCCGAACCAAACGGGGCCTTTATCTCTCGCCTCACTCATCTTGCGGCCTTTCCTCCCTCTCTCACTCTTGCTTTCGGTGGCTTTCGACCTTGTCTATTCCTCTCTCATTCTCACTTTCGATCAACTCTGGCCTCATTGCTCCCTCTATTACACTCGCTCTCAGTTGCCTTTGGCCTCCAACCTTGTCGCTCACTTCCAAGTCTCACGCCTCTTCTAAGGTGGGTTTATTTCGATTGGCTCCATGGAATCGGACCACTAATGGGCGGTTTCCGATTTCGGCTTTTTTGGAACCAGTCCTTAATGGGCAATTCCCAATTCCAGAGTGGAAACCATCCACCCTGGACCGACCACCTCTAACTATAAGTAGAAAATGTCTAACATATGAGATATCTACTCATTGATATGATGAGAGCCCAATCCAACAATTTACCATAAACACTAGACTCATTAAAAGAATGTTGTCAATACTAACTCGATAAAGGAAATTTCCATGTAGGATCCTATCGAAAAATTCCTTGTCTTGAAAAAACCCAGTAGCAGACCGTCACTAAAAGCCGGTGGTGGACGACTGGTGGCGGTCATCCGCGCAGAGTAGTCGGTGGTAATGGTGTGTATCCAATGTGGTCTATCTTATTCAGTACCAACAGGCAAACGTGTATCTGTTTCACATTTTCACTCCAGTTTCGTTCTGTTTTCCCTTCATTGAGACCAGAATGATTCCTTTTCACCATCGCCAACAAACGCAGTCCATGCAAACACTCTCGAGTCGCTAAAACACTATAAAAAAGTACGCAAACTGACGGTAAAGAAGAAATAGGATTCATGTCACAGAGAGAGAGAGAGAGAGAGAGAGAGAGAGAGAGAGAGCATTATCAGTTAATAACAGTCTTGCTCTCTTTTGTTCTTTTCGATAGCCTTTTAACTCCCAATCTCAATCCAAAATTCACAAAAAGAATATTTATTCCCGGTCTTCTCCTCAATGATCATCACACACCGCATCCACGGGCTTAGTCTCTGCATAAATCTCGATGATACTCCTGTACTTTTTCTTCTTCTGTCGAGGAACCGACTCACCTCGATCGAGAACCGCCTCAGTTCTCTTTTTCTCGGTTGCCATCACCTTGCCCTGGTCCTGATGATTGCTGCCCTTGGACCGACCTTTGACGGCCCAGCTCAAACTGTTGCTGCCATGGCCGCTGCTATTGCAGCCCCCTTCATTACTCTGCTGCTTCAGCTGCATGAGCTCCTGTATGGCGTTCATTTCGAACGCTGTGAGGCCCTCTTGACTCTGTAACCCGATCAATTCCCCAGTCTTGTCCATTTCTATTGCTTCTCTAGATTTTCAGGAAGAAGGGGTTTGATTGAAATGGGTCCCTCTCTCTCCAGAGGCTGAGTTCTGTTTTATAGGAGAGGGGGGACGGGAGGGGTTGGTAATAGCTTAGCTAATACATATATTAAGCTAAATCTGGACCATTGGATCTGATGGGACCCAAATGAGACCCGTCATTTCTATGATCGGGATTCAATCATTTATACTAGGCTCATGCAATGATCTTTCCTTAAGGGAAGTGGAGTAGACCGCAATTCTCTTGATCACAGGTACAAGATAAGAGAGATAACTTCGATACTTGTTCCACGAAAGGAATGGTTAGGACAAACTTTATTATATGGTAATATTGGCTGTATATCGGAAAAATACTTTGTAAACGCAGGCCATGTTTGATAACCTTTCCGTTTCTCCCAATTTCTATTCTTTTATTCCCTAAAAAAAAAAATCCTTTGATAACGTCGATTAATTTTTCTATTTTCCGAAATAGAAAAGTGGCTGGGGAATAGATTTGGAACAGAAACAAGTAGAAAAATGTAACTTCTTATTCTCAAGAGCAATGTTTAGAAATAAGTTATTTTTCTTTTCTTCTTTTCTTTTTTCTTCTTCTTTGTCGGCCGTCATGCCCTTGGCCAATCGTTGCTTCTCGTTGCTTGCCATTGCTACAAGCCACTTGCTACAATTGGCCGATCGCCGTTGGTTGACCTTTGCCACCATTGACCGTGATCACCGTCAATGACTGCAGATGCCCTCGCCTACTGGTTGGCCGACCACTGTTGTTGGTGTCAACGGCCGATGGCCGCTAATCACCACTGTTGTCTGCTAGCCACCATGACCGCTACCGTCCATTGGCGACAGATGTGACGACGGCCGACGATTGCCGAAGGCCGTTGCCCACTGCCTATCGCAAACGCCAACGACCGCCTCACCCGATGGCGACCTTTGATCGTCGCCGAGTGGCGATTGGCTGCAGTAGTTGGTGGCAGCAGCGGCGGGCGGCGACGGTTGACAATGGTCGACGGATGATAGTGGCATAAAAAATTTAAAAAATAATTCTACATTACAAAAAATTTTGTGAATTATATCAAATGCATTCTGAAATAAAAATATAAAAGACTATTTCGGAAAAAAAAAAATTGTTCCCTAGAACAAAAATGTCACCAAATCAACCCTCATTCTCTAGAAATAATTTTTTTTTTCCCGTAGGTGTAGACGTGAACTTCTATAATTATTTGAAATGCGATTAGGAAACTATTTTTTTAATTGATTCCATTAGTTATTAAGAATTGGTTAGCATTTACTAAAATATCATGTACAAGAGATGGTTAATTTACTTTACCTCGAAGACACCTAAAAATAGTTGACATGGATCGACAATGATACCACAAGTATATATGTCCATAGTATTCAGATCAGTGTAACAAAAAATCGAGTGTAAATTATTTTAATGGATTATTTGTCTATTAATGGATCGGAAGTAGTCGTTAAAACTAAAGGAAATTACTATATGTCATTTTATCAACTTAGTGTGTAAACACTTGCTTTTTAAATTACCTACGAACGGGACAGAATTTCATTAATACATCTAATACACTCTTCCTTACTGGATTCATGCTTGAGTGATGAGAAAATATTGTGTGTCATCATTTTATTTTATCAAGTCAATCATAAAATAAAGAAGAAGAACATTAGTATGATTTCATTGATTGGGTCAGTTGAGCTGACAAAAATTAAGATTACGATTATTTTGCGAAAAATAACTTTTAGGAAAATTTATCTGGATTTTCTGGTGTTTAGTCTAAGGAAAACAAATCCAGTCAAGAGGAAAATGTTTTCCATCAACAGAAAAGAGAACTTCTAAAATAAGGGAAAATGTTTTTCGCTTTTAGCTTTTGTCACTGAATGCCTCCTCTCTCTTTCTCTCTCGGAGCTTCAGTCGCTATCCCAATGGCGTTTGCATCAATGTTGCTGGTCTCGCTGTCCGCAGTTCCCAGCAGCTCCTTTCGCCATCCTCCATCGTGCCTTCTTTCTCTGCCTTCTACACCCAAACATCCATTGGCATCTCCATGAAGCTGTCCACGTCCCAAGGATCATCTGCTGCCCTGGCTCTTTGTCATCCGCGGTCGTGGTCGCAGTCTCTGATGGGAATCGGATGGTGAACGGAGAGGGATCCGGCTTGGTTTGCTCAGCTAAGGGCGCATGGCCAATGACCCTTCCACTTTCCTGTTGTGAATACTCATAATGGCCTTGGTCATGTATATGTGAGGGGTGACCTCATCCAACCCTCACAAAAGGCCGGTGAGGGTGTCTTGACCCACGCTCTTGCTGGTGGCTGATGACCTCCGTTAGCCGTCACAAAGACTAGTGAAAAAGTAAAGGAAATGAAAAAAGGACAAGAAAAAAAAATTCAAAAAAATTAAAGATTAAATTAAATATCTACGTCAACGCCAGTCATATCACGTAAAATAGCCAGCATCCACATTAACAATATTTGGCCTTAATGAGTCGAATGGAGTCAATTGATAAAATTGTAAAAGGGATTAGAATTGAATTGGTTAAATTGAAAAGTTTATGATTGAACTAATATCAATGTAATAGGTTTAAGACTTTTTTTTGTACTTTTCCCAAAATCCAAAAAAAGTTTAAGATTGAATTAGGTGTTACTCTAATCCTATAGATCAAATTTGCAATTTCATTATTTAAAACAATCTAGCATCAAGAAAAATCATAAAGTGGTTTATATAGTCGCATCTTAGAACAAACCTCAAAATATAAGCAAATCCCAAAATACTAATCTCATTTTCCCAAGATAAGGCCGTCGGTTCCTAGACAAAACAGAATTATAACATTGACTTTTGGCTCTAGACTAGAGACAAAGCACATTTCATTGGACTCAACAAGACCATAAAAATATTAAATGACTTATTCTCAGTTTTCTTGACACTTAGTATTCTGGGCATAACTTTAAGTAAAAGACTCTAAGGGTGTGTTTGTTTGAAAGAAAACGTTTTCCGAATTGAAAACAATAAATTGAAGTTGTGAAAGAACATATTTGCTTTCTAATAAGAGGGTAATCACTTTCCCTAAACCATTAAATAAATGAAAACTAACTATTTTTCTAGAAAATTATATTGATTAAAATAATTTTTCTTTATCATGAGGTTTTCAATGAAACATAAACACCCTAAGTTACATATTGAAATTAGGCATATAAGGCTTTCTATCTATATATTCTGAGATCAAATTAGAGCACGAAATCATTATCAAAACTTAGAAGAAAATGACCCTTTGCATTAAATGTTGGAAAAGGCTTACTCCTCTTGAAAAGATTTTTCATCGAGATTATTGAGAATATGTTTTGAATTTGAGCCCGAAAATAATATTCAGCCTAAATTAGAGTACTTCCCAATCCAATGAAAGTAAGAAACCCATGGAGTTACGGCGGGAAAAGAAACTTCCAACTTGAAGTTGCATCAGACCACGTATTTTCGGTTTGAGAAACACGCCGATTTCCGAATCCAAGTTTGTAGTCGGTCTGATCAAAGGGTTTTATCAGTTTGCCAAGTGAGTACTGCTTCAAGAGGGGCCCTGGATGCGGAAAGAGTGGGTCTCGTGCAATTAGTGGGTTTCTCTTCCGATTTGGTGAAGAAATTTCATCGTCAATTATACAAGGAAGAACTAGTGTTCAAGTAGCAAACTTTTGTGGCACAGTTCTTGTGTATTCCTCTGAGAGATTGAGTGATAATTTTGCGACAAATTATAGGTACTAAACACCGTATGAGATATTGGGTAAAATTAGGAGTTAGGAGTGTTTGAATTACTCGAATGTAGTTGTGTTCTATCTTATATCACTTGATTTATAGTAGAATTATATGCTGTCCTCTCGGTGGAGTAGATCGCATTGACAATGACTACATGAATTCAGTGTTAAGATTTATTTATTTGTTTTCTTTATTATTGTGTTCAATCACTTATTTTGATTACTACTTTTTCTTAGGCTCAGTTCAGCTAGATTTATGGCTAATACACCATATTAAAATTTGAACTCAAGATAACAAGCGTAAATGCATTTTAAAACTTTTTTGGATGGCTTAATTTAAATAATACCTCTATTTGTCAATGCAATTAATATAGGATCAAATTCTCCCTTGAATAGCTAAGAATTTGAATTATCGTTCAATATAGTCGCTATATTAAGAGACCATATGTCAATCTACGGTACCGGGAGTGCTTGTTTTGGCTTTTTGATCTTCCTTTAATGGGCCCCCTAAATGCAATTCTGAGTTTATTTGTTCATATATATAAATACATACACATACATATGTGTACGTCATATGTATGTATAATATAAAGGGAAAATTTGAAAAATTGGTATGAAATGGGATCATTTTCTCAAAAAGACATCCCAAAGTATAAATTCATGAAGTGGCTAACTTAATCTCAAATAAGGTTTTAAGCTCGTTGGCCTGTCAAATTTTCATCAGCCTACAAGCACGTTTATTTCACAAGCCACTTTTCAAGCCACGGGCTATTTTTCTCTCTCCTTTTCTTTTTCCCCAGTTCTTTTGTTCATCTTCTTCTTTGTTTTTCTCTTTTTCTCTTTTTCAGTTTGGAGTCAAATTGAGGTAAAGACGGATTCAATGAACTTGACATCGGCCAAGCTTTGAGATGTAACTGCGGCCTGACATTGAACGATGACTTGACTACCGCGTTTTGTTCTTCAACGTCGTAGTGTATCGAAAGGTGCTTAGAGACAAAAGCCAGCTGAGGCTTAGCAATCTTGGCCTTCTTCTTGTTGCAAACGAGAGCTTGAGCTTGAGCTTGGCGAAGCGGGAAAATCGTCCAAAAAGTCTTAAACCTATTACACTTTTACCAATTTAGTCATAAACTTTTCAACTTTGCCAATTGAGTCTTAAACCTTTTTACTTTTTGTCAATTAAATCAATCCAGCCAATTTTGACCAGAATTTGCTAACGTGGATAATTTTTTAATATTCTTTTTGAATTTTAAAATTATTTTTTATTTTTTTATTTCTTTCCTTTTTTTTTTTTCCCTCTGCTTGGTCACCCAGCCTTCGACGACCAGCTAGAGGCCACGACCAGCGAGGGTTGGCTTCGTTGGCCTCAAGCAAGGTTGCCCTCGCCAACCTAGGGTGAGGCTCGCAGTCGCTAGAGGCCAAAGAGGGTTGGCCTCACAGGCCTCAATTGAGGTGACCCCCATTGGGATCTGGCGAGGGGCGACCTAGCCGGCTATGAGCGAGGCTCGCCTTGGCTAGATTCGATGAGGGCTAGCCTACCCAAGGCCGGCGAGGTCACCCCTCGCTTGAGGCCCACAAGGCCGACGCCTGCTGGCTTCTAGAGAGGGCGAGCCTCGCCTGAGGATGGCGAGGTCACCCCTTGCTAGATCCCGGTAAGGGCGACCTCGCTCGAGGCTAGGGAGGCCGACCCTCGTCGGTCGTGGCCTCTGGCCGGTTGTCGGAGACTAGTCTTGGGCCAGAGGAAGAAAAGGAAAAAAAAAAAGGGAGAAAAAAAGAAATTAAAAATACAAAAAATAATAAATTTTGTTCACGTTAGCACTGACAGTGCCATGTAGGATAGTCGGCGTCCACGTTAGCAAATTCTGGTCAAAATTGGCCGGATGGACTCAATTGGCAAAATGTTGAAAGGTTTAGAATTAATTGGTAAAGTTGAAAGGTTTAGGACTAAATTGGCAAATGTGCAATAGGTTTAAGACTTTTTGAACAATTAGTAAAGCTGTTGAAGAGTTCCGCAGAGACCTTGCGGAAGAAGAAGATGGAGCTCTTGTTGTTGTACTCAAGGTGACCCGAAGGGTCAGCCTCTTTAGAGAATGAGAAGAGGAGTCGAGGTTGCAGCGGTGACCATAGTGACAGTGGTTAGGAGGGAGAGGATGGTGGGACTAGATGCTTAGAGTTCAGATGAGATGGTGACGAAGAAGAAGATGAACAGACAAAAGCGGGGAAAATAAAAATAAGCGCCCCAGATGAAAAGTGGCATGTGCTTTGGCATGTGCTTTGGCCGGCTGATGAGCTCAAACCTTATTTGAGACTTTATTAACTACTTTAGGTATTTGTTTAAGATAAATAACACTTTTGGCCTTCTTCGGAAAAAAGCAGCTTCATTTCAATGATTTCATGTCCTTAGATGATATTTTCCCTAATTCAAATGAGTAGGTCGAAGTTATATTTTATTATTTGAAATATTCCTAATGTGAGAACCATGAAATATTTGATGAAGGTGCATGATTTAGTAAATTAAAACGCTCCAAGACATATGTATTATTTTTAAAAAAAAAAAAAACCTCGTGTTTATATTTTCTTCAAAAAAAGGACATAAGAAATGCAACAATTTTTATATGATGCTCATTTCAATGTCATAATGTATTGAGTGATCACTTGAGTATCACTTTTGTAATAACAATAATAATAATAATAATAATAATAATAATAATAATAATAATAATAATAAGATCACCTTTAGTGTCATCACTAATTTGTGTGGCTGGAAAATTTGACTTGGCAATTTTTTTAGTATTATTCGTCCGAAGTGGATCGTTAGTAAAGTGAATTAGCTAATTGATGCTAAACGACGTCGTTTAACTCATTTATTTGTCCCAAATTAAGGAATTGGGCTAAACCACAGATGTTCTTCAAACCAAGCCCCAAATTGAGGAATTGGAGCAAAGAGGAAGGCGACTCCAGAGGAAAGAACATTTACTCGCGGGGTAAAGAGAATCTGCACATTTTTTTGGGAGGAGAGAGAAAATTTCAATATTTTCTTCAAATCCAAACAATTGCTTTGGATCAAAGAGGAACATCAACAGCAAATGAGATTTTCTTCCTCTGAAACCACAACACCAGCAGCAAAGAGAAGGGCGATATTCGTTTTCTCAAGACTCAAGACTTGCCCTCTTTCTCGGAGGGGGAGAGAAAGGGGAAATGCCGGAAAATTCTAGGCTTAGGTGTCTTTTTACGGTTGCAGTAGTGTCGCCACTTGTAGTAGCAGGAGCTCCAGCAAAGATGAAGGGTAAATTTAGCAGATCGAGGAGAGAGAGCTATGTCGTTTGTTCCTTTTTTTCGTTTCAGTAAAAAAGACGAACGTGAAGACCAAGAAGAAGAGGAAGACGAGGCAAATTGGTTGGTTAATTAATCCTCTGTTCGTTTCGTGGAAAATAATTTTTGGGAAACATTTTTCGGATTTTCCAGCGTTTTATTTCACGGAAAATAAATTCATTGAGGAAAATGTTTTCCATCAAAGGAAAAAAAATCTTCTAAAGTAGGGAAAAATATTTTCCACTTTTGAAAAGTGGAAAACATTTTCCTAACTTGGTCTCTTTTATCTCACATCTCTATAAATTCTCACTTCCTCATCTCATTTCTTCTTCTTCTTTTTTTTTTTTTTTTTTTTTTTAATTCGAATTATTTTTTAATTTTCTTTTTCTTTGTTAATTCGAATTATTTTTATTTCCTTTCTCTTTTTTTTTTTTTTTTTTTCTTTTCTTTGTTTTCCATCTTCTTCTTTCTTGACTAGTCGTTAGACCAGGTGAACCTCAAGCTCATTGATCTCAAACTCATGCCCATCGATCAATCCTTGAGCTTGACGCTCATGCTCATCAATGAGTGAGTAGAAAATATTTTCCTTACCGAACACCAAAAACATTTTCCGAAACATTTTTAAGTTTTAGTTGAACATTAGAAAATATTGTCATTTTCCTGGAAAATGATTTCTTGGAAAATATTTTCCAGAAATGACCTATTTTATGTGAAATGAACGAACCTAAATAATTTGTCGGGTCATCTTGAGGTTTGTCAACTTTGGAGATCAATTTCTTTTTCTTTTTCTTTTTCTTTTTTTTTTTTTTTTCAAGAAAAGCCACATTGAAATTAAAATCTCACTAAAAAGTCACGTAAGACAAATGAATTTATTATTGGAGACACTTAAGTAACTATTCAAAAAGTTTTGATATGAAATGAACATCGTATGAAAATTATGTCACTTTTATGGTCCTTTTTCGGATGATTTGAGAAAACTAATACCTATTGAAGAGCAACATGAAACAGAGTCGTAAGACGAATTAACTAGCTTGACACTTCAAAGCGATGAAATTTTTCTATACTCACCCAAATATTCACCATAAAAGTTAGAGATCATAAAATGATGGGTCCCTTTATTTTGCTGAAAATGATTTCCTCATTTTTCAGAGTTTCGTTTGTTTAGGAAAATGAGTCATAGGAAAATATTTTCTTACCAAAGCTTACATTCAAAAAAATGATTTCTTTTTTAAAAGAATCGGAAAACGTTTTTCAAAATATGACTAGATATCAATGATTGGACTTGAAACTTTACTCTTCGACTTGAAAACCCCAAAGTTGGTTCATGAGTCTCGGTGTTTAGGACCAAGGGCCTAGTGGCTGGGCTTGGGTCCATCGAGGATGGGCTTGGGCCGACGACTCTCATGCGTGGGTCCATTGGAGTTGGGCTCGAGCCCCTAGTGTCCGTACTCAACGCTTTGGCACTCAAGCTCGATTCAAAAGACTCGTGCTTAGGTCTTGAATACTTAAGCTCTGATCCCGACCCTTAGGCCCAAGTTTACAAAGGCCGTGCATGAGTCCTCGGTGCTCAAGCTTGGATTCTTACAAAATGTATTTAAAAAATGAATTTCTAATTATTTTATTTTTTATGTTTTTTTTTTTTCTTTTAGTTTCTTCCATGGCCGGTGGCAAGCCACAACGACGGCTGACTGGCCATAGGCGAGCTTGAGCTTTGCCAGATTAGCAAGCTTCAAGCTCGCCATAAGCTTGTGAGGCTTGAGGCGAGGGCTTTGGCAAGGCGAAGCTTGCTCAAAGCTCTGGAAATGGCGGACGAAGCAACTTCACTCCTAAACCTCGCCGAGATCGAAGGCAAAGGGTGGGCTTTGGTGGCGGTCGGCCAAATCTTCTTCTACTTGCTACTACAACAATTTTCTTCAAAATGCCTTCCCTTCAAAACTCCTCCTTCTTCCATCTTCTTCCCTACTTGCTACTCACCATGTGTTTTGCAGCCGTAGCTGTCTCTCTGTTGCCGTCACGACCTCACTAACCTTTGGCAAGGCTGGAGCTCGCAGCAACTTGCGAGGCCTCGAGCCTCACCGCCCTATGGCGAGCTCAAAGCTCATTGATCTGGTGAGGCTTGAGTTTGAGCTCGCCTATGGCCAGTTGTTGGCCATTGCCATGGCTGGCGATAAGCCAACAAAGAAGCAAAAAGAAAAGAAAATATAAAAATAATTAAAAAAATACGAATTTTTGATAATTTTCTTCATAAGATTTTCCTTACCAAATGATAGGAATTACTTTCCAAGTCTTTTCCAAGTTTCAATCAAACACCAGAAAGTAAAATCATTTTCTAGAAAAATAATTTTCGGAGATGATTTATTTTTCGTGAAACAAATGCAGCCTACGATCCTATAGAAAATTTGTCCTCACAAAATTAATCCACTAGTAGAGAGTGTCAAAAGCGAGTGGAGGCCGACCGGTGGCGGTCGATCGCGCTGTGTAGGCGGTGGTGGGTGGTAACGGGGCCTGTGTCTACTGTCGTCTACCTTAATTATTCCGACGGGCAAACATGTATCCGTTTCACATCTTCGACGCATTTTGAACCAGAAAGAATGCAAGTTCTTCATTCTATGGCTCCTAATTTACGCAAACCGGAATGATCCGATTACGAGCATGATACTGCGATTTAATTTCTTCTTTTCCCATCACTGCAATTTTTTTTTCTTCTTTTTTTTTTCAGGTTATCATCAAACCCAGTCCATGCAAGAACTCTTGAATCGGTAAAACCCTGAAAAAGGAGGCAAACCGAAGGTAGCAAAGAAATAGGATTCATCTCTAAGACAACGATCAAAACCTCCAAAGGTCAATCCAAGCTTACATCGTTAGCTTCACAAAAAAGAAAATTATTCATGGTCTTCTCCTCGATGATCATCACCTATCCCTGCGTCCACTGGCTCGGTCTCTGCGTAAATCTCGCTGATACTCCTGGACTTCCTCTTCCTCTGTGGACGGAGCGCCCCGTCTTGATCGAGAACCGCCTTGGTTTTCATTTTCCCCGTCCACGTCACCTTTCGCCGGCTCGGATGATCGCTGCCGCCCTTGGACTGACCTTTGGCTGGGCCGCCTCGATTGAGAACTGCCTTGGTTTTCGTTTTCCCCGTTGACGTCGCCTTGCTCCGGCTCTGACGATCGCTGCCCTTGGAATGACCTTTGAGGGCCCAGCTCGATCTGTTACAGCCATGGCGGCTGCTGTCGCAGCTCTCTTCATCGCTCAACTGCATCAGCTGCTGTGCAGCGACAATCGTCGAGGCTGTGCGGCCTTCTTGGCTCCCTGATCCGATCAAGCTCTCTGCCTTGTCCATTTTTATTGCTTCTCTGGATCTTCAGGAAGAGAGAACTTCTCTCTCTCTCTCTTTCTCTCTCCAGAGGCTGAGTTGTGATATATAGAGACCATTTTGGCAATGGCTTAATTAGTACATACATCGAGACAAATCTGGACCATTAGATTTAGTGAGACTTAGGTGAGACCAACCATTTCTAATGATCCGGATATAGTTTCTACATGCTAGGTTCGTGCAATGATCTTTCCTTAAAAATGTGGCATAAACCCCGATCTTCATGATTACGTGTAAAGGATAAGAGAAAACTATTCCACAAGAGGAATGGTTATGATGCCCTTTATTTTATGGAAATGTTGGTTGGAAATCCAAAAAAGGTAATCTATAGACTTGTTCTATGGATATGAATGTTTTCTTGTGGAATTAGATATGAACTTCTATATTTTATTGTAATGTGATTGACTTGATTTCAGTTGCTTGGATTTTAAAAATAAATATTGGCTTACGGGTATATTTTCCAATTGGTTCTAATAGTCACCAAGAATTGGCTAATACCTATCAATGGCACATAATTTCACTAATACATCTATTAAAGTCATGCTTGTTGCATTCATGCTCACGTGATGAGAAAACATTGTGTCATCATTTTATTTTATTAAGCCAATGATATAAAAATAAAGATATTTATCATGTGTAAAAATTGTACTCACATGAAAATAATGAAGCATGAATTTATCACGTATGAAAATTGATTGCGTCTCATTCAAGAAATTTTTTTTTGATTTTTAGTAGTTTTTTCTCCCACATCTTGTGGGAAAAATGAATAAATACGAATATTATTTTCCCCCTCTGACCAGAAGATTACGTTCTGTCAGCTCTGTCGGCCTATTGACTGGTTGACCGCTTCTCTCATAGTTGGCTAAGTCTGGTCCAAAACCAAGAAGCACTGCTCTTTTTTTTTTTTTTTTTTTTAGGTTTCAATTGAATGGAATATCTAATGTCAACTTTCTTTCTATATTTCCTAACTTTTAATTTGTTTCAATGCTCAAGTTGGCTAACTGGAATGTCCTACAATACTAAATCTATCATTACACATTCTTGACACAATCTTTAGATTGATTATGTTTATGAATACAGTAACCACAAATCAAAATGTACACCCATCAAAATAAGGGGGGATAAATTGAAACATACATTTAATGTTAAATTGGTTTTCATCTTGAACATTAGCTACGATCATTTTGATTAAAAATGCAAATGCATACCACTGGGAGAAATTATCCAATCGCTAAATTTAGGTACGAATATCAATTCCAAACTTATTGCCTTTGCACCCATCTCAATTTTTGTCAGAAATTATTGACCAGTTGGCCCAATTATTGCAAGCCATCTTACTAACATAGATTTAGGATTAAATTGTCAAAATTAAAAATTTTATGACCAAATTAGTATCCGTATAATAAATTTAAGATTGATTAAGTCATTTTCCCGAGCTGCTTGTTGAGTGGTTCTCACGAGCAGCTTTTTGTTTTTGGCTTCACTTTTCATTTTTTTTCAGGGGTTAAATCAGACTTTTATTTAATGTTTAGCGAATCAAATATTTTAAAATACATACACAACAATGTTTATAATAAAGTGAGTCATCAAATAAAAAAAAGTTCACGGATGGCCATTTGCTTTGGCTCAAAAACTAACATGAACTCAATTGACAAGTCCTTTTTGGGGCCAAGAACTCATTAAAGAGTCAACCAAACGAAGCGTTGACGCTACCTGTAGAATAGCAAGACTCATGTTTGGCCAAATCCTTAGCAAGACTGGGTCCAAATATGATCCTCCGTTGATTTTGTCTGCTCTGATGTCATGGGAAAACCTGCTGTTGGTGTAAGCATATCATTCGCCAAACCCAGGAAAGCGTAGACAGGACCAAGTCCACACGGTCCATTTCGAGAAAGACCTTTTACTTTGGACATTTGTTATCTCCGTGCTTGAAGAGCAAACAGTTTGAAACTAGGCAATGAATCGCTGCACGCATACGAGAGAATGCCGAGCTCGCACCTTCCACCCAATGACAGGAGGAAAGGATACAATACAGCCCTCGATTTCACTGGTATATCCAGACTGCTGCGACTGCAATATCATTTGTAATCATTTAAGTTGAACAATGTTTCAAGAAAAGGGAACCCATGAATCTCTCTGTCACAGACAAGAAATCGAAATGCACATTCAGCTCATAGATTATCAATCCATCCCATCAATGGTACACAACCCCTAAGAAATTTGCTGGAAGTGCAATCAGAACGCTCCCTAGCTAGGCTATAATATACATGAACCTCAGCTTCCGAAATTCTGCAAAAAGTTTTGCTACCCGAAAGATATTACCTCCTAATGAAGCATGAAAAGATGCATTGCCTGGGGCAAAAGTAAGTACAAATGGTCTGATTCAAGATATCCTAAGAATTGAATTGGTGAAATTCCCTATATCTCATCTCAGACAAAGGAATGATCCTCAGGCTCAGCTGAACAGTTTCATGTCTTCCACACCTTAATTGTGCCATCCACAGAGGCAGTGATCATACAGTCTTCCTTTGGATGATAACTTACACTTGTTACCTGCAAGAGAAAAGAGAGATCAACCACAGTGAATTGGAATATTTAAAACTGCAAGAGTCTAGGCATTGTGATGAAGATCCATGCAAGTTCTATCCACAACACTCCAAAGAATCAATAGCATCATTAAAGTTAACGTAAAATATACCATAGTCCTCTAAGATTTTAACGATATTTGATTATTATCGAGCAAATGGGACTATAGTCTATACCTGTCCTCTAGAATTAAAGGCTGACTGATTATCATCAAGCAGATTAATATGAGCTAAACTCAACCTACAAGGAATTCTGGATGGATCCTGAGAAACAGGATGGCCCATGAAACAGAATAAGAAGAAAAGGTAGGAAGGATTTCCACAATCAAATGACATTCAAGCCACGAAATGGTAGAAGAAGATAAATTTTTTGGCAAACGTTGTCGATGCATGAAGTAGAAGTTTAGAACTTTTACTCTTTCTGTACCTCCACTGGACATGCAAATTTGGAGAAGTTTCTACATTCTACCGATACGAATTGGGTCATAGCAAGTTCAGTAGACAAGAAATCTAAGCTTGGCAGAGTGTAAGAGTCCTTCAGTAAGAGAATAAGCTCTCTCGGTATTTTGGTTACTTTGGGATGAAAAGCGCAGATGGGCTAGCAATTGGAAAGAATTTACTATTTAAACATTTAGAGGGCGAAACTAATAAAGTGCAGTAAAAAGATTTTCATGGATGCAACTGCTGTGATAGACACTGTAAAATGTATATTCTCCCTGATAAATGCGCCCACCCCTGGGCTTTGTGCTATTTCTATACATTTCACAATCTGTTGATGCATCTATAGTGAAAGCTTCATCCTAAACCAAGCTCATCCCATCTTATTGTTTAATTTCACAAACACCTGTTGAGATCTAGATCTAGCAGTACGGGTAGGGGCTGGTTTCAAGGTATTATCAGAAATGCCAAAATTTAAATCACCAATTTGATAATTTGAGAAGAAACTCATGACTAATCCTTTTTGTAACATCAGCATCTGGCTTGTTTCCACCAAAGTGACAATATGAAAATGCATCTTTCTATATGAAAGGGCACAAATAAAATACAACACGTTATGAACAATTAGCACCATTTATCAAGACATATGGTACAATATGTACAGCATAAACAAGAAAAGACTCACCACAGAGGAATGAGCTCGAAATTTGGATATCACTGATGCATCGACCAAATCCCAGAAGAAGACATAACCGTCCTCAGATCCACCAGCCACATGTGCATCAGTATTAGTAAGACAGCAATCCAATTTGTAGGACTGATGAATCATATCAAACAAGAATCATTGTTACTACATGAGGATATGACCCAGCCATTAAAAATTGAAAGCATGAGTGCAGGGAAAAATTTCGAGTGAGTGAGTGCAACTACATGACACATCTGCCAAAGCTGATTCACAGAGGATGTTGGGAAATCTAAACAGATTAACTTATCTTGAACCAATGGATGTATAACAGGTGAAGTGTGATACCCTGAGATGGCATGACATGGAAAATAAAGTGGCATTTTTTTGGTGCACAAAAATCTCAGACTAATCATCATTCCAAAAAATTAATTTCTACATTGATAACGGATCACTACCGCAAGAAAGCATCAAGATTACTAAATTTTGTCATATAAAAACCTTGCAAGTATGGCCCTTATATTCTTGCAATAGCTCACCAGCAGACCTGTCATAATAAAGGACAGTCAGCAGGAGCAATGATGGCAATGCAAATTAAATGACTTCAATTGCTTACCTATCTACAAGACGTAAAGTTGAATCTAAACAACTCGCCAATATGCAGTTACCATCATTTGACATTGAAATACAGTTGACAGGTTGCCCCAAGTCGTCAGATATTTCTCTACATGATAGGGTGACAACACAATTATCAGAGATAGGTATCAAAGTTACCTAGCTATATGGATATGTCAGATACTTTTAGTTTATTGAGACCTTACAAAGAAAGAACAAGAAACGAATGCACAAGGTACAGCCAAAATTCACAGTTCAATATAGATTTTTGACCTTCTTCTAGGGTAGAGAGATTGTCTCACTACAACAGGATCCAGATTGGGGTCTGGGTAGCAACAGAAATAAATGCTGCCTCACTAAAGGCTTTGCTAAATGCTGTTTACCTTTCTTAAGCTTCAAACAATAATACATCTGTACGTGGTAGAGTCTTAAAAGCAAGAAGGGATATTCACGACACAACACACATACCTACCAATACGAATGTCAAATGTTCGAACAGTACCATCAACGCTTCCACCAATAATTTCAGTTTTTGTTAAGCAAACAGACATCACACTGTCTTGAAATGTGTTGATAATCTGCAGTTCAATAAAATAACTCCAGTCAGTTCATTCACACAAGCATATATAATTCAAAAATTCAACAATGTCAGCTGGAAAGTTACCTGAATCGGCTCAGTGCTATGAGATCTGCAATCCCAAGCACGCACTGAACGATCATAGCCGGCTGATACTACGACAGACGCATAGTCGTTAAACTTTACCGCATTCACCTGTGCAGAGGAAGGGGCTAGATGGAATATTACGAGAAATTCCAAAAGACATAGTATATGGCCAGTTGAGACAAAATTTACAGTTCAAATCGTTGTGAGTGCAAACCTCGCTATCATGCCCACGGAATCTCCTAATGACTCGGCCAGTCGACACATCCCAATAGAATATCTGCCGGTCACCACCGCAAGATATCAACTTCGAATTGTCCCTACATCACCAGGCGAAAAGATTCAGCATTCGGACTTGCATTATCCATCCTCAGTTGGCAAAAGAAAAAAAAAAAAAGGGCATCCAATAAATCCGTACATCATTTTCCTTTTCCACTTCCTCACCCAAAATGTCAACAAACCCAGATAGCAAATTTTCTGATCCCAACAACAGAAGCGGGACACTTCCAAGATTCATCATTACACAAACCATCTCACAATTTCAACGAACCCAGTCCAGCCAATCAGCTGCCACCTATCATACACGAAACTAATGCGATACGCTCTTCTTTAGGATCAAAAGGCGTCTACCCAGATGAGCCTCCGACTGAACACACGCGTCGGAGCAAAAGAACCGGCGAAACAGCGGAGGAGGAGGAGGAGGAATTACGAGGTGCAGTGGACGTCGCGGACCTCGCGGCCGTGGGACTTGTAGGTCTTGATGTGGATGCCGCGGTGGGGGTTCCAGAGGCGGATGGTGCGGTCCTTGCCGCAGCTGAGGCAGTAGTTTCCGTCGCCGTTGAACCGGGCGGCCAGCACCGCGCCCTCGTGGCCCCGGAGCACGCCCGCCTCCGTCTGGGGGAGGTCGCCCTCGCCCATCTCTCTCTCTCTCTCTCAGCTCAGAACAGCCGCCGTTCTCCGCCGGCGGTGGCGGGGGGAGGAATCTTAAAACGGGTGCCCGGCGCTGGCTAACGGGCCGGGCCGGGGCCAACCTCTCCAACCTATAAATCTCTCGTTATCTTTGTTTACACTTTCAACTAAAAATAAAACGTCTTCGGTCAAAGTTTATTATTATTTTTTTTCACGGGAAAACTTCCTGAAAAATCACCACTCCCGTCGGTAAAAATTATATGTGAATAGTGTTTATCAAAAAACTTACAAAAAAAATTATATGTAAGTAGACATGTCAAAATATGTATATTGTGATAGTTTAAAGTGTTACGTGTTAAGATAAAGTCAAATTGCAAAGTAAAAATTTATTTAGATACATCGCCTAGAAATTTTTTATTTTTCAACACACATGTATACATATACAACCTTAGTTTTTTTTTGTCATCGTGTACAACATCAGTTCAGTAATTAGTGAAAAAGCATGTATGCAAATAGGAAAGTGTAAAATCTGTGAGTGTGCAAAGGGAAAATGTAAATATTTGAATATTTGGTTTATCATTTATCATTTCACGTATATTATTATCTTGATAATGTTCATGACCTTTCGACAAAAAATAATGGCAAAAGATTGAGGTCGAAATCAAAGGATATTAAATGATGATCTTATTGACGAGTACTAGCAATTAGAAACATCCATTAGCTTTGCACAAGATCCTTCGGCTCTTTGCTCAGTTCCCTTAGCCATCGCTTGCTCTCTCGCATTTCAGGCAGGGACCCTCGGCTGATCGCCCTGCTTTCGTGCCCTGTTTTGGCCCCTTTGGGGCTTCGTCGTTATCTAGCATGCACTAGTTCTGGCCCTGTTCGTACGCGTGCTGCAGTTCTTGGGACATTGTTTGTCAATTATTATTAGTCCCGGCACGAGTTGGGGCTCGGTCGGTTCGCTTCTTCCCGCTTTTAGCTAATGAGCCTCACCCGTTCGATGAAATGCTCGAACCAGATCTCGCTCAGGCCTGCTCCGATTTTGGGTTTGATTCTGGGCGTTTGTTGGTCTTAGACACGGCTGATATGTTCTTCTTTGATTCGTCGCTAGATGTGTCGCTTCCTCATGTGTATTGTTTCTTTTCAAATGAATGCGGGGATCGGCCGGAGCGACACTAAGCCGTTGGAAGTAGATTCCCTTTTCCGACGGTGAGTCGAGGTGGAGGCCGACTGGGACGCGGGGCGTTGATGTCCAATCGGTTGGTGTTAAGAGGCGAGAATCAATGGGCGTTGGTGAGACCAAGATGAAGGGACCGTGGGGGTGAAGCTTCTGTCCAGGGAGTGGAGTGAGTGCAAAGGATGGGTTCAAAGCTTGGGCTTGTCAATTTCAATGTGGGTTTGGGCTTGATTACGTTTGAGTGACGTTGGGCTTAGGTTGAAGCTGGGCAACTATGGGCTGTTTTTGTCATCCAGTCGAGCTTGGGCTTATTACGACCATCTTCAGAAAGTGGGCCTAAACCATTTCGAAGACGGGCTTATCAAAAGCCCGATTCGTGTGAGCAACTTCAGCCAGCAAAAGACCATCGGCAGCCCACATTCGGACTGGGCTCAAAGGCCCAACCGGGGTCCCAATTTCGGAATAAAAAATTATTTTTATTTATTTAAAAAAATGGAAAAATCCCCAAAATTTTTAACTCTTTCCCAAAAAATCAGAAAAGCTTAAAAATAGTCTTTGAGAGGTTTTTCCTTAAAATAATCCTTAAAAGAAATAAAAGGAATTCATGTTCAAATTCTTGGGAGCAAATGTTATACTGCTATTTGCATAATTTACTTTGTTCCAATTATGCCCTTGTAATGCATGGATTGTTATTGTCCTAAACCTAGTTAGGAATTGAATTATGAAAATCATGATTGGTATAAAATGCTGCATAAATGTTTTACTTGATGTTTAAATAAAATTATGAATTGAAATGACATTGATTGATTAACTAGTATAAGCATAGGAGTAAAATATTTTTCATAATATTTTACTTGTGTTTCTAATCGGCCCACCACAAGTTGATTCGTGGCCATTCTTAAATGAAATTGACTTATAAGTTGAAAGCTTTGACCATTACATCACAAATGAGCTCGGGCTAAGCCTAGACCTAGCTTGATATGCCCATGCACAAGATTCCAAGGGGTCGCGACACATGTCATGTATAATTGGAAAATTTTCTGAAATATTTTTATATATTTGTTTCTTAATTTTGGCCAAAATTATCGGGTATAACTTTTTCATTCGATCTCCCATTAACTCAATTTTTGCACCTATAGGAGCTTGTCACTCAATGTTTTCAAAAATGTGATTTTATTTTCAAAGAAAAACCGTTGGAATTATGAATTTTCAAGAATTGGACCGAACAAACCCCCACGATATTTTTTTCACTAAAAATCCAATTACTACGATTGATCCTAAATAATTTAAAGGAATAGAAAATTCTAAACCTGACGATGTACCCTTGGATGAGTAGGGCAAATGACTGAATCAACCTTGTATAATTAGCCAAAGCTGAAGAAGATATTTTCAAATGGTTTAATCAAGCAACCATCCCAATTTTAGTGTTTGAGTGTTGAAGAGTGTTATGAAATTAGGGAGATCATCATTGTATCCAAAAATCCTTGCTTGAACTTGAGAATAATTCAAATTCTTAAAAAAAAAAAAAATAGTATTTCATGATCTTCTAAAATTGAGAAAGAGTAACTCATTGATCTTGCCTTTTCTAAAGAGAGTTGAGATAGTTTCATGTTCCATCTTGTCGAAACTTCCTTTACCAAGAAGAGCACTATCAATTTAAGATCCATTGACCTTGAATAATCATGATTGTCTACTTGAATATGGTAAGAGAATACCATTGAACAAAACTTTACTATCTTTTTGCTTGTTTGTTGTGATTGAAAAGAAAATATTGATAGTGTTGTATAGAGTTAATCTTTCCTGTTATTCGACAAAAGAAAAAAGCTTTCCCATTTATTTCTTTCTATGCATAAACTAGCAGAGGGCTATTTATCATTCAAGGTGATGAAAATAATTTAAAAAAATGTTATTTGTGTATATTTTTGTCTAAATTTGACCAAACCTTGATCGGCATAACATTTTGGTCCGATGTCCAATTGACTCGATTTTTCACCTATGAAAAGTCCACCACTCAATTGTTAAAAAAAGCAGTCTATTATATATATATAAAAGTGTCCCGATCATGAATATCTAGAAATCGGACCAAACAAATAACCTTGATTTTTTGTTCATTAAAAATCTGATCTCCGAGATCGAGCTTAAGTAAATTTAGAAAGATTACAAACTCTACACCTCACTAGGTCTAGTATTTTAAATCATCTGATTCGGTAAATTTATGAAGCATAATATTTAGCGATTGCCATAGTTTTTTTTTTTTTTTTTTTTGGTCGGTCACTACTCTATTCCTACTCTACACTTACTCTCAGACTTTTGCCCCGCTTTGCGGGCGTGGGAGTTAAAACCCACACCTGAAACTTACGCGTCCCCACCCCATTCCCCCCTGAGAAGGTGGGGATTTGAACCCCTCACCTCCCCTTTCCATGTTAGAAGGGTGGCCACTGGGGCGAACCCCCAGCGGTTGATTGCCATAGTTGAACTTAAGTGATTTAGATGAAGTAAAGCACAATATTCTCACACTTTAGGAAAATTAGTAATTATACATTTATTTTCACATAACACATTAATCATAACACAACAACACAACATAGATATTCGAATCAACAAATATTTTTTTAAATATGATTAATAGAAAATTTTGATACTATAATTGATAAACCTAATAGCTGGCTAAGCAATTTTCAGCTTATAAACATGGTAAATATATGACAAAAAATGGTAAATATATTAAGCTATATCTATAATATAATAATCTAAATATGCAAGTCAGGTGCTCTATTAATTAGATCTTTGCATCTATCGTCACATTAGCAAGAAACCTTTCGTGATCCTATATTCCTGCTTTCATCAATCAATTAATCGACTTATTATTACAGCATTCAATCATATTTATTCATGGCATGCGATGCAAGTCCTTTCATTCTCCTCCCATCATCCTTATAAATATACACCAAGACTTCATTATTTCTCCATACATTCTTGTGACCTTAAGCCTTCCTTAGTCGCAAATCCTAGCTTCAATCATGGCCTCGAAATGCTTGCTCCTCTTGCTCGCCCTTGCCAGCATAGCGGCTGATGGAGCTGCAGCTCGCGAAATTAAAGCCCCCATCGACCGCTACAAGGCAGGCCTTGACTTGGCGGCACGGCTTGAGGCCGTCCAAGCCAGCGGCGGGCTGGTTGAGTGTTGGAATGCTCTGGTGCAGCTCAAGTCATGCACCAACGAGATCATCCTCTTCTTCCTTAATGGGGAGACTAGCTTGGGGCTTGGGTGTTGCGGGGCCATCGACATCATCACCCGAAACTGTTGGCCCGCGATGCTCACTTCGCTCGGTTTTACAGCCGAGGAAGGGAATATATTGCGTGGGTATTGCGATGCGGCGGCGGGGGGAGCTCCGATTGGCTCGCCGACTCCATCTTTAGTTATGGATGTGGCATAGACTAGGACGAGGTTGATAGTGTTAAGAGAGGGCAAAAGTGTGATTTTGTCTGTTGATAAATAAAGCTAGACTTTGAGAGTCCTGTTATATTTGTGGGTGTTGCCTCAAGGGCACAAGTGAAATTTTGGTATTTTTCTTAATCTATATCTACACTATCCATCTAATACTTATCTTCTTCTACGTTTCTACTAATTACAAAACAAAAAATCTTAACACCTTATAAAACATTGGTTAGAGAAATGCATGCCACCTACATCCGATTAGGTAAATTTATGAAAAATAATATTTATCTAATTTTTTACCCAAATTTAGCCAAACTTTGGTCGGGCATAACTTTTTTGTTCAACATCTCATTGACTCGATTTTTTAAGCTTATAAAAAGTTCATTACTTGATATTTTCAAAGATGTGATTCGACAAAAAAAAAAAAAAAAAGTAATGGGATTGCGAATTTTTAAGATTAGGACCAAACAATCGACCGTAATATCTTTTTTTTTTTTTTTGAAAATCCGATCACCATGGTTGAGATTAAGTAATTTAGATGAAGCAAGGCATGGTATTCTCACGTATTAAGAAAATTAGTAATTTTACATTTATTTTCACATAACACATTAATTATAACACAACAACACAATATGGATATTCGCATCAACAAATTATTTTCTTTAAGTATGATTAATAGAAAATTTTCATTCTATAATTGATAAACCTAATAGTTGGCCAAGCAATCTTGACCTTATAAACATGGTAAATATAATAATCTATATCTGTACTATAATAATCTAAGTATGCAAGTCAAGTGCTCTATTAATTATATCTTTGCATCCATTGTCACATTAGCAAGAAACCTTTCATGATCCTAAATTCCTTTGTTTATCAATCAATTAAATCGGCTTAGTATTACAGCATTAAATCATATTTATTCATGGCATGCGATGCGAATCCTTTCATTCCCCTCCCATCATCCTTAGAAATATACACCAAGCCTTCATTATTTCTCCATCCACTCTTGTGACCTTAAGCCTTCCTTAGTCGCAAATCCTAGCTTCAATGATGGCCTTGAAATGCTTGCTCCTCTTGCTCGCCTTCGCCAACATAGCGGCTAATGGAACTGCGGCTCGCGAAATAAAAGCCCCATCGAACGCTACAAGGCGGGCCTCGAGTTTGCAGCGCGGCTTGAGGCCGTCCAAGCCAGAAGAGAGCTGGTTGACTGTTGGAACACACTGGTGGAGCTCAGATAATGCACCAACGAGATCATCCTCTTCTTCCTTCACGGGGAGACCAGCTTGGGGCCTGGGTGTTGCGGGGCCATTGACATCATCACCCGAAACTGCTAGCCTAAGATGCTTACTTCGCTTGGTTTTACGGTCGAGGAAGGAAATATACTACGTGGGTACTGTGACGTGGCAGCGGGGGAGCTCCGGTTGGCTCGTCGACTCCATCTTTAGTCATGGTTGTGGCTTAGATTAGGACGAGGTTGATAGTGTTAAGAGAGGACAAAATTGTGATTCTGTCTGTTGATAAATAAAGTTAGACTTTGAGAATCTTGTTATATTTTGGGTGTTGCTTTAAGAGCACAATTAAAATTTTAGTATTTTTCTTAATCTATATCTATACTACCTATCTACTACTCATCTTCTTCTATGTTCTCTACTAATTAAAGCAAAAAATCTTATCACCGACCAAAACATCGGTTAGAGAAATGCATGCCACTTATCTACTATTTCAAAATATGATAGTAGCCCACAATGGGCTCCACTTATCGGCTAATTAGTGCCACTTATCCACCAATCCATAGTACAATATCTACTCATAATTGAGGTAAGGGCACATTGCCGCCAATCTCTTACTACATGATTTTTTTTTTTTTGGCAAACTCTAAGCTTCAATTTATTGAGTGAAACATATCTTGATTCACGCGCTACTCAATTTGATTCTTCATATTTACATACACATTGTTTTGAACGTGGACATTGAATTAGCATTTTTATGGCACCAAAAGAGCATGAAAGTAACCACGCATGCGCAGAGCGCGTACTCACGGTCTTATCTATGTAGAGGCAAAATTCCAATGAAGTGTTCAACCACGAAAAGACAAATAAAACCCTACCCTCTGTTAGACAATCCCTAGAAAATGGAATGAAACAAGGTGAAAATGTGGAACCCCTGGACAGGTATCAACATGAACCCTTCTTCTCTTGGTCTTGCACTTGAACCCATGTGGGAATCATGAATTTGGCTACAAAGGAAGAACCTATACATCAAAAAGGATCACCACATCTTTTGAAAGTTGTTTGCCTGTCATGAAGCTTTCTCAGATTTCCTTAATTGTTTGTATTAAAATATATCTCGAGTTTAAGCCCAAAGCGAATTGCTAAATTTTGAAAATAAATTAAATTGAAATAAAGGGAGATGGGTACACGAATTAGTCTTTTGGTGGACGTTAGTCTTAAAGCTAAAGCTGGTCAACAAACCTTGGAAGTATTGACCAAGGCAGTTTGTTTCTTAATGGAGTTGGACGAAAAAAAGGGAAAGTCAATCTTTTATTTTTTGTTGACCGAATCTTGGATTATTCGGTTTCTTCTTGCACGCAATTCTCTGGTGGTGGATTATAGTATTATTTTGAAGACTTGCTCGAGGGACTCTCTTTACCGAAGCATTGTTGTTGATCGAAGTACCGTTTTTACTTTGAGTGTCGTGGTCTTCTCTGTTTGTGAGAGACGTCCATAGGCGCTGGGTGCTTGATAGCGGGTCTTCGTGTTTCTCGTGTGACAAAGCTTATTCATGATTTACATCCAACAAAGATTGGTGTATTGGGTGTAATTGGGGTTTGGGAAATACCGAGAGAGTGTTTAAGTGACTCGAGTATGTAATTTCCTTGTATCGCTTGACCTATAGTAAAATTTGCCGTTGCTTTCCCTGTGGACGTAAGTCTTTACGATTGAACCACATAAATCTGGTGTCCAATTTATTTTCGTCTCCTGTCTATATTATTGTTCAATCGCTCGCTTTATCGCAACAATTGGTATCAGAGCCAGGCTTGGCTAAGTTGAAGCGAATCGATGGCGACAGAAGAAGTAAAAGTGAGAATTGATAGATTTGATGGGAAGGATTTTAGTTTCTGGAAGATGCAGATTGAAGATTATCTTTACCAGATGAAACTACACTTGCCTTTATTTGGGAAGAAACCAGAGACGATGAAGCAAGCTGATTGGGATTTGTTGGATAGACGAGCTATGGGTGTTATTCGGTTGACGTTGGCTCGTAACATCGCATTTAACATCATAAAGAAGAAGACCACTGCTGATTTGATGCAAGCCCTGTCGGATATGTACGAGAAGCCCTCTGCAATCAACAAGGTCTATTTGATGCGATGTCTGTTTAATTTGAAGATGAGCGAAGGTGCGTCAGTCGCAGTTCATATCAATGAATTCAATGTGATTGTTAGTCAATTGAGTTCAGTTGAGATTGACTTTGAAGATGAGGTATGTGCTTTGATTCTGTTATCCTCATTGCCTGATAGTTGGAATACTACTGTTACTGCTATTAGTAATTCCTCTGGGTCAATAAGTTTGACGTTTGATGAGGTTCGAAATTTGATTTTGAGCGAGGATATTCGTAGAAGAGAATCTGGCGAATCTGTATCTATGCTTTAGTAGGTGAAAATAGAGGAAGATCTGTAACACGTGTGGGTAATAATAGTACTAATATGAACAGACGTAGACTGCTAATGTTGTCTGTTGGAGCTGTGGCAAGAGATGACATCTTAGAAGGGATTGCCTTAAGTTGAATAATGAGAAGGGTAAGCGAATTATAGTTGATTCTGCAGATAATGTTGCAGTTGTAGTAGATAATGCCGATTATGTCTTGTCTGTCACTAATGATTCATCACTTAATGGATGGATTTTGGATTCTGGTTGTTCTTTTCATATCACACCAAATAGAAACTGGTTTATCACTTATGAGTGCACGGGTAGGGGTAAAGTCCAATTAGGGAACAACACTGAGTGCGATGTTGTGGGTGTTGGCAATGTTAAAATCAGAATGCATGATGGTATCGTGAGGATATTGATTGGAGTGAGGCATGTTCCAGAATTGAAAAAGAACTTAATTTTCTTGGGTGCCCTAGATTCAGCTGGTTGCAGGTATTCTTCAAAAGGTGGAGTTCTGAAGGTTGTTCGAGGTGCCTTGGTTATAATAAAAGGAATCAAGCACGGAGGCCTATATAAACTTTAAGGTGAGACAATGACAGATTTTGCCTCGGAGATGTCGGATGCATCTGTTCGAGAGTCTATTGATTGCTCGAGGAAGACTTGGGTGTTTGTGCCAATGCACAAGTTTGATGCTAGTGTCAGGATCATGCAGTCAAGAGCTTTGATCGAGATAGAGACTGGTAAGTCGATCAAGTATGTGCGGACTGATAATAGCATGGAGTTCTACTCGGTGCTAGCAAATAAATTCTGCATGAAAGAGGGCATAGTGAAATAACGCATTAGTGCCAGTAAATCATAACAATTTGTAGAATTGATGAGTAGAATATTACTAGAGACGGCTCGAAAAATTATCTCTAGTGCTGGTATTGCTAGGAGAATCCTAGCTAATGTGCTTAGTACGATAATCTGCCTGGTGAATAGATCCCCATCAACTGCTATTAAATGACGAACTTTTGAAGAAGTGTGGTTAGGTAACGTTGCTGGTTATTTTATTATTAGAATGTTTGGTTGCCCGTGTTATTTTCGAGTGAGTGATGGTAAGCTCGAATGGAGGGCAAAGTGCATATTCCATGGCTATGTTCAAGGTGAGCGGGGCGATCTATTGTGGTGCCCGGATATAAATTCACCTGTTAACAGCAGAGAAGTTACCCTTTATGAGTCTCCGATAGTTCTGGCTAGTAGTTTTTGTGGTAGTGTTAATACGGATCTTAACGGTGTTCAGCTTGAGGTGGAGTTGCAACCAGAAACTCCTGAGGTAGCGAGTACGAGTATTAGTAAAGTAATCGACACATATGGTTCTTGTAGCGAGGTGGAGCCTATAGAGCCAACGGTTGCTGTAACTGTTGATATTGATAAGGTACGTATTCGATCTCCTGACAGATATGGATGCAACAATGGTTTTGCTTTATCTGCAGTTAAGGAGGTTGCGTCGGAAAATGCTTGCGGAGCAGTTAAAAGTGTATGTGGAGTTGGTATTTTGATGAAGTCCTCGGTTATGGCGAAGTTCAAATGAAGCTTGGATTTGGATAATATTTGTGGCGGTTGAGCCCATCGCGGGCTATGGGAAAGTAGCGGCAGAGTTTGAATTTTCGTGAAGCGATTGCGACTTGGCTTAAACATCGAGCCAAGGTGGAGATTGTTAAAATATGTCTTGAATTTAAGCCCGAAGCGAATTGCTGAATTTTGAAAATAAATTAAATTGAAATAAAGGGAGATGGGTACACGAATTAGTCTTCTGGTGGACGTTAGTCTTAAAGCTAAAGCTGGTCAACAAACCTTGGAAGTATTGACCGAGGCAGTTTGTTTCTTAATGGAGTTGGACGAAAAAAAGGTGACCGAATCTTGGATTATTCGGTTTCTTCATGCACGCAATTCTCTAGTGGTGGATTATAGTATTATTTTGAATACTTGCTCGAGGGACTCTCTTTACTGAAGCACTGTTGTTGATCGAAGTACCGTTTTTACTTTGAGTGTCGTGGTCTTCTCTGTTTGTGAGAGACGTCCGTAAGTGCTGGGTGCTTGATAGCGGGTCTTCATGTTTATTGTGTGACAAAGCTTATTCGTGATTTACATCCAAAAAAGATTAGTGTATTAGGTGTAATTGGGGTTTGGAAAATACTGAGAGAGTATTTGAGTGAGTCGAGTGTGTAATTTCATTATATCGCTTGATCTATAGTAAAATTCGCCATTGCTCTCCCCGTGGACGTAAGTCTTTACGACTGAACCACGTAAATCTGGTGTCCAATTTATTTTCTTCTCCTGTCTATATTATTGTTCGATCGCTCACTTTATCGCAATAGTTTGCGTGAAAAGAAGTTGTAAATACTAAAGTGCAACTTCTAATTAGGGGTGATCATGGTCCGGGTTGGGCCGGTCCGATGCCTAACCCTAGGATCAACCCATACAGTGTCGGTCCCCAATTTTTGGGACCGAGGACTGACCCGGTCGAGTCTGGGACCGAGGACCGGACCGACCCTATGGGTTCGGTCTGGTCCCCGAGTCAACCCGGGACCAGCCGATAATTTTTTTTATTTCATTTTTTATTCCTTAAAAAGTAAAACTCATTAATTCAAATTACATATCAAACCAAACTATAAATATAAGTACATATTCAACATAAATTTAAGATAAGGTTATCATAAAAAGTTCACACTAGTTAAAAACAACAAACTATATAAATGATCGAGATTGCTAATAGAGATAAAGTGTTTCCATCGCTGAAGCATACTATAATTTTCTTGTTTTTGATTTGTCTTTGAATCATTTTTCCCTTCGGGAAATGGGATGAGATGGGAAGTTTAAGAGAAAAAAATTCTAGGCCAAAAAATGTTTTCTAGGCATCTTCTCCTGCAATCATCTATTAATAATACTTGTAACACTATATGCAAAAATGATTCATACATTCAATCAAGCAAAGTCTAATCAACTAATAATTAAGCTTCACACCACTTGATAGGCACATCATCATAACAACGTCAATACTACTATTCGAAAACTTCTTCCATTTGACACAAACTCAAAAGCAAAGTGCAACTAAACAATTAAACCATAAGAAGAATAAGACAAGAGGCTAAGGACATTTTAAGCCATTTCACAACACTATTCACCCATTTCACGGCGTGAAGAACGTGGCTAGGTTTGCTATTTATAAGAAAAACATTAAAAAATATTATATATTAAATATCTAAAATATATTATATATAAATATATTTCCTTTACCAATATATATATATATATATATATATTTTATCAGGGTTGGTCCGGGTTGGACTGACCCTAAACTTCCAGGACCAAGGACCAACCTGCACAGTACCGGTCCTAGAATCTTAGGATCGAGGACCGACCCGGTCTCCTTGGAAACCGAACCAAGACCAACAGGGTTGGGCTGGTCCAGGGTCGACCCTAGACCGCTGCTCACCCCTACTTCTAACTTAATCATATAGAATTTTAGGGTCATGTGATCTCCAAAAGTGGCATTTCGGTTGATCCAAAAAAGGTTGAAACGGTGGAATCACCCTATTAAGGTAAACATAAATGATAAGTTTTCTTGAGTTAGCTGGTTATCATAAGCGATTTGTGGAGGGATTCTCTAACTACTTTATAATTAGGGTAATACGAATACATGGGCTAAATGTGACCCTAAAAAAGTGAGACAATTGGGCATTTTGGCTTAGATATATGATTATTTAAACTAGAGAAAAGGCACATTGTTATGTATAATTAAAACAATTGTAATTATCAAAGAAGTGGATGGAGGCTGATTATGTTTTACAATTATTATTATTGTTGTCCCAAAAATTGGGTCCAAACCCCTACCTCCACATCTTAAAGGAGATGTGTAACCAACTAGGCCCATTCTATTTGATGGATGAAGTGGATGAAGCGAGACTTGAGTAGTTACTAAAGAAAGTGATGAAGTGTTTCATTTTTTACGTTTTTATTTATGTTGGATTTGGATTTTGATTATATTAGAAAATATTGCAGGTGATGGTGTATTAGAAATTAATGAGGTGGATACCAAATTTGAAAGGGTCCATGAGAATGCTCTAACATGTACTTCATCGATGCTAATTAATACCAAATCTTGACAATCGTTCTCTCGGTCATTACTCTTTTCTAATGCTATAAACATTTGGTTACCTCGAAACTCTCTTTGCATCGTGATTTCTTCTCACAAAGATTGATATGTAAAACACATGTTTGTCTTTGCAACATTCGAAGATTTTTTTTTTTTTCAAAGACTTCTATCGATCATCATAATTGATCTGGTTCCAACCTAGGTATTTGTCATACAATAGTTGTTCAAGTTATGGGAGAAGAGAAAATAGGAATCACTATTGGATAAAAGTTGAACTTATTATTGGGGAAATTAAATCTTGTAGAGTAGATATAAAGCTGAAGATGTTGCGAAAAACGATCGATTGAACAATAAAGTAGATAGAAGAAGGAAATAAATTGGACACCGGATTTACGTGGTTGGGTCATAAAAGTCTATGTCCACGAGGATAGCAGCGACAAATTTCACTATAGATCAAGCGATACACAAAGATTACACACTCGAATCACTCTCAGTGTTTCCCAAGCCCCAATTACACCCAATAACGCACGCAGTGTTTAGTCCCGAAATTCCTCAAGAAATAATCTCTCAATCTCACGAAGGAATTACATGCAAATCTTACCTCAAGATTAAATCGGCTACAAACATTAATTCTTCTCGGATGTAATTGTATGAATGAAAATCCGCCAAGCACTCGCTAGATTAACAGTGCTTCAATTGCTCGTATCAACAACGGTGCTTACTGCAATATTCATGCAAGCAAGCCACAAATATATATGCTTGTATGTGCACCGCCTCGGTCAAAGAAGAGAGTCCCAAGCCAAGTCAAATTAGGAAGTCCAACTTCCTTTAATCAAGTTTATATTTCCTTTTCCGTTTTATTTATTTATTTCCTCTCTTGGCCAAGGAAGTTGACAAGTGCATCTTTTATCCAAGTCAAAGTTATGACTTTCCCTTTTTGATTTTAACTTGCCAATCTCCGCTTGAATGATAGTAATATTTCCTTATCCACAAGTCAACTAATTTGAGGTCTAAGTTTCTGTTTAATAAGCTTAAACTCGAGACATATTTTCACAGAAGACTTACTCTAAATTGTTTCTGCAAGCATGAAAGCCTTGTTGGTGACAGTTCTGACCCTATTAATCCCTCCCCAAGAACTCTCATTCTTTGATCACTTCTTTGGATAACAAATACCCCCTTGTTTCCTGGCTGAGGCAAATGTTGGTGATTTTACCCAAACTACTAAAAGCACCTATTGAACTCGAAAAAAAGACTCTGAGTTTCTTTTCATTTTATTACGACTTTAATTTGTTAACATAATGTCGATTCTTATTTAATTTGTGAATGTGATATGTTCATCAAAAGGAACCTTTAAAAATTAACTCGTTAAAATTACAAGTGGTTTAATGCAATAGGTCGATTCTAGTTTAAATACAAATGAATTTTGGCAATTAACTTACATAGAAAGATTAATAGGACATAGGCCGTTTTGGAGCCTCGGTCCAGTTTAGATCGCTGCCCTGCCCCTTTTCTTTTGCGATGATATTTCCTCTTTTTTTTTTTTTCTTTTTGTGTCTTCCAATCTAGGTAATCAATAGAGTTTTGAATAGTGTTTTTAGCCATGATGATCTTTATAGACTCGTCCATTAGTTTTCTCTCTTTTCCAATTTTTATTTTATTTGATTTTGGACTGATTTTGTTCAATTCAATTTTTAGCATTTCCTTAATCATAGAAAAAGTTCAAATTTACTAAATGAGGTATTTACTGTACCTTTGGTCTTTGAATTTGGAAATGAAAATTTCACACATGTTCACTGACCCATCCACATATGAAAAAGATCGGATGGGTTTTGCAAACTGTTCCAACCATTGTTGGACGTGATGAGCCGAACGAGAATGAATACCGTGGTCGAATGCGAAATAAATGCATGAACACATTAACATGTAACCGTGCTTGTATTGTTGAAGTTTTATATAATATAAGCTTCCCATGCATAGTAAATGGAAATGACAATGGGTTTTCCTTCTTTCTAGAGTTTTCATAAAAAAAAAAAAGGGGGAAAAAGCCACAAAAACCCTAAACTTTACCCAATGTGATAAATTTACCTCGAATTTTTTTTTTATGACATAAAAAACCCCCAAACTTTGCCAACTGTGATACATTTACCCAAACTCTATGGCTGAAGAGCATCTTCATCTTTTTTATTTTTCTTTTATTTTTTTATTTTTCCTTTTACTTTTATTTTTCTTTTTTCTTCTTCGGCAAAGGGAAGTTGGACGTAAGCGAGGGCGAGCCTCCCCTAGGTCGGGCGAGGATAGCCTTTGCTAGATCCGGCGAGGGCATTCCTTGCCAGATTTGGCCTAGGTGAGGGTTGCCTCACTTGTGTCGGGCAAGGGTTGCCTTGCCAAATCTGGGGAGGGCTGTCCTTGCCCGACCCAACACAAATGTCCTATAATTTGGGATAAATGTATCAGACGAATATAAGTTTGAGATTTAGGGTAAATGTGTCACGATTAACAAAGTTTGGGGTTTTTTTTTTGTGTCACAAAAGAAAAAGTTTGGGGTAAATTTGCCATATTGAGTAAAGTTTAGGATTTTTGGTGACATTTTCCCTTTAAAAAAGAAAAAAGAAAACTGTCCATTCTGATTGGTGTCTCCAACATGAACATGCACGACCTAATATGCAGGAGATTATGATTGAAGCGGTGGAACAATCCATCAAACGCAGTCGAAAGGGGCAATTGCAGAGATGATCCAAACCATGTTTTTCATGTTTAACTTGAAACGACAAAACTTGCGAATTATTGAGTGTCCCTACCTTTCCTTTCCCATGTTCAATGTGAAAGAAGTGCACACAAAAATCCTATACTAGCAACAACTGGAGACAACTTAATAAATAATGACTGTAGGACTTACTCAATTTCAAGAGGTGGAGATTATATTGAAGATAGAGGAATTTTACATCACTACATTAGAATTTGTCTTGAGCATGAGCCTGTAATTCACACTCGAGATTTCTTATTTGGATGTCCAGTTTCTATCCATTGGACATCCGGATTTATTTTATTAATATCGATTATTCATAAAATATATATAGAAGTACATCACCATGACTTTGTACTTGCATCTATGCAAGATAGAGATGACTTGGCAATCGCAGCTCCGCTTGAGCTACTAGTGGTTCGGCGAGGAATAGGTCATTTCTCGACTCGGCAAGGCTGATGCTCGACAAATTGGAGGGTTTACTCCAACTAAACCCTTGGATTAGCCTGGCGAGGAGCATCACGGTCATTGTTGTCCCAAGTGTGGCAGCCATGCACCCGCGCCGGCCGGTGCTGAAAGAAATGAAGCGCAAGTTGGGTTCAGTCAGCACGACTTCCGCTTGGTCACTCGTGATGTGCCGGTCCGGCTTAAACTTGAGGGGTTCCTCCCAAACCTTGGGGTTTCTACCGAGGCCGACCCGGCTCAAAAGGATGTGGCTGCCCTTGGGAATGCGATAGCCGGCCACCACAGTGTCTGACATGGCTACGTGTGGAACGTTGAAGGGCGCGATTGGGTGGAGCCTAAAGGCTTCCCGTGCACATGCTTTGATGTAGTTGAGCCGGGGGATGTCGGACTCTTGGACTAACCTCTCCTTGCCCACAACTCTATCTAATTCTTCTGTGGCTTTGTTAAGGAGTTCAGGCTGATTTATCATCTCTGCCATTGCCCACTCGACTGCGTTTGATGGATTGTCCACCGCTTCAATCATAATCTCCTGCATATTAGGTCATGCATGTTTATGTTAGAATTTAAACTATTTAGACCACTGTAGGTCCGTGGCCTGCACATATGGAGACACCAATCAGGTTGTATAGTTTTTTTAGTTTATATTTGATCGAACACTCTAGGAAGAGGGATATAACTTTACCATGGTCTGCGCTCGAACTTCTTCTGGCGTCAGCAATGGCATCCCTTGTGGGTCTTTAAGCATAATCAGAACATCTAACAAGTCTTGAGGCTCTTTTTCATTACACTCCGAACTCAAATCGTCCCTCCATCGTTTGATCCTCTCACTTATTATGGGTTCATGCAACCTCCTAAGAGTCCTCTCACTCTCTTTTACTTCCTTCTCATGCCCATCAAGGTCAAGCCCCACTGAGAATGGAAAGTAATCAGAAACACAAAATGCATAGAGATAGTGCAGTGCATGGAAGATTGCATCGACATGTTGTTCTTCATCAATGGTTGGTCCTCCATCTTGCCTTCCCTTGCCAAAGTATCTCTTGTTGAACATCAGCCTTCTTGTCACATTCCCTGTATAGTGCCTCGTAGTGTTTCTCAAGTTCACTTGATGACCTGATGTTTTGCATAGGTTAAAGACATACTTCATTAGGTTATCGGCTTCCTCTGCTCTCTTGTCGTGGAGCCACTTGTGCCGAGCCGGGCATACTACCTCCGACACCAAGACCCGCCTCATCTTCTTCCATTGCTCCCCATAGGGCGAGAGGGCTGTCGTCAAGTAGCTGCTGCTGAATGTGCCGGACGCCATCGTAACTGGCCTTGAGGCGAACAAGGAGTCCTGCTTCCTGAGGAATTCTTGGGCGATGGTTGGACAGGTCACGGGAATGACGTGCGTGCTCCCTAGGCGGATGCACGCTATCTCGGTGTTCATCTCCTTCATCACGCGATGGATCCACCGGAACACGGGTTTGTTGCAAAGCATGGCCGGGGTGCAACCGACCACCGGCCACGGGGTGGGCCCCAGAGGGAGTGGGAGTCTATTATGTTTGTTTCTGATAGTTTTCCGACAAAGCTGCTGTTTCACGATATTACATAAAGCAACGAGTGCCAAGAAAGTAGGGCATTAATGGTGGAGGGGGTGGTGGAGCTCATTGTGGCGGCGGCCGGATCGTTTGTCTATGGCTATTGCTATATGTATCTTTGGCTGTGGAGGTTTTCGACCACCAGGGTTTTGCTATGAAGAAGTAAAAGGGAGAGGTCGTGGTGAAGTGAATATGCACGCAGGACGCCTTTAAATAGAAGCGGAGGCCAGCAAGTGTTCGGAATGAGTGTTTGGATTCATTCTACTGACAGTGTGTGCAACATTTGTGTGTTTCGAGAAAAACGTGCATGTGCCAATCTCCTCGTCCTTTGGACGAGCACCATCATCTCCTTGAACCTGCCTCAGGATTGGATACTTGGAGATTGGCTTCACGAGGATCAGGCGTGCTGGTCGTGTCCCTTAAAGGGATTGTGGCCGGTTCAACAATGGGATTGGGAATCTTTTTCAAGGCCCCAACTTTGCTTTTACAGGAGACAGCACGGGGACTCTCACCTTAGGGCGGTTCTCCCGCCTGTTTTTTCTTTGAGCAGTTTAAGGACCTGCTCAGGTCCAGTGTGCAACATTTGTGTGTTTCAAGAAAAACGTGCATGGTGCCAATCTCCCGTTCTAGGAATCCCACTTTCAAACGCCGAAGGATCAGCAACCGATTAGATAGTACGGGTTAGGTCAAAGTCCTCACCACCTAGAAAAAGCTAAACTTCATCAAAATGCTTTTGAATTTGGGAAAATTCCCACGTAGTAATCGCAATCTCAATCTAAGATGTATATAAAAACATGATTACAAACATGAATTTGTAGGTGCCCTTTTCCATTTCCTCAGCTGCCCATGCGCAAATTAATACTACCCATATAGTATATGTCTATTTAAGAAAATCAAATAATTTTTTTATATCAAATTACGAAAAATATTTTTAGTTCATTTTAGGTTTTAATTAAATACCGGAAAATATTATCACTCTCTTGTAAAGCATTTTTATAAAATATCACATTTTTTTGCTAATTAAATGGAACCTAGATGATCAACAACAAAATAGTGTATATTAATTCATAATTAACACCACCCCGAAAAGCTTATCTTCTCCGTATTGCCCTTACATCATGTGAAAATTTACACATACATTAACCAAAATCCCAACCCAATTATTCTCTTTTCTCCCTCTCCACCTTGTAAACCCTCTTCAGCAGCTAGCCATCTCCCCCGTCGCTCTCCTTTGAGATGATCCTTGGCCAAGAACAACTTCAAGAATAGTGCGAAAAATAAAAATTGAGAATATATGTATATTTCGATGTATAAGTATACCTCAGCCTATTTATATGCTTTATTAAATAACTATTTTAAGATAATATCTCAATCAATATATGCACAATCAAATGGAGATATACGTGCAATAGACACATAATCTTAAAAGATACGGATAATCAACATGAATATTGTAATTATCTCTAATAGTGAAAAATATATTATGGAAATCCCTAATTATCTCTCATATCCCTCTTCAAAGTCAAGGTAACTAAGTTAGCTAAAGTTTGAAATCAAGTGAAATAGTATCATGAAAACATGTTTCTTCATGAAATTAACACCCAACGGATTCAAGGTGGGGTGGTGCGTGTAATTGCTACAAGCTTTTGTTGACGATGCGATTTCAATATATTGCTTGTCTGATGATGGTGAGTTTGGTGATGTCGTTGGCTTCTCGAAATGAGAAGTTAAGTCAAGAATCAGAGGCTAACAACATGCATCCTTTGCAGTCGACTTTGCTATTAGAGCCGAATTGCATGTGTCCTTTGTGGTCGATTTTTTTGTCAGAATAGCAACTAAACATATGCGGCCAATACGAATGGCGTGGCTATAGCAAGTTGAATACACCAGGCTTTGCCAAGCGAAAATTACCATGTAAAAGATGCATCTTTGTGGTGTCGAAATGTGGCCGATACGGATGGTGTGGCTATAGCAAGCTGAATACACCAGGCTTTGCTAAGCAAAAGTTGCTATGCAAAGATGCGTCTTCATGGCGCCGGAAATAAGCTTCATAACATGACCATTGTGGATAGTTCAAGCCAAGAACTTAAGCTAATAAGTAAATGAAGACCACATGAAATAAAAAGTATCTAGGACCCGTTGTTAAGCGATATGGGACATTATTTCGATACTCCTTCTCATGTGTAATTAGGATTACAAGTGGCATGTGGAACTTTGACTACACACATTCACATGGAATTTTAATCACACACATTCACTCAACAGATTTCGTGGGACCACTGCCAAATATTCTAAAAGTTTAGGTAATGTTATGAAGGTATGTTTTAATATTTATATATTTTAACACTTGCCATCACGCGTAGGTTGGTTTTTGGCCTAAGCCTAAAGTATGTATATATGTAATTGAAGATGGAGATAGTAGCCTAAAAAGATTTGAATTCTGGACCTTTTGCTATGATATCATGTTAAAATTTGAGAATTTCTGTATATTCCAATGTTATGTTAATGAAAAACACATTTGCCTATTTATATACTTTATTAAATAACTATTTTAAGATAACATCTTTATCAAAATATGCACTAGGGGTAGTCAAAACGGATTGCTCAATCCGGGTAACACTCAAACAGGCCCCAGCCTATCGATTTTGAGTAGTTCTAAGGAATGCTGGTCCAGTTCTCGATTCCGTGAAAATGGAACTAGCGATTTTTGGTCTGGTTCTTGGTTCGAGGGTGGGAATTGGACTGACCGGACAAGACTGCCAATATATGTATTTTTAATTTCTTAAAAGAAACAAATAAACCCTAATTAGCCTTTACTCTTTCCTTCTCGCAACGCCTCGCTCTTTGCTCTAGTCTTTCCTTCACACCTCGCTCTTCATTCTTCGATCTCCTAGCTCCCGCTCGACTCTCAAATCTCACTTGACAACCAAATGTTGCTCTTCAATAGCTTGGTCTCCACTCTTCGGTCTCAAACCACCGCTCCCTCTAATGGAGAGTCCTTTATCAAGAAAGGCCCAATTTCTCTACATGTTTCGAGTTTCCTATTTCGCTCTTCACTCTTCGGTCTCTCGACTCTCACTCTTCCATCAGGCTCTTTCGCTTTCACGGTCTCACTCTTCACTCTTTGGTAATGCTCTAAATGAACCCTTGTAAAATGATGCTAAGAATTTAGCAGTTTAGCTTTTAAGTGTGAAGGCGGCCATATGTTTGTTTTGTACATATGAAGAGCTTGTGCTGGATCTCTAATTCACATGTCTCTTCCTTAGTAGGGCCTCTCATTGCAAGTATTCCATATTCATTTTGCATCCTTGAGGAAGAGGAGCACCAATGCCTATATCATTGTTTGGTCATCTGATCGTTATTAAGTGACTGGTTCCATAGAAACGGACCGATCAACTGGTCCTTGGTCTTGAAAACTAGGAATCGGTCCTCCCGGCTTGTTCCCCATTCCTAGGCTAAATTAGACCAAACCAAAAACCGATCACTCCTAATATGCACAATGAAAAGGAGATATACATGCAATCTTGAGAGATATGGATAATTAACATGAAAGTCTAACCCAAGAACTTAAAATGATAGGTGAAGTGAGACAACATAAAATCAAGAGGTTTTAAGACTTGCTGTCAAGCGATATGAGACAATACTTTAGCACCCTCTTTTAAGTGCAAGCTGCATTACGACAACACATAGAATTTTGATGATGCGCATTCGCGAAAGGGCTAACACTACCTTTGACACCAAGTTAAGAAAGATCGAAAAATATCATCATTTCTATAACATAGGAAAATATCTTATAAAAATTCCATATTATCTTAAACACCAAGAGGACCACCTACTCTCTCTCTCTCTCTCTCTTCCCTTCTCCAGCGTAACTAGAATAAGTTGTCAAATAGCTCGCGTAATCAAGTCGATTCCACCCTAATATTCAAGATCCGGTACTCTTCTTGAGCTTAACTTGAATAAGTTGTCAAATAAGCTCGAGCTCGATTTTACTCACCTTGATTAGTCAATTAATATTACTTGAATTTTGAATAATCTCGAACTCAAAGTAATTGAAGAGTTCATAGTGTAATCATATTAATGAGCGTACATATATAATTAAAAAATACAATTGTATGATCAGCACGAGCTAGACAGGTTAAGTATTCAAGCTTGAGCTCGTCTCCACTTAATTCAGGTTCTGAATCGCGTGGAGCTTGAATGCTGATATAATTGGGCCTACTTGAACACCAAGTTGACTTGTGGACCCATGCCCGTGATTCTCGGGGCATTTCCAGTTAGGTTAGGGATAATAGCCACGGTGTACAGCTAATCTCCCGTTCCAGAAATCCCATTTCAAGCGCAAACTCTATTTGTCCTTTCTCTTTCTGGGCCTTCTGACTTCCGAAACATAAAACCTAAGTTTTGACTCTGAGACATAAAACCTAAGTTAAAAGTAGCATTTTTCCAGGATAATCGCTGGGCATCTACTTCATTTTCACGGCAGCATCTAAAGCAGTTGTCTCAGATCAAGGAGCAGGTCAGAGTTCATTTCATTTCATGCAAAAACTTTCCAGATTCGATATCGCACCACCATCTAAAACAATCGGGTTGTTTCGCTTCGACCATTGTACAGTCATGACGCGCATCTACAAGAAGAGGTTTCTTCTCCATCTCTTACTGTACGACAATAAGATTCACATGTAAGATGGAGAGAGACACGTGGTAGAGACAAAACAAACAAATGAGCTTGTGTTTTTCAATTTGGTTTGTTTTTGGTCCTGCTCTCTGTAGACTTTGGTTTTTGCATTCGATTCAACGTACGTGAATGTGTTCACAGCCCCACATTTTCCATACGGTCTCGTTTTTCGAACTGTTTAGCGTTGAAAACGATTCTTTTTTATTTTCAGATTATTGGCACAAAAGTGTCCTCTCAGATATGTTGTTAGTCCAATTTTGTTTGGAGAAAATTAGCAAAAAAGTCCTAAATCTATTCTAAGTATGTCAGTTCACTCAATTCAGTCAATTTTGGCCGGAAAATCGTTGACGTAAATGCTGATCGTACTAAGTGGTATGATTGGTGCTGATGTTGATATTTTTTAATTTTCTTTAATTTTCTTTTTCTTTTTTATTTCCTAGGGATGCCCTTGCCCCAAGTTGACTTCGCCGCAACGCCTTTGCCAGGCCAGATCTAGTGAAAGCGTGTTGGCCATCACTGGCGGTAAGTCTTGAGAAAAAAAAAAAAAAAAAGAGAAAAAGTAAAAAAAAAAAAAGAAAAAAAAATGAAAATTTCAAAAAATTATAAAAAATTCAAAAATTATTAAAAATTATTTAAAAAATGCCAAAGTTAAGACCGACCGTCATCCATGTTAGTGATTTCTAGCCAAAGTTAACTCGATAAACTCAATTGACAAAATGTGAAAATGTTTAAAATTCAATTTGTACAATTAAACTATTTAAGATTGAATTTGTATAATTACAATAGGGTTAGGACAATATCATCGTTTGTTTTGTTGCCTTCAAACCCTTTCAACTCATGCTCTTATGTATGATCAAATTCTTCCTTGACTCGGCATTAGCAACTTCAGTGGCTCACTCATGTGGCAAAAATTGGCACGTGATGCTCACATGGGACTCCACGTGGGAATGAGAAAGAGGCGTGACATAGATTATTTTGTAAATTGATGTGACATTTTGTGCGACAAAAGAATTTCTGCTTCATCTAAAAATTTAAGCTTTTAAACAATGAGTAGTGGCTTCACAAAATCTCTCCCGTGCATTGGGGCCATGACCACCGCCCCTCACCATCAGGTGGATGGGCGAGAGCCTGCAATTCTTGTCGAGATTAGCTGTGACCACAAAACGCCGAACATGCGTTGGGGCCGACTGTCAAAGTTATATGATCCATCGACGTGAATACTACTTGGTTGGCTTGTGAAGCCATGTCTTCTGTGGTGCTCGTTGCACTACCGGTTAGGCTACGGACAACGGCGCCAGTGTAGAACTACTCTCATGTTTTCCAAGTGCCATTTCCAATAGCAAACTTCGCTTTCTTCTGGTACATTTCACTTCTGAATTATGAAGGCTAGAGTTGGATTTGGACCGAGCTGCTAATTATCTTTCCCCTTCTCTTATTTTTGCAGAGTTGACGTTTCAACCGAAACTTAACGAGCTAAGAGTCGCATTACTTGGGGATGATCATTGCGCTTCATTTACAGGGCAGCAACGGAAAGTAGTTGTCTCAGCTCAAGGACCGGGTCCGAGTTCATTTCATCGTAGGCAAAACTTTCTACGTTTGATGTCGCACCACCAACTAAAACAATTGGGTTGTTTCGCTTCGAGCATTCTACGCCGTTCCTTGTTTTAGTGCCCTTGAATTAGAAAAGAAACAAGATGTGGAAATACATAAATAGAGAACCCCTACATCTCTTTGGTTGTATTCCCATATAGTCCGGGCAAATCTTCTTCCCTCAATCAAGATAGGGGTGTGATCAGTGGATCACGACAGAGCCCCGCGAGATGGAGGGATACTGTTCTGTTACGTGTTGGCGGTGGTATACCCAGAAAAGTGCAAACGACGTTAGGGACTTCCACACGTCGGAGAGCTACGACGGTATGTTTGTGGTCCTCGGTTATGGTTTTCAACGATTCCACGTAATTGATGAGGACAAATGCATTTGCAGCCACATGTTCTTCCCATGGTCTCAGTCTCTCTCCAGTTATTTACTACGTGAAACGATACAGACCGAAAAAAAGAGAAAAAATGTGGGAAACGATTCTCTCACCCTTTTCAAAGCAGTGACATATACGTGCACTTTCGTCCAGTCAATTGTTTTCACTATCTGTTTTCATCTCTTAAACGTTTTTATTACGTGTCATTCAAACTCGGAAAAATTATTCAAAAATTCCAAAACTTATAGTATTTTTTCGAATTCAATTAAAAACCTTTTCACATTTTAATTAACTCCATCCGGTTAATTTTGGTCGAAAAATGTTGACATGAATGTCTTTTACATGGCACAACCGGTGTTAACATTGATATTTAAATTATTTATTTATTTATTTATCCTTTTTATTCTAATGAAAAGTCCTCGAAAGTGGCAAATGAAATATTCAGAATGCATCACCATATATCTACTGTGACAAGGAGCTGGGCACATCGATCACAAACCTATACCTCACATCCGACTTCACAAGCCTTTCCATGGCTGTATTGATGTAGTCCATCCAGATTACCTCAACGTCCGCAGTGATGCCACGTTCCGCACAGAAGTGTAGCATCTCTTGAGTCTCTTTCATTCCTCCTATATCACTGCCACCCACAAACTTGCGGCCTGAAAGAATTAACTAAGTCGGAATCATTGTAGTTTGATTCAGCGCCTTGCAGCTCGAGCACGACCATAAGCTGGAACTTCTAACATCTCCGGTGGTGAAGAATACAAGTCTATAGTGATTAAAACGTAAGTCTATAGCACCTTTTCAGCTCATGTGCGTTCGCTGGTAAAACTCAAAATTAATCTGTCGAAAGGAAGCCAAAGAGAAGAAAATAGAAGTTTGTTACGGAAGATGTTTCGTTTGGATAGCTGCAAGTAGGGTAAAGCAAGTCAAGCTGCTCGTGAGCTACTCAAGCTTGACACATAGAACACTCGAACTCAGCTAGATCATTCTCGAGTTCAAGTAGCTCGAGTACTTAACCAGTCAAGCTTGAGTTTAGAGACACTCAACTCAGACTAATCAAGTAATTGAACTGCTATATATTTAGGGATAGTTATACATCTGTAGATACTATAAAGAAGCACGTAATATTTTTATCTGTTTTCATCGTATTCTCAGAATTAGAGATCAAGTTCATGCTTAACTCGAGCATAGACTAAAATTCAGCAACAAGTGAATTTGAGCTCGAGCTCGAGCTTATATAAAGCTTAATCAAGTTGATTTCCACTTTGAGAAATCATACTTGACCAGTTGTGCTCAAATTTGTTATTGCAGATATAATCAACTAAAAAACAGAAACTTCTCTATTACACTGAGAGAGAAGGAATGAAGCAAAACATTGAACTTCATACATCGTTAATAAAAAAAAAAAACTGTCTAGTACAAGCTAAATAAGAAATTATTTTGAAACCCCACACAAACGTGCAAAACATAACTGCACACAAACGTGAAAAACATAACCACACACAAACATCTTGTTCCACTTCCTAGAAAATAGCTAACAAACTAATTGCATAATAAATAAACTTGACTGAATAATAAAAAAAAAAACAAAGAAAAACGACAGAACATCAGCAGTACTGAGACACATCTCCAACAAACTCCTCCTTAGATCAGTTGCTGCTTCAAACTCCTATTTTCTCTTTTAATAGCTCAAATCTTCCAGCCTGAAGTGGCTTTGTGAACATGTCTGCAAGCTGATCTTTAGATCTGCAATAGACCAACTTAACTTTACCACTTTGGTTCACCTCACGCAGAAAGAAAAATTTGACTTTGAAATGCTTGGTTTTGCCATGGAAAACTGGATGTTGTGATATTGTTAAAGCAGCCTGATTGTCCACATTAACTTCAATGCAATCACTAGAATTCAACCACAAATCCTTCATTATCTTTTTCAGCCACAAAGCTTGATTTGCAGCTGCAGTAGCTGCTCTAAACTCAGCCTCTGCAGTGGACTGAGCTACAATCTCCTACTTCTTGGAACACTAGGAGAAACAAGCGGAACCAAGAGTGAAGCAGTACCCAGATGTACTTTTCATGTCATCAATTGAGCCAGCCCAGTCACTATCAGAAAAGCCTTGCAACTTAAACTTCTGACCTTTCCTAAATTTCATACCAAAGAACAATGTTCCTTTGAGGTATCTCAAGACCCTTTTTGCAGCAACCAAATGTAACTGACTAGGACTACTCATGAACCTGGATAGAACACTTACAGCAAATATAATATCTGGTCTGGTTGCTGTAAGATACACGAGACATCCAATCAAACTTCTATACATAGAAACATCTACTGCATCTGTTCCATCATTCTTCTGCAGCTTCTCCTTAGCAGCCATAGGAGTGGTTACACTTCGACAATCTTCTATCTGAAACTTCTTCAAAATTTCCTTTATGTATTTTTTCTGGCAGGTAAAGATCTCATGTGAAGCTTGTTTGACTTCTAGACCCAAAAAGTAAGCCATCTTTCCCAAGTCTGACATCTCAAAACCTGCAAACAGACCTTGCTTCACCCTTTCTATTAGTTCCACATCAATCCCCGTCACCAATAAATCATTTACATAGAGTGACAAAATTACAACACTGTGATTCACCCTCTTGACATAAAAAGTGAACTAACTCAAGCTTCTTACAAAGCTAAAATCTTGCAAATATCGATCTATCTTCCCATAACAAGCTCTTGGAGCCTACTTCAGTCCATATAGAGCTTTCCTCAATCTGTATACCTTCTCTTCTTGCCCTTTGATACCGAAGCCTTCAGGTTGTTCAACAAAAATCTCCTCCTCAAGCTCTCCATTCAGAAATGCAGACTTGACATCTAACTGAAATATAGGCCATCCCTTTTCTATTGCAACAGCTAATACTAGTCTGATTGTATCAAGCCTTGCAACAGGAGCAAATGTTTCAGAATAGTTTACTCCCCATATTTGCGCATAGCCTTTCACAACCAGTCTAGCTTTGTGTTTATTGACTAAACCATCGGGATTAAGTTTTGTTCTGAACACCCACTTAACCCCAATCACATTCTTATCAGATGGTCTGTCAACAAGCTCCCATGTGTGGTTTTTCTGAATCATTGCAAACTCCTCTTGCATTGCTGCAATCCACCTCTGATCCTCCTTAGTTTCCACAAAGTTAGATGGTTCAAGCACTGTCACATTGCTTTTTTCATAGATTTCAGCAAGTGACCTTGTGCCTCTTACTGGCAGATCATCCATACTATCTTCCAATCCATCCACAACTTCATCAACCTCTACAATTGTTGCAGGTTGTTGTTTTGCAGATTGCTGTTGTCTTGCATTCTTTTCTTTCATCCAATTCCACTCATCTTCCCCTATAAAAACAACATCCCTGCTCACAGACACCTTCCCTGTCATAGGGTGAAAAATCCTATAAGCCTTTGATTGGAGACTGTACCCAATGAAGATTCCAAGCTCAGCTCTTTTATCCAGCTTGTCCCTCTTGACCTGAGGAACATGAGTATAACACAAACACCCAAAAACCTTCAAATTCTTCATAGAAGGTTTAACACCATACCAGACTTCAAAATGTGTTGACCTCTCTAAGGCCTTTGTGGGCAATCAGTACAACAGGAACACTGCAGTATTAGCTGTGGCACCCCTCGACGACCCCCGAACCGTTAGGGTCGCCACAGTTCGATTATCATTCTCTTGCTTGACCTGAAGGTCTATCAATCCTGGGGGTTTACATCTTTTAGATCGGTCCTTGCGCAATTTATATGGCGGAAGCACATCCATCAACTCCCATCCCTATATTCAGAAAAACGATGTACACCTACTAAACATTTTTAAGTAAAAGCCGAACACTTTTATTTACTTAAACTAGATGAACATCATTCATCGGTACATCAAAATGCCATAGTCTTCTATACTTGGCTATACTTCAAAAGATGATCGACATCTCCTTCAACAGTCGTATACTTAAAGTCCATCAATCAGTGTTAGCGTCCAAAAGTTCCTTCCTTTGCTATCCTCCTCCTCGCAGTCATATCCAACCACTTGATCCATCTACCGGTGGCAGTGGCAGCAGAGGTATCTTATCTAGTCTGAAATGTTATTCCCCAAACGGGGTGAGTATAACTACTCAGTAGTAAAGATCCACCAAACTACTCAATGCGTCAAACAGAACAATCAAGGTATCATGAACAAAACACATATCATTCGTGCATTCAAGCATACCTTACCTTGCAGCCATGCATATATCACCATGCAACGTGCATATTCCACCATGCACTCATATCATCCATGCTATCAAGCATACATCACCATGCAGTCGTGCATATATTACCATGCAGTCATGCATATCTCACCATGCCATCGTGCATATATCGCCATGATTCGTATCATCCATGCTATCAAGCATACATCACCATGAGATCCATTCACGCCTTCATGATCGCATTTTCAATATCAAATAGCATCAATTTACTTTCATAAGTAGATCATGCATCATGCCATATGCATATACCCATGCACATGATTCAATTTCAGTTCTTATCTTTCACAAGGATCTCATTATTTTTCATCCAAGGACCAATGTTTGTATCCCACAATTTATCGCTCGCATCCAACCTGGCATCGCGAGGAGCCTCCGGCACACACACTCCGGGTATCTTGCATCCCACCTGGCGTCACGAGAAATCTCCGGGGCTTGCCATGAAAATGGTTACCCCTACCCTTCGGGCATGCATCATAATACAACCCCTCACCTTCTGGGCATGTATCATAATACAACCGGGCATCCCGACACTCCAGGGGAAAACCTCTGGGCATGTATTCATAATACAACCAGGCATTCAAAGGGCATCGACTCATTCGAACATTTGGGCATCTCGACTCCCGGGGCATCGTTGACTCACACCTCCGACGGTATCATCATTATCTCAATTTATATTCACACATGTATCTCAATTTCAACATGGCATTTGATGCATCAATATCAAGAGTCTCAACCAGCTTTTGATGTCATATAACATGCCATATGTCACCACATATGCAGCATAATCAACCACTCAAGACATTATATCACATGGAGCAATTTCATTTATTTTTGAAAATATATCAAAATTTTGGATGAAAACAGATTGCGCTCCTTTGGTCATTATTCTTGAAAAATTAGAAAAAACCTTATTAAATTCTAAAAATTTAACATGTTATATAAAAGATCTGGAGGAAAATATTTTGTGAAGAACACCAAATCAAAAGAGCATCACACAAATTGGTACAATTCACGCACCACAGTCCTTAAAATTTCGGAATATTGCCATACACAGTTTTGTTCACAAACTCGGTAAAAATCCTAAATCAACTCCAAAAATTCTGGAATTTTTAAATGTTACAGATAAGGTCCAGAGGTACATAGCTCATGAAGAAATCGAAACCCAAATCGTTCTAGATTAATAGATATAGATGATTAATTCCCCCTGTTCTCGGTGTCATCTTTTCCCAGATTATCATCTTTCAAAAGAAACTCATTTCACCGACCTAAATATGTTCATTTCTTCTAAATTTTCAGTATGTTATTCCTCAGAATATTACCTATAACTTTCATTAAGGACACACGATCAAATTTTAACTGTATGATTTTATAAAAATCACGAAATCGTACTAAGTCGAGGTAGTGTTTTTCCCAGATCCACTTTCTTCAAAGAATAACGATTTCACTGACCTATTTTTGTTTATTTCCTCTAAATTTTTGATATGTTCTACCTCAAGAAGTAAAATACAACTTTCATAAAGAGATCAAATTGAGATTTTCACAAGAAAGTTACTTTACAGACCCCGAAATCTCTAAAGGTCAGCACAACGAATTCCAGATCTAACTTCTCCAAAGAAAAATCATTTCACTAACCAATGATTATTCGTTTTGCCTCAAATTTTAGTATGTTGTTCCTCAAGGTGTTCTCTACAACTTTTATGAAGAGATCGAAACAAGATTCCAACTAAAAAGTCACATGCAGCACACAATCTCACGGATGGTCGGACTGGTCTTTCCAGAAACAGCATGCATGGCCAACGAATTTCTCTCCAAAGCTCCGAAATTTCATCCCATCTACCACAACCAAGATTTACCATCTACTATACACACAACACAGCAATACAAGGGGTAGGTTTTAGGACTTCACTTGCCTCTAATCCAAAGAAAACACAGCAAGACAACGGCGGGGTGAGGCAGGCTCGACGGCGGCGGCTAGGTGGACGCACGGCGGGGCAAGCCTTCTTCTTCCTCTCTCGGCGTCAACCTCTCTCTCTCTCTCACTCTCTCTCGGCACCTAGCTCCGACCACCCCCTTCCCCTTTTCCTTTTGGTTGAATAAAATCCTTGCATGCTTCCACTTTTACATGGAGGGACACTTGTCTCCAAATTTTTGCAGGGAGGGACACTTGTCCCTAAGAAGGAGACAAGTGTCTTCTTGTTGAAGACACATGGAGGAGGCCCATCCGGCTCCTCTCTCCTTCCATGCGGTCGACAACCCATGGGGCTTCTTGGGCCGAGCCTCTTGGCCCACTTTGGGCTCAACACTCTTGGGCCTAAAATCCAAACTTAAATGGCCCAAAATTTTCTTAAATAAGCCCATGTTTATTTTTAATAGTTTACCTTAAATCCCTACTTATATAAATACTAAATTACAATTTCATATGACCATAAAACTTGAAATCATAAATCAATAAATTCCAACTTATAACACACATGGCCAATGATAGGATTTTCTTTCCTATCAAATAATTATCCATTAAAAGCTTGGCCATGAACCTTATTGCAAATTATGGATTAAATGGCTACAATTCAACTTAAGGGTACTTCCATCACCTTTCCATAGGTTGTAATGTCTCCAGAAATTGCCATGTAATTCTCAGTACTTCTTTGCTATCTGCATTATCAATAAGACACTCCTTCCCTTCAAACTTCACCTTATAGCTCTTTTCAACTAATTGACCAACACTTAACATATTCTGGTCAACTTTTAGCACAAAGAGAACATCACTTATCAGCTTCACCTCCTGATTTCCTTCAATAGTCACTGTACCCTTCCCTTGCACTTCAATATACTGTCTATTGCCAATTCTGACTCTGGACCTGACTGACCTGTCTAGACTCCTAAACAGCTTCAAATTGCTAGTCATATGATTGATACATCCATTATCCACCAGCCATGCATCATTTTCAATAGAAGAGCCAGAATATGAAGTTACAAACAAGTGTTCTTCCTCAGTCTCATTCACTACTACCTGTGCTTCTCTTATTTACCGGTAATTTTTCTCTTTGCAGATTGCTTCCATGTGACCAAACTTGTGACATCTTCTGCACTTAGCATCGGGCTTCCTCCAACATCTAAAGGACTGATGATTAGTTCCACCACAGTATTGACAAGGCTTCTTGTTCTTCTTCCATTTGCCAGACCCACTAGAATTTCATTCTTTTGCTACAAACTTTGAGTCACCAGCATTTCCTTTGGACTGATTCCATTCTTCCCTTTGCCTCCATCATTGGACTTCACTCTAGCTTGCAGCGTACCCTCTACAGGCTCTTCTCTTCTCATCAGTCTTCTATGCTCCTGTGCTTGCAGGGCATTTAATAATTCTGCAAGCTTTATGTCAGCTAAGTCTCTTGTATTTTCCAAAGAAGCTATGGTGGCTTCAAACTTCTCTAGAAGAGACACTAGGATCTTTTGAACCAGCCTTTCATCCTTCAAGTCAGTCCCTAAGACTTTGATTTTTTTAGCTATCTCAATTAGCCTATCAAAATATTCATTCACTGACTCTGAATCCTTCATCTGCTGTCTCTCAAACTCCCTCAAGAGATTCAGCACGTTCATGCTCCTTATCTTCTCATCTCCCTCGTATTCATCCTTCAAGAAATCTCATATTGCATTTGCAGAATCACATCTCATGATCCTTGAGAAAATAGGGGGTGAGACAGCAGCATACAGGCAAGACTTTGTCTTGGCCTTCCTTGTGACTCTTTCTTTATAGTACTTTATCTGATTCAAGGTCAGATTGTTTGGAAGTGGAGCAACCTCATAATCATTCTCCACAGCCTCCCATAGATCATGACCCTCCAAGAATGCTGTCATCTTGACAGCCCAAACTTGATAATTTTCCCCAGTAAAGACTGGAGCAGCCATTGCAGAGAATCCACTCGATCCTGCCTCCATCAGCCTTTTTCTTTGCAGATTGGAAGCAGTCTTTACTCACTTACCCTCACTTTACAGTCCCTTAAGATCCCACAGAAGCTCTGATACCACTGTTATTGTAGATATAATCAACTAAAAAGCAGAAACTTCTCTGTTACACTGAGAGAGAAGGAATGAAGCAGAACATTGAACTTCATACATCATTAATAAAATAATAATAAAAAAATTGTCTAGTACAAGCTAAATAAGAACCTGTTTTGAAATCGCACACAAACGTGCAAAACATAACCGCACACAAACGTTTTGTTCCACTACCTAGAAAATAGCTAACAAACCAACTGCATAATAAATAAACTTGACTGAATAAAAAAAAATAATAAAGAAAAACGATAGAACATCAGCAGCACTGAGACACATCTCCAACAAAATTGAGTATCAAGCAATGGACAATCGAGTTGAGTTGAGCTCCAGAATTAAAATATTTTGACCCGACTCAAATTGGCAATTCCATTTAAACAGTCCAACCACCCACTCAGTGCAGCACTAGTTTATCCCTTACCTACAAGCAAGGGAAAGATAGGCAGCTCTATGGGCTTATCGGGCAATCCCATAGTAATAAGTTTGCCATCGAGCTTGAGCAGACTAAGCAATGGAAGAAGAGGGTGCACAGCAGAAACCATGTCAATAATGTGGTCCACGGTTCCCAAAACTGCCAGCAATAAGCAAGTAATTCCATTAGGAGAATTTAAGGTATCCCATAGTACAGTTCCTTGCCCCCTAGTTTAAATGATTTGATGAGGCTTTAACTTGAAAAAACAGGAGAAGAAAATTTCAGATCTTAAGCATTAACGAACGTACGCAGGAACAACAGGGTAAGTTGTGAACCTCCATTCATTCTTGGCCTCGTGAAGGTCAGACTGACAAAACCCACAGAAGAGGGTTTTAATGGTGACATCTTCATCACCATTTTCCCTGCAAAACAGTAAATACAGTGTCAGACATGCACGTCAAATGCATTGCATCGCTCACTTCGAGAGGCAGACTCTCTATTTGTACGTTCAAAAACGTTGTTTTGTTCTGAAGTTTAGTTGAAACTGTTCTCCACCACATTAGCTCATCAGAAGAACTACATCCGCATAAATATCAGCGGCCCCAACTGAATTCCAACATGAGACGGTAAAGAAAAAACACTGATCCAGGTATGAGAGAGAAGTCAGAGAGGATTCCATAACGATAGAAAACCCACCTTGTAAAAGTTATAGCTGTCATCTCACTACGGAGAACATCATCTCAAAATTAAGATTTTTGAAAAAGGAAATCAACTCAAATTTCTTTGTTGTTTCCCTGAGATCAATTGTGTACTTTTCAACTTGCCTCTTCCTCTTTTTTCATCCCTATAACCTTTTCCTTTTCTGGACAAAACCATTACCTCAACCCATGTGTTATTTTGCCATCCTCTGGTGATCCATTAGAGACTAGCGGTGAGCATGGTTTCAAGGAAGAACGTAAAACCTGAGAATCGGATTGTTAGGAACTTATAGGTTCCCGGTTCCAAGGTATACAGAGTAGATTTCAGGTTCCAAAATATGAAGATTCTGTTTTGACAGGTAAGTTTCAGGCGTTTAGTTGGAGGAACTTGAAATTAAAACATGTAATTTGTGAACTAAAACCTAGAACAAGTTTTAATGTTTTTCTTGGTTTATGTCTTCATGTGATCTTGCGATATTTCATATGGTTCGATAATGAATATATAATCTAAAAGCTCTAATTTGAGATTCAATTTTATGACTGAGACTTTTATTTCATTAATGTTCATATTTTCTGTGTCTTTATGGTTGGTGAATTATAGTAGCAAGTGATGATCATTAAAGGTTTTAATTCACAGCAATCATTCGATTAATAATATAGGTGGAACTTAGGTAGATCTTGAAACTGATGTTGGAACTTATGACAAGGTAAGTTCCAAGTTTTAGGGTATGCGGGTGGGTTTCATGTTCTAAAAAATGAAGAATCTATTTTAACGGGTTGGTTCCAAATTCTAAAGGAACTTGTAGGGAACCTGAAATTTGGAACCGTTCACCTCTATTGAAGACTAGTCTAAAACTAGAAACAGAGTGAAACCTCATGTTCAATTATTGAAATAGAACTTTCATTCCCATGTCCATGACTAATCATTTGCTATAAGCCCAAGCATAAGAAAGCATACGTCCTCCTCAGTTTATTCAGAAAGAAACAACCTAATCTACTTGGTCAAAAAAAAAAAAAAAAAAAAAAAACCTAATCTACTTTATTGCACTATAGAGATATGATGAAAACGACAGGAAGCTATGGTACCCCCCTGACTTGGAGACCTATTGTATTAATTAATCAATACACGGCCAAAAGTAGAACTCCAAGCATGCTGTTATCAGAATATTCATTCTCGAATGTTCCCATGCTCGTAGTCGAAGCGTTATCGCTAGCGAGGTAGGTGCCTCCGAGAGAAATGGAAGGGCAAGAGAAGGCCAGACTTATCTTGGGCGGCCCAACGACGGCCTTGTTGGCCTTGTGAGGATGCTCTTGAACCGGTGATTCCGCCATCACTTGCCTCTAAAATACTCGTGCAACTTTTTTTGACCGACTGTATTTTATGTATACCATTACTAAAAAGCAGTTGGAATTAGAATGAAGAGTGCACCAGCAATAAATGCGAGAATAATTACATGCCTAATCTTATTGTGTTAATCTTATTGTGTTTTTCTTTTTATTTGGCGATAACTCTTTATTTCCATATGGCAATAACTCGAGATTTGTTTCCATACAGGTGATAAATCTTTCAGAGATGATTAACACCCTGATGATATTAATGGATTGATATCATGAATAACAATATATGAGCCATCGAATCAATTCATCGCCATGCTCGTATATACTGAATTGATTCATCACATAAAGAGAGAACCCCTACATCTCTTTGGTTGTTTTCACAGATCGTCCGGGCAAATCTTCTTCCCTTAATCAAGATAGGGGTGTGATCAGTGGATCACGATAGAGCCCCGCGAGATGGAGGGATCTGCTGTCCGTTTCGTGTTGGCGGTGATATACCCAGAAAAGTGCTAACGAGGTTAGAGACTTCCACACGTCGGAGAGCGACGACGGTATGTTTGTGGTCCTCGGTTAACGTTTTAAACGACTCTACGTACGTGATGGGGACAAATGCATTTGCAGCCACATGTTCTTCCTATGGTCTCAATCTCTCTCGAGCTATTTACTATGTGAAACGATACAGACCAAAGAAAGAAAAAAAAATGTGGGAAACGACCCTTTTACACTTTCCAAAGCAGTGACGTATACGCACTTTCATCCGGTCAGTTGTTTTCACTGTCTGTTTTCATCTCTTAAACGTTTTTATCATGTGTCATTCAAACTCGGAAAAATTATTCAAAAAAACCTAAATTTATAGCACCTTTACCAATTTGATCATAAACATTTTCACATTTTGTCAATTGAGTTCATCTGATCAATTTTGGCCGAACAGCGCCAACATGGATGTCCGCCATCCCCAATGTGGCACAGCGAGTGTTGACTTGTATTATTTATTTATTTATTTATTTATTTATTCATCCTTTTTAATCTAATGAAAAGTCCTCAAAAGTGGCAAATGAAATATCCAGAACGTGTCACCATATATCTACTGTGACAAGGAGCTGGCCACATCGATCACAAACCTGTACCTCACATCAGACTTCGCAAGCCTTTCCATGGCTGTATTGATGTAGTCCATCCGGATTACCTCAACGTCCGCAGTGATACCATGTTCCGCACAGAAGTCTAGCAACTGCTGAGTCTCTTTCATTCCTCCTATATCACTGCCGCCCACAAGCTTGCCGCCTGAAAGAATTAACAAAGTCGGAATCATTGTAGTTTGGTTCAGCAACTTGCAATATTCGAGCATGACCATAAGCTGGAACTTCTAATATCTCCGGCGGTGAAAAATATAAGTCTACACTGATTAAAACATAAGTCTATAGCGCCTTTTCAGCTCATACGCATTCGTTGGTAAAACTCAAAATTAATCTATCGTAAGGAAGCCAAAGAGAAAAGAAAAGAGAAGTTTGTTACAGAAGAATGTTTTGTTTGGATAGCTGCAAGTAGGGTATAAGCAAGTCAAGCTACTCGTGAGCTACTCAAGCTTGACACATAGAACACTCGGACTCGGCTAGAACTCATAATAAAAACGTTTGAATGACACATAATAAAAACGTTGAAGAGATGAAAACAGACAATGAAAACAACTGAAAGGGACGAAAGTGCGCTTATATGTCACTGCTTTGGAAAGGGTAAAAGAGTCGTTTCCCACGTTTTTTTCTTTCTTTGGTCGGTATCGTTTCACATAGTAAATAGCTCGAGAGAGATTGAGACCATGGGAAGAACATGTGGCTGCAAATGCATTTGTCCCCATCACGTACGTAGAATCGTTTAAAATCTTAACCGAGGACCACAAACATTCCGTCGTCGCTCTCCGACGTGTGGAGGTCCCTAACCTCGTTTGCACTTTTCTAGGTATACCACCGCCAACACGAAAGAGACAGCAGATCCCTCCATCTCGCGGGGCCCTATCGTGATCCACTGATCACACCCCTATCTTGATTAAGGGAAGAAGATTTGCCCGGATCATATATGAAAACAACCAAAGAGATGTAGGGGTTCTCTCTTTATGTATTTCCACATCTTGTTTCTTTTCTAATTCAAGTGCACTAAAGCAAGGAACGGTGTAGAATGGTCAAAGCAAAACAACCCAATTGTTTTAGTTGGTGGTGTCGTCGAATCTGGAAAGTTTTGCCAACGATGAAATGAACTCGGACCCGGTCCTTGAGCTGAGATGACTACTTTCCGATGCTGTGCTGAAAAGAACTCGTGCGATGATCATCCCGTAGTAATGGAACTCTTAGCTCATTAAGTTTCGGTTGAAACGTCGACTCTGCGAAAAGAAGAGGAGGGGAAAGATAATTAGCAGGTCAGTCCGAGTCCAACTCTAGCCTTCATAATTCAGAATTCAAATGGTAAGAAAGCGAAGTTTGCGGTTGGAAATAGCACTTGGAAAACGTGAAAGTAGTGTTACACTGTCGCTGTTGTCCCTACCCTAACCGGCAATGCCACGAGCACCATAGAAGACATGGCTTTCTAAGTCAACTAAGTAGCATTCACGTTGATGGAGCATAGTACTTTGAAAAACAAGTAGGAAAGGATGGATGGATGGATGGGGACATGATAGTCTGCCCCAACTCTGCGCGAGGGCTCGCAGGCCCTCATCACCGGTTGGTTGGAGTCACTGGCCCCCAACCGACCCTCCTCAACCTTCTAGCGACCGTGGGGAGGCGATGGTGGCGAGGGCTGAGCCCTTAGCTACTGACTGCCTTCCTCCTTTTCCTCTTTTTTTTTTTTTTTTTTTTAATATTGAAATTCGAATTATACCAAAACGACGTTGTTTTTGTGTATTTTGGTTGAGTTAGCCTTCCGGCGAGCCATGTAAGCAAGAAAATTAATAAAAAAAATTGCCATGTAGAATTTTCGGTGGGGTTCGCCAGATGTAGCACTCAAGTGTCACATTTTTCATAACAAGTGGCACTTAAGTGTCACTTTCGTAAGTTTCGGCACTTAAGTATCCCCTTGTGCCAAGTTTTGGCAGTTGGGGTGTTCTTTTGCCTATAATAATGTTTGTCAACTTGCACCTAAGGTGGAACGGCAACTTCAAGAGGCTCGTGGTCATATCTCTCGGTATCGAAGTAAAGAAGACTTTTCTAAGGGTGAAAGGGCATCTACTTCGAAGATTAGGGCGACTGCTTCAAAATGAACTCCTAAGAGTGATGGAGCGTCAAGTTCCAAGTGCCCTAACTCTATCTAGTGTTTCAATGTCAAGGGTTTGGACATATTGTATTCGAATGTCCAAATTGCAAGATCATCTCTCTAGCAAAAGAAGAGCTTGAGGAAAAGCAATGTGAAGATTCCCTTAGTACAAATGAAACATCAGATGAGAAAGATGAAGTTATCTATGGAGACCAAGGAGAGTCTCTAATTCTTTGTTGGGTCTTGAATGTTACTCTTAGGGTGTGTTTGTTTCATGGAAAACCTAACGTTTCTGGAAAATGTTTTCCGGGAAACCATTTTCCAGGAAAATGGTTTGTTTTCCTTTATTTGGTGATACGTGACTGAAAGTATTTTCTGGTGTTTGGATCGCATTTGAAAAATGATCTAACAATTGACAATAGTGTGCCTCTTACTTCCAAATTAATTTGTTGAGTCCATATTACTTTATAAATGAATTTTTTTCGATCAATTTAGTAAATTTAGAATTTGAACTTGCAAAATGAAAAGGAAACCTGAATTCATACACGTATTTTTTTTTCCTGAAGATGGACATGATTTCCGATTACAAGAGCAAGTCAAAACGATCTCATTAATCGCTTCAATACATTTGGCTCTCTTCATATGGATGTGCCTCTTGTGTGGCTCTTTGCAAGTTATCCTGAATTGCGCATGGACACCACGAAGGACCATACCCAGAATTTGTGTCCTGTAGATAAGGAAATTGATCGATTCTCCATGGACACACATAACTATTGCTCCGCAACATCCCCACGGAGGGTCCTCATGAGTTTTTCTATTCTCCCACAGGATACTTTGATATCAGAGCTTGAAGCAGAGAGTTCAATGACGAGCTTAAGCTTATGGTAAGAGAAGCTCAGCTCTAAAAAGCTGAGAGTTGTGCAGCACCAAGCCGTAACTTGCAACAGCAATAAGAAGCACTGATATTGTCAAACACAAAGTTTAGAATGCACTAGACGATCTTTCTTGCGTCGCCCATAACTTGAAAGGACCTGGAACTTCAAATATTCCATACTCTTTGAAGAAAACCTGTTTGAATGATAAAGATGTCCCATGCAGTACATGAGCTAAACATTTCATAGTTTAGCACTAATGTCTCTATCTTCCCATGACACATTAGGATAAATTGTGCCACAAAAAGCTACTTGGATAGCTACTACAACAAGTAATCAAAGAACATTATGCCACAAAAAGTGACTTGGATAGCTACTACAAGTTGCCAAAGGTCCAATGTTCCTACAATATCAAGAACAAACATTCAAAGTCTGATGTTTAGCTACTTGAATAGCTACTACAAGTAACCAAAGAACAAGTCTAATGTTCAGAAAGTATCAAGAACAAACATTAAAAGTAAGATGCTTGTCAATATCCACTTTCTCTTCTATTTAAGAAATCTTCGAGCCATAACTTCTTCAGCTTAACACTCTTGACAATGAATGCTTTTGCAACTCTCTCCTTATCCACTAGATAATCAAAGGCATGTGTAAGGGTAGCTTCATCAAAACCTTCAACCTCCATCACTTCTTTGTAGAGCTCAGCAACATCCAATTGATTTTGACTCATCTTTTTTATTGCATTAGCAACCTCTCCAATTTGCTCCGAGAGCATTGCAAACCTATCATCCTTGTTAGTGGCACGACTTTGCTTTCTATTAAGTCTTGAAGGATCTTCTATTCCTTTCGTAGTATTGTCATTACCATCATCTAGTTCAGTTGAGAAGTCCGAATGGCCAAAAGAAGGTAAGTCGATGTCTCCAAATTGTTTTGCAAAGCATCCTGTGGCCATGTCTTTTCTAGCCACCAAAGCAAGTTCATCGTACATCTCGATTTTCTTGTTCAAGTACTTCTCATGGGTAGGATGTGCCTACAAAAAATCACAAAAACACAAGTATATAAGTAGGTAGATTTGCCATTTATGATTACAGTTACAATCTACTTGTCATCTATCTTTCTTAATTTTTTTTGTCTTTTTATATGTAAAGAGCATTGACGCATAAGCAAACAAAATTATTGCAGCCTGAATATAACTATAACATACCAAGGTACATAAACTTAACCCATAATTTTTGGATATCAAATGCTAAGAGTATTAAGTTATATAGAAATCTGAAAAGCACATTACCGTTATTTCTTCATCATAAACTTCCTTCCGAACAACTGTGATCATCTTCAAGTTATGGTCCCACTGAAATCCATTCTTAACCTGCAATTTCTAGATGGTAGCCCAATTGTTTTTAATAGTTCTAAGATGATTGTCTACATGATCAGGCTCACATTTAGTCCTAAATTTCTCATTTATAGCTTGAGCAACTCGAACAAAGGAAGATGGTTTAAAGGTGGCTGAAGGTTTGTTCCCTTTGGAAGCCTCATCAGCTAGTATCTCTAAAAACATACGCTCCATAGGTCCTGACCATCTGAAATGCTTGGACTTCCCTTCTCTAGTCTTGCCCATTGCTACATTATTGGACATATTCCACACAAGAAATTGTGATAAAAAAAGAATAACACAATAACAGACATCATTTTACTACTAAGACAAGGAAACATCACAGTGATATAAAGTAGTAAATCAAGTTCACATTTACAAGAACTTTAATCACAAAGTGTTCATGTCACATCAAAAAACATCAGACATTTTCTAAGAAGATACAACTACTAAACATTCATTCTATGCCTACTATAGTCATCCCACATTAAACGTTCAATACTATCTCTTTTTGCTGCCCACTCTCTGTTTTCCTCCCTCTCCTCTCTTTGTGTTTGTTGATGTCTTCTTTCTTGATTCTGAGATTCAACCTCTACATTTAGTTCTTGCATAAAGGGATCATAAGGGTCAACTCCCATAATGAAGTTATGTAAAATACAACATGCTAAGACCACATCAACTTGAGTATCAAAAGACCAAAAAGGGTTCAGCATCTAATACACGAAAACGCCTTTTTAGGACCCCGAATGCCCTTTCTACTGCAGATCGTAAAGATGAATGGCGATGATTGAACAACTCTTTCTCGTTCTCGGGTGAGTGGTCACTAAACTCCCTCCCGTGATATCGAACTCCACAATATGGAGAAATTATTCCCGATTGGATGCCATATCTGGCATCAGCAAGATAGTATTTACCTATCAATTTTATATAAAGTTTCAACAACATGTTTCGAGAAAATAGGATATAAATTTCATAGAAAATATGGAATAGTCTATACCTTCAGGAATTTTCATTCCTTGAGGCCTTGAAAGTGCATTTGTAAGAATACGAGAGTCATGGGCCATGCCTTCCCAACCGGCCAACACATAAACGAATTTTAAATCATAAGTAACAGCTGCAAGAACATTTTGTGTTGTTTTCTCTTTTCGACCACGAAATTTTCCTTGAATTTCTGAGGGAACCGATGCACGGACATGGGTACCATCAAGAGCTCCAATGCAATCCTAATGTACTCAATAAGTAAGTAAATGTAATAACATACTATCAAAATGAAGTTCGTGACACTTGTCATATTACATACCTTAAAGTAAGGATAAAATCTTCGACTCTTGGATATTGTCGAGGGCGTAGTGCCATCCGGTGGTCTTTTAACATGTTTGTATAATTTTAGAATTGCTTGTAAGACAATTCTAAAGTATCGATAAATGGTCTCAGTGGACCTATTGAACCTTGACCCTATTACTCTCAACCTCACATTATGCCCTAAAATGTGGCAAAATACTAGCAATTGCTCTTTAATTGACACATTTACTATTTCGTGTAAAAAATTATTTGACCTAAGGACTCTACACAATTCAAAGAAAACTTGTGGTCTCATATGTATTTGATTGACACAATTAGTATCTCCCGAATGTAAAATGCAATTAATGAATAACTCTCTCTCAAAATCTCTTTCCCCCCGTGGTGCTCTAGGTATCTGACTACTAAAAGCTTCATCCTCCATTACTAACATACCAACTACCATTATTGACGCAGCTGCACCTATTATTGCTCCATTAACATAATTATTTTCCATCTACAAGCAATAATAAGAATTTTCTAAGCCTGTTATGATAGATGTTTTATCTTAAGGGTAAACCCAATAGCAAACATTAAATAAATAAATAAATAAATTGTTAAAAGGATTAAGAAGGCTAGTGCAGCAACATTAGCAATAACAGAATCAACTAGAAGAAGAATTCTTCATATTACAAGTTTTGAAACATGTGTCCATGATGCACAAGATACTACTAGTTTTGATTTCACAAGAAATATGCTAAGATATTCATAATCTATTAAACAGATTGAAAAATCAGCAAGTGAAAAATCCCTGAAAGATAAACCTCAAGGGTATGCCTCTAAGGGAACTTCATTAAGAAAATCAGGCATGCCAAATGCAGATATTCCAGAAACAAGGGCATCCTGGCCATTGCAATCATCACTTACTAGTATTTAGAACACAAGGGAATAAGATGTTAATGACATGCACTAAAACTAACGAGTGACACATGCTGTGAAGAAAGAATCTTTGTACCTTGCAAAACTTGCTTTGTCAATGGTCCAAGTGTCACATAAGCATTTGTAGCATAAGCTGTATGCTTATATTCTTCTTTCTACACAATCAAAACAAGACTTAGAACTCACCAAGAGAGTTTGAACATTTGACTAATAGGTGTATATATCAAGGAAGCTCTTCTTACCAACACTTGATCCAATATCAACTATATCACCAGTTGCTCTAATTGCTCCTTCTTAAGATCAGAACCTGAAGAAGATACACAACAAAAAAGATAACATGAGAGAAAAATTAAAGCTGGAAGAAGGGACAATCACAAAAGGAAGCTACAGAGTCCTAGAGTGGCATTATCAAGCATGAAAAATGGATCATTCAAAATAAATGGATAGCATCTCATAAGAGGATATTTATCAACATTAGAACAAAAGGAAAACCCATTTACAGAAACCTATTCATTTGTAGCTGATTGCTGAAACTATTTGATTGATGAGTATGTATGTGTAACCCTGCAGAGTTGGACAACTTTTTCAGCCAAAATGCTTGAACTCATCTGGAAAACCAAACATTCTCTCGTTCTTGTACCTAATAGACTTGCTAAAAGATCAAATTGGAAAAAAGAGAAATGTTTCTAATATTAGTTGACAACAAAGAAAATAAAACTCATGCTTTTGAGCACTCTTATTCCATGGAAGGTTACAATAGAACCAATAGATGTCTAACAGACTCCAGAATAGCTCAACTTCGATAGCTAACTTATTTATTGATTATACACTGCAAGTGTCAGCAGTCTCATCTATGAATCCAACATAAGAACATGGAAGATAACCATCAATTGACTGGAAAATTATCATAAACTTGAGGGATGATCAGATCAGTCATTCTCAATCTTGAAACATTGATCGATACATTTAGGGAGAACAACAAGAGCAAGCATCGTCCAACACACAGGCCCATCCACTACAGATGCAGTATTCTCATGCTCACGGGAAAAAATGGCTTGCTCCTCCATTGAGGGTACAAATAACATAGCCGAACTAATCTATTTGGGCATTTCACCAAACACTTTACGTGCATTCGATTAAACGGCACAAGGAAACAACAAGATAGTGAGAACCGCAGCCCAATCAATACGAGATCATCAAGATTGAATCGAAAGTTACTAATATAATCTCAGGTGTGACCGATGTTCATGCTAACAACAACAAAGCTCTCGGTTTCTCTTCCACATGCGTAATGGAAGAATGTACTGAACTTACACGCTCAATGAAAACTGAAAGCTCCAAGGCTCCAAGTTGTCGATGGTTTGAAGAATCTATTGGTTCAATAAACTTGATTCCATTGATGGAGCACACGGATTCGAAGCTCAAGCGCGCGAGAACATCGCGATCCGAAGAGCACTGGATGTGGCAAGGTGAGTAGCGGATTCCGGCGCCGATCAGTGGGGCAAAAGCTTCTGGAATACGCAGAGGATTGAGAGAGAGGCTTTGAGGGGCGTTTTACTTCAATTGCTTGAAGAAGATGAACGGAAACGTGAATCAAACAACTGAAACGTAGAGAATCAACATCAACTCAACGATGTAAAGCATCGATCAAAAATATTCTGAGATTATTCTCAAATCAGAGAGGAGAGAGAACCTAGAACCGTGTTGAGTGTCGTTGAAGAAGAGCCAGACCTTTAGTGATGAAGAAGAAGATCTGGACCTTCAATGGCAAAGAAGATGGGCGTCGTTGAAGAAGAGCTGAAGAAGAAAGACGAGCGAAAGAAGCGAAGGGAGAGAGCGGCGTACGGAGAGGAAAAGTGAAAGCTCAAAGGGAAAAAATGAAAAGGGAAAGCATTTTCACCTTTTGAGGGAGAGGAATTCATTTTCCTAAAATAAAACATAATATTTGTGTTGACCAAAAAGTGATTTCCGTTGACCAAATCTTTTTTAGCGAACCAAACGACTGAAAATCCGGAAAACACTTTCCGGTAAAATACTTTCAGTGAAACAAACACACCCTTAGTGAGGATGGTACGTGGCTTCACAATAATATTTTTAATACTAGATGCATTTCTCATGAAAAGGTGTGTGATATTATTATTGATAGAGGAAGTTGCGAGAACGTGGTGGCTACAATAATGGTGGACAAGTTGCACTCAAGATGGAAAAGCACCCACAACCTTACAAACTTTCTTGGCCTCACAAGGGGAACAAGGTAAAGGTTAATAAGCGATGTCTTGTTCACTTTTCCACTGGAAAAAGATACACTGATGAAGTGTGGTGTGATATTGTTCCCATAAATGCTTGTCATTTGCTTCTTGAGAGACCATGGCAATTTGATGGAAAAACTAAGCATGAGGGGTCCAAGAATACTTACGATTCCAAGATGGAGAGCACTCCTAAACCATGTAATGGGGAGGGTAATAATTTACTCTCGAAATCTAAAGTTGATGGAAATTTTGAAGAATCCTCGGAGGCATATGCTCTTGTGGTGTTAGAAGAAAATGAAGATTGCCATGATGTCCCTTCTTAAGTAGAACCTCTTCTTAAAGAATTTAAGGATGTTGTTCCAGAAAAGATTTCGCTTGGTCTTCTACCCATAAGAGAAATTTAGCATTATATTGATTTTGTTGTGGGAGCCGGCATCCTTAACAAGGCATCCTACCGAATGAGCCCTAAAGAGCATGAGGAGCTTCAACGACAAGTGGATGAACTCATGGCTAAAGGAATGGTGAGAGAAAGCATGAGTTCATATGTTGTCCCTGCTCTTCTTGTGTCGAAGAAGGATAGGTCGTGGTGTATGTGCATTGATAGTCGAGCACTGAACAAGATAACCATCAAGTACCGCTTTCCTATTCCTCAACTCGATGATCTTCTCGACCAACGCCATGGCATTGCTATCTTTTCTAAAATTGATCTTCGAAGTAGATATCATCAAATTCGAATGAGGGCCGAAGATGAATGGAAAACTGCATTCAAACTAGAGATGGCCTCTATGAATGGATGGTCATGCCATTCGGCCTCTAATGCTCTAGTACTTCTATGCGCCATATGAATCATATCTCTAAACATTTATTGGCAACTTTGTTGTTATTTATATTGATGACATTTTTGTTCATAGCTCTACTCATAATCAACACTTTGAGCATCTTTTCCAAGTTTTCAGGGTTCTTCGGGACAAATGTTGTATGTCAACTTAAAAAAGTGTCACTTCTTTACTGATGGCCTTGTCTTCCTAGGCTATGTTGTTTCTAAAGAAGGCATCAAGATGGATTCTAGCAAGGTGGGGGCAATCATAAGTTTGTCCATTCAACATCTATTCATGATATTTGGAGTTTCCATTGTTTGGCATCATTCTATCACTACTTTAACAAGCATTTTAGTACCATTATTTCTCCTATCACCGAATGCTTGAAGGGAGGAAGTTTCAAGTAGACTAAAGAGGCACAATAAAGCTTCGAATTTCTTAAAAGGAAGATAACCAAGGCTCCTATTCTTACACTTTCAAATTTTCGTAAAGTCTTTGAAGTTGATTATGAGGCTTCTAATGTGGGAATTTGTGTGGCTCTTAGTCAAGAAGGAAAGCCTATCGCATTCTTTAGTGAGAAGTTGAATAATTCCCACGAGAATTACTCTACTTATGATAAATAATTTTATACTATTTTTAGAGTTTTAGATCATTGGCGACATTATCTATTGTTCAAGGAATTTGTTTTCTTTTTAGATAATGAAGCTTTGAAGTATGTAAATACTCAACATAAGCTCAATAATCAGCATGGCAAGTGGGTAGAGTTTCTTCAAGCCTTCACTTTTATTATCAAGCATAAAGATGAAAACTCTTAATCGAGCGGCAGATGCTTTAAGCCACAAGCACTACTTGCTATCCACAATGCAAGTGAAGGTCTTAGGCTTCGACATGATCAAGGAACTTTATGAAGGTCATCCTTGTTGGAGAAAACTCCCTTATTATTTTGAAGTTGACAAAACGTCTCCATCAGTATAGTTTGAAGACTTGCAGAAGACTTGCAGACTTTATCGTCAAAGTCTAAAGACCTCTAGACTCAAGATTAAAGTCTACCTTTACTGACAGTTTCTAGACCGATGAAGAAAAGACTTATTCAGATGCGAGTTCATCTTTAAGGATTTGGTTCGTATGGTTGAAGAAGATCTTACGGCTGGAGATAACATCTCGTGATTCATTATTCTTATTAAAATCAATTAGGATAATCAGATCTATTGATTGGCAAAGTATACTTGGAAGGTTCTACTTATGGAAACCTAGATTCTGATTGTATGGGCAAGCAGAATTGATGGGCTATCATCACATTCCTTAAATAACTCAAGATCTCCTTAATTGATTCTGTCCAACGGGTAGATTGGAAGAATTCATTTGGAAAGTGCCAATAGTTATAAAGGCATGGAGGAGTATATAAGGAAGACGCCCAAGTTATTCGAGTGTGTGCATGAAAGAAAACTTCAAATGTCTGAAACTCCTAGTTCTTTGCTATTTCAATCACTGAGCTTAAGTTGTACTCAAAAAAGGGATCAAGCACTTGTGAGACATTGAGGAAGTGTAGTAGAGTTTCTACACTGTGGAATCAAGGATGTAAGACTGTAAAATCTCTTTTGATTCTTAGTGAAATTTAGCCAGAGGGCTATCAATGTGGGAGAGTGGACGTAGGCTTGGTCTAAACCGAACCACTATAAACCTTGTGTTTCAATTTTCTTTCCCTGAACTCTTTACCTTAATTCATAGCTTTATATAACTGTTTATAGTCTTTTACATTTTCAGTCTATTATTGTCAAAAGACAGGTTAATTTATTAAGTCTTGCAAAACTTCTTTTGACACCTATTCAGCCCCCCTCTAGGTGTCCTTACTAGCCTTATTAATTGGTATCAGAGTCTATGTGCTCATTCAATTGAAGTGTTTTTACTTATGAGTTAAAGATCTATGCCTAGTATGTTAGCTCCAGGTTTGGTTGAAGGCCAGAGCAACACTAGACCTCCTTACTTTGATGGAAAGGAATACAGCGTATGGAAAAATAAGATGAAGGCATTCCTAAGATCAAAAGATCTTCTGGAATGGGATGTGGTAGAAAAAGGAATCATTCCTAAAGCTGCATCAGTTTCAGAAAGATGAAAAGAAGTTGCAGATGCTAGCGAAATAACACAAGAAGAAATAACCAAGAGATAAGCTCTTGATACTAAAGCAATTTACTCTTTATATTGTGCTTTATCTCCTACTGAGTATAACAGAATTTCTTCTTGTGAAACAGCCAAAGAAGTCTGGGATAGGCTGCATATTACTTATGAAGGAACTGATTGAGTGAAAGAAACAAAGATCAATATTCTACTCGGACAGTATGAAGCCTTCAAGATGAAACTAAGAGAATCTATCACTAACATGTTTAGTCGTTTTACAAAGATTGTAAATGGTATAAAGTATCAGGGACAGCCAATTTAAGGACCAATGAATGTTAACAAATTGCTGCGTGGACTCTCTAAAGACTGGAATCACGTGAAGACTTCAATAAGGGAAACTCAAAGGATCATGCCTCTTTCTGTAGACGAGCTAGTTGGCACACTTCAGTCTTATGAAGTGGAGCAAATCAACGAGGAAGAAGATTCCAAAGGTAATAAGTCAATTGCTTTAAAATCTAACGATGATTCCGATGATATAGACTCTGAAGATGATATGGACGATAGAGAGCTAGCACTTATAATAAGGAGGTTTAGGAAACTGAACAAAAAGGGAAGAAGATTCAATTAGAAGAAGCAAAGCATTCAAAAGTTTCAAAACAAGTCAACTGAGGATGATGAAGCCAACAAAGATGTGATATGTTTTGAATGCAAGAAAAAGGAACACATCAGACCCAACCGTCCTTTGTTGAAGAAAAAGAAGGGAAGAGCTGAGAAATACAGAAAGACACTCAAAGTAGAGACATGGAGTGATACTGAATGCAAAGAAAGTGATGAAGATTATGCCAATATTTGTCTAATTGCAAAATCAGAATTATGCTCAGACTCTGAAATAGATTCAGACTCAGACTCAGACTCAAATAGCAAAATCGAGGTAAGCAATTTAAATATTCCTACTAAAGTCTCGAAATACATTGATGAACTTTGTCTTAGTCTCAAAATCTCTCTTAAAAAAATTTCCGAGCTAAAAAGGGAGAATTCTACACTTAAGCAACGAGAAATTCTTGAAAAGAAAAGTTTGAAAATTTAGACAAAAGTTTTGTTGTTTTAAAAGAAAATGCAGACTCTCTTTCAAAAGAAAATACATTTTTAAAAAAGGACATTTCAGGATCTGAAAAGTTGGAAAAGATTCTTTCAATACAAAGATCTTATTTCAATAAATCAGGCTTGGGAATGACTTTAGAAATTATTCATCTAATTGATTTTCCAAAAGTAAAGGAAAGAATCAAACAAAGACCTACAAAAAATTTTTACAGAAACCATTTAAAAAAAGTCTTTGTAAAACCTGTTGGCCGAAATGCTCCCAAGTGTTCAAAATGCAACAATTCAGAACATTTTGAGAAAGAATGTCCTATGGTTTGGAGACCTGTTAAGAAGGAATGTGCAAAGACTGTATATTGCACTAACTCTCCTGGACCCAAGAAAAAGTTGGTATCAAAGAAAGCTTGAGTTTCTTTTTTAATTACAGGTCACTATTAAGAAAAATGTTAAATGGTATTTGGATAGTGGTTGTTCGAGACATATGACTAGAGATTCAAGTTGTTTTATAAAACTTGTGCAAATAAATGGTGGAAAAGTCTCTTTTGATGAAAACAGTAAATGAAGAATTGTTGGGTGTAGAACTGTAAAGATTGAAAGTCTCATAATCAACAATGTCTCCTTGGTGGAAGGACTAAATTACAATCTACTCAGCATTAGCCAATTGTGCGACACTAGATTCAAAATCAATTTTCAAGAAGGAATATGTTCAGGAACTAGTAAAGATCTTTTTCAATCCTTTACTAGACGAAGACATGGGAACATTTATCTTCTATATATAAAACTAGAAAGATCTCAATGTCTAATATCAATTCAAGATGAAGCGAATCTTTGGCATCGAAAGTTTGGCCATGTTAACATGAAGCAAATTGCCAAGATCTCATCCAAGAAGCCTGTTCATGGATTGCCCAACCTGAAGTATCAAAAATCTGACTTATGCATACCATGTGCGTTGGGAAAACAGCTTAGAAGTTCTTTTAAACCAATAAATAAGGTTTCTACTAATTGTGTTTTGCAGCTTCTGCATATGGATCTTTTTGGACCAACCATAACTCAAAATATTAGTGGAAAGAGATATTACCTAGTAATTGTAGATGATTATTCTTGATTTATTTGGGTTTACTTTCTAGCAAGTAAGTCTGAAATCTTTTCTCACTTTTCAAAGTTTGCCAAGAAAGTTTAAAATGAGAAAGGATATGCTATTTCAAGCATATGAATAGATCATGGAGGTGAGTTTGAAAATCAAGACTTTGCCAAATTCTATGATGAATCTAGTTTTCAGCATGTTTTCTCCTCTCTATACACTCCAGAACAGAATGGAGTTGTGGAAAGAAAAAATAGATCTTTGCAAGAAATGGCAATAACTTTTTTAATTGAAAGTAATATTTCTTCTCGTTTTTTGGCTGAAGCAATTTCTACAGCTTGTTATATTATTAACAGAGTATTCTTAAGGCATATTCTGGAGAAAACTCCCTTGAATTATTCAAAAGAAAAAAACCAATTGTTTCTTATTTTCATGTGTTTGGTTGCAAATGTATTGTCTTGAAAAATGCAAATAATCAAACTGGTAAGTTTGAAGAGAAATCAGATGAAGGAATTTTCCTTGGCTACTCAACTTCAAGCAAAGCTTACAGAGTATTCAACAAGAAGACTCAGTCTATGGAAGAATCTATGAACGTCAAATTCCAAAACTCTTTGCAGAATCAATTGATTCAGACTCAACCCGAAGAATCTGAACCTGCTCCAGACTTTACAAAGCCTACCTCCCCTAAAGTGGCTCAGACTTCTGAAGAACAACAACGAATGGAAGTTGAAGAATCAACTGAAATAGAAGATCAGCAAACTATCAGACCTACTAGTAACTAGAAGCACAAGTCTAATTGATGAAGAGATTTGCACCAAATCCAAAAACCAAGAAGAGTCTAGCGTCGTGGCACTTATTTTTGAAATAGAACCAAAAAGCATAGAGTGAAGTTATGCAAGAAGAATTCAGACATTTCAGCATTATTAATGTCTGGGAACTAACTCATAAACTGAAAGGTAAATCTATTATTGGAGCTAAATGGGTTTTCAAGAATAAGATAGACGAAAAAGGAAAGGTGGTTAGAAACAAAGCAAGACTCGTGGCCAAAGAATATACGCAAGAAAAATGGATAGATTATGATGAAACCTACGCACCAATAGCAAGGTCAAAAGCAATTAGATTATTGCTTGCTTTTTCCTGTTATAAAAATTTCAGATTATTCCAAATGGACGTCAAAAGTGCATTCTTAAATGGATTTATCCAAGAAGAATTCTATGTGGAACAACTTCTCGGATTTGAAGACCCAAAAAGACCATACTCAGTATTCAGATTGAAAAATGCTCTATATAGATTAAAGCAAGCACCTTGAGTATGGTATGACATGTTAAGTAAGTTTTTAATTCAAGATGGTTTTGTCAAAGGAAAAGTGGATACTACATTGTTTATTAAAAGAAAAGGTAAAAACTTTTTATTTATTGAAATCTATGTTGATGATATCATATTTGGATCACCTAATGAAAACCTGTGCAAGAAGTTTTGTAAGTCTTTGCAGGATGAATTTGAGATGAGCATGATAGGTGAACTATATGAGCATGATAGGTGAACTATCTTTCTTTCTCAGATTACGAGTAAAACATTTTAAGGAATGAATTTTCATTCTTCAAGAAAAATATGCAAAAGATCTCGTTAAAAAGTTCGGATTGGAGAATTGCAAAAAGACTGAGATACCAATGTCGAGTTCTTCGAAGCTGGACAAAGACGAAGGAGGAAAGAAAGTTGACCAAAAGGTTTACATGAGTATTATTGGTTCACTTCTTTATCTTACTACTTCTAGACCTGACATTTTGTTAAGTGTTTGCATTTGTGTTAGATTTCAATCAGATCACAAAGAATCTTATCTAAGTGCTGCAAAACGCATAATCAAATATGTTGCAACTACTTCAAAGTCAGATCTATGGTATCCCAAAGAATGAGACTTTACTCTCCTTAGATATTCAGATGCAGATTTAGTGGGTTGGAGAGTTGATAAAAATAGGGAAACAAGACAGTATCTTGGTTCGCAAGGAAGTAAAGTACTGTATCTCCTTCAACAGCAAAAGCAGAGTATGTGGCCCCTGGAAGTTGTTGTTTTCAAATCTTATGGATAAAACAACAATTGAAAGACTTTGAAATTGAAAACTCATGCACTAAGATTAAATGTGACAACACCATCACAATTAATCTCATAAAAAATCCAATTCTTCATTGAAAGGTAAAACACAGAGATTCGACATCACTTTATTAGAGATCATGTTCAAAATGGAGAAGTTATGATTCAGTTTATTGATTCAAAGAATCAACTGACAGACATATTTACAAAGCCACTAGAGAAAAACCTATTTAAGTCTATTCGCACCAGACTTAACATCACATCTTTTATCCAGTAAAGTCTAAAGGTGCTTAGACTCAAAGATAAAGTCTAAAGGTGTCCAAACTCAAAAGACCAAGAGTTACGACTGTAAGTTATTTCGGTACTAGCAATGTAACTTTTGGCTAAAGACTTGAAAAGGTACAGTTACTTTTTAATCACTAATTGATTGAAATTATATTTCCAAGTTTTTGAATTTATGGTAGTTATTCATTTTCAAAAAGGCAGTTATTCATTTTTCAAAAAGGCATTTTTATGACGATTCATTTACCTCGCTTCACTTGCATTATATACTGTTGAAATTCATCTTCTCCATTTTCACTCTCAAACCCTAAAATGTCTTCACATTTTCGAGCAAGTTTGAGAATTTCTCCCTTGAAGCAATAATGTCTTCGAGAAAGTCTTCGAGAATCACAAGCAGGAGACCACGACACATGCCTGAGGGTCATACTCACTTCGACTTGACTGAGGAAGAAGATTCTTCTCACCAGCAACAACCAAGTAAGCAAAAATATTCTCAACGGCGTCAATCTCCTCCACCGCCTCAACCAAAAGAAGAAATAGTAGAAGAAATTGAACATGTAAGAACGCTGAGACCTAATGTTGCTTTCTCTCTTTACTTTAAGTTGAAAGAATGAGGTACTGTAATGTCTTTGATTGACGAGTTTCTTAGAGAAAGAGGATTCAAGAATGAAACCTTATTTTTGTGAGAGATGGAAAAGTTAGGAGTTGCAGAAAAAAGGTTGAATGAAAAGACCTTTGCAAGTTTTTCAAGTGAACCGCATTTTGGTATTGCTAATCAACCATAAGGACAGGATGCCGATGAACAAATATTTGCACATTTTCAGCCTAGGACGTGACTGGCTATTAATACTGTTGGTGATGGAGTGAGCATTTTCCGCTCTAAGGAGCACAAGAAAGTTTACTTGAATTTGCTGAAAAGAGGGGTGATGAACCCTAGAAGTGTTGACTTTGATTTTCTTGATTCAGTAAAAGTAAATCTGCGAGAGAAGTTTGCACTTCTTCAATTGGAGCGTTTTTGTTCTGAATCTACAATTGCTTATTTGGAACTCACAACATATTTCTATTCGAATTTATCCTTTTTTTGATGCAAACAGTTTCTCTTTCACAGTAAGGGATAAGGAGTTTTTGGTGGATATGGACACTTTGGCTGACCTAATTGGGGGTGGAAATAGGGTGTTTCCAACCAATTAGTGTGTCCATTGCTCATGCTACTTTGGAATTGGTACGAGATAGGAATGTTGAAGGCAAGATCTCCTACTCTAGGATGAATGCCTTAAACATCTTATTGCACAAAATTGTGATTAACTGCATCCGTCCAAAATCTACATCAAAGACTGATGTCTCTCGTTCCGAAGCAAAGCTAATGTATGCCATCAATGCTGGCTACAAATTCTCTCTGCCGCACACCATCCTGTTTCATATGTACAGAATAGTGGTGAAAGACAATGGACAACTCCCTTATTCTGCTTTTGTCACGTGCCTTTTTAGACATTTTAAAATCCACATTCCTGCACCTTTATGTTTAATAAATATTACTCCAATGGTGATTAGATTTAAAATGGTTACCAAGATGCGTTTGAAAGAGCTTAACAGGGTGTTGGAGCGTATGAAGAAGAAGTCTCCCGTCAAATCGAAACAAGACTCTATAGCAGCCAAGAGGAAAGGCAAGGAGCCCATAGATGCTCCAGTGAAGAGAAAGAGATCTTTCATCTTGCAGGATGAAAAGGATGAGGATGAGATGACTCTTTTAGCCTTAAGGAACTTGAAAAGTTTCGTCAGCTTTCGCGAGACTAGAGAAGAGACTAAGAGAAGAGATGAAGAAAGAAGAAGAGAAGAAGAAGTAGAAGAGGAAAGAATAGAAGAAGAAGAAGAAGAAGAAGAAGAAGAGGAAAGAATAGGAGAAGAAGAGGAAAAAGAAGGAAGAAGAGAAGGAGAGGAAGAAGAGGCTTGAGATGACTCTATTGAGCCTACATTAGTTGTATCCTTGTCAAGCAACTCTGAAAAGACAAGGAGTGGAACTGCTAGTGAGAAAGTAAAAGGAAAACATCACTCTCTTGCTGAAGCAGATTAGGAAGAAGAATCCTTTTCTCCTCTTAAAGGCACACAAACAAGGGGAGCTGCGAAAAAACAAGGTATATCTTCGCCTATTCTCACTAGTGATGTTAGTCGATCTGCAGCAGATCCAGAGAATGTGTATACCTCTCACCATCCATAACTAGAATTCGAGGCATTCACTCCAAGTCACAGTAGACAAACTGCTGAAGACCCCTCCACTCTCAAAACTCCAAGAACAGATTCGGCTGGACCCAGTGCTGCATTAACTCATTCAGCGGACTTTTCACACATAGTGGATGTTCTACTGGATTTAAAGAAGGGTCAATATGGTTTGAACTATGAGATAAAAGATCTCAAAAAGGCTTTCTTGACTACTTCAGTGTCATTGCAAGAACAGTTACTCGCCCTAAAGACTCAAGTACAGACTAGTGCGAAGGGTGAAGATTTATAGCTGCTAAAGGAGACTATAGCAAATCTTGAGAAGATAGTGAATTCTATGGGAGAATTCTAGCTTGTTCGCTTGTCCATATAGCCTTGACTCTAACCCCACTATTTTCAAACAACTCTTTTTATTTGTTCTCCACTTTTTGCTATTGACAAAAAGGGGAAGAGGTTTGATGTATATTTGACTTTGGTTTGGATTATTTTACCTTTGAACTTATCTTTTGTTGTGGATTGGACTTTTTGACTTTGAACTGTTTGATTTGATCTTTTGATGCTTGCAGTAACTTAGGCCATGATAATGATTATGGAATGATAATTATTTTGTAGGACTAACATTAAAGTGCTAGTATGAACACCTAAAGGAGGGTGAATAGGTATAAAAACAGATTCTGCAAAATACAGTGAAAACCTTTACTTTTAACCTGAGTCTGAATAACAACAGACTTTTGAAACTGAGTCTGAAGAGCAGCAAACTTTGAGCGAGATCAGACTTTAGCAGTTAAATAAAACTATGAACAAAATAAAGGAGTTCAAGAAAGAGAATAAGAACACAAGATTTAGAGTGGTTCAGCTTATATCAAGCCTATGTCCACTCTCCCACGCTAACAGCCTTCTAGCTGGATTCTACTATGCAATCAACGAGGGATTACAACTTTGAGTGTAAACACTTAGTAGTAGATCATACTATCTCACTAAGTCACTCTTTTGGTATTTCTCTCATGATCACAAATGTTTAAGCTCACAAGAGACAAGTGTATGAACAAAGATCGCTCAGACTTTGGAATTTTAAATTCTATGCCCTGTCTCTTACTTGCTCATCGGTCCTTCATCTCCTTAAATACTCCTCTACTTCCAAACTAGCCGTTGGACAGTATCTTGAGGATCATCTTCCAATCTACCCATTGGACAGATCTGTATCTAGAAGATTTGGTAGCCGTTGAGTGACAAAAGTAGAATCCCAAATTGATTCTAATCGTCCATACAAACAGAATCTTGGTTTCCATAAGTAGAGCTTCTTCGTATAGAAAGTTCTTGTCTTCAAGATTTAATTGTCAATCAATTAGATTGAGTCAATCAAATCAATCTTGATGTAGAATCCAAACCAAATCACAAGTCGTTATACATTTAGGGCTTGTGTTACGATCTGTCTCATTCTGAATGTAAAGTCTGAGTGCAATAGACTTTACAATCTGAGTCTAAGTGATATAGATTTTACAATCTGGATCTGAACATATTCTGCTTCTGAACAGATTTAGCTTTAAGGTTTGAACACAATCTGAATAAGTTTAGCTTCAATATAGAGTTTGTCTTCTGGTTCTTCATTCACGTTCAATCTGGAATTTGTCAGAGTGGGCAGACTTCTGATGTAGAACAGACTTTGACACTAAAGTCTGGCAATCTTCAAACTTTGACACACAAGTTTGGAAATCTTTAGAATATACTTTGGACATGTGTTACGTTCAGTCTTCTGGCCGTCTTCAAACTTTGACAATATCCTTTAATGTACTATCATCTGCATGGTCTATTACTTAACCATTAAACACATTAGTAGCCTTTGATTTATTTTGTCATCTTCAAAACATCATAAGGGATTTCCTTAACATAACATGTTTTTAGTGGTTACAAAATTGTTACTATGCATGTCCTAATCTACTTATCTTTTATGAGATATTTTGTTTTGCTTAAGTGTTGTTTTGCAGGACAAAAGTATTCAAATTTGCGAGAAAGTTTTGTCACCATAAAAAATGGGGAGATTGTTGTAGAAAACTCCCTTATTATTTTAAAGTTGACAAAACGTTTCCATCAGTATAGTTTAAAGACTTGCAGACTCTATCGTCAAAGTCTGAAGACCTCCAGACTCAAGATTTAAAGTCTACCCTCATTAACAGTTTCTAGACCGATGAAGAAAAGACTTATTCAAATGCGAGTTTATCTTTAAGGATTTGATTCGTATGGTTGAAGAAGATCTTACGGCTAGAGATAGCATCTCCTGATTGATTATTCTTATTGAAGTCAATTCGGAAAATCAGATTTGTTGATTGGCGAAGTATACTTGGAAGGTTTTATTTATGTATGGGCGAGCAAAATTAGTGGGCTATCATCACATTCCTTAAATAACTCAAGATCTCCTTGATTGATTCTGTCCAACGGGTAGATTGACAGAACTCTTTTGAAAAGTGCCAACAATTATAAAGGCATAGAGGAGTATATAAGGAAGACGCTCAAGTTATTCGAGTGTGTGCATGAAAGAAAAATTCCAAAGTCTGAAACTCCTAGTTCTTTGCTATTTCAATCACTAAGCTTAAGCTATACTCAAAAGAGGGATCAAATACTTGTGAGATCTTGAGGAAGTGTAGTAGAGTTTTTATACTGTGGAATCAAGGACGTGAGACTGTAAAATCTCTTTTGATTCTTAGTAAAATCTAGCCAATGAGCTGTTAGTATGAGAGAGTGGACGTAGGCTTGGTCTAAGCCAAACTACTATAAATTTTGTGTTTCAATTTTCTTTCCCTGAACTCTTTACCTTACTCGTAGCTTTATATAACTGTTTATAGTCTTTTACATCTTCAATCCATTATCCTCAAAAGATAGATTAATTTATTAAGTCTTGCAAAACTTCTTTTAACACCTATTCACCCTTTTCTAGGTGTCCTTACTAGCCCTATCAATCCTGACTTTGAAGTATGTAAATACTCAACATAAGCTCAATAATCGACATGGCAAGTGGGTAGAGTTTCTTTTGTAATTGCTAGTATGAACACCTAGGGGGTGAATAGGTGTGAAGACAATTTTTCGCATGGAATAATAGAAATATTTTTCTTTTGAAATTGAGTTTGAAAAACAACAAACTTTGAGCAAATTCAAACTTTAGCAGTTAAATAGAACTACGGACAAAATTAAGAAGTTCATGGAAGAGAATAAGAACACAAAATTTATAGCGGTTTGACTTAGATCAAGCCTATGTCCACTCTCCCACGCTAACAGTTTTGGTTGGATTCCTCTATACAATCAACAAGAGATTACAATTTTAAGTGTAAACACTTAGTGGTAGATTATACTATTTCACTAATTCACTCCTTTGGTATTTCTCTCACGATCACAAACATTTAAGCTCACAAGAGACAAGTGTATCATCGAAGGTCGCTCAAACTTTGGAATTATAAATTCTACGCTCCGTCTCTTATTTGCTCATCGGTCCTTGATCTCCTTAAATACTCCTCCACTTCCAAACTAGCCGTTGGACAGTATCTAGACGATCGTCTTCCAATTTATTCATTGGACAGATCTGTATCTAGAAGATTTGATAGCCGTTGAGTGATAGAAGTAAAATCCCAAGTTGATTCTAATCTCCTATACAAACAGAATCTTGGTTTCCATAAGTAGAGCTTCTCCGTATAGAAAGTTTTTGTCTTCAATATCCAATCATCAATCAACTAGATTGAGTTAATCAAATATATCTTGATGTGGAACCCAAACCAAATTACTAACCGTTATATGTTTGGGGCTAGTGTTACATTCTGTCAAGTTGTCTCATTCTGGATGTAAAGTCTGAGAGTGTTATGTTGAAAGTAAAGTTTGAGTGTCTTCAAATTGAAGTAGAGTCTGAGTGTCTTCAGAATGAAGTAGAGTTTGAGTGTCTTCAGATTGAAATAGAGTCTACAATCTGGACGTCAGTCTGAACTAAAGTAGACATTACAATCTAGACGTCAGTCTGAACTGAATAGACTTTACAATCTGGATGTCAGTTTGAACATATTCTACTTCTAAACAGATTTAGCCTTAAGGTCTAAACACAGTTTGAATAAGTTCAATTTCAGCATAGAGTCTATCTTTTAGTTCCATTAAGTATAGACTTTGACAATATCCTTTATTCGTTCTATCATCTACATAGTATGTTACTCAACCATGTTGACACCTAATTTTTTACCCAAATTATTGCATATAGATTATCTAGGTGTTTAAAATGGAAGATGTTTTTCTAAAAAAAGAAATTAATTAAAAAAATTAAAAAAAAAAGATTAAAAAAGTTAAAAAAAAGATTAAAAAAAGAAAGAAAAAAAAGTTGGAGTTGATTATCTAAATGTGACTAGCCAAGGCCAGGAGGTCAGATTGGAATTAAAATGGCAAACTGGGGCCAAAATGCAATTTCTAAAAGTTGAGGGACCAATTCGCAAATTTTGCAAAATTTCACCCGAGCCCTTAAATCATCATCTTAGCCCCCAATTAAGTTTAAAATGAGCTTGGGCTAGGTCGAATCAATCAAATCGGGCCAAAATGACCAAATTTGCATTAAATTAGGTATTTTCGGATAAGAAAATAGCTAATTTTGAGGAACTTTCTTGGAAAATTGGGTGGGCACAATTGCAAAATCTGGTCGAGATCTTAAACTACTATACATGAAATTGTTAATTGATTAAAAACCGCAGCCAAGTTGATGGATTAAAGCACCCAAACCAGCTGCCAAATCTCAGTCCACGATTTAGCCTCATTTCGAAGCTATTAAGTAAGCTTATTTGTGGCCCCACCATATCCTACTCAACATCTCAATTAGCCTGATCGTTGCACGAGATGGAAGACCATAAATAGAAGTGCAAGTGGATGGAAATTGGCTAGGGATAAGCTGTTGAAAGCACGGGAAAATCGAAGCAAAATCCACGCACTCAACAGCTGCATAAGTTAAAAAATTGGCTAAGTCAGAAGAGTAGGTGAACCAGCTCAGTTTGTAGGCTTGGTAGGTGGACAAAAGACCGACCAAAAATCCCTTAATTCATGGGATAAGATCTACGAAGTGAGGTCTTTCAAGGGACGAGAGGAAAGAGACGAGGGAGAGAGGGGAGAGCTCGAGATCGTTCCCCAAAGACACCTTCAGAAGCAACTCCAGAAAGCAAAAAACCTAGAAAATCCAGACTGATCTTAAGAGAGAAAAGTGAGATTTTCACAACCCTGCGGCCACAATTAACCAAAACCTTCAACTAGAGAGTGAAATTTAACTCAAAAATCTTTCCATCCATAGGTCGCACATCCCAAATGAAGATCAGGAAGGCCTCCTAAAGCCCCCCAAAAGTACACCCTCCTAGCGGGCCAAGAAACATTGGAAATTTTTCTAGGTGTAGAGCCCGGTTGGTCACAAGTGAGGGAAAGCCAGTGTTTTTGAGAAAGTTGAGAGATAAATGAAGAAAATATTGACTTTTACCCCAAACTAGAATAAATATAGTTTGGTTTGGTGTCAAATTTTCCAACAAAAGACATCTTGAAGTCTAATTTTAGAGGTCAACGAAAACCTTCGTTGTCAGTTCTTTTTTTTTTTTCTGCAGATCTCATTTCCAGTTGAAGAAACTACCTGAAAAAGAAACTAGGAAGAAATGTAAGTATCCTAGATGTATTTTTGTTCAAGTTTGAACATGTTTTAATAGTGAAAAATCAAGAGGAAAACTAGTCCAAGAAACTGATTTTTAGGCTGGAATTTTTCCAAGTGTTGAAATCTCTTCAAAAGTTTTGCACGTGTACTTTTTGGAGAGGTTGTTTTGATATGTTCGGTTGGTCATTCTCTATGATATTTGTTTCATTTGAAAGCTCATGTTACCTACTTTCACTTGGATTAAGTAGTGTTTCCCTTAGATCTCGTATGTGATAAGTGTCGGAGTTTGAATACGGGCATTCAACCTGTTTGATTATTTTGGGTTAAAACCCAGATTTGCAAAGTCAATTCAAACCCTCATATTTGATGACGATTTCAGCTTGGTTTCCGTGTGTTTTAAGCTATGATTTTTATCTGATCTTACTCTTTGCATGTGGTAGTATAACCTTGATGTTTTATTTCCACATAAGATTGCTCATGAGTTGAGATTGAAGGCTGCAAACATGGCTCGAGGAAGCTGGTTTGGGGTGATTTGATGCACGCCAAGTGTTCGATGAAATGCGCAAACCAAGTTTCGATCTTGAAACGATCGATTTGAGCTTGGTTATTGTGATATTCATGTGCTATGTTGTTCAATATTAGCATATATCTGTTTAGGAAATTATTATTTTTATTTAAAAATAAAAAATCCAAAAATCCAAAAATCCAAAAATTTCAAAAAAAAAAAATATAAAAGCGATAGATGGTATCAAATTAAGGCAAAAATGGCATCTATGAAATTTTCCTAATTTTAAAAGGTCATTTTCCTAATTTAATGCTATTTTGGTATTTTATGATTATTTTTGTAAATAATCCATTTTGCATAGATTAATATTATCTAGAGTAATTTCATGCATCTAGAGTAATTTCATGCATATTTAAATTTCCATTTCGCTCACGGGGGTCTTGTCCCGCAGCGTGATAATAAGGTCATGTAATATTATTTGCCCGACTTGTATCGGGTCTTTTTTTTCCGTATTATTTTCAAGTCATTTCAATTTCTTAGATATTTACTTGCGCACCACTTTTCATTAATCTGAATGTAAAATTCTCTTCTAAATTATGTTAGGATTAGTCTAGACATTAAGGAAAACAAACTTACAAAAACATTTGCATGGACGCTTAGTGGTTTTATAAGGATTATAATTGACAATCAAGATTGTGTGGCCATTTAGATGATCAATCTTTCAAGTTAGTGGTACCACAAAGGCACTAATAGAAACATTAGCGTAAACAAGACCCCGTTCCTAGAAATCTCTGATTACGTAGGAATCGAGACAACACTCCCGTGTCTCGATTGGTTTCTAGTCGACCCCAATAGGCTAGTGGCGACTCCTAGAAATATTTAGGTTGTTAAGAACTAAAAAACAAAATTCAACGTCGCGCGAGGTATGGGCTTGGGAGAGCCCGCGCCTGAGTTAGGGCAATTGGTCCGTCTCTTTAGGCAAATACCCCTTAAATCCTTCTTTCTTTTCCCCGGACGGAAAAAAGGAGGTCGCGACAGTTTTAGGAATCGAGACAACACTCCCATGTCTCGATTGGTTTCTAGCCGACCCCAATAGGCTAGTGGCGACTCCTAGAAATATTTAGGTTGTTAAGAACTAAAAAACAAAATTCAACGTCGCGCGAGGTATGGGCTTAGGAGAGCTCGCACCTAATTTAGGGCCATTGGTCCACCTCTTTAGGCAAATACCTCTTAAATCCTTCTTTCTTTTCCTCGGACGAAAAAAAAAAAAAAAGAGGTCGCGACAAACCATTAAACAAGTTAGTAGCATTTGATATATTTTGTCATCTTCAAAACATCATAAAGGATTTTTCTAACATCTTCAAGCCTTCACTTTCCTTATCAAGCATAAAGATGAAACTCTTAATGGAGTAGCAAATGCTTTAAGCTACAAGCACTCCTTGCTATCCACAATGCAAGTGAAGGTCTTAGGCTTCGACTTGATCAAGGAACTTTATGAAGGTCATCCCGACTTTAGGCAGAAAGATTGTTCAAAGGGTTCAATTAAGCAATTCTTGTTGCAAGATGGGTTTCTTTTCAAGAATAATTGTTTGTGCATATCGAGAAGTTCTCTAAGGAAAGCCATTATCCATGAAGCCCATGGCAAAGGATTAGCTGGACATTTTAGAAGAGACAAGACACTCTCTCTTGTCAAAGAAAATTTTTATTGGCCTTGCATGGAGAGAGATGTTGTGAGACATGTGGAGCGATGTCAAACTTATTAAATTGCCAAAAGCCATACTCAAAACACTAGCTTGTATACTCCATTACTGGTCCCAACCGCCCCTTGGGAAGATGTGAGCCTAGATTTTATAGTTGGTTTACCTCGGACACAAAGGGGCAAAGACTCGATTACGGTGGTCTTTGATCGATTCTTTAAAATGAAGCATTTTGTGCCATGTAACAAAACCTCGGATGCTGCTCATATGGTGAATCTTTACTTCCATGAGATTGTGAAACTTCATGGTATTCCAAAAACAATGACATTCGATTGAGATTCAAAATTTATCAGTCATTTTCGGCTGTTGGAGAAAACTTCCTTGCGTGTTTTGAAGCTGACAAAACGTTTCCATCAGTTTAGTCTGAAGACTTGCAGACTCTTTCGTCAAAGTCTGAAGACCGCCGGACCACTAGACTCAAGATTCAAAGTCTACCCTCATGGACAGTTTCTAGACCGTCGAAGAAGACTTATCCAAAATTGAGTATTTCTTTAAGGATTTGATTCTATCGACTAAAGAAGATCTATCGGCTGGATATAGCATCTCGGAATCTATTATTCGTCTTGAAATTAATTCGGGTAATTTAGATTCGTTGATTGGCGAAGCAAACTTGGAAGGTTTTACTTATGGAAACCTAGATCCTGATTGTATGGGCGAACAAGATTGGTGGGCTATCATCATGTTCCTTTAATAACTCGAAATCTCCCTAATTGATTCTGTCTAACGAGTAAATTGGAAGAGCTGCCAACGGTTATGAAGGCACGAAGGAGTATATAAGGAAGATCTTCCAGTTATTCGAGTGTGTGCGCGATAGATAAATTCCAAAGTCTGAAGCTCCTTGTTCTTTGCAAATTCAATTGTTGAGCGTAAACTTGTACTCAAAAGAGAGTTTATACATTTGTGAGACCTTGAGGAGGTGTAGCAGAGTCTCTACACTATGGAATCAAGGACGTGATACTGTAACGACTTTTGATTCATAGTGAAATCCAGCCGGTGGGCTGTCAGTGCGGGAGAGTGGACGTAGGCTTGGATTAAGCCGAACCACTATAAACCTTGTGTTCTTATTCTATTCCCTAAACTCTTTTACTTTACTCATAACTTTATTTAATTGTTAAAGTCTCGTTTCTATTTCAAAGTCTACCGTTAAACAGACTCAGGTTAAAAGTAAATTTTTACACTATTCTTCTCAAAAGTTTGTTTTCGCACCTATTCACCCCTTCTAGGTGCTCGTACTAGCATTCACATCGGCGACACTTTGGAAGAAGCTAGGTGCAACTCTTCAGTTTAGCTATTCTCATCATCCCTAAACCAATGGGCAAACATAAGTTGTTAATCGGAGTATGGAAAATCTTTTAAGGAGCTTAATCGGAAGTAACTTGCATCAATGGGACACCACTTTAGCTCAAGCTTAATTTGGTTATAAATGGAAAACTTCATTTTGAGATTGCGTATGGGAAGAGTCCTAGTAGTCCCTTGGACTTAGCTCCACTTCCCATCTCTCAACATTTCAGTGGAGATGCCAAGGATCATGCTCACTATATAAAGAAGCTTCATGAGCAAATATGGGAAAGGGTCATAAAGCATAATGCAAAGTACAAAGGGAGAGCCAACAAGCATCTAAAGCCCACTGCTTTTAAGGAAGGTAATTTGGTTTGGCCACATCTTAGAAAGGAGAGATTTCTTCGAGGTCGTCATGACAAGTTGAAACCTAGAACCAATGGTCCTTTCAAAGTATTGCAAAGAATTGCAGATAATGCCTACAAGATTGAACTCCTTGATGAGCATGCTGTTTTGGCAACGTTTGATGTTGTAGATCTTTCTCTCTACCATGAAGATGAAGACAATGAAAAATCAAGGACAACTTTACGCGCAACAAAAACATCTATGCCGGAGCATTCTAAAACAACATCGATTTTTGCGCAAGTGTTACCTAGCGCGTAGTTATCGATACTTTTCTAACCTTATCAATACTTTGATAGCTGCCTTCAATAATCATATCGATACTTCGATAGGCGTTGAAAGATGTCCACATTCATTGAATCACACAGATTTTGGATATTTACACTCAACAACATTTATTTCTCATATTTTTAAGGTTTAGCAAATATCATTAAAAGTTTCTAGAGTCCTTATTTATGAGTCCTTTGTCTTCCCAAAGAATCTCAATAATTGTTCATACTTGGAGGGTTGTTCCAAGTTCATTTTATAAAAACATGCAATGATGAATAAAATTCAGACTTGTTTTTGAGTGATAATTCATTTAACCTTTGGCTTAAAAACAATAAAGATTTCTTATCATGCTCTTATCTCTTAGATGGATTCGTACGAGTGCTGAGTGACCTATCCAATTTAGTTCTCACTTATATTATCTCCTACTTCTCTATACTTTCTCCGATGTCATCAATGGGGCGGGACAAGACCTAGTCATGCCAAAAGACCGTAAACTCATGTGTTGGCCATGGCCTAAGGGTCATAATAATTGGAACACGTGTGAATGTTTTGTGCATATAATATTATGAGATGTGTTCTAATAATTTATTGAGCTTGTTGCTTTACTATTGGCATATGTGAATTACTAACATGCAAGGGTATGCCAAGGCGAGGTAAGGATATGTAATGCTGCATTGTTTAGGCTGACTCTAAGACAAATTAGCATCCTATCAAAGTTTAGGATGTTGACTTGCTGAGATTTTATCTCACTCTAATGTTGTTAAATATTTTTGAGCCCGTAGTTATGGATGTGGACCCTATTCATTTTGAGGTCCTCATATCTTTTGAGTGGGCCATCACTGAGTATGTTGTGTCGGGGATTAAGGCGACCTTTCTGAAGCACACTACCACTTTGTGGGTTCACGAGGGAGTAAATCATTTGATTTCCCATCGCTTTATGGCTTGGTTCATTAAGTTCGATGGGTATTTCATCGGTCCTCTTCCAAGGATTGATAGTATGCCGTAATGAACCATGCTAGTGTGGGAATCACTTTTTGGATAGCCCTCCTGATAGAGGAGTTAGGATAATCTCGACCCTTTCAACTCTTTTTGTATGTTGGTCACTTAGGAATTAAATCAATTTATAAATATTACATTTCTTAGGGTTAAATAAATAAAATAAAAAAAGGTCATGCTTTTAGAAATGTTTGTTGTGTATACTATCCCTATTATCTTGCTTGACCGAGTGTTTATGCTTCTGCTTGCATTTAATCGAAAGTTAAAACGAGTGGACACGTGATGCGTCCTAAGATGTCGTAGCTAATCAACCGTTGAGGGATGTTTGTGCACTCGAGATTTTAGGGTGTGATAGGTTAATACCATAAACAATCTCAAACTAATATACATGTGATAAATTAACCAAAAACTAATTTTTTGATCACAAAAAACTCTAAATTGATACACTTGCGATAAATTTACCCCAAATGATTAAAAAAACTCTAAATTGGTATATTTGTGATAAATTTACTCAAAATTAATTTTTTTGACTGTCAAAAATCCCAAATTTGTATATTTGTGACAAATATATCATATGTTAAATTGTATTAATATTACAAAAAATACAAAATTAGTACAAATGTGACAAACGAAGAGTTAAATCCCAAAGTTGGTACACCATGTTATTATTATTTTTATTTTTTTGGTGATCTGGAAACTGCCGTACAGCCGGTAGCCGGTAGCGTAAACCCGGGGCAACCCAAGGGGACCCACCTCCTCCGGACCACGGGTGAGTCACACAAGTGACCACGGGGATTTGAACTTGCTCCCTTCCATAAGAGGGATTGAGCGCAAATCACGCGACTACCAATGGGGTGGGTTACACCATGTTATTCAACTCAACAATTTGACAACAAAATTTAATGAAAACTAACAAAAAAATAAATTTGTCACAAATGTACCAATATGAGATAATTTTGTCAAAAGTATACTAGTTTGGGGTCTTTAATGGTCAAAAATTTAGTTTGGAATAAATTTGTCATAGATATACCAGTTTTGGGCTTTTCATGGTATTAACCCGAAGAATATATGGATCATTAGTACTTAGGTGCCAGCAATCCTAAACATATTTTATAACATCCAATTCAACTATAATTTTTTTTTTTTTAATTTGGCTAGTTTAGTCATAAACTTTTTAATAGTATGTAAATGTAGTCATTCCACTCAATTTTAACCTAAAACCATTAACATGGCTATTGAATCAACGGTCGTTCCATATGGCATGATCGGTATTGACATAGACAATCATTAATATTTGTAGAGAGAAATATGAAAGTCTTCGCCGAGGCCGACTAGGCCATGTAGAATAGCCAACGTTGATGTTGGCGATTTCCGGCCAAAATAAGCCAGAAGGACTATATTGACAAATTGTCATAATTTTTAAGATTAAATTGGCCAAAATATGTCGATAAAAAAAATTGATCAAATTAAAAAGTTTATAACTAAATTGGTCATCATATAAAAGGATAAGGATTTTTTTAGACAATTATTTTAATTGCTAATCTTTTAGATGTATATTTCAACATTCTTCTAAAATCTTTGTACCAAAAAATATTTTGGGTGAACTTTACACCCAACTTTAGCTAAGACACTCCTTTTTTTCAGGTTCATTGATCGAAATACCCTCTCATTCTTCTCTTCAATTTATTGTTTCTTTCTTTTTAATAGGCTAACCAACAAAATTACGTTTAGTTCTATAATCTCTCCATCATATAAATGCCTAATTACACCCAACAAAATATCATTATCCTCCATCATTTTATCCCTTGGCTTAGAGGAGGTTGTTAATTTTAATTTATGGCCTATCAAATTTAATCACAAAAGTTATATAGAAAATTAACAATTTATATTTATGATTGCTATGACAGCTTATGAACACACAATTAATTGCTTATTTTCTTATCAAATTGTCTGTACAAAACTTTATGTCAAAGTTGAATTGCAAGATGGATAAATTTTAACAACTTTGTTTTATGTTTTTCCCACTTTTATTTGAATTGCAAATGGGAGTTGATAATCATGTTACATCTTCTTTGCTTTCAAACTCACATCATATTATTTTAGAGGAAAATTTTAAGCATATTTTGAAAATTTTGATCCACTAACTATGAGATATTCACAACTAATATTAATTACTTTCTTCATGGTAGGAGTAGAACAGTCGTCGAGCTTGCCTTACGGTCACTAGGCAAGGGTGAGCTCGCCCAGCCACTAGCAAGGCAAGCCCTCGCTAGATTTGGCAAGGAGGGCCTCGCCATCGCTGGGTTTGGCAACGTGAGCCCTCGTTGGATTTGGTGAGGGCTCGCCTTGCCAATGGTTGGGCGAGCTCTCCCTTGCCCAACAACCATGATGCTAGCTTGCTCAGTTACCTCAGTTCGGCGACTGACCAACCCTCCTTGTTAGCCAGTTGCAAAAGCCAAAGAAAGAAAGAGGGAGAAGGGAAGAAAAAGAGATAAAAAAGTTAATAAAGTAATTGAAAAAAATATATATTATTAAAAAATTATTGTCAATGCCGGTCAATGGTCACGTCAATGCTACTCGACTAAATTTGATCGGATTGACTTAATTGATACAATTGGAAAATGTTTATGATTCAATTGGTCAAAAAAATAAATTTAGGACTGAACCAGCATAATTGCAATAGGTTTAGGATTTTTTTGGTAAGTTCCCAAGTAGAACACTAGGAAGTTCCTTTTTTTTAGTTCTGTTCTTTTGTTAATATTTAAATATGATCCATATATAATATGTCTAACATTTGATAACGCTTCTAACAAATTTTGCTTTTCCATATTTTGATAAATTTTGTTTTTCCATTTTTTTTTTATCAAGATCAGCTAGATAATTAGATATATAGTTTCACTCAAACTATTAGACAAAAATAGGCAATTAATTTTGTGTTCTTAAGCCATCATAAATAAATAAATAAATAAATAATCTTTTAGTAGTTTTTGTGATTAAAAATATGAGACCAGGATTAAAATTAATGAATTTCTCTAGGCAAGGTGATAACATGATGCGAGGCAAAATAATATCTCGTCAGGTGTAATGAATCATTTGTACAGTGATACCAATAAAATATGCGATAAAAATAAATACAGTTTTTTTCCTTGGCCTGATAAAAAAAAAAAAAACAAAACAAATTGAAGAGAGAGGTAGAGATAGCAACTGCTCCAAACAACTCTATAAATAATGGTGGTAACACACATAAAAATGTTGGACTTACTCAATTTCAAGAGGTAGAGATTATATTCAAGACAGGGAATTTTTACATCATTGTGTTAGAATATATTTTAACTATGAGCCTGTAATTCGCACTCGAGATTTCTTATTTGGGATGTCCAGCTTTTATCCGATGGACATCCGGATTTATTTTGTTAATATCGATTATTCATATAATATATCAACCGAAGTAGGTCACCAGGACTTTGTACTTGTATCTAAGCAAGGTAGAGATGACTTGGCAAGCGCGGCTCCGCTTGAGCTACTAATGGTTTGGCGAGGAATAGGTCATCCCTCGACTCGGCGAGGTTGATGCTCGACAAATTGGAGGGTTTACTCCAATTAAACCCTTGGATTAGCCTGGCGAGGAGCATCACGGTCATTGTCGTACCAAGCGTGGCGGCAATGCACCCACGTCGGCCAGTACTGAAAGATATGAAGCGCAGGTCAGGTTCTGTGAGTACGACCTCCGCTTGGTCCCTCATAATGTGTCGGTCCGGCTTGAACTTGAGGGGTTCGTCCCAAATCTCGGGGTTTCTACCGAGGCCGACGCGGCTCAAAAGGACGTGGCTGCCCTTGGGGATGCGGTAGCCAGCCACATCGGTGTCCGACATGGCTACGTGGGGAACATTGAAGGGCGCCACTGGGTGGAGCCTAAAAGCTTCCCTTGCACATGCTTTGATGTAGTTAAGATCTCCGATATCGGATTCTTGGACTAATCTCTCCTTTCCCACAACTCTATCGATTTCTTCCGTGGCTTTGTGAATGAGCTCAGGCTGATTTATCATCTCCGCCATTGCCCATTCGACAGCGTTCGACGGATTGTCCACCGCGGCCATCATAATCTCCTGCATATTAGGTCGTGCAACTTTATGTTAAAATTTTAAACTATTTAGACCAAAACACTGCAAATGAATGGGCAAATAGACTAGAATTATCAATATCGTACTGATTCCAAAATGCTACTATATGTACTTACGATATCTAATAGCTACCGAAGAAATCGAGTTTATAAAGTGATCTTGCTTTGTGCGGATGGCGTAAATATATGGAGACACCGATTCAGATGGACAAGTTTTTAAAGTTTATATTCGATCGAATCCTCTAGGAAGAAGGATATAATTTTACCGTGGTCGGCGCTCGAACTTCTTGGGGCGCCAGCACTGGCATCCCTTTTGAGTCTTTAAGCATAATTAGAACGTCCAATAAGTCTTGAGGCTCTTTTTCATTACTCTCGGAGCTCAAATCGTCCCTCCATCGTTTGATCCTCTCGCTTATTATGGGTTCATGCAATGTCCTAAGAGTCCTCGCACTCTCTTCTACTTCCTTCTCATGCCCATCAAGGTCAAGCCCCTTCAAGAATGGAAAGTAATCGGAAACACAAAATGCATAGAGATGGTTTAGTGCATTGAATAGTGCGTCCACGTGTTGTTCTTCATCAATGGTTGGTCCTCCATCTTGCCTTCCCTGGCCAAAGTATCTCTTGTTGAACATCAACCTTCTTATCACATTCCCAGAATAGTGCCTCGTAGTGGTTCTCAAGTTCACTTGATGACCTGAGGCTTTGCATAGGTTGAAGACATACTTCACCAGGTTATCGGCTTCCCCCACTCTCTTGTCATGGAGCCACTTGTGCCGAGCCGGGCATACTACCTCCGACACCAAGACCCGCCTCATCTTCTTCCATTGCTCCCCATAGGGTGAGAGGACTGCTGTCAAGTAGCCGCGGCTGAATGTGCCGGACGCCATCGTAACTGGCCTTGAGGCGAATGATGAGTCCTGTTTCCTGAGGAATTCTTGGGCGATTGTTGGACTGGTCACGGGAATGACGTGCGTGCTCCCTAGACGGATGCACGCTATCTCGGTGTTCATTTCCTTCATCAGGCGATGGATCCACCGGAACACGGGCTTGTTACGAAGCATACCCGGGGCACAACCAACCACGGGCCATGGGGTGGGGCCTGGAGGGAGTGGGAGTGGAATTTTTTCTTTTCTGATGGTTTTGCGACAAAGCTGCTGTTTCACGATACTGTATAAAGCGACGAGTGCCAAGAGAAGTAGGGCGTTAATGGTGGCCGGGGTGGCGGACCTCATTGTGGAGGCACCAGTTGGAGCTTTTGTCGATGGCTATTGCTATATATATCTTTGCCTGTGGAGGTTTTCGACCACTAGGCTTTTGCTATGAAGAAGGAAAAGGGAGAGTTCGTGGTGAAGTGAATATGCACGTATGACGCCTATATATAGAGTCGGAGGCCAACTGATGCGCTGACTGTTCCCAACAAGCGTTCGAATTCATTCTAATGACAATGTGTGCAACATTGCGTGTTTCGAGACAAAGGCGCGTGGTGCTCGCGTATTATTTGAGTACCCATGTCCACGGATGAAGATAGAGATAATAGCGATAGTGTGCTGCCAGTCTCCCGGCTTCTCAAAACGAGAAGTGAAAAGTTGATATCTGGAGGCCAAAGACTTTGCGATCGACTTTGCTATTGGACCCAAATAGCATGCGTCTTTTGAGGTCAACTTTGTTGTCGGAATAATAACTAAATAAATGTGGCTGATACGGATGGCGTGGCTACAGCAATTGTATGCCAAGCTTTGCCAAGCGAAAGTTACTGTGCGAAGATGCGTTTTTATGGTGTCGGAAAATGCCTCCGTGAAAAAGATGAGCTCCATAATCTGACCAATGTGGCGCTTATTTAGATAGGAATTATGCACTTAGATGAATACTGTTAAGCAGTGAGGATAGATTTATTTTGCTACGGGTGCATGGGATGTACACGGTGTGAAGTGCACTTGGTATACTAGGGTTGCTTCAAGAAAGGAGGCAATGATACTGAGTTAGAAAGCCTAATTCAAGAGTTTCAACTGATAGATGGAGGGAGACCACATGAAATAAAAAAGCATTTAGGACCCATTGTCAAGTGATGTGTGACAATACTTCAATAGCCCCTCTCCACGCGCAAGTTGGAGTACGAGCAGCATGTGGAATTTTGACTATGCACATTCACATGGAATTTTCACCATGCATATTCGCGAAAAGGATAGCAATGGTTTTGATACCATATGAGATTTTGTAAAATGAAGGCCTAGTTTAATATTTATATATTCTACTACTGCCCATCATGCATAGACCAGTCATTGGCCTAAGTCTAAAGCATGAAATTATGTAATTTGAGAGATAGATATGGCTCTCAAAAGATTTGAACCACTGGAGAGATAAATATGGGCCTAAAAAGATTTGAACTTAAGATCTCTTACTCTGATACCAATGTTAAGAATTGAGAATTTTTATATATTTTGATGTATATCAATGAAGAATACCTTAACCTATTTATATGCTATATTACATAGCTACTATGAGGTAACATCTTAATCAATACATGCACAATCAAGGAAGATATACGCACAATCTTGTGAGATATAGAAAAACAAAATGAGAGTTTTACTTAAAGCTTAAACCAATAGGCGTAGGAAATTAACATAAAATAAATAGCATTTGTCAGGCTATATGAGACAATATTTCAACACCCCCTCTTACAAAGAATTTTGACTATGAGTAAAAGAATAAGTTCTGACTCTGATACTAAGTTAAAACTAATGTCGAAAATATCATGATTTCTCTAACTAAGGAAAATATTTTACAGATTAAACTCAAATTCAAACTTGCATTTTGAATATAAATTTAATTGAAGAATTAATAGTGAATTCATATTAATGAGCGTACATCTATAATTATAATATACAATTGTTTGTTCAGCTGGTTACTCAGGTTAAGTATTCAAGCTCGAGCATGTGTCCACTGTTTTTGGGTTCTGAATCGCGTGGAGCTTGAATGCTGATATAATTAGGCTTACTTGAACACAAGGTTGATTTTTGGAGCCATGCCCGTGGTGCTTGAGGCATTGCTAGTTGTTGGGAAAAAAGTTCCGAATCGGGAAGAAATATAATCGGATTTTGAAATGTGATAACACTCTCTTTAAAGAGTTATTTGCCACGTAACATTACTAATGGTTATTAAATCCTTCAAGATACAATAAAGTTTTAAATGAGAATATCACATAGTAATTATGTTATATCTCAATAAACTTTCAAATAGAAACAATTGGAAAGAAGACTGTATTTTTGGAGAGAAAATTCAACGAGACTTGATGATCATTGAGACCAAATACCGATGTACTTATCTTGGTCTTTTAAGTAGGAGCAACTTTTCGGGAAAGAAAGTTGCAAAGTAAACAATTACATTCCCAAAAGACATGTTGAAAAGACATATTGAAAATTCAGAATAAAAATTAATAATAAAAAAATAATTTCTTAAAATTCTGAATTCCATAACTTCTGAAAAATACCGGTTGAACAAATATAGCATTTCAAAGGTTGTGAGATGCCTAATAAAGATTAGCAAAATAACTTCAAACAAATAAATGAACAACAGGATTGTTTCGCTTCGACCATTGTACAGTCAAGAAGTGTCAGTACAAAGAGAGGGAACTTCTCAATTTCTTACTCTGCGACCATAAGATTCACGTGTGACGGACACGTCGTCTCGACAGAGTTCCGTAAGATGAAGAGATACTAGTCTCGGTGACCCTAACGTGGGTGGTAGAGACAGAAACATGCAAAGGAGCAAGGGACTTCGATTCATCAAAAAGCGGATAGCGACGGTATGTTTCTGGCCCTGGTCCATGCAGACTTTGGCTTTTTCATCTTCAGATCGTTGGCACATAAGTGCATTTTCGACCCTCTCAGATCTTGTCCAATTTCATCTCTCAAACGTTTATTTTGTGCCCTTCAAACCCTATCAACTCATGCTCCTCCGTGTGGTCGAATTCTTCCCTGGCCCGACATTAGCAACTTCTTTGGTTTGATCACGTGGCAAAAATTGTCACGTGATGCTGACAAGGCACTGTATGTCGGAATGAGAGAGAGGTGCGACAGGGATTATTTTGTATATTGATGTGAGATTTTGTGCAACAAATTGTTAGAATTTAAATTCTAAATTACTCGTTCATCTATTAATTTAAGCTTTTTAAACAGTTAGTACTGACTTTACAAAATATCTCACATGATACGAGAGCAGAAGATCCCGAGTTCGAATCTATTAAGGCATCTATTTGCCTCCCAAATTACATATTTCTATACTTTAACGATATGCCAAAGTCCAGGTTAGGTGTGATTGGGAGTATTGAAATATTTAGATATCAAACCAAACATTCATTTGTCGTGACTTTCCTAAAGGTGAACTACTAAAAGAAAAGTTAATGGATTATTAAACTCAAAGACTTAGCGCAAGTTCTGTCAAGCCCATGTCAACCGCAACTTTCAGGTTTGATTCAATCAACTTAACAAACAATTTAATTAATTTAGGAGTCACCACTAATTTATTGCCACTAATTTACTTTTGGTCGATTCAAAACTAGGTAAAGTGTGGGAAAACACTTTATTTCTACGAATTAGAGTTGTCATAATTTTGGAAACTTAGTTAAGTTAGATACTCTAATGCCTTTTCGATATCTTTTTCTCTTTATTTCAAAAATATTTTACAAGCAATTTTGGTGAATTTTACTCTCAAACCGCTAACATGCGATGGGTGATCATGCGAATGTGAAAGGAATCATTTAACATTCAATAATCAATGTGATAAATAGATTGTTAGAAAAAGGGGAAAAAGCTTAATGCATTAAGCAAAGAAAAAGCGAAACTTTATCATCATCTAATGAGACGAAGGTTCTGCAAGTTATTAACTAGGAAGCTAACAATAACGCAATGTTAACTAATACTTTTTGGGTTTTTCTTTTTCCTGATTGCAATTTTAATCTAAATAATGTTTATGTGAATTCTAATTTAACATGGATGAACCGTTAGACTAATGACATGAGGTTGAATTATTTAAATGTTATAGTATGACCTAAAATATGCAACATGCATGAATATCCGATAAAAGCGTAGAATTTGATGAAAGCACAAACTATCTAATAAAACTGTAGTATCAAATAATAAATAATCTATGCATCAATGCTTATGGAAATTATGCAATATCATTCAATAGTCATCAAAATCTATCAAAGATATTCAATTATCAAATTATGGTGTAGATATAATATTCTTGATTAATACTAGATTCAAATTACTATATTACTCCTCATATATCTTAGATACACGCCATTTTTAAATTACGAAACATGCACGAATGGTATCCAAACTAAATGCAATGAATTCTTTTTTTTTTTTCATATTTTTCATAATAAGAAAATAAACTAAATTAGCAACATGCAAAATGATAGGCCCATATATATAATTCACAAATTAACCTTATCCCAGTATAGGAAACGAAGGTAATGGGGAATCCGATCTTAAGTCTTAAAAATCGAATTCCTGATTATATGCACAATTGGATAAGAAAATTTCCCATTCGAGATGTGCCTATAATCTCAAATCAAATCGTGTTGGAACCAACTAATCACAGTTTAGGCAATTGAATAATTAAGTCAAACATAACTTAGGAAATTGCCTGCATCGGATTGGCGACTCAGAGGACGACAGACAGCGAGAGGTCATGAGTAAGATTCACCGTCGGGGTAACCGGCAAGGAATGGCAAGAGGTGACAGACAACAATGTCAAGGACTACGAACATCACAAGGAAATCTCTGGATCTTTGATGCTCGATCCCTTTAGTAAAGTTGAAGAGCTAGGTGTCGTAGAGATCTCCTCAAAATTCTGTTGCATTCCAACTTAAAACGAACCCGTACTCATAGTTTTCGTGAGACCGCGCTCTTCCTCCTTTAAAGATATACTTCTAGACAGTCTCTCATCAATCCCACTGGACAATTTCAAGATCAATATCTTACCGTACTCTCCACAAAATTTGAAGGTGGTCCGATGGTTAACGAATGAGTACCAATCGTGAAACCGCCCTGGAATTTTTCCGTGGGGCCACGAGAGAGAGTTCGTGTATTTTATTTTATTTTTCCTTCAATGGCTAACCTTCTTTGTGAACCCTCAAAGCACATATTGATATAAGTCCAGGTTTTTTTTTAAGATTAAAATCCCTCACTTTCCTATCTTGGACTCCAAGAGATATAACCTATCTTTAATAATAGGAAACTCTCGTATTATCTTTTATGATTCAAATTGTGATAATATCAAGTTTAATTGCTCTCCAAGTTTACTTTTAATAACTCAATTCCAACTTGGCACCCCTTATCCACAAATTTTTTGGCCACCATGAAGATTTTTAACCTTATGGGCTTAGTTAAATTAATTTAATTAAGCTCAGAGCCTCATTCACTAAAGTCCCTTAGCTCTAGTCCAATGTGAATTTATATGGACTTAATTAAGCTACTCATATTTATATGCAATTTAATTATGTATTATTGTTTAGGGGTCAGGATTGACTCTTAGTGATTCATGCAACGAATGCATAAATCAATCATCAAAATTAACATGTTACTATCATTTAATAGCTGAAGTTTTTAACTGAACGAAAGGCTGAGATGGTGTAGCCAACCAAATCACTTTATTAGCGTGATAGGTATCCCAACTAACATTATTGTTAAATTTCGAAACTTCCACTCTGTAATGACTGATTTTTTATTTTTATTTTTATTTTACCATTGCCGGTCACATAATATGACTATTATCCAAGAGTAGCACCATCACCTCTCTGCAACGGGTGGACGAGCGAGGGCCAGCAATTTTTGTTGAGATTAGCCAAGACCACAAAATGCCGAACATGCATTGAGGCCGACTATGATGCCCCCCATCCATCCTCTCCTTGTTTTTCAAAGTAATATGATCCATCAATATGGACAACGTACAACTACTCTCACGTTTTAGAAGTACCATTTTCGACTGCAAACTTCGCTTTTTTCTGGGACCGTTTGATTTCTGAATTATGAAGGCTAGAGTTGGACTTGGACTTGCTAATTATCTTTCCCAACCTCTCCTTTTCGTAGAGTTGACGTTTCAACCGAAACTTAATGACCTGAGAGTTCCATCGCTCCAGGATGATCATTGCGCAAGTGCTTTATTTGCAGTATGGCATCGGAAAGTAGTTATCTCAGCAGAACGACCGGGTCTGAGTTCATTGCATTGTATGCAAAACTTTCCAGATTCGATATCGCACCACCATCTAAAACAATTGGGTTGTTTCACTTTGACCATTCTTTGTCATTTCTTGTTTTAGTACGCTTTGAATTAGAAAAGAAATAAGACGTGGAAATGCGTAATGAGGGAACCCCTCCATGTCTTTGGTTGTTTTCACCCATCATCGTCCGGGCAAACCTTCTTTCCCTTAATCAAGATTGGGGTGTGATAAGTGCATCACGAGAGGGCTCCGCGAGATGGAGGGATACTACTATCGGTTAAGTGTTGGGGGTGATAGACCCAAAAAGGTGCAAATAAGGTTAGGGACTTTCACACGTCGGAGAGCGACGGTATGTGGTCCTGAGTTTTCTTTGCCCAGGTTTTGGTATGTGGTCCTGAGTTTTCTTTGCCCAGGTTTTGGTTTTAAACAATTCTACGGTATGTGGTCCTGAGTTTTCTTTGCCTAGGTTTTGGTTTTAAACGATTCTACATACGTGATGAGGACAAATGAGTTTGCAGCCCCACATTTTTCCTATGGGCCTAACTCTTGAGCTATGTACTAGGGGTAAGCAGTTCTAAATTTCATCTCAAATCTAGAACCTACCGTTGGAACAGGTCCTTCTTTTTTTACTTACACTACATACCCCGAAACCTGGCATCTAGGAACCTAGAACCCATCTTGTCATAGGTTCCAGGGTTGGTTCCTAGTTCTATCTATATTATTAATTGAACGATTATAATAAAGAATCACCTTTAATTGCCATCACTTGTTGATACAATCCACTGACCACAACTCATATATAGACACACAAAGAATATGAAACATTAACAAAATAAAATTTTGAGTAACCGAGAGCTTCAAAAAGTTTTGTGCTAGGAGAACAAGATCATCCCTAAAGACGTATGGAACTAGGATGTACCCACTGTATGGAATCATTATAGCCTTGTACCAAAAGTCAAAAAAGCACTCAAAGAATTCAGACATGCAAAGACAACCCCATCACATGAGCAAGAAATAACAAACACGGATGATCCTGCACAATCATCACAAGACCCCTATACCCAATGGAGAGCCCTCTCTCAGGACTCCTATGATCAAGGACCTTTGTCATTATCCTTAGAGATGGACATATCTTATTATGCCCAACCATCATTGGCCTCAGCCAAACCTACCTGCCGACACTCCAAGATCTTCCAAGACTCGTGAAGAAGCATCTTCATCAAATGATACAAACATGTGGAATACTCGAAGCCCCTCTAACATTCGACTTGTAGAACTTGAACAGAAATACGAAGAACATCTTCTAGCAGAAATACATAATTCTGATGACTTAGACTATAACTACAATGCCCATGACGGAAGAGATCGCTGACTGTAGTAAATCACTGTAGCAAGTCACTATAGCAATAGGCTAGGGAAGTCACTATTAATTGTCACTGTTCATAATGCCGAGAATAATTCCCGACCGGATTTTCCAAAGCCCTTGTCTATTTTAGAACCCATGAGTCTGGTTTTTGTTTGCTTGTGACATATTAATGCCTATAAAAGGCAAAGAGGATGTAATGCGCTGAGCAGAGTCCCTTGAAGTAAAGTAAGTGTTTATAAAATAATTCTCAATATCTTTCTAAACTTGGTAGAATCCTCTGATAAATGCAGCTCAGATAGTTAAAAATGTTACCATCCTGGCATCTCTAAATATCTTTAGGCTCTAAACCAAATGTCTGAATAAGTTTCTGTTAAAAAGCTATCCCTAAAGGACTTGAACGAGAGGTTTGCCTATTGGGAAGGCATACTTGTAGGAAACAGACTCTTTCTTCTTTGGTTCTAAGCCTAGATCCATGGGTGATAGACCCAAAAAGGTCCAAATGAGGTTAGGGACTTCCACACATCGGAGATCGACGGTATGTGGCGCTGGGTTTTCTTTGTCCTAGGTTCCACAAGTTAGTGAGCGACAGTATGTCTGTGGTCCTCAATTTTCTTTGTCCTATCCTAGGTTTTGGTTTTAAATGATTGTACGTACATGATGGGGACATGTTCGTTTGCAACCCCACTTTTTTCTTATGGTCTTGACTCTCGAGCTATTTATTAAAGGTAAGAAGTTCGAGATTTCGTATAGATTCCACCTCAAACCTGAAACCTATCCATCAAAACTAGTATTCCAATTTTTGGAACATAGAACTTACCCTGCATATTTTGGAATCTAGACACGATCAAGTTCCCACTAGTTCGGTTACTCGGTACCAAGTTCTACTCTTGAACTATGCTCAAACTATTTACTATGTGAAATGATATAGACCTAAAGAAAAAATAGAAAACGAGTGAAACAATTATTTTTCCCTTTTCAAAGCAGTGACATATAAGTGCACTATCGTCCCTCTCAGTTGTTTTCACTGTCCATATTCATCTCTTAAATGGTTTTCTTTTTGTGCCATTCAAACTTGGGAAAGTTATTCAAAAAGTGCAAAATCTATTGTACTTTTACCAATTCAATCATAAACATTTTAATTATACCAATTGATCATAAATGTTTTTACATTTTATTAATTGAGTCTATCCAGTCAATTTTGACCAGAAAGCACTGACATAAATGTCAACCGTCTCAAGTGGCATGGACGACATTAACATGGATAATTTTAATAATCTTTTAATATTTTTTTGAACTATTTATACAGAGCTAGTTCCAATAGACTTATAGGGAATTATCGATAAAATTATTATAAGCTGCAAGCTGAGCAAATTTACGAGAAAAATGCTCATTCTTTACTAGTAAAACTATTTAGTTGTATGCCAAAACACGTTGCATTATGTTTGAGTAAAAGTACTTCGTTATATAGATATCTATTCATCTCTTTCTTTTAGTTTCATAGACAGGACAAAATCTTTAGGTCAATATAACATTTGTGAAGTTTTTGTTATAAACTAGTCTTATATTGAATTACAAACTTTCTAATGGTAATTTTCAAATAATTACACATAATTGGCAAAATTAGTACACTAGAAAATGTAAACTTTTTCAATCTAATTGTTTAACAAGTGCGTTGTCAATAAAATCTTTTACACTTATTTAGTCCAAATATGAGATTTGAGGGAAGACGGGAAAGATAGCTAGAATATTCCATGGAGAAAGATGATGGAGATATTTTAATTAGTACACTAGAAAATAAAAACTTTTTCAATCTAATTGTTGAACAAGTGCCCTGTCAATAAAATCTTTTACACTTATCTTCTACTGAGACCGACCCCGCTCAAAAGGATGTGGCTGCCCTTGGGAATGCGATAGCCGGCCACCACGGTGTCCGACATGGCTACGAGTGGAACGTTGAAGGGCGCGATCGGGTGGAGCCTGAAGGCTTCGCGAGCACATGCTTTGATGTAGTTGAGACGGGGGATATCGGATTCTTGGACTAACCTTTCCTTACCCACAACTCTGTCTAATTCTTCTGTGGCTTTGTTAAGGAGTTCGGGCTGATTTATCATCTCCGCCGTTGCCCATTAGACTGCGTTTGACGGATTGTCCACCTCTCCAATCATAATCTCCTGCATATTGGGTCGTGCATATTTGTTGTCCGAATTTAAACTATTTAGGCCACTGTGGGTCCGTGGCCTATACATACAGGGGACGCTAATCAAAATGTACAGTTTTTTTTTTTTTCCCTATTTGATCGAACACTCTAGCAAGAAGGATATAACTTTACCATGGCCTGGGCTCGAACTTCTTCTGGCGTCAGCAAATTGTTACATTCCGATCTAAAATCGTTCCTCCATCTTTTGATCCTCTCGCTTATTATGGGTTCATGTAGACTTTGGCTTTTTGCGTTCGATTCAGCATTTTTGTCCTATGATCTCGTCTCTCGAATTGGTTAACGTGGAAAACAATTCTTTTTCATCTTCAGATCGTTGGCACATAAGTGCATTTTCGACCCTCTCAGATCTTGTCCAATTTCATCTCTCAAACGTTTATTTTGTGCCCTTCAAACCCTATCAACTCATGCTCCTCTGTGTGGTCGAATTCTTCCCTGACCCAACATTAGCAACTTCTTTGGTTTGATCACGTGGCAAAAATTGTCACGTGATGCTGACAAGGCACCGCATGTCGGAATGAGTGACAGGTGCGACTCGGATTATTTTGTATATTGACGTGAGATTTTGAGCAACAAATTGTTAGAATTTAACTTCTAAACTACTCATTCATCTAATAATTTAAGCCTTTTAAATAGTTAGTACTGACTCTACAAAATATCTCACATGGTACGAGAGCAGAAGATCCTGAGTTCAAATCTATTAACGCATCTATTTTATTCACCAATTACATATTTCTATACTTTAATGATATGCCAAAGTCCAGCTTAGGCATGAGTGGGAGTATTAAAATATTTAGATATCAAACCATACATTCATTTGTCGTGACTTTCCTAAAGGTAAACTACTAAAAGAAAAGTTAATGGATTATCAAACTCAAAGACTTAGCGCAAGCTCTCTCAAGCCCATGCCAACCACAACTTTTAAGTTTTATTCAATCAACTTAACAAACAATTTAATTAAATTAGGAGTCACCACTAATATATTGCTACTAATTTACTTTTGGTCGATTCAGAACTAGGTAAAGTGTGGGAAAATACTTTATTTCTACGAATTAGAGTTGTCATAATTTTGGGAACTTAGTTAACTTAGAGATAATCTAACGCATTTTCGATATCTTTTTTCTCTTTATTTCAAAAATATTTTACAAGCAATTCTGGTGAATTTTAATCTCAAACCACTAACACGTGATAGGGGATCATGCGAATGTGAAAGGAATTATTTAACATTCAATAATCAAGGCGATAAATAGATTGTTAGAGAAAGGGGAAAAACCTTAATGCATTAAGCAACGAAAAGGCGAAACTTTATCATCATCTAATGAGACAAAGGTTCTGCAAGTTATTAACTAGGAATCTAACAATAATGCAATGTTAACTAATACTTTTTGGGTTTTTCTTTTTACTGAATGCAATTTTAATCTAAATAATGTTTATGTGAATTCTAATTTAACATGGATGAACCATTAGACTAATGACATGAGGTTGAATTATTTAAATGTTATAGTATGACCTAAAATATGCAACATGCATGAATATCTGATAAAAGCGTGAAATTTGATGAAAGCACAAACTATCTAACAAAACTGTAGTATCAGATAATAAATATTCTATGCATCAATGCTTATGGAAATTTCAAGAAAAATATCAATACACTTCTAGACAGTCTCTCATCAATCCCACTGGACAATTTCAAGAAAAATATATTACCGTACTCTCCACAAAATTTGAAGGTGGTCCAATGGTTAACGAATGAGTACCAATCGTGAAACCGCCCTGGAATTTTTCTGTGGGGCCACGAGAGAGAGTTCGTATATTTTATTTTATTTTTCCTTCAATGGCTAACCTTCTTTGTGGACCCTCAAAGCACATATTGATATAAGTCCAGGTTTTTTGAAGATTAAAATCCCTTACTTTCCTATCTTGGACTCCAAGAGATATAACCTATCTTTAATAACAGGAAACTCTCGTATTATCTTTTATGATTCAAATTGTGATAATATTTTAATTGCTCTCCATGTTTACTTTTAATAACTCAATTCCAACTCGGCACCCCTTATCGATAATTTTTTTGGCCACCATGAAGATTTTTCACGTTATGGGCTTAGTTAAATTAATTTAATTAAGCTCAGAGCCTCATTCACTTAAGTCCCTTAGCTCTAGTCCAATGCGAATTTATATGGGCTTAATTAAGCTACTCATATTTATATGCAATTTAACTATGTATTATCATTTTGGGGTCAGGATTGGCTCTTAGTGATTACGCAACGAATGCATAAATAAATCGTCAAAATTAACATGTTACTATCATTTAATAGCTGAAGTTTTTAACTGATCAGAAGGCTGAGATGGTGTAGCCAACCAAATCATTTTATTAGCGTGATAGGTATCCCAACTAACATTATTGTTAAATTTCGAAATTTCCACTCTATAATGACTGATTTTTTATTTTATTTTTATGTAGCTGGTCACATAACATGACTATTATCCAAGAGTAGCACCATCGCCTCTCAGCAACGGGTGGACGGGCGAGGGCCAGTAATTTTTGTTGAGATTAGCCATGAGCACAAAATGCCGAACATGAATTGAGGCCGACTATCATGCCCACATCCATCCTCTCCTTGTTTTTTAAAGTAGTATGATCAATGAATAGCGACAACGTACAACTATTCTCACGTTTTAGAAGTGCCATTTTCGACTGCAAACTTCGCTTTCTTCTGGGACCGTTTCACTTCTGAATTATGAAGGCTAGAGTTGGACTTGGACCTGCTAATTATCTTTCCCAACCTCTCCTTTTCGTAGAGTTGACGTTTCTACCGAAACTTAATGACCTGAGAGTTCCATCGCTCCAGGATGATCATTGCGCAAGTGCTTTATTTGCAGTACGGCATCGGAAAGTAGTTATCTCAGCAGAACGACCGGGTCTGAGTTCATTGCATTGGATGCAAAACTTCCCAGATTCGATATCGCACCACCATCTAAAACAATTGGGTTGTTTCACTTTGACCATTCTTTGCCATTCCTTGTTTTGGTACGCTTTGAATTAGAAAAGAAACAAGACGTGGAAATGCATAATCAGGGAAACCCTCCATGTCTTTGGTTGTTTTCACCCATCATCGTCCGGGCAAACCTTCTTCCCTTAATCAAGATTGGGGTGTGATCAGTGCATCACAAGAGGGCTCGGCGAGATGGAAAGATACTACTGTCGGTTAAGTGTTGGGGGTGATAGACCCAAAAAGGTGCAAATAAGGTTAGGGACTTCCGCACGTCGGAGAGCGACGGTATGTGGTCCTGAGTTTTCTTTGCCCAGGTTTTGGTTTTAAACGATTCTACATACGTGATGAGGACAAATGCGTTTGCAGCGCCACATTTTTCCTATGGACCTAACTCTCGAGCTGTTTACTAGGGATAAGCAGTTCTAGATTTCATCTCAATTCTAGAACCTACTGTTGGAACAGGTCCTTCACTTTTTACTTACACTGCATACCTCGAAACCTGGCATCTATGAACTTAGAACCTATCTTGTCATAGGTTTTAGGGTTGGTTCCGGGTTCCTTTTGTATTATTAATTAAACGATTATAATGAATAATCACTTTTAATTGCCTTCACTTATTGTCGCGACCTTCCCGAGGGTGAATTACTCAAAGAAGGCCAATGGATTATTAAGTCCGAAGACTTGGCGCTAACCCTCCCAAGTCCTACCAATCGCAAATTGATACTAATGAATTAACCCATTTAATCATGCAATTATACTCAATCTAGAGCCGCCACTAATCAATTAGGGTTGATTAGAAACCCAAATAAAGTATGGGAGAATACTTTATTTTCACAAACCAGAGATTCAATAAGTCCGGGGACATAGTTACGCTAGATTAATCTAACGCCCTCTCGGTACCTTTTATTTTAATTTCAAAAAATATTTTGCAGGCACTATGATCAATTTTAACCTAAGATACTAATATGCAAATGGTGCTCATGCGGGTGCACAATCAATGAAATAACATTCAATAAACCAAAATGACAAATTATAAGAAATCGTAAACTACAACCTTATTAAGGTCTATCCTCTAAAAAAAAAAAAAACTTCTCAAAAGTGTTAATAAAAATGCATACCCTAAACATGACTTTCTAAATGACATGACACCTAATTTTTATTATTATGCAATCTTAATCTAAACTTAATATGCATGGATTTTACTTTAATGATATGTGAAATGCGATTCACATGGCATAACTTGAACTATCACTATATGTATGCAATCTAATTTATATAATCCTAAAGATGCATGTGTTTCATGATATGGGGTGAATGACATAATAATTATATATGCATGTTCTTTTTATGATTCTTTTTTTAATGTATGCAACCTACACTAAACAATGATGACATAAAATGGGATTAATTATGAACTAACCTATTAACTAACCAAATAAATGACCTTTTGTGATTTCTTTTATTTTTCCTTTTTTTAAATTACTTAATAATTCTTATTAAAACAACATAATGATGCAATAATAATCTTTGGCTTTTCTTTTTTTTTTAAAAAAAAAATACATGACGGGAATATTAAAACATTAACCTATGACTCACTAACTAAAGCACAACATGTCGTATGCACATTATGAAATCTATATAACCTAAATAACATTTTTTTTTTGGTTTTATTAAAAGAAAATTATCCTAATTCTATATGAATCTTAAAAATTAAAATGCGTTGCTTTAAACATGAGATATGTATGGACTTAAGTACCTAAGTTCTATAATGCATGATATATGATGAGCAAATAACAATGACTCGCCAAAATAAAAAAAATCCATCCATGTAAAGCAATGATGCAAAGCAATTCATGAATTTTGCCATAAAAAATCAAAATAATCAAAAATCTAACCCAATGTCTCGCGGCTCAATATTTTTTATTATCATGACTTAATATGACCAATTTCTTAAATCGGTTAATGATAATAAATTAGAACAAATCAAGTTAGAATAAAAAGAAAACTATGAGTCCAAATACTCAAAATAAACTTAATCTAAAAATCTACCTAGTCTACCTCACGGTTAACTTGAGGAATGGCAAAGAAACAATGGTGGCCGAGCTGCGATGGTGGTTTGGTAATGGGTCGCTGCTCGAAACAGGGGCTGTTCGTCGGAACTCCGACGAGGCTCGGGTGATAATCGGACCTGCAACAAAAACAGGGGAGGCAGCAGGTGGCTCTATTCGGGCATGCAGCAGCCAGTAGAGGAGCAAAAACGTTGGGCGTAGGGTTGTGGCGTGAGCGGAGCGGGTTGAGGCTTGGCGGAGCTTCAGGTCAGCGTCGGGACTCCGATAAAGGCAAGCAGTGGTGTGGCGAGCGTCGGCGGACGATGAGTGGAGCGATGAGGTGCGCTACGGGCGTTGGGCACACAGTAGCTTGGACCACCGGCAATGGGCGTCGCGAGTAGAGGATTCCGGGTGCGGGCGTCGGCTGAGTGGACACAGGGGCGTCGGTGCTCAAGTAGAGGCGCCGAATTCTAGTGTTACTGCAGTCGGTCAAGCGGTGTTGCTTGGTTGTAGTGCTCAAAGGGGGAATCGCCTCGATCGGCGTCGGGCCGTGGATGTCGCTAGCGAAGGGCACGTTAGAGGCAGAGTAGCGCAAGAGGTCTGGGCGCTGCAGCGGCATCACTCGGGTCTTCGTGGCAGTGTGGAGTCCGACGGCTTGATCGGCGAGGAGGGCTGGTGTGAGCAGCAAGCGGCAGGCTCGCGAGATTGCAGCAGAGGTGGCGCGGAGAGACCGGTAGCGCAGGAGCTCAGTCTGGGCAGCAGCGAACGAACCAGCAAGGAAGAAGAACAGTTTTCTTCTTTCCTCCCTTTTTTTAAATTTTTCTCTCACCTAACACTCTCTCTCACCTGTCTCTCTCACTCTCTGTCGAACCCTCCCCCACTCTCACCTTTTTTTTTACTTTTCTCTCACAAAAACTCTATCCCCTTCTGTAAGTGTTTCGAAAGCTCGTTCTCCAAAGTTTCCCCCCCCTCCTCAAACCGAAGCCTCGCTTTCTCTATTTATAGAGGAAAAACTCGAGTTTGTTTTTGCAGGTGGAGATTTTCACTCAACCACTTAACAAAGAAACGGCTCCAAAATCACACCATCGTTGAATTTTGAATTTGAAATGAGGAGATACGTTCAACAACCAAATATTTTATTATTAAAAAAAATTTCAAAATCTCCTTCCAAATGTTTTTATTTTATAAGTTATTTATTATCCTCTATTTTTATTTTCCAAAAGATAAGTTTAATCCTAAATGCAATGCTATGAAATGCTTAATGTAATTTTTATATGATGAACAAGTGAATGGCATGGTCAAAATTAGGTGTCAACAGCTGCCCCTCTTTGAAGGGAATCTCGTAGAGGTTTCCTTCAAAGATAAATGACACCTAAATTTTAAACCGTGCAAAATGAATGCAAAATGAATATGCAAATGTTAATTACAATGATTTTTTTAAATGACTCGAATAAGTTTAATCCCTTTTGAAATGCAAGGTCATGCAATAAAGAATGCAATGATTTGGTCAAGAACGTAGATCTCAATGTGTCTATACCCAATGAAATGCAAATGCAAAGAAGAACACGTACCTGTTGTACTTGTCTAAGGACTTAGAAGAATGCTATTAGGTGTGAAATGATTCCTAACAAAACATCTGGAAATCTCTTCAGATAATTGAAAGGCTCAAAGTCTTCAGGGATCTGGAACTCTCATCAGATCCCAAGCACCTGGAAATTTCATCAAGTACTTGAAATTTCAAAAAAATCTGATTTTATGTCAGACATTTGAAAACATTTAATAAACATCTGGAAATCACATCAGATGTTTGAAAAAAAACAAACACTTGGAAGTCACATCAAGCGTATAAAGATTCAAATATCTGGAATTCATACTAGACATTTGAAAGCATTTTATAAATGGGTACTTGGAATTCTCATCAAGTATTCAAAGACAAATCCTTTGGTCTTTGAGGAAAAATTCATTTCAGGCATTTGAAATTTTATTAAACATCTGGAAATCACATCAGATGTTTGAAAACATTTTATAAATGGGTACTTGGAATTCTCATCAAGTATTCAAAGATGACTAAACAAACTCAAGGCTTCAAAGACAAATCATTTGGTCTTTGAGGAAAAATTCATTTCATTTTTTAAATTCAATGAAGGTCCATGCATGATGCCTTTTTTTCAAACTTCCACCAGAAAAATTATCATTAAGACAATTTTCACTAAGCTGTGAATCTCTTGAAAATGCTAAATAAGACACCTTTAGTGTAAAAGACTTTTTCACTCACTCTCATTTATGAGGGGTTATTTGTCCCGACCATTGATGCGGGAATATATCACTCTATCTTATCATCATCTTGTCAACAAGAGTTTGAATTTTCTTGCAAGCAGTACGATCCTACCAATCTGAGAGGTCTTTGACAATGACTATAATGTGGGCTTGGTCAAAGGCTTAACAGAAGAACTCTTTGAGTCAAGGCAATTGAAAGAACAATTCTGTAATCATCTCTGGGTTTACAAGTCAAGAACCCTGCAAAATGAGAAAGAAATAATATTGCTCGCACTTCTTCGAGCAATGCTTAAAACATGTGAACTCCCATGTTAATTCAAATGCCCTAATTTGAAGAGACTTTGTAAGGGACGTAACATAGGCTAGGTTCATGGGCTGAGAAACAAAAGGATCGTTAGGCTCAAAATGTGTGTAAAGGGTGAGAGTTGGTGATCATCTTGACATTACCACCACTTTTCTTTTTCCACCTTTGAAGATTTTCTTCATACCACAACTCCATTGATTGCAACAGCATTTGAGTTTTTTTAGTATCGCCTTGTTGGGGATAAGACTCACTACATCAAGTATTTGATTTTTCTCTTTGGGCATTAGCCTTGCTTTTACTAGGCACACTGCTCTTTCATGCCCCTTATTTTTGCACTTATTTTCTTTGGATTCACGCAGCCCCTATCTTTCGTCAGCATTCTGAGCCATGCTATTTGAATTTTTTTCTTTGCCTTCCCCTAGTGTGGGGGATGATCACTAACTGGGTTTAAAGAAATGAAATTATAGGCTCAAGTGGGCTATGGAAAGAATATAACTGTATAGGATAGCGAAAGAAATGCTCTTCATCATCCTAAGGTACTTAAATTACCACATGAATTCAATGTAATAGCACAACTTGAAGATTGATGCAAGTGAGAGCAAGAAAATTTCTATCCATTTCCCTCTCCTTCAATGTCAACTTACCTCCATTTGCCCCGATGTGGGGTGGTCCTAGACAGGGGTAATATGAAAGAAATTCTTCAAGCATTTGGGCTCAAAGAAGGGTTAAACAAGGGTTCACCAGTAGAGAAATGAACTACCCCTTGTCATTTTAGTTGTTGTACTTCTTGCAAGAAAACTCTTCGCCTTGAAACACAAAACGTTTCCATACTCACCTCACAATGTATAGGCAAAGGACTGTGTATGGGATAAGGCTTGCCTTTCACGCTTCATTTAGCATCATTTAGCATGTTCAAGTAACTCAACATCATTCACTGAATTATCCATTTTGATAAATTTCAAGTAGAATTGGTGAATTGCTCAATATCATGTGAAAGCATTCTATAATGATAAAAAGGGCATGCTCTATTCTTGCACCTCAGATCATAAAGTCAAAACTATTAGGTGTCCATCTCTTACCCCCTCTTTGCAAGGGAGCTCATAGAGGTTCCTTAAATGTGCGCAGGGCTGCACCTGAACCATAAAGCAAATAATTAAAAGAAACAAACAAGGTAAATTAGATGCATGCTGGAAAATTATTTTATATTGAAAAAAATTTCAAGGGAACATGAAGAAGCACAGCCTTCAGAATTAGCTCATTGCCGTTTTCTTTTGGTAGGATTTCATCACAAGGCTAGTTTGGTGTACTTCAACATGCCCTCAAAACATGAAAATTTCCATGTATTTTATTGGATGAAAAGCAAATTACATTATTTAAATGATAGAAATCCTAGGAATGGAAATGCAAATACGGAAAGCAATAAAAACTCCTGTGCAGAGGAGTGTACAAATAATTAAAATTCTCCTACTCTCGAACTTCGTCGATGGCAAATACTAAATTCTCTTCAAACAATTCAGCCATTCCTCCGAGTGCATTGTCTTTTCCAGTGGATCAATGGTGTCTGCAACTGGCTTGTTTGTCTCTCCCCATCCGACAGGAATAACATCAACATCAGCACCTGGAGGCTTGGAGTACTGAACACAGGTATTAATCGCTCCTTCTTCCTCATGCATCACCTTCGCAGGCCCAGGGAATGTGGACCTAATATGGGGTATAATGAAGCCAGTTCGTCCTTGTCCTCTTCCTCTTCCTCTATAGGATCGTCCATCTCTACCACGAGAGCCCAATCCAGTAGTATATGAATTCCACCCAGCCTCAATTGGTTGGCGAGTGCCTTGACCATGTCGGCCTAAACCATTACTTGGAACAAAGCCACTCCCGACCATGATCTTGCCTACCATGATCGCCGACTTTGATAACTTTGGAGTGGGTAGGGTAGTGCCTTGAGAGACATGAATTATCGAAACCAACTCAAATGCTTGAAAACTGGATTCTTCTTTATAATCTGGTTCAATATAAGGGATAGTTGTCTCATGATAAATTTTGAATTCATCCTCTCCTCGAACTGTAATAAGCTTCCCTTTCGTCACAAACTTCACTTTCTGGTGAAGACTTGAAGAAACTGCCCCTGCTGCATGAAGCCATGGACGACCTAACAAAAAGTTGAAGGCTATAGGTATGTCCAGGATCAGAAAAACTGCATTAAATAACACTGGCCCTATTTGCAAGTCTAAATCAACTTCCCCAACTGCTTCTTTTTTGGTTCCGTCAAATGCTCGAACAGAGGTTTTAGCCGCGCGAATTTTCCCCAAATCATACCCAAGACGTTTTAAAGTTGCAAGAGGGAATATGTTTAAAGCAGATCCATTATCAATGAGTACACGGGATACCAAGGTATTTCGACACTTGGCTGAGATATAAAGGGCTTTGCCATGTCCTCTTCCTTCATCTGGGATTTCATCATCTGAGAAAGTAATCTGGTTGTTTAACAAAATGGCCCCCACGAATTCCCCCAACTTCTTAGGTTCAATGGACTCTGGGACATGTACTCCATTAAGGACTTTCATCAAGGCCTTTTGATGTTTCTCCGATGTTAAAAGCAACTCTAATATGGAGACTTGTGCTGGCATTTTACGAAGTTGGTCCACTACGCTATACTCACTTGCCTTAATTACAGCTAAGAATTCTTTAGCCTCCTCATCTGTGACTGGCTTGACAAGTTGTGAGTTGGCCTGAGCATAAGTGCGTCCCGATCAAGTGACCACATCTATCTTCGCATCATAACACCATGGTACCGCCTTATTATTCGTGTAAGCATAGGGTTGCGTAACATCAAGAATCAATTCTTCACCATCTGATGGCAGCACATCATTGATGATTAATCCATCTTCATCCGACGCATCTTCCAACAGTGGCATGTCAAAAGCTAGGGGATCGTTAGCTCTAATGTTTAAACCAGTAAACTCATCCTCAAAATCAGAAAACTCCTCTTCCAGATCAATAATGATTGGAGTGATAGTTGAAACGGTGTTGGCAGGATCCGCGTAGACAATCATTCCCTTCTTGGACATTGCCTTAACTCTTTGCATCTTCTGAGACATGGTAGGCTCTTCTACGTCTGAGTAGTATCCAACTCGAACTAAACCATTATAAACATCATCCACATGTACTCTCAAGCTCCTCTTTCGACCAGCATCAAAACTGAAAATGGCGTTCACAGCTTCTGGGTGGTTAGGGAGTGGATTAGTCTAGATGTTTGGTTGTGCATCACGAAATGAGACCACCTTAGCATCCAATAGATTTTGGATTTTGTGTCGCAACGTATAGCAATCGTCAACAAAATGCCCTACCTCCCCCATATGGTAAGCACATGTCTTGGAAGGATCATAGTTGAGGAAACGCTCAAGATTAGATCGCTTAGGCTCCTTAGCGAGTAATCCTTTCTTCTGAAGGGTTGGCAAGATCTTGGACAATGGCTTAGGAAGAGGTGTAAATTGACGCCTGGAAGAGTTCTTCTGCTAGCCAAAGAATGGTCGTGCTCCTCCCTGTTGAGTGTTCGAGATAGGGCGAGGGGTTGAACATAAGCTACATTAACTTCTGCTACAGACTCCTTATCCTTCTTGGCTGAGACTCTCCTATACGAGCTGGTTTGATCAGACGCCCATCCATCATGTAACGCTACTTCAATTCGCTCACCAACAGGGATTAGCTGATTGAACGAGTCGGCAGTCGATCCTAAGATCTGATTTCGATATTCAAGCGGGAGTGTCTTCATGAACAAATCCATTAGCTCCTTTTTTGTTGGCTCCGGAGTAATCTGAGCAGCTACGATCCTACATCTCGTGACATATGCCTTGAAAGATTCCATCCTCTTCTTCTTAGTGGGAAGTAAATCTTCTCGAGATGGGGTGACATCAATATTATACTTATATTGTTTGAAGAAGGCATCTATCAAATCCTCCCAAGTCTCTAGGAGATTAATTTTCTTCATAATGTACCACTGTAGTGCCGGTCCTGTCAGGCTTGCTTGAAATTGTTGAATCATTACGGGTATGTTATCAACATATGGGGTCATCCTAACCACATAAGTCTGCAAATGGATCTTCAGGCAAGAGGTGCCATCATACTTTTCAAAGTCTGGCATTTTGAACTTCTTTGGTATCTTGATCTTTGCATAATGGGACAGATCAGTTGGGTCTTGGCTAAATGCATCCTACAGCTGCTTAAGTTTCTCCTCGATTTTCGCCAAGCGTTTTTTTTGCTCAGTCTTCGGTACAGCCAACTGTATCACTTATATCTCCTCATCAACAACAATTTGAGGCGTGTCAGTAATTTTCTCCCTGGAGACATCCTTAGAGCTTGATGGGCCACTTGTGGATATATTCTTGCCTTTATCTCTCAGATCAGCTATGGGAACATGTTGTGGTAACACCACTTCAACTTGCGGAGCTAATGGGACAGTAGTTGCTTGGAGAGAATCGATTTGTTTAGAGAGCTGCTCAAGGGCATTTAGGACTTGCTTCATTTCCATTTTGAGGGCGGCGATACGAGTTTGTTCAGCAACACGCACTTGTTCGGTGTCATCAGCCATTATTGCTCTAGAACGAGTACAGATTGGCGATCTTAGGTGAGCCGTGTTGTTACCTATCAATGTAAAAAAATATAGTAAGCATTATAACAAATGAGATTGGTCCATGACAATGGTCGATCGTTTATTAAGTGAAATCAAATTCCAAAGACATCAACTTAAGACATTAAAATAACTCCCTAGGAAATTAAATTACTAAAACATCAATCTAAGAGAATGAAATAACACCCTAAAACTAGAATTAAACTCCTAAATCTAGCGACTCTTTTCCATATACAATTGAGAGATCAAAGTCTTTCGAAGCTTTTTGTTCTGTCGAACCAACTCAGAGATACGAGCTTCATTCCTTTCCACCGTTTCTTCAAGATGTTCAATTTGTGCTTTACGAGTGGGCTTTACGGTTACTTTAGGTATCATGAGAAGTAGAGCTTGAGGGATCTCGTGATGGTGGATATAATAGTTAGAGGCGTGAAAAGCCCTCTCTTTTCCCTTCAACCTTCTAGGCACCATTATCTTTTCCGAATGGCATTCCTTCCATGCATTTTCAAGGCATTCGATCTCATCGAAGTACTTGTGATCCTTGCGCACGAAGCGAGCTTGAAACAAGTCCATTTGGAGAGGAGGCGGGATATCTTGGAGTACTCTATAAGGATAGTAAGATGTTGCACCAGTGATTCCCATCTATGGAACTGAATTATTTGTCTTGTGAGAAAAACGAGCCACACTAACATGGAACCATTTAGCATACCATAGGAAGCCCTTGAGATCTGGATCTTTTAGAAAAGTTACCCAATCAAAAAATGACTTTCCGATATACTTTTTCTCTAAGATTGAAAATCTCTTTATTGGGTGATTAGAATCATCAATTTCACCTCGACGCATGAAACAACCAAAATCTTTTATGTGAGAAAGAAACCAAATTTGTAAAAGTTCAAGAGAGGCATTCATGATTTTTCCTCCATTTTGTTTAAAACGGTTGAGGGACAAAAAATGTCTTGGCCAAAATCATGTTTATAAAGTTCATGCCAGCGCATGCTTGTCTGACCACCCATGCAATTGAAGGATTAATGGCATTTTGTCGATGAGGAAAGATTATAAATCCAAAGAATGCTAAGATGAATATCCTACCCTTTTGGCGCATTGAAGATTGATTTAAAAATGATCAGCCAAAAAGGAGAATGGGCATGCGTTACAATTAGCTTTCAAAACTTTCTTAACCTCATCAGTTTTAATTCTTAGAAATTGAGATAAAATTGATGTGGGCTCCATACCAAGAGGTGGCCTAACAAGTTCAGTCTCAATGGGCATTCCTATGATAACGCTATACTCTTCCAGTGTTGGAGTTAGCTCATTCTTACCAAAAATAAAAGTAGCCGTCTCAGGACACCAAAAGTGTGAGATAGCTTGCAAAACACCACTACGGACTCCAATATCCAAAAGGGGGATGAGCCGTCCCAGTATCGATTCCACATAACCTTGACCTTCTTTACTTAATTTATTCCACCACCCTTTGAGCTCAATCTTAGGAGTTGGAACGAATTGAGCATTGGATCTCCCCATTGTATATAGATTAAGTTATACGATCGACCTAGTGTCATGGACCAAAAGAAAGTGCAATAAAGTAAATAAATTGCATATTATAAGGTAAGAATACTTACTTCACAAAAAAAAAAAAAAATGGCAACCACATTGATAGGCGCATGAGATGTGAGGTTTAACACCTAAACTACAAGGCTTAGCAAGTTAAAGCTAAGAGGATGGGCCGACTAATCGCATTCTCGTGTACAAATGTCGGGTCCTCTTAACTCTGGCTCAGTCAAAAGAAAATCCCATGGTCACGCAATTTCGCGAACAAGGATAAACGTTTTGACACCAAGAAAAATTTTCAGGGTTGAGAAAGGCAACCTCTACATCGCGGTCTCGCGTTCATGGTTAATCCATTTCTCAACACCATCCTAGAATCCTTAAATGTGGTCCAGGTCCGACGGCAGGTTGTGTGTGCGATGTGTAGTGCTAAAACAATTTGAAAATCATGCACAACAATTTATAATGCAAGCAACACTTCAATATATAAGAAAAACATTCAATCCCAACACCTTCCTACAAAACAAAGAGTCAACAAGCACTACTCCCCTTATACCTCCTTTTCTGTAAAAACATTTAACACTTCATGTTAGGAGCGTACCTTGTTTCCATGCTGCCAAACAAAATATTTAAAAAAAAAAAAAAAAGGCCTATGTCCACTATGAGTTTTAACTCTCCCTAGCGGAGTCACCAAGCTATCGCGACCTTCCCGAGGGTGAATTACTTAAAGAAGGCTAATGGATTACTAAGTCTGAAGACTTGGCACAGACCCTCCCAAGTCCTACCAATCGCGACTTGATACTAATGAATTAACCCATTTAATCATGCAATTATACTCAATTTAGAGCCGCCCTAATCAATTAGGGTTGATTAGAAAACCAAATAAAGTATGGGAGAATACTTTATTTTCACGAACTAGAGATTCAATAAGTCCGGGGACATGATTACGCTAGGTTAGTCTAACGCCCTCTCGGTACCTTTTATTTTAATTTCAAAAAATATTTTGCAGGCGGTATGATCAATATGCAAATGGTGTTCATGCGGATGCACAATCAATAAAATAACATTCAATAAACCAAAATGACAAATGATAAGAAATCATAAACTACAACCTTATTAAGGTCTATCCTCTAAAAAAAAAAAAAAAAAAAACTTCTCGAAAGTGTTAATAAAAATGCATACCCTAAACATGACTTTCTAAATGACATGACACCTAATTTTTATTATTATGCAATCTTAATCTAAACTTAATATGCATGGATTTTACTTTAATGATATGTGAAATGCAATTCATATGGCATAACTTGAACCATCACTATATGTATGCAATCTAATTTATATAATCCTAAAGATGCATGCGTTTCATGATATGGGGTGAATGACATAATAATTCTATATGCATGTTATTTTTATGATTTTTTTTTATGATTCTTTTTTTAATGTATGCAACCTACACTAAACAATGATGACATAAAATGGGATTAATTATGAACTAACCTATTAACTAACCAAATAAATGACCTTTTGTGTTTTCTTTTTTTTCCTTTTTTTTAAAAAATTACTTAATAATTCTTATTAAAACAACATAATGATGCAATAATAATCTTTGGCTTTTCTTTAAAAAAAAAAAAAAACTGCACGACGGGAATATTAAAACATTAACCTATGACCCACTAACTAAAGCGCAACATGTAGTATGCACATTATGAAATCTATATAACCTAAATAACATTTTTTTTGTTTTGGTTTTATTAAAAAAAATTATCCTAATTCTATAAGAATCTTAAAAATTAAAATGCGTTGCTTTAAACATGAGATATGTATGGACTTAAGTACCTAAGTTCTATAATGCATGATATATGATGAGCAAATAACGATGACACGCCAAAATAAAAAAATCCATCCATGTAAATCAATGGCATATTATTTTAATATGAATCAATGATGCAAAGCAATTCATGAATTTTGCCATAAAAAGTTGAAATAATCAAAAATCTAACCCGACGTCTCACGGCTCAATATTTTCTATTATCATGACTTAATATGACCAATTTCCTAAATCGGGTAATGATAATAAATCAGAACAAATCAAGTTAGAATAAAAAGAAAACTATGAGTCCAAATACTCAAAATAAACTTAATCTAAAAATCTACCTAGTCTACCTCACGGTTAACTTTAGGAATGGCGAAGAAACAGTGGTGGCCGAGCTGCGATGTTGGTTCGGTAATGGGTCACCGCTTGAAACAGGGACTATTCATCGAAACTCCGGTGAGGCTCGGGTGACAATCGGACCTGCAACAAAAATAGGGGAGGCAACAAGTGGTTCTATTCGGGCATGCAGCAGCGAGCAGAGGAGCAGCAACGTCGGGCACAGGGCTGTGGCATGAGCGGAGCGGGTTGCGGCTCGACGGAGCTTCAGGTCGGCATCGGGACTCCGGTAAAGGCAGGCGGTGGCGCGGCAAGCATCGGCGGACGGCGAGTGGAGCGGTGAGGTGTGCTGCGGGCGTCGAGCGCACAATAGCTCAAACCATCGGTGATGGGCGTCGCAGGCAAAGGATTCCGGGTGCGGGCGTCGGCTGAGTGGAGACAAGGACGTCGGTGCTCAAGCAGAGGCGCCGAATTCTGGTGTTACTGTAGTAGCTCGAGCGGTGTTGCTTGGTTGCAGCACTCAAAGGGGGAATCGCCTAGATCGGTGTCAAGCCGTGGGCGTCGCTGGCAAAGGACACGTCGAAGGCAAAGTAACACAGGAGGTCTGGGCGCTGCAGCGGCATCACTCGGGTCTTCGTGGTGGTGTGGAGTCCGGCGGCTTGATCGGCGAGGAGGGCTGGTGCGAGCAGCAGGCAGTAGGCTCGCAGGATTGCAGTGGAGATGGCGCGGAGAGACCGATAGCACAGGAGCTCGGTCTGGGCAGCAGCGAATGAACTAGCGAGGAAGAAGAATAGTTTTCTTCTTTCCTCCCCTTTTTTAAATTTTTCTCTCACCTGACACTCTCTCACCTATCTCTCTCACTCTCTGTCGAACCCTCCCCCACTCTCACCTTTTTTTAACTTTTCTCTCACAAAAACTCTATCCCCTTCCGTAAGTGTTTCGAAAGCTTGTTCTCCAAAGTTCCCCCCTCCTCAAACCGAAGCCTCGCTTTCTTTATTTATAGAGGAAAAACTCGAGTTTGTTTTGCAAGTGGAGATTTTCACTCAACCACTTAACAAAGAAATGGCTCCAAAATCACACCATCGTTGAATTTTGAATTTCAAATGAGGAGATATGTTCAACAACCAAATATTTTATTATTAAAAAAATTCAAAATCTCCTTCCAAATGTTTTTATTTTATAAGTTATTTATTATCCTCTATTTTTATTTTCCAAAAGATAAGTTTAATCCTAAATGCAATGCTATGAAATGCTTAATGTAATTTTTATATGATGAACAAGTGAATGGCATGGTCAAAATTAGGTGTCAACACTTATTGCTACAATCCACTGACCACAACTCATATATAGACATACAAAGAATATGAAACATTAACAAAATAAAATTCTGAGTAACCGAGAGCTTCAAATAGTTTTGTGCCAGGAGAACAAAGACCATCCCTAAAGAGGTATGGAATTACCATGTATCAACTGTATTTAAACAATAAAACCTTGCACCAAAAGTCAAAGAAGTACTCGAAGAATTCAGATATGTAAGGACAACCCCATCACATGAGCAAGAAATAACAAACACGGATAATCCTGCACAATCATAACAAGACCCCTATACCCGATGGAAAGCCCTCTCTCAAGACCCCTATGATCAAGGACCTCTATCCTTTTCCCTAGGGATGGACACAGCTTATTATGCTTAACCATCATTGGCCTCAGCCAAACCTACCCACCAACACTCCAAGATCCTCCAAGACTCATGAAGAAGCATCTTCATCAAATGATGCAAACATGTGGAATATTCGAAGCCCCTCTCACATTCGACTAGCAGAACTTGAATAGAAATACAAAGAACGTCTTCTAGTAGAAATACATAGTTCTGATGACTCAGACTATAACTACAATGCCCATAATGGAAGAGATTACTGACTGTAGTAAATCACTATATCAAGTCATTGTAGCAACAGGCTAGGGAAATCACTATTCATTGTCACTGTTCATATCATTGAGAATTATTCTTAACCGAATTTTCCAAAGCCCTTGTCTGTTTTAGGACCCATGAGTCTAGTTTGTGTTTGCTTATGACCTCTTAATGCCTATAAAAGGCAAGGAGGATGTAATGTGCTGGGCATAGTCCCTTGAAGTAAAGTAAGTGTTTATGAAATAATTCTCAATGTCTTTCGAAACCTAGTAGGATCCTCTAACAAATGCAACTTGGATAGTTAGAAATGTTACCATCCTAGCATCTCTGAGTGTCTTTAGGCTCTGAACTAAAAGTCTTAGTGGTTTTCTGTTAAAAGATTGTCCCTAAAGAGCTTGAACAAGAGGTTTGCCTATCGGGAAGGCATACTTGCAGGAAACTGAGTCTCTCTTCTCTGGTTCTAAACTTAGGTCCATGGGTGATAGTCCCAAAAAAGTCCGAATGAGGTTAGGGACTTCCACACATCGGAGATCAACAGTATGTGGTGCTGGGTTTTCTTTGTCCTAGGTTCCACAAGTCAGTGAGCGATGGTATGTCTGTGGTCCTCGGTTTTCTTTGTCCTATCCTAGGTTTTGGTTTTAAACATTTGTGAAGTTTTTGTTATAAACTAGTCTTATATTGAATTACAAACTTTCTAATGGTAATTTTCAAATAATTACACATAATTGGCAAAATTAGTACACTCGAAAATGTAAACTTTTTCAATCTAATTGTTTAACAAGTGCGTTGTCAATAAAATCTGTTAAACTTATTTAGTCCCAAATATGAGATTTGTGGGAAGACGGGAAAGATAGCTAGAATATTCCATGGAGAAAGATGATGGAGATATTTTAATTAGTACACTAGAAAATAAAAACTTTTTCAATCTAATTGTTTAACAAGTTCCCTGTCAATAAAATATTTTACACTTATTTAGTCCCAAATATTAGGTTTGAGAGAAAACGGGAAAGATAGCCAGAATATTCCATGGAGAAAGATGATGGAGATATTTTACTTATAGAATTGCTTACAAAGTATTCATGATATACCTGTTAAAATACAGGTCCAGTTAACAAAAGTCTCGATACATTTAAGTATATTTGAAAAGAATATTTTGATTATTAATTGCCCGCAAGACGTGTGTCCCTCCATATATTTTGTTGTGTGGATGGATGAGTTTCTATCCTTACACATGCCGATGCCATAGAATGCACATTTTGAAGCAACTGAGGAGAGGAGTGTGCTGGAAGTTCGTAGGGGAGAGCCATAGCTTTTCGGCAAGCCGAAAAATTTGCTAGACGATGCCGGTGCAGTACAGTGTTGAGAAAACCTCTTGAAGATTGACAAAATTTTCCTTTGTGTTTTAAGATTTTGATGATTAGTTTTTCCAAGTGTTATTCTTGGAGCAAATTTGATCAGACCTTAATCATCAGACTCGGAGACCTATTTGTCTATACAAGAGTTCTGGTTCTCTACATCAAAGATATTGTTATGTCATGATAATCAAAGGCAACGGTATAATTTGCGAAAATTATCAAGATAATACATATCATTAGACGTTTAACAATTAGGTTTGGATTATGTGAAGCACAATGGTTAGTGAACTTGGCTTGGAATTCTTTTCAAAGTTATATTGATTGTCCATCTTTTGAGAAAGTATAGTTATCAACGTAATCCTTCCATAATAAGGATTCGTGATCCATGTGGCGATCTTATGGAGATGAGACGCTCTTTCTAAATGAGAAACTCTACTTATGGAAACTCTATTTCTTTCGTATGGGCAGCAGAATCAAAGGAGACTCTAAACTTGCGATCCAAAAGCAATAAGATCTTCTCATATCATTCAGGACTAATGGAGTGATTGAATCAGTTAAACAATCAACTTGAATATTGAGGAATGTAAAGGGAGATTGTTGAAGGAATTACAAGAACTGAGGTCAACAATTCCAAAATTCAAAGAGGGCTTCGTCATTACACACTTGCCTTCATGAGCTTAAATTGTAATTTTTGAGAAATTGTTCTTGAGAGTGCAAGATCAAAAAGTACAATCACACATACTTGAGTAGAGAGAACTCATACTTTGTAACCTTTAAATGATTTTCTAGTAAAATCTAGCCTAATGACCGTTAGTGCGGGGATTAGCCAAACCACTATAATTGTTATCCCTTAATCTCTCATTTATTTTGTTTGATATTTATTGCACACAGTAAAATCTGATCATTGCACAATTCTTCTTCAAACGTTGGTTTTTTGCAGTATTGAACTTGATTTTCAAATTTTTCCATCTAATTACCTTTTCACCTTGCTCTAGGTGATAGTTTTAGCCTTAACATACAAAAGCAGTGGGACTTGCTGGTGTCACTAGAAAGCCTAAAGTTCGCTACTTTAGAGGGTACACGGCTGTGCAGATCAAATTACAATGAGCAGGTGCCGCTGGTGCTGGACTAGTTTCACCAAGCGGATAACAAGGAGCCGCAGGACGGTCATGATGCTAATGTTGGGGACTTGCAACGAGCTAGGTGGTGATCTAGGAAGTACAGATACTCTCCAAAAGCTTCCTTGTCGTGTCAGATACCTCAACATGGTTCTAACACACTTTGACACGCGATCAACAAGAGTTGGACATCCAACACACGACCAATTCCCCCAACATGAGAGTGCAAAATCCCAACACGCAATTTCAACACGCACAAGATCAATTTTAAAACTTTTCAATAAATTAGGAGTCAAAATGTAAATATATAATAAAAAGAACAGGAAGAAAGGAAACCCTATCTTTTGATGGTGAAATGTGAAGTTTTATCCTAACTTATTGTTAAATGTTAAATTTAATAGTGAAATGTGGATTGCTTGTTTTTTTCTCCAGTTTTATGGATTATTATAATGGAATATAGTTGAATTTGTCAAGTTGAAACAATGAATGATATTAACAAATGGTGAATTAATATTTGAATTAAAACTCTAAAAAACCCCCCAAACTGGTACACGCGTAATAAATTTACCTCAAACTAATTTTTTGACCATGAAAAACCTAAAACCGATACTCTTGTGAAAAATTTATCACAACTGACCATAAAAAATCCCAAATCGATATATTTATGACAAATTTACCCCCAAATTAATTTATTCAACCGTCAAAAACCTTAAAGCGGTACATTTGTAACAAATATACATTCCGTTAAATTAGATTAATACCACAAAAAAGTTATATAACTATGACAAACGGAGTGTAAAATCTTAAACCGGTACACCAGTCAACTATCACATGTCACTTAATTTAGTAATTTGACAATAAAATTTAACGGAAATTAACAGAGAGTAAATTTGTCACAAGTATACCAGTTTGGGGTTTTTAATAGTCAAAAAATTAGTTTGGGACAAATTTGTCACAAGTATAACAGTTTGGAGTTTTTCAGGGCATTAACCTTTAATTTTTTAGTGTAAATTCATTTTAGACTCTTTTTATTATTTGTCACAAGTATACCAAATTTCGGCCATGCTATTTTATTATTGGGCTTAGCCAAATTTCTATGCCCTTGCAGGCTTAATTCTGAAAGATTAGTTTCCAAGCCTCCTTGCTTAAGTCCATCGCCTTTGGTCCAATTAAAATGTAGCTTTTGTGGGGGCATAAACGAAAATGCATCTAAGGGCGCGTTTGTTTGTGTTTCTATTCAAAAAGTGTTCCAGGGAACAAAAATAGAAAAAACTATTTCTGTTTCGAGGAACAATTTTTTACCGAAAGACACATTTGCTAAACTTATTCCGGAAATAAAAAATGAATAGAAACATGTTTGGTAAATTTATATTCTTTTTTTTTGTTTCTTTTAATTTTTTAATATTTTTTATTTTATTTTTCCTTTTTTCCTTTTTTTTTTTTTTTTTTTTTTTTTTCTTTTTTTCTTCTTTTGGCCGGTCACCGACCTCTAGCGACCGGCCGACGGGGGGCGGTAGCCTTGCCCAACCACGGCGAGACTCGCCGACCCTCGGCGAGCTCGCCCAGATCCAGCGAGGCCGAGCCTCGCCAGTGGTTGGGCAAGCTCAGGCTCGCCTAGATCCGGCGAGGCCGAGCCTCGCCGGTGGCTGGGCGAGCTTGGCCTCACCCAGATCCGGCGAGGCCGAGCGTCGCGGCCCCGGCGAGGCCGAGCGTCACTAGCGCGAGCAAGGCTCGGCCTCGCCTTGGCTAGGTGAGCTTGGCCTTGCCCGGATCCAGCGAGGCCAACCATCGCCGGCCCCGGCAAGGCTTAGCCTCACCGGATCTGGGCGAGCTCGAGCTCGCCTAGCCAAGGCAAGGCCGAGCCTCACCAGGGGCCGGTGACGCTCGGCCTCGCCTGGGGCCGGCGACGCTCCGGCGAGGTCGCCGACCCTCAACGGCATCGCCGGCCCTCAACGGCCGGTCGCCGACCATGGCCGAGGCCAGCGACCGGCGAGGCCGGCGACCGACCAAAGAAAAAAGAAGAAGAAAAGAGAAGAGAGAGAAAAAAAATGTTCTTCAAAAGTGTTTCTGGAACAAAAAAATAACTTTTTTTTGTTTCTTATTTCCGTTCCAATTTTGTTTCGAAAACAAAAAAAACAGATTTTGAACAAAAACACAAACAAACACGTTTCTGTTCTTTTTTTGTTCCCGGAAACAAAATAACAGAAAATTTGTTCATGAATAGAAAAAAAAAAAAAACATAAACATGCACGCCCTAATTATGCAAATGCAATTTAACAATATTTTTATTTAGGGGTTGAAGTTGATCCATAATTTTTCTATACAATGAAAGACTGACTAGGTCATCAGTATTTAGGTGTCAGCAGTCCTAAACCTATTATACAATATCCAATTCAATTATGAACCTTTTCAATTTGGCTAATTTAATCATAAATCTTTTGACAATTTTCCAATATAGTCATTCCACCCAATTTTAACCAAAAATTGTTAATGTAGCTATTTGATTAGCATCGGTCGTCCTATGTGATACTATTAGTGTTGACATGAACAATTTGTGCAGTGACACCCCAGCGATTGATGGAGGGAAATATGGAAAAAAGATAAAGGAAAGAAAAGACATGAATGAAAAAGATAAAAAGTTCAGAAAATTCATTAAAAAAAGATTGCAAAATTCATCTTTGCCAAGGCCAACTAGGCCATATAGAACAGCAGAAGTTCATGTTAACGATTTTCAACCAGAATTAGGCAGAAGGACTATATTAGCAAATCGTCATTTTTAAGATTAAATTAGTGAAATTGAAAAGTTTATAACAAAATTGGTTGTCAAACAATAGGATGAGAATTTTTTAGACAATTATCCCCCCTATTGCCAATCTTTTAGCCACATATTTCAACACTCTTCTAAAATTATCTTACAAAGAAAATATTTTGGCGGGCCCTATTTCCATCCAATTTTAGTTAAGACACTCATTTTTTTGAGTTAATTGACCGAAATACCCTCTCTCTCTCTCTCTCTCTCTCTCTCTCTCTCTCTTCAATTTATTGTTTCCTTTTTCTTTTTATTTTAACTGGCCAACCAACAAAAACTACCTTTATTTTTATCATCTTTCTCATCATGTAAATGCCTAATTACACCCAACAAGATATCATCTTATCCCACATCCTTTTATCACTTTGCTTAGAGGAGGTTATTAATTTTAATGTATGGTCTAATAGATTTAATAAAAAAAAAGTTACATAGAAGATTAAAAATTTCTATTTATGTTTGCTATGACGGTGTATGAACACACAATTAATTGCCTATTTTTTGTCAAATAGTTTGAACAAAACTTTATGTCAAAGTTGAATTGCAAGATGGATTAATTGTAATAACTTTGTTTTGAGTTTTTCACACTTTAATATGAATCGCAAATGGGAGTTGATAATCAAGTTACACCTTCTTTACTTTCAAATTCACATCACATTATTTTAGAGAATTGTTTTAAGCATAAATTAAAGTTTTGATCCACTGGCTATGAGATTGAATTTACAATTATATTGATTACTTTCTTTATGGTAGGAGTAGAACGACAAGAAGTTCATTTTTTTGTGCTTGTTTTTGCTAATATTTATATATGATCTAAATACAAATATGTTTAACATTTGATAAAGCTTTTAAAGAATAACCTTTTCAATATTTTGATGAATTTTATTTTCCCATTTTTTTTATCAAGATCAGCTAGATAATTAGATATATAGTTTGCTCAAACTATTAGACAAAAATAAGCAATTAATTTTGTGTTCTTAAGCCATTGTAAATATAAATAGTTAATCTTTTAGGTAGTTTTTGTGATTAAAAATATGAGACCATAGATTTAAATTAATAAATTTCTCTAGACAAAGTGATAACATTATGCAAGGTAAGATGATATCTTGTCGGGTGTAATGAATCATTTGTATAGTGATACCAATAAAATATGTCATAAAATAAATACGGTTTTTTACCTTAGCCTGATAGGGAAATAAAAACAACACCAACAAATTGAAGAGAGAGGTAGAGATAGCAACTGCTCCAAACAACGTCAAAAATAATGGTGGTATCGCACATACAATTGTTGGACTTACTCAATTCAAGAGGTAGAAATTATATTGTAGATACAGAATTTTTTACATCACGACATTAGAATATGTTTTGAGTATGACATCCGGATTTATTTTGTTAATATTGATTATTCATATAATATATCAACAGAAGTACATCACCAAGACTTTGAACTCGTATCTAAGCAAAGGTAGAGATGACTTGGCAAGCGCAGCTCCGCTTGAGCTACTAATGGTTCGGCGAGGAATAGGTTATCCCTCGTCTCGGCGAGGTTGATGCTCGACAAATTGGAGGGTTTACTCCAACTAAACCCTTGGATTAGCCTGGCGAGGAGCATGTCATTGTTGTCCCAAGTGTGGCAGCCATGCACCCGCGTCGGCCGGTGCTGAAAGAAATGAAGCGCAAGTCGGGTTCCATCAGCACAACTTCTGCTCGGTCACTCGTGATGTGGCGGTCCGGCTTAAACTTGAGGGGTTCATCCCAAACCTTGGGGTTTCTACCGAGGCCGACCCGGCTCAAAAGGATGTGGCTGCCCTTGGGAATGCGATAGCCGGCCACCACGGTGTCCGACATGGCTACGTGTGGAACGTTGAAGGGCCCGACCGGGTGGAGCCTAAAGGCTTCCCGAGCACATGCTTTGATGTAGTTGAGCCGGGGGATATCGGATTCTTGGACTATCCTCTCCTTGCCCACAACTCTGTCTAATTCTTCTGTGGCTATGTTAAGGAGTTCGGGCTGATTTATCATCTCCGCCATTGCCCATTCGACTGCATTTGATGGATTGTCCACCGCTCCAAGTGCATGTTTGTTGTGAGAATTTAAACTATTTAGGCCACTGTGGGTCCATAGCCTATACATATGGGGGACACTAATCTAAATGTACAGTTTTTTTTTTTTTTTTTTTTTTTTTTGATCGAACACTCCAGCAAGAAGGATATAACTTTACCATGGCCTGGGCTCGAACTTCTTCTGGCGTCAGCAATGGCTTCCCTTGTGAGTCTTTAAGCATAATCAAAACATCTAACAAGTCTTGAGGCTCTTTTTCATCACACTCCGAGCTCAAATCGGCCCTCCATCGTTTGATTCTCTCGCTTATTATGGGTTCATGCAACCTCCTAAGGGTCCTCACACTTTCTTTTACTTCCTTCTCATGCCCATCAAGGTCAAGCCCCACTAAGAATGGAAAGTAATCAGAAACACAAAATGCATAGACACGGTACAGTGCATTGAAGATTGCATCGACATGTTGTTCTTCATCAATGGTTGGTCCTCCTTCTTGCCTTTCCTTGCCAAAGTATCTCTTGTTGAACATCAACCTTCTTATGACATTCCCAGAATAGTGCCTGGTAGTGGTTCTCAAGTTCACTTGATGACCTGAGGGTTTGCATTGTTCAAAGACATACTTCACTAGGTTATCGGCTTCCTCCGCTCTCTTATCGTGGAGCCACTTGTGCCGTGCTGGGCATACTACCTCCGACACCAAGACCCGCCTCATCTTGTTCCATTGCTCCCCATAGGGCGAGACGGCTGTCATCAAGTAGCCGCTGCTTAATGTGCCAGACGCCATCGTAACTGGCCTTGAGGCGAATGATGAGTCCTCTTTCCTGAGGAATTCTCGGGCGATTGTTGGACAGGTCGCGGGAATGACGTGCGTGCTCCCTAGACGGATGCACGCTATCTCGGTGTTCATCTCCTTCATCAGGCGATGGATCCACCGGAACACGGGCTTGTTGTGAAGCATGCCCAGGGCACAACCAACCACAGGCCACGGGGCGGGGCCTGGAGGGAGTGGGAGTGGATTATGTTTGTTTCTGATGGTTTTGCGACAAAGCTGCTGTTTCACGATATTACATAAAGCGACGAGTGCCAAGAGAAGTAGGCCATTAATGGTGGCCGGGGTGGCAGAGCTCATTGTGGCGGCAGTGGTCGGAGCGTTTGTGGGTGGCTATTGATATATATATATATTTCGACCACCAGGATTTTTCTATGAAGAAGGAAATGGGAGGGTTCGCATGGTGAATAAACATGCGCGCAGGACGCCTTTAAATAGAAGCGGAGGCCAACTCATTCGCTGACTGTTCCCTACGGATTCATTCTAATGACAATGAGTTTCCTTGGGTGCAATGTCGTGTGTTCGAGATAAACCTGCATGGTGCTTGCTTGCTATTTAAACACCCATGTTCCACTGATGAAGATAGATATGGTTTCAAGCATGAATTTGTCGGTAACGAGACGTGCTCATGTATTTAAATGATCGGCATTTCGTCTACTCCTAAGGTTTGGGACTGCCAATCTGCCGTTCTAGAAATCCCATTTTCAAACGCAAAGGGATCAGCAGCCAATTAGAGCGTAACAGATTAGTTCACAGTCCACACCACCAAGAAAAGCTAAACTTTCTGAAAATGCCTGTACATTCTGCGAGAACACATGTACTAACCAAAATCCCAACCTAAGATGTAGATAAACATGATTACAAACGCGAATTTATTGGTTATTGTCTACTCTTCAATAATCGCATTTTGTCTACGCTTAAAGGTCAGCAGTCAAATAGAGCATGTCGATTAAACACTATCCTAATAAGCTTAACTTTTCCAAAATAACCTTACATTCTGTGAAGAATTTACGCATAGCAACCAAACTCCCTGCCCAAGATGAAGATAAATATGGTTACAAACACAGATTCTGGGTTACAAGACGTGTGTTCATATATTTAGGTTACATTTAGTTGTCTGGAATTATAATCAGGATAGAGCTCAATAGGATATAATATGAAATCCATAAGTTTTGATGTATTATATCTTTTGTTTGGTGATTGTAGTAATAAAGTGCACATTATATCATGTATGTTGTTTAGTATAAACAACATATTAATATAAATGAATCAAAAATTTTACAAACGAAGATGGTAAAAATCTTTTGCGACACTCTTGCCTACTTTATTCTCATTTGCTTTTTTATTTTATTTTTCTCTCTTTTTTATTTCTTTCTTCCCCTTCCATTATTCTCTAATGAAATTTTATTAAATAGTAAACTATACTAATATACCTAATATACTATAATACCTAAAATATGTAATAAATATACCTAAAATATGTAACAAATATAAATATATTTATATTTATATATTGAATTTATATCATAAAATATAATTAAATTCGAATATATAAATACAAATAAGATTAAATTAAAATTATTAAACTGTTATGTTTTATTAATTTGAATTTCTTATATTAGAATTCAAATATTATTTAAATTGAAATATAATCTTAATTTTTAAATTTAAGAAGTTTGTTATTTGAGAAAATAACTTTCCTATTATAAATATTAGAAATTCTATTCACCTTTATCTCAACTCCCTTATGAGATAATTTTATTTTGTTTATATCCCTATTATATCCGACTTTATTCTGTATGAATAGGCACCAAATATCGGATAAGATAAATTTTATCATATCATAAATTTTATCCTGACTGCTAAACGCAACCTTACATCTTAAATTTTTCCACCCTTAAATGATCGCATTTTGTCTATTTTCAAATGATCAGCAATCAAATAGAGCATAAAAATTAAAAACCACCCAAAAAAGCTTAACCTTTCCGAACTGCCTGGGTATCTGTAACTTTAACAATATACCAACCAAAATCCCAACCCATGATGGAGATAAATATGGTTATAAACGTGTATTTTCTGGTGGAAAGACGTGTGCCTATACATTTGCATCTTAAAATTGTCTTTCCTTAAAAGATCAACAACAAAATAGAGCGTGCATATTAGTTCACAGGCCAAACCATCCAAAAACGCTTATTTCTCCATAAAATGCCACCTTTCACTCTCCAGCTTGTGGCACCTCGGCCGCAATTAGCCATCTTCCCCGACACTGTCCTTTCTGATGAGTGGTGGCCAACATCGGAAGATAAGAATTAAGAATTTCTATATATTTCGATATATATCAATGAAGAACCCAAGATAATATCCTAGTTAAGATATGCAAAGTGAAATGGAGATATACATGCAATATATGGGCAGTTTTGAGATATATGGATAATTAACATAAATATCTTAGTTATCTCTGATAAAGAAAAATACCTCATAGAAATCCATAGTTATCTCTAATATCCCTCCTCAAACTCAAGTTGACTAAGTCAGCTTGAGTTTGAAATCAAGTGAAATAGTGCCATGAAAACTGGTTTCTTCATGAAATTAACACTCAACAAATCCGAAGCAGGGTGGCGCACTCTAAGCTTCTGATGACGACAAGATTTAAGATATTTCTCATCTAATGATGGTGAGTTTTTGAAAGTGAAAAGTTGAGAATCAAAGGCCAACATTTGTCCTTTCGATCGACTTTGCTGTTGGAGCCGAACAGCATGCATCCTTTGCGGTCGACTTTACTATTGGAACAGCAACTAAACAAAGGTGGTTGATATGACTAGCGTGGCTAAAGCAAGTGGAATACATTGCTTTGCTCAGAGAAAGTTACTATACGAAGACTCGTCTTCACGATATTGAAAAGTACCTCCGTGAAAGAAAAGCTTGACAACACGACCATTGTGGTGCTTACTCAAATGAGAATGATGCGCTTGGATGAACTTTGCTACAAGAGCATGGGATGCACCGAGTGCTAGCGAGTGCACTAGGAGGGTTGCCTCACGAAAGGAGGCTTTGATACTAAGTTAAAAAGTTCAACTCAAAAGTTTAAGCTGTTAGGTGAATAGAGACCATATGAAATAAAGAGCATTTAGATCCTTAATTAAGCGATGTGGAACAATACTTCATGACCCCTCCTCATGTGCAAGCCAGATTATGGGCGGCACATAAAAATTCGACCATGCATATTCACATGAAATTTTGACCATACACATTCAAGAAAGAAATAGCATTGGCTTTGATACCATATAAGATTTCATGATGGCTCTAACACCACATGTGATTTCGTGGAACTACTATCAATTATTAATAGTTATATATATTTTAACACTCCCCCGTCACATGTAGGCTGGTCTTTGGCCTAAGCCTTAAGCATGAAAGAGGCCTAGAAAGATTTGAACCGGAACCTCCATCTTAAAAAGATTGGGATAAAGAACATTGCAAGTGTCAAAACTTGGCACAAGTGGACACTTAAGTGCCAAAACTTCCAAAATGTTTACTTAAATGCTAAAATTGGAGAAGAATGGGACACATAAGTGTCAACAGCAAAAATTTTCATCCAAATTGCTAACGTGGCATTTTTCTGGCGAATTAAGTGCAAAATGACGTCGTTTCGCACATTGACATAGCTATATAAACCCAAAATGACATCATTTTACCTCCGGATTCGAATTTTAATATAAATAATAATTAAATAAATTAAAAGAACTAAATTTATTTAAATTTTTTAAATTTATTAAATAAAGAAAAAGCAATAGCAACATTTGGCAAGGGCCTACATAGCCCTCACCACTGTTGCCCCACTATCATCAACAAGGGTCGACGACGGTAGGAGAAGAGTCGGTCAGGGTCGTGAGGCCTTAGGCAGGGGTTGGTGACCCTAGCTGATTGCCAGCAAGGGCTTTCACCTATTTTTTATTTTTCAAATTTTGGTTCTTTTAATTTATTTTAAATAATATATATATTAAAATTTGATTTTTGGGGCAAAACATCGTCATTTTGCATCTTCATTACTGAGTCAACTTTCCGATGTGCCATGTAAACCACTTAAATTATTAAAAATATGCCACATCGGATTTTTGGCCACCTTCGCTAGACTCGGCACTTAAATGTCTTAGTTTGTTTATTAAAAAAAAAATGATACTTAAGTGTACCTTTTAAAAGTTTTGGCATTTAAGTATCCATTTGTACCAGGTTTTGACACTTGTGTTGTATTTTGGCCTAAAAAATTTAGATTTTTAGTATATTCCATTGTATATATTAATGAAGAATACATCAACATATTTACAAGCTGTATTAGATAATTACTCTAAGATAATATCTTAATATCTTAATATCTTAATATCTTAATCAAGATATTCACAATCAAAGGGAGATGAACATGCAATCTTCAAAGATACAAATAATCAACATGAAAGTCTAATCCAAAAACTTAAGCTGATAGGTGAAGGGAGACTACATAAAACAAATAGCATTTAGGACCCAATGTCAAGCAATGTTGGACAATACTTCAACACCCCCTTTCCATGCAAGTCGGATTATAAGCAACACACGGAATTTTGACTATGCACATTTAGGTGGAATTTGACTACGCATATTCATGAATGGAATAGCACTAACCCTGATATCAAGTTAAGAATAGTACAAAAAAATATGATAATTATTTATACTATTAGAAAATATCTTATAGAAATTCCTAATATTAACAACCAAGACGACCCCCCCCGGGGTCTCTCTCTATCTCTCTTTTCCTCTCTCCGAGAGAGGGGTGTCGGTGGATAGGGATGTAATCGAGTTGACTCTACCCCAATATTCAAGTCCTTCTATTTGTCTCGAGCTCAAAACTTGAATAAGTTTTCAAGTAAGCTCAAGCTCAATTTTGCTCATCTCGATGGTCAATAAATCTTACTTGAATTTTTTCAAACTCGAACGTGCATTTTGAAAATACATATAATTGAAGAGTTGATAATGAATTCATATTAAAAAGCGTACATATATAATTAGAAAATACAATTGTTTGATCGGCTGGTCACGACCTTCTCAGGTTAGGTTTCAAGCTCGAGCTCATCTCCACTGTTTTCAGGTTCCGAATAGCGTGGAACTTGAATGCTGATATAATTGGGTCTACTTGAATGACAAGTTGACTTGTGGAGCCATGCCCGCGGTGCTCGAGACATTGCCAATTAGGTTGGGGACGATAGCGATCTGATTCAATGTACGAGAATGTGTTTGCTGCCCCCTATTTTTCCTATGGTCTCGTCTCTCGATCTGATTAACGTGGAAAATGATTCTTTTTCATTTTTAGATCATTGGCACAAAAGTGCATTTTCGACCCTCTCAGATCCGTTGTTCGTCCAATTTCGTCTCTTATATGTTTGTTTTGTGGATAAAGAACCATTATGATGAGTTGATAATATTTGTTAATGATTTTGTGAAAGATTTCTACGAAAGCTCTATGACTGTGAATTGAATGATTAAAAAAAAAAATGAAATCAAGAAAAAGAACAAAGAATTTAACCAAAAAAGTTCTAAACCTATTTTAATTATGTCAATTCAGTCCTAAACTTTTTCATGTTTTTTTTTAATTGAGTCTGTCCGACTAATTTTAGTCAAAAAACACAGACATAGATATTGATTGTCCTATGTGGCGCAACCGATATTAACGTTGATATTTTTCAATAATATTTTAATAATTTTTTTGAATTTATCTATTTTTTATTTTTTTCTTTTTTCTTTTTATTTTCTTTACTTTTTCTTTTTCTTACAGGACTTAGAGCCTAAACACCCTCGTTAGCATTGGGCAAGGGCCTCAACGCCTTTGCCTGGCCAGATTTGGTAAGGGTGTCCTAGCTCTCGCCAACCCTAAGTCTCGGGAAAATTTAAAAAAAAAAAAAAGAAATTCAAAAATATTATTAAAAATTAAGAAAAATCTTTAAAATATTATTAACAAATATCCACATTAGCACCACCCGTGCCACATAGGACGGTTAGCATCCATTGGTATAATTGCAATAGGTTAGGACTTTATTGATAATTCTCTCGTTTGTTTTGTGGTCTTTAATCCCTATCAACTCGTGCTCCTCTGTATGATCAAATTCTTCCCTGACCTAGCATTAGCAACTTCAGCAATTTGGGATTATTTTGTACATTGATTTGAGATTTTGTGCAACAAATTGTTAGGATTTAAAAATTAAATCATTCGTTTATCTAATAATTTAAGCTTTCTAAAAAGTTAGCAATGAATTTATGAAATCTCTCACATGGTATGAGAGCAAGATTCTTAAGTTCAAATTTTTTTAAGTCTCTATTTGCCTTCACAATTACATATTTTCAAGCTTTATGCTTAGGTCAAAGTCCAACTTACACGCAAAGGAGATACTTTTAAACCACACATTCATTTAATAGTTTTAAGTTTTAATTGATGATAGGATTGAGGTGGTGTAGCCAACCAAACTCACTTTATTGGCGGGATAGGCATCGCAACTAACGTTGTTATTGGATTTCGGAGTTTCGACTTTGTAATGGCCGATTTTTGTCGTTGTCAGTCACATAGTATGACTATTACCCACCTTCTCTAGAAGAGGAAGAGTAGTACCATCGCCAGCACAGCAACGGGCGAAAGCCAGCATCTCTTGTCGGAGATCAGCCATGATTACAAAAGGCCGACTATCATTAACGCTAATACTTTGTTTGGAGACTAAAATCGGGTGCTGCAAATATTAATTGGGGCCTACTTACTTGACTTGTAAAGCCATGTCCGTGGTGCTCGTTGCACAGCCAATTAGGTTAGGGACGATAGCGACAGCGTACTACTACGCTCACGTCTTAGAAGTGCCATTTTCGAACGCAAACTCCACTTTCTTCTGGGGCCATTTCACTTCTGAATTATGAAGTTAGAGTTGCACCTGCTAATTATCTTTCCCCTTCTCTTTTTCTCTGAGTAAACCTTTCAACTAAAACTTATCGAGTTAAAAGTTGCATTACTCTGGGATGACAGGGCAGAATCGGAAAGTAGTCATATCAGCTCAAGGATCGGGTCCAAGTTCATTTCATTGTAGGCAAAACTTCCCAGATTCGATATCACACCACCAACTAAAACAATTGGGTTGTTTCACATCAACCATTCTATACCGTTCCTTGTTTTAGTGCACTTGAATTAGAAAAGAAACAAGATGTGGAAATACATAAAGAGGGAACCCCCTACATCTCCTTGGTTATTTTTAAATTTCGTCCGGGCAAATCTTCTTCTCTTGGAATGGGGTGCGATCAGTGGATCACGATAGAGCTCCGTGAGATGGACAAATACTACTATCAGTTACGTGTCGGAGTGGCAGACCCAGAAAAGTGCAAATGAGTTTAGGGACTTCCACAAGTCGGAGAGCGTGGGTATGTTTGTGGTCTTAGGTTTTCATTGCCCTTGGCTTTGGTTTTAAAAGATACCACGTACGCGATGGGGACAAATGCGTTTGCAGCCCCATATTTTTCGTATGGTCTAGTCTCCCTAGCTGTTTAAGGTGGGAAACTATTCTTTTTCCCTTTTCAAATGATGGAGATATAAGTGCATTTTCGCCCCTATTAGTCGTTTCCGCAGTCCAGTTTCGTCTCTTAAACGTTTGTTTTGCGCAAACCCCTTCAACTCGTGTTCATTTGTGTGATTGAATTCTTCTCTATGTTATACATATAATGTGATCCCTCATTTTTGGACCCACATTTTCTCTTTAAAGTAGAGGTTATTCCACATGTAATTTTTTCACGCTTCGTACCTCTTCGTGACAACCGCTCATTTAGTAATCGCTTTGATGGGAGACGATATATAAAATGAACGATTGTTCATTTATGTAGTGCAATCACAAGATCTAACGCAAATCCTCTCATTTGGAATACACCATCAGTATACGAGAGAATTGGGTTAGCAAAGTGTGCCCATAATTTCACTAAATCTCTGTGAGTTAATAACGAACAATGGCTAGAGGTTTGTTTACATTTGATCCTATTTTTCGGCATTTGATTTTTATGTCTAACATTTGGTATCAGAGTGTGTTTAGTGCCCCCGCCTTGTTTTTGTCGAATCTTTTGTGTATTTTCGGGCCTTTTGAAGATGAACAGTAATTCGGAATTTTGAGGTCAAGAGAGAAACGCACTGATTTTGGGCAAATTCCGGTGACCCACCACTCGACTTCAGACTGCTACGATCGCACCGCCATGAGGAAGAATAGCCGTAAATTATTTTGGCATATCAATGTTTGCCGGAGGCTAATCAGGTGGCGGAAATCATGGTGGTTAAGGGTTTGCGTTTTGCGAAATTTTTGTTTGATTTGGGGCCAATTACTTGGTCATTTACGCCAAAACTTGGACTTATGTGGTCGCGCCTGTTGAGAAAACTCCATCAGGTTTTGAAGTTGATAAAACTTTCTTTCTTCTTATTCTTGTTCTTATTTTGAAGAATACTAGACTTCTGTACTATATCATGGAATTTTGTCAAAATTTATCTACTACAGAAGTCTTTCCCACTCTGATGAGATCTAGACTAAAACCAAGTTCAGAACGAAAATACAATCAGACTCAAGATTATTGATCTTTTGACAAGGTTTCAGTACGAACGAGATTTATCCATAATATTTGGCTTTCTGGCGAAGAATCTCACTAACCTTTTATAAATATATTGATGGAATCAATCATGAATTGATGAAATCAATTATGAAGACAAGTTCCTTTTTGGAAAACATCTACTTATAGAAACCTAAATTCTTATTGTATGGGCGACCAAAATCATTGAATTTTCATCTTAATCTTCAAATGGCTAGATGTCACGCCCCGATCCTCGAGTGCACGCACATCCTTCTTTGGTTGATAAAAATTTTGCGACTTCCTAAGATGAGTCGCCGACCCTTTCTTTTTATTGCACATGCCAAGGCGAATAATAAATCCCCTGACAGTAATCATCTCGGGATAGAAAAGCAAGATAACGAATTTTCAAATAAACATGCTTTTAAATACACACCGAGTCAAATACAAAAGTCTACAGCCACAAGACTTCAAATGATTGACTCTTAAAAAAAAAAAAACTGTCCCATCCGACTTACACTTCAGATCCCCTCAACTCGGCTCCAGGTCTTCCACCCTACGGTCCTGAAAATAATGAAGCCCACGACAGGTTGAAATATAAATCTCAGCGAGTTCACATTCTAAACCCCAATTAGGAGGGTAATACACCTAAGACGTCTTAATCACACAATCATACAATCACAGAAACTTACCTTGTCTTAGATCCTCCTCAGCACAGTTTTTATCACAACCATGTGCATATAGCAAATTCACGCACCAATTTGGAATGTCCAAACCAATCATTACTCACACAAGCAAGAATCATAATTTAATCACTGCTCACACGAGCAAGAACTACCAATACTCATCAAAGCAATAATTATAATTAAATCACTGCTCACACGAGCAAGAACTACCAATACACATCAAAGCAAGAATTATAATTAAATCACTGCTCACACGAGCAAAAACTACCAATACACATCAAAGCAAGAATTATAATTAAATCACTGCTCACACGAGCAGGAACTCCCAATACACATCAAAGCAAGAATTATCAACACACGCCGATCCATCAATTCAACTCAACATGCGTTCCAATTAATTAACTATTACTACCCACACGAGCAGTTTTATTCGACACACGCCGGGAAAGAATAATAATTACCGACACACGCCAGGGAAAACTAATAACTACCGACACACGCCGGGAAAGACTAGTAACTACCAACACACGCTAGGAAAAACTAATAACTACCGACACATGCCGGGAAAGGATAAAATCCACTGGCACACGCCGAGGAAGAGTAATAGCTACCAACACACGCTGGAAAGGAACAATAACTACAGACACACGCGGGGAAAAAGTAAAATCCACCAACACACGTCGGGGAAGAATAAAATCCACCGACACACGCCGAGGAAGAATAAAATCCACTGACACATGCCGGGGAAGAATAAAATCTACCGACACATGCCGGGGAAGAATAATAACTACTAACGTCCACCAACACACGCTGGGAACGGGTTCTTTTAACTATTAACGTCCACCAACATACGTTGGGGACAAATTCTCTTAACTTTTACCGTCTACCAACACACGCTAGGGATGGATTCTCTTAACTTTCACACGATCATCAAGCATAAACTCTAGGAATATCACAAACCAACCATATATCATCAAATGTGCAATTTCCAACAATCAAACCTCAAGAACCATCACAAACTCATAATCGGCCCTAACCGGCAGATAGGCCCACTCGCATGTCTCCAAGTTTAAATGTAGAAACCTAATCGAATGAGCTCAGAAAATTCTCAACTTTAAATATGTTTTAAAGGACACCTAAATGAACATTTTTTAATGAGGCACATTAACCTAGATCCTTCGGAATTAAGAGCAGTAAATCGCTCAAATCAATACAAAAATTGTGTCCGTTTTCCAGAAAGTCTGTTTTCTGAAATCAGTTTGGTTCGAGATTCAAAACATATTTTTTTGGTCTAAAATTTGAGTATGTTAAACTAAAAGATGTGACAAACAACTTTTGTGAAGAAATCATTTTGAAATTCAGACCCTAAACGTTGATAAAAACCCCTAGAATCATAAAAGGTCACTGATTACAGCAAAAACTGAGATTCTATTTGAAAATGACGGAGCTGATATCTACTTCTTTTGAGTCCCCAAAAATCTTGAGAAAAATATATGTTGTAGCTAAAAATGTCTAACACATTTCTACAGAAGACATCAACCTCAAATTCGTAACCCATTTCGATCTAAAAAAATGACAAACAACGAGTGTCAAGAAATCCGAACTGCAGTAATTTTACTAGATTCGACTAATCCATCATCAACGGCGCTAATCTCACTAATTAACTTAACACTAATCCATTCTAAGGTTAATCTAAGAATTCTAACTTATCACTAATCCATACTTAAGCTAATCTAAATAATCCTTAAGCATAATTAACCTACTAAATAAGATTTAGTGAGCTAACTTACTAGTTTAGCGGTCCGGTGAGTCCACGGCGACGGCGACGCGATAGTGAGCAAAAGACAAGCCCACGGCGACACCAAGCGAGATTCAAACAGGCCTTAAAGCGGGCCTAGAAGTCTCAGCTCTTGCTAGAACTTCTGCTTCTATTCTTGGGCTGCAAAGGCTGAACCGAAGGGGCTTCACGGTTGAAACGGGCTAGAAACAGTGAGACAGTTCGGCGAGCTACTGTTGCAGGTGATGGCGGGACTTCCGGAGGCTTGAACGGCAACGGAGGGGCTTGAGACAGTGAGCTAGGCTTGCTAGAACAGCGACCAGGCGCGGGACAAGCGCGCGGGACAAGCTACGGCGTGGCTTGCGAGCGGCTCGACGGTGCACGAACGAGCGGCAAGGAGCTCCGGCGATTGCTGCTAGCTCTTGGTTGGTCTCCTCTAGTTTTCTAAGCTCTCAAAAGCTCCAACAATGGATAAAGCATGCTCAAAGAAGAAGAAGCCAGTTGAATATTGAAGGGGGCCCAATTGCCTCAAAAGTCAAGTTAAATATCCCAAAACACTCAAGCACTTGCCCCCACTTGTTACTGCCTTATCCTCAGCCATTTCCCTCTCCTTGGCTTCCTCAAGAAGCTTGCCAAAGGGTCCAAAAGATTGCTCCCCCCTTTGGCTACGAATTTGTGACATCTCCCCTTCAATCTCATTCAATTCATACTCAAATCAATCCAATTGAAGTCCAAAAAAATCAGCCAAGGTGTCCATACTTAATCCATGATTTTTCATCATCAATTGAACCAACTTAACTCTCAAAAATCCACCCAAAAACGGTCATCGATATTTTCCGGACAAAACGACCCTACCTCGACTTTTCTCAAAAAGTCTCAGTTTGTAGAAAAATCTTTGGAGACTGATTCGACATTCCTAAAATGACCTATGACATGATAGAACTTTAAATTTCTGAAATCGGATTCAAATTCGGGGTTAATTTCAATCTAATGTGATTTTAGCGTGACCTAGGCTATCGGTTAGCTTTTAGAAATTTTTAGTACAAATGACTCGTTATCAATTTTCTTCGAACCACAATGAACCCCTTCAACACATTGGTGACTCTTGGTGGTCGTGACAATCTCAAGATTTCAAATACGGACACAGGGTACCAAAACGATAAAAAAAATCAATCTAGTTCTGATCGATGAGAATTTTGCAATTTAGTGGGATCACCCATGTTTAACCACATATCTCAATCGAACCGACCTACCTCTGATTTCTAATCAATCTTACTGTGCCGAAATGATCTCTGCAGATAAGCATAGTCAAGTAGCTGATTCCTGGTCGAATCTTCAAGTCTATTACATTAAAATCTCTTAATGACTTCCCCAAATAGTCTAGTTATCTTACGAGTGGCCATCTCAAAAAAAAAAAAAAAAAAAACACTATAGGTGCATCGATGAAAAGCCCAACTTATCCAATCGAAATCAGAACATGAAAAATCAAGATGTCACACTAGAAGATTTCCTTAATTGATTATGTCCAATGGATTGATTGGAAGAAATTCCTTTAGAGAATGCCAATGGTTAGAAAAGCATAGAGGAGTATTTAAGGAGGTCATTCAGTCCATTTGGGGTAGTATGTGAAAATTGAAATTCCAAAGTTTGAGGCATTTACAATCACTTGTTCTTCATTGACAGCACTTACAAATTGTATTCAAGAGAGAAAAAAACACAAAAATGGTGACTTAGTGAGAGAAAAAGAAATCCTTCACTGAGTATTCATACTCAAATCGTTGTATTTCTCTATTGATACCTTAGTGAATTTCAACCAGAATGCTGTCAGCGTGAGAGAATGAACATAGGCTTAACTTAAGCCGAACCATTATAAATCTTGTGTTCAATTTTCTCTTCCCTTAACTCGTTTTGATTTGTTCGTTACAATCTTTTTATGAACTTATCAAATTTCTAAACCATATCTAATTAAGTCTGAATTTACTTCAGAAGTTTGGTGGCACCTTTAGTCAAACTTTACTTGAAATTTAACTCATTTTGCATTTATTTATTTAAATTTGTTTTTACACATATTCACCCCCTCTAGGTCATAATACTAGCATTTTCAATGGTCTTCAAAACCCATCATTTAATTTTGTTTGAGATGGGCTATCGAAGAAGTAATGGACGGTGGAAGTTGCAACGGGACGGCGAAAGAAGGCATTCTGTTCACTCAGAAGAAGAAGCACGTAGGGCCGCGCGTGCGGAACTGCTGGCGTGTGGCACCCATGCACACAAAACTACCTGGGGCAGTTCTAGGTACGTTTGCCACACAAGCCTGCATGGCAGTTGCTAGGCGTGTACGAGCTACACGCCCACTCCATTAAGAAGGGCAAGCGATGGTTGAGGTGCCTGCACGACACACACCCACCCCCTTTTTCCTTTTCTTCTATTTTTTGCCATTATTACGATTCTACCCCTTGGCATTTGTAATTTATAGTTCTATCCTTGGCTGAATTTATTTTACCATCTGCCCATTGGTGCATTTATTTACTATTTTGGCCTTTCATGCCTTTTTATGTATATTTTATGCATGAAATTAAATGTCCAATGATCCATATATTTAATTAATTAAAGATTAGCCATAATTTAAACATGCAATTCTACCTAAATTATCCTAAGCTGATTCTTTTTTTTTATTCGTAATTAAAAATTACTAAAATAAGAACAACCCTAAATGAATATTATCCTATACTAAAGGTAATAATTTAGATTAAATCATATTTCAATCAGGAAAAACCTTATCCTATTCCCTAAATGATGTAGAAACATCCTATCTATTAAGGAAAACTCTAATCAAGCATCTATTCTAATTTATTCTAATATCTACCCTAACATGCAATCTATTTAAACTAAGCAGTATTATCAAAAAAAAAAAAAAAAAAATCCTATCTTTTCCTAACGTGCAATCTTTTTAAGTTTATTGATAAGGAAAGCAATCAAACATGAAATGATATACTAAAGATAACGACAATTCAAACATTATCCCAACTTGATATTTTTGCAAAATAAATCAATATCATAATCTGAGGGCTTAAAGATCATGATATTAATTTTAACTGCACAATCTAATAATTCAATCTAAATGCTTATAGATAGAATTAAATGATTACATTGTGTTGCAGATTATAGGGGTGATTGGGTCCAGGGTAGGTAGGGTCTAAACCTGGACCCTGTACACGACCATGTTATAACCGGTTCTCCTTTTTTGGACCATGTACCCAACCCTAATTGTATTGGACCCTATACCCAACCCACCCTGTTTTTCCAGTCCAGTTCCAAGGTTAACCCTGTTTTCATTAGAACCTGTTTTGCAATCTCCCGATATCCTATACCACTTCAAATTTTATATTAATACGCGAGAAAATAATATAATCCTCCTAATTTGTATCGAAACATTAAGCATTTGTAATAAATTAAAAAATATATGAACTTTTTTACCAAACAAAAAATTAAGGATCCATGGGGCTAATTATAATAAATAAAATCATAAGGCAAAGAATTAACAACAAACATAGGTCTAATATTAATATTATTCCCACAACTACTACATGAAGCTACTCATTTATGCAAGCATAACTCATCCTATAAAAGAGAAATTAAGCAAGCCAATCCACATGATACACAAGAATTTGGCGGCGATGAACGCCATCCATCCATCGGACGGTGCGAGAGGGAGCCAATGAGGGAGGGAAGCAAGTGAAGAAGAGGAACGATGAAGGAGGAGTGCCATGCGTGTTTGAGAGAGCCAAGAGGAAAAAAACCGTGTGATTGCGGAAATAAGAATAGAAATAAGGGGGAAAAATAGAGTTTTTGACCTATACTTACAAAACCGGTTCCGAAACCAATCCGGGAACCAGTTCCTAGGTGGGTAATCAATCGGACCCAGTTCCCGGGCCAGTTTAAACCGGTTCCAAATTTTGGAAACCGGTTACCAGACCAGTTTCAATGAGAACCGGTTCCCGACCCTGTTTTCTGGGTGGGCCGGTCCAGTTTCTAGATATACCCAGTCCAATTACACACCTCTAGCATATTAGGAACTAAATCCTTATCAATATTGCCTATCACTCAAAGTAATTTGGTTAGATATCAATAGTGCAAATTAAGTCATATAATATCTAAATCAAATTCAAATGAGATTTTACCTAATTTGGCGAATATGGTTTCCAAATTTGAATCAATGGATGACAAACGGTGACTTGGGACCGTGGCCGGTGAGTAGGGACATGTTTGAGGACTGCTCGACGTGTAAAGACGCTGGGATTGCGACAGCGGCTCGTGGTGCATGGCCAGTTGGCTGGCCGAGAGGGTTGCTCAGCAAGACTTGGTGGCACAGATCAAAGAGCCACAGGGATCGGCACAGCAGTGGGGACAACACCGGCGTCGCCTTGGGCTGGAGCAAGGACATCAAGATCAATTGGCAGGAGTAGCAGTGAAGTTTGGCGTGGTGAGGCTATGTGGTGGTTGGTAGCAGCTGGAGCGGTGTTTCGCGGCAGTAGTAGCTCACGACAAGCGGTGACAAGGACAAGGAGCGATGGTGTAGGCATCGCTCGATGCTGCAGTAGGGACGTCAGGATGGCTTGTCGCAGAATCGGGAGTCTGCGGTGCGGGCAAGCTAGGAATGGCTCACCGTGGTTTCGTCGGATCATCGCCAATGGAGACTCAAAGGATGGAGATGCCAAGATGGCTCCGCGCCGAGGCTCAGAAGTGCAGGGGCATCATGGCTGAGTAGCAGCGAGAATGACGGCCGTGAGAGGGCCGTGAGAGGGGGAAGCCTAGAGGGCGGGAGATCCGGCATGGGGAACTCAACTGTTGGTTCGGCCAAGTCCTCTCCCTCTTTCACTTTTTCTCTCTATTCAATCGTGTATCTCTCAATTACATTCTTAAATCATCATTTGCCGACCTCGTTATGTGGTATAGATGTATATTTATAAGATCAACCAAGGTTTTCATGGGTTTAGATTAGGCCTTAACTGAAATAACAGGCTGTACATATATGGGCCTAAGTCTAACGGGCTGAAATTAGATTGAACTGAGCTTGATTTCATACCATTTCCTATGTGAATTTCGGCCAGTACAGTGTCCCTAATGTGGCTGAACCCTCTTGCGAGTTCAATTACTGACAGGCTTTAACCCGTTTGGGGCTTATTTTATTTAAGCTTAAAGCCTTTAAAAATCATGGGCTAAACCCAACTCAATTAAAGCTCATTCTTCCCTCATTTTAGGCTTGAAATTTCAGCTACTCTTCCTCTTAATATTAGCTGAATTTCACTTTATGTGTTGGCCCAATCCATGTGATCAATTCAAGTCCATTTACCACCGCCGGTCCAATGCAAATGCAATTAATGAATTATGTGATGAATTCTCCTAAAAACTTTGTGCTATGCAATTTAATGTTATATTTGTTTCAAGGATAAAGATTAGTCATTAATTTTCTATGCACTTAATTTCTAGATGGTTAGCCAAACAACTATTGGTCAATTTATTGTCCAATGTTGAGAGGTATAAACAAATGAATTCCTATGACATAGGTTGTTCTTTGTCTTTATCTAAAACTGCCTTTATTTTGTATATGAATTTATCTCCTAATCTAATTCATACTTGGCTTGAGATGAAAAGACAATCACATTCTCAATTTTATAGAGTGAAAAGTGAGGTATCGATTACTAATTTGGCCAGAGTCTATCAATACGATAAATGAGTTTGTCGATCAATTTGTTGCTTGGGAGGGCTAGAAATAGATACCTTATTTCACTCTCAGAGAAAGAATTCACAAATTTATTTTTCAATGGGATGAAAGTCAATCTTAGAGAAAAATGCGAAGGCCAAAATTTTGCTAATTTTGGCAATAAGATTATCTAAGTATGAGCAACTACTTTAGGAAAAGATAAAGGGTCACACGACGACTTTACACAAAACATTTTTCGTGGAAAGATATGAATCAAATGAAGAATCTAACCAAATTGAAATTCGGCAAGGAAAAATCAAATTTGCCGATGACAATGGGGCACATGGTGACTCTTGATTATCTAATTTAATAGAATTAAACAATCGATGAACATTCAATTCTTTTAAAATGGGGCATTTGTTTACACCAAAGAATGACCAACTTTTTATTGTTATTGATAGGTGATAGACCTTAATGAAGAGAGCAAGGTTTAGTCATTTGTGAAGAGAATTATTGACAACTCGATGCGTCAATAGCTTGAAGGTATCGACAAAAAGTGGAATGGGCAATCTCGGATGCAACCATCAAAGAAATAACCATCAACATAGTAGAATAAAGCAATTGTCAAAAAAGTGGAGTTGAAAAAAATGTCCAGATAGTGAAACCGATGAAACCATTAAGGTAGTGGAGTCAATGTAACAATCAGTGTAACTATTTGTAACCTCCATTGGTAACCGTTGATCGCAAGCTTTAAATAACCACATTGTAATTTTCAAAGACCCCTCGGCACACAAAACAACAAAAACATTACCCTTCAATTATCTTTCAATTCTTGTATTATAGTTATAGTTTCATATTTGCATTGTTGATAAAATTTTGGTGTGTTTCTTAGTTGTACTTGCTAGATTCACACCGTTGATATCTGTGTTGTCAATTAAATTCCGTTGTTGCATCTTTAGATTCTCAAGTTTTATCGTTGATTAATTTCTGACAAAATTCGTGTACATTCAATTACATTCGAAGTGAAATTATCAATTCCCTTCATCTACCTAAGATATTTCCTGTTCAAAAATGCCACGGAATGTATCTCTTTTAACAAAAACCGAAGAATGACTTTTGGCAAAAGTTATTTTGTCATAGAGTCGACTTCCAATGAAATAACATGTAATCTCCTCCCACCTATCACCATTCATCAAAATCCACGTGTCATTCGCAATCCGCTTGCACATAAGAAAGGTGTTCAAATATCCCATAAGTACAATTATATGCTCTTTATATATATATATATCTGTAATCTCCCTCCACTTATTGGCATACTTTTCTGGATTGGACATCCTAACATTTACCAAACTTACGAAAAAAACATCCATTCTTAATTGGTAAAATGATTTAGCTGTATGACAAAACACATTGCATTATATTCCAATAAAAGTACTTCATTATTTACGTTATCCTTTACTTTTGATAATTTCTTTCAGTTTCTTAGAAAGCGCAAAATTGTGACATTCATATGATATGGTTTAAGTATTTCGTAATTCAAATAGTCTTATATTAAACTTCAGACTTTCTGAACAAGAAAATTGTAATTTTTTAAATAATTGATTGCAAATAATGCAAGAAAAGATACTGCACTAGAAATTATAAACTTTTTCGATCTAATTATTTAACAAGTGTCTTGTCAGTAAAATCTTTTACTCTTATTTAGTCCCAAAGATGAGGTTTGAGAGAAGATCGTCAATGATAGCTAAAATATCCCATGAAGAAAGTTTGTGCAGAAAGCTTGTGGCGGATGGTATGATTGGAACTGAGAAGTTGATAGTAAATTGCAATCATGCTCTCCCATTTGCGAGTTCAAAAGCAAAGTCAACTTCAAGAATGGTTTGTAGAATTATGGCAATACATGGATTAATTCAGACTCTTTTATTTAAACAATAAAACAAGTTGTTTTGTAGAAACGCAATTTTTGTCCAGGGCCTATAATGGCCAATGGATAAATCAAAGAAAATGATATTCTGTAATATTAATCCCAATTTTAAATGGGTGGTAAGTGAAATTTTTTAAGTGAGTTTAATTAGTACTTAATGAGTATAAGTGACTAAAGGGTGCTTTTGTCACCGTAAATAAAAATGTGTTGTTCCAATCAAACTGAGGGAGCAAATGGCCTTTCTAATACAAATGGAAAGATTATCAAAAAGTCATAAACATAAAGATATCATATGAATGCCAATTTAGTTTTAAATTTTTTAATTTGATTAATTTAATTTCAAATCTTTTGACGATTTATTTATATAGTCCTTTTAGTTTGGCTAGCAAACGTTAAAGTGAATTCTAGCTGTCCTACATGACATAACTAATGCTAATATAGATATAAATATAGATATAAATATATATATATATATATATATATTCTTTGTTTAATTTTTCTAAATTCTTATATTTTTTTCAATTTTTCTTATTTTATCCTTTTCTTTCTTTTCTTTATTCTTTTCCTATCTTCCTCCGCCGATCTCCTAGGCGAGCGACCACCATATCAAGTAGATTAGCCGACGTTTATGTCAGCTGTTGTCAACCATACTCTAGGGCCGAATATCATGGGCCGATGGTGAAGGGGCCGCATTGCCCCCCACCCATGCTCTCCTTAAGTGATATACTCTATTTGCCCGAGTACGATGCTTAAAAACCAAGGAAATTGAGGATGGAGGCTTGGACGAGAGATGGAAAAGATTTTGATAATTTGGTGAGAAGAAAAGAATAAGGAAATTTGAAATTTGCTATAGTTTCTCTCCTGATTTTCCTCACTCCATTTTCCCAAATAGAGCGTAAGAGGCAGTTCCCATCATGGCAACAAATCGATTTGCCAATACACATTAAGTAAAAAGTTAAGAGACTTTAGCTACACAAGAAATCGGCTGAATCTTGTATTCAATAGCTCGTAACGCAACCTACTTCACACTTGCAATTGATTTGAGTACGGCTTAGTTCAATTCAAGTTCAAGTAGTAAGAATTCCTTTCAAACATAGACTTGTATGGCTTGAAAACGTAATTAAGGGTGTGTTTATTTCACAATATCATTTGAAATAATTAGTTAATAAAAAATATTTTCATTATTGACAACAATTTATAAATAGAACTATTTTCTATCTATTCATTTTTGTAAGCATATAAACAATCATTTAAAAAAAAAGTACTTTTTGCAAAATAAAGGAGCCTACAGGTAAAAGTTCAGTGTCATGCTGGCTAGCAACTTCATTTCGATGATCAAGTGGATTCAACTCAAACGGAGAAGAGTGTTTAATGGGTCTTTCACTTTTGAATTTGGCTTTTATCCTTTTTTAAATTTAAAGTTTGAAATCAGATTTTTTATCTAAGATCTAGCACACAAGCCTTTGAAAACATAATTAGTGACATGTTGCCTCTAAAATTTTAATTTGGCAACAATATCCTTTGGTTAAGCAGGAAATTCAAAACTTCCTGGTTGATGTAAATGCCAAACCGAATATATGTTCCTTCTGCTGAATCTAGGGGAAGATGGCCGACCTGGGAGAAGTCCCTGATCAACTGATACAACCCTCCCCAAATCCAGCAGAATATCAAAGATGATTGAAGAAGCGAAAGTAATCACACAAGAAAGCAGAACTAGTACATTTAATCAAGCTAAGCCAAACTGCGGAGAAGGAAGAGCGCAAATTCTTCGCACCGGCAAGTTCCCCTTTATTCTAATAAAAAGTCCTCGATAATGGCAGATGAAATATTCAGGACGCATCACCATATATCTACTGCGACAAGGAGCTGGCCATATCGATCACAAACCTGTACCTCACATCCGACTTCGCAAGCCTTTCCATAGCTGTATTGATGTAGTCCATCTGGATTACCTCAACATCCGAAGTGATACCATGTTTTGCACAGAAGTCTAGCATCTCCTGAGTCTCTTTCATGCCTCCAATATCACTGCCCCCCACAAGCTTGCGGCCTGAAAGAATTAACGAAATCAAAATCTTTGTAGTTTGGTTCAGCACCTTACAACTCGAGTATTGACCATAAGCTGGAACTTCTACCGTTTCCAGTGGTGCAAAATACGACTCTATACTGACTAAAACATAAGTCTATGGCACCTTTTCAGCTCATACGATGCCAAAATTCAAAATTAATCAACTGAGAGGAAGCTAAAGAGAAAAGAAAATAAAAGTTTGTTACGGAAGAATCTTTTGTTCGGATAAGCTGCAAGTAGGGTATAAGCGAGTCGAGCTTCTCATAAGCTAGTCGAGCTTCACACATAGAACATTCAGACTCAGCAAGATCATTCTCGAGTTCAACTCTCTTGAGTACTTAATCCAGTCAAGCTTGAGTTTAGAGACATATAACTCGGATTAATCGAGTGGTTGTACTTCTCTGCATTTAACGGTAGCTATATGTCTATAGATACTATAAAGAAGCATAAAACATTATTATTTGTTTTCACCATAATCTCAGAATGAGAGATCAAGTTCGTGCTTAACTCGATCGTAGACTAAAATTCAGCTGTAAAACAAGTGGAATCAAGCTCGAGCTCAAGCTTATATAAAACTTAATCAAGTTGAGCTTCAGTTTGATAAATCATAGTTGACCAATTGAGCTCAAGTTGTGTATCAAGCAATGGAGAATTGAGTTATGTTGAGTTCCAGTACTGAAATATTTTGACTTGACTTGAATTTGCCATTCCATATAAACAATTTAACTGCCCCTCAATGTGGCACTAGTTTATCACTTACCCAGAACCAAGGGAAAGATGGGCAGCTCTAGGGGCTTATCAGGCAATCCCACAGTAACAAGTTTGCCATTCAGCTTGAGCAGACTAAGCAATGGAAGAAGAGGGTGCACAGCAGAAACTGTGTCAATGATGTAGTCCATGGTTCCCAAAGCTGCCTGCAAGAAGCAAGTAATTCCATTAGGAGAATTTAAGGTACTCTATTCTCTCTGTAACTGACTCTGTAATCCCCTTCTATTTGGGTATGTCTACATTATGTCATCTCCAGCTTTTGATGGAACATTGGTGAGTTCAAGCATATCTATGCGCACATAAAAAAAATTCAAATTTTTGTAGGCTTGAAAAGCATCGCAGGGCTGGATAAAGCAATGATTGACATGCTAGTACTCCTGTGAATACAAAAGAACCAGTTACTATTTCCAAACTTCATGTACCTTCATTTTTGCAGGGTCACTGGTTACAAGGAAGGAATCGGCACCTAGTCTTTCAATCGCCTCAGTTTCCTTTTTGGGAGAGGAACTAATGACAGTAACTTTTAGTCCAAATGCCTTGCCCATTTTCACAGCCACATGACCAAGCCCACCAAGTCCAGCCACACCCAAATGCTTCCCAGGCTCTGTCATGCCATAGTATTTCATTGGGCTATACACCGTGATTCCAGCACATAATAGTGGCGCGCCACCCTCCGATGGTAAGTTGTCGGGGAAACGAAGCACAAAACGCTCGTCAACGACTATCATATCAGAGTAACCACCATAAGTTTTCATTCCATCTGTGTAATAGGAATTATAGGTAAATATTGTCTGGGGGCAGTAGTTTTCCAGATCCTGCTGGCAGCTCTCGCATTTCTTGCAGGAGCCCACTATGACCCCGACACCTACTCGCTCACCCACTTTAAATTTCTTCACATTGCTCCCCACTTTCATCACAGTTCCAACAATTTCATGCCTGCAGACACATAAGCAGAACAGTAACTAAGTGCACAAGCTCCTCGCAAACTTGCAATACTTCAATTAACACTGTTGAGATCAACATTTTAATCCAACTGTCAATATCATACTAGTGAAAACTAGTCACTCTCTCAGTTTCTTTTCACATCACAAAGTATAAACAAAAATAAATGCAGAAACACCTTGGGCCTGAAAACATATATAGCATGCATTCAAATGACAATAGTTAGGGAATACATGTTCTCTTTCAAAATCTCCAGTGTATAACCAAACTACATGACCAGAAACAAGGTTTTTTTTTTTCTTTTCGTATCGGTTATGATGCAAAAGGAGCAGATACTTGACATCTCCTCCCATGCAATGATAAGAGGAGGCCACACAAGAACTAAACAAAGAATTTTATCATGGACAAAAAATGCAGGATTTACAGGAAAATTATGCGCATGCGCATTATGCATTTGGAGATATGATTTCCAACATCCACATCAATTCCTTAAGGTAACATCTTAAACAATACCTTTGGATTTGCTCGTCACAAGCTGGTGCTAGTTACATTTCTATGCATGGACCCACTAAAGCATACCTCGATAGAAACAATGTTTATAAAATGTAAAAGAGTAAAGTTGAAAGGTACATTTAGAAGTCTGAAGTCTGAATTTAATCCATTGACCATGCAGAAATTCACACTGGCATCAGACTGTGAACACAACTTCAAATAAACTTCATTTGTTTAAGAGTGCTACACAATGTACAGTCCTTGGCCCCCATCTAAATGATTTTATTAGGCTGTAAAATTGAAAAGCCAGAAGAAGATAATTTTAGATCTCGAACATTAACAGAACCTACCCAGGAACAACAGGGTAATTTGTGAACCCCCATTCATTCTTGGCCACGTGAAGGTCAGAATGACAAACCCCACAGAAGAGGATTTTAACGGTGACATCCTCATCACCATTTTCCCTGCAAAATGGTACATATAGTGTCAGACACGCTCTTCAGATGAATTGCATCACTTACTTTGAGAAGCAGACTCTTATTTGTATGTTCAGAAAAGTGTTTGGTTCACAAGTTGAGTTGAAATTGTTCTGCACTAAATTAGCTCATCAGAAGAACTACATTTCCATAAGCCTCAGCAGCACCAACTGAATTCCAAAATAAGATAGCAAAGAAAAAACACCAATTCAGGGATGAGAGAGAAGTCAAAGAGGTTTCAATATCGATGGAACACCAACCCTGTAAAAGCTCTAGCCGTCATCTCACTAAGGAGAACATCAGCTCAAAGGAAAGTCCTTTCGAAAAGGAAATCAACCCAAGTTTCGTTCTTGTTTCCCTGAGATCAATTGTATGCCTTTCAACCTTCCTCTTCCCCTTTTTTCATCCCTATAACCTCTTTTTTTATCTGGAAAAACCCATCACCTCAACCCATGTGTCATTTCGCCATCCTCAGGCGATCCACAGGAGGCAAGTCTAAAACTTGAAATAGAGGGTAACCTCAATGTCAATTACTGAAACAGAACTTTCACCACATGTCCATGACCAATAATTGGGCCATATAAGTGCAAGGCGTAAGAAAGCGATGCGTCCTTCTCAGTTGAATTCAGGAAGAAACGATCTAATCTACTCCGTTGCACACTGCAGAGATCTGATAAAGACCTGTTTGGTTGTGGAACCCCCTTGACTTGGATACCAACTGTGCTAAACAAGCAACACACGGCCAAAAGTAGAACCCGGACCCACACCCGAATACTTTATCACCTAACCCACAAGTAAAACATCGACATCGTCACGTTTAGCCTATTAAACTAAACAACCACGGATCGGGCACGTCCATATCTCTCTCTCTCTCTCTCTCTCTCTCTCTGTGTATACATCACATGCAGGAACTCGCGCAGACGAAACGCCGCGAAAACCACAGGGAACCCACTATCCGCGGAGTCACTCGTACAGAAAAAAACGTGAACTCGGGCTCGTCGCCTGATACGATACCTGCGAGAGAAACGGAAGGGCGAGAGAAGGCCGGACTTATCTCGGGCAGCCCAGCCGAAGGCCTTGCAAGGATGCTCTTGATCCGGCGATTTCGCCATCGCTTCGCCTCTAGGATCTACCAAGCAATGAAAAGCAAACGAGAGAGAGGATAGAGAGAGAGAGAGAGAGAGAGAGAGTGTGTGTGTGTCCCCTAGAGTCTTCTTCTTCTTCCCTTTCTTGGCAGCACTGCTTTATGGGAGAGAGGTGGAGGGTGGTGGACCAACCCAGAAATGAAGGTGGTGGCAGTGGGGGTGGCAGTGGTGGCAGAGCGACAGGTGAAGACGTAAATGTGGAGCTTTTAAGGCGCGCTCTCTCTCTCTCTCTCTACCTCAGCCGCTCTCCCCCACGTCAGCATGCCACGTGTCGTCGCCCGAGTCCTCCTAGAGCTAGAGTGCGGGGGGGCCGTCGCCCGTCTCTCGAGGATCTGAGTAATCTCGATTACCGCGGCGTGAAATGACCAATCGTCGGAGCACAAGAGGCTCGCCTGGTCTGACCAAGGGCTCTCGCCCTATCGATTTGAATTTAAAAAAAAAAGAAGAAAAAACTATATATATATATATATATATATGAAGATAAAGAATTAGATAAAAAAAAAAGATAAAGAAAAGTAAAAATTTAAAAGAATCGAAAAATTTGCAGAACTGTCCACATTAGAAATAGTCATACAATCTAAAAACCACTGGCATTTGCATTAACAAATTCCGACCAAAATTAAATTTAATTGGATACATTATATTGATAAATCATTAAAATGTTTATGATTAAATTAATACAAATGAAATATTTAGAACCGTAGTACTTGATCAATCTATTAATGTTCCCGACCCAAAGTCCAACGGACTTATTAGGGACTATTGATGAAAAGCTGCAAGCTAACCAAATTTTTGAAAAAAATGTTCATTGTTTTCTAGTAAAATGATTTAGTTGTACATCAAGACCCGTTGCATTATATTCAAATAAAAGTACTCTGCTATTTGATTTATTCATCTCTTTTGATTATTCCCTTTAGTGTCCTAGATAGAGCAACATCGTTACATTAATATGATATTTTTGAAGTATTTCGTATTTAGATAGTCTTATATTGAAATACACACTTTCTTAACTTTTAGATAATTCATTACACATAATGCTAGAAAAATTAGTACACTAGGAATCATACACTTTTTTTCGATCTAATTGTTCAACAAGTGCCTTGTCACTTCTTTTACACTCATTGAGTACCAAAGATAAGGTTTGAGAGAAGACTATCAAAGATAGCTAAAATACTCCATGGAGAAAGTCGGTGCAGAAATTTTTATTATGGTATTACTACAAAATAGTCATGAAATACCCGTTAAGATACAAGTCTTGTTTACAGGAGTCTCGATACTTTTATGTATGTTTGAAATAAGTGAGTAGGATCAAGTCGAAAATGGTACAATTCAAATTGACCCATTTTTATACGAAAGGATTTTAGCAATTCATACTCGACATAGGATTTGATTCTTGGCAATCTTTTCTCTCTTTAACTTGTTGCCTTGAAGAATGGGTCCACCGAGGCCATGACCCATGGGATTGCATGTGCTTTAATCGATGCCTTCACTACTCTACTTCTGCTATTCATCAAACGATTGGTTAAACTCTTCTAGACAATATTAGTCGAGCTTAAATATTTCCTCAATAGTTTTAAGCCTATTTTTTTTTCAAAAAAGGGTTAATAGCAGGCTCATAAGTATACCTGTTAAAATGGGTCCAAGACCCATTTATTAACCCATATTCATATAAATGGATTATATACGAGCCACCTAGAATTTTGCAGGCCATCCATAAATTGTGTTTGGAAATTCAACTACCTATCACGAGATAAGATTTAGAGGTGTCGTGACCAATTCCTTAAGGGATGAAATAGGTTTAAAAGTATTGTCTAAAGGACGGGCTTAAGATCCATGATTAGGCACTGACTCTCCTAAGCCCATATCTCATGCACCATCGGAATGTTCCTAAGAATTTTGTAATATGAAGTCGCCGCTAGTCTTTTGGAGTCGGTTAGAAATCAAATAAAGCATGAGAGTGTACTCCACTTATTGATCATGACCTGATTACACTAATTAATCAATTAGTGCCATTTCGGTACTTAATTTTGTTCATTTAAAAAAAATGATGTTTTTGTCAGACAGTTTGATTTGATTTTATATATATCCACTAACATGTGAAATGATCATACGAGTGCACAATAATTAACGTAACAATCAACAACTAAAGAAAGCATCACATAGATTACATGAAAAAGAATACCTAACACCAAAGAAACAGATAAATGCCAATCCTAACTAGACTAAAGAGAGCCACAAATAGCAAAAGCATACAAACAAGGGTAATTGTCTTTGAGAACAATTAAAACCCTAAGTTAAAGCCCTAAGGGCTTACTCAATTTTTTAGCACAACTTTAGAGTCAAAAAGCTTCCATTTTTAATAAAATAGCTCAAAAGGTCTGTTTATAAAATTTTTCAAATGAAATTTGAATTTTCTAATTTTTTTAAAAAATTCGAATTTTTTATATTTTCTGAAAATTTTGAATTTTTTTTTTTAATGTTCTTTGAAAGTTTTTGAAATTTCGGAAAAGTTTTTGAATTTTTATTTTTTTCATTTTTTGAAAAAAATTAATTTTGAAATTGTTTAACATATTTTTAATATTTAATACCCCCTTCTGAAATGAAAGTGCCAGAGCATATTCTCAAGCAGTGACAGTCTCATCATTGGCAAGTCTCATCCCTCGAGTACGAAGGAACTAGGCTATGATTTGCCACAGTCCGCTTACCAAGGAATAGAAAGGGAGGGCCGTGTGTTGAAGCAAGTTGGGTTGGGGTATAGAGCCGTAAGCGCGGTGGGGGTGACAGAGGACGTGCTTGTACAGCTCGATCCGATTTAGTATCAAGGTGATTCTCTTTCTTTTCCTATATATATATGGATCCGTGCAGTATTTCCACATTATTATCTACGGAAGGGGTTCGAACCGATAAACTCAATCCAACTCATTGACCTAACCCAAACCCGGATCCAACCTAGTCGGTTACAAAAACGAAAAATTTTCTATATATATATTTTAAAATTTTCTATTTTTTTTTCTTTCTCTCTTTTTGTCTTTTCCCTATTTTGTCCTATTCCCTGCACCTCCTTCTCTCCGATTCTCTCTTCCCGATGCCCACTTCTGTCTTCGTCTCTTTTTCGCTTTTTCTACATTGTTTTTCTTCTTTATTGTTTTTCTCTGTCTGTTTTCCCCTCCTTCTCTAAATCTGTCTTCTTCCTCGACGACTCCCCTCCTCACCGAACGCACCCCTACAGCTCCCCTGCTCGAACCAGCACCACCACCACGGTCCGCGGCCCATTAACAGCCAACCTCTCATAGCCATAACAATCCGAAACCCGACACTTCCTCGAGCCACGTTCCCTCTCAACCGAAGCCTCCCCCGGCAAACAACACTCAAGCCATGAACGACAAAACCACGAAGCAAGAATCGCACATGGAAGCGACACGCCGGAGAAAAGCACAAGACCATGTCTACTAACCAGAATGCTCTCGGTACAGATCTAGAATCGAAGAAAACTTTGTGAGTCTGGTTCAGGCATTTCATCGAGCACTTGGAGGGCGTTGGCTTAGACCAAAGTCAGCAAGCGAGGTTCGACTTTGCCACTCAAACAACTGATTATACTCAGTACGAACAAAAGAGCAGCAAGCGCTGGACACAGAGAAACAAGAGATTTTTGCTTCGATCAAGACTCAAACGCAAACCTATGTTCCTAACCAAATACCATAACACACAGAAACAACCATGAAGGATCGGTAGGACCGAACCTTGCGCGAACTGGTCGGTCGTGAGTTCCGGCCCGACACCTCTCAAAACGGGTCACCTATGGTTCGGAGGACCTACCTGGTTCGGACGGCGAGCAACGGGCGAACCTCAGGCAACGGCGAAACGCTCTCTCGGTCTTCCGCTCTCCCTTTGGCTCTCCCTCCGCGCTCTCTATCCGCTCTCTCGAGCCCTCCCCTTTTGAGGGCCACTGGCAAGTGCGCATGGCTTCTGCCATCACCAGCTCGCTGGCCGGACTGGCCCCAACCCGCGGATCGCGCTACCCTTTGCCGCTCACCATCCTCTCTCTCTCTCTGACTTGTACTCTCCTATTTTGCTTAGGCGTGATCGGCGCGAGGAGCTTGGTGAAAAGTAAATGAAGCTGGGCTTGGCCCAAGCAAAAAGACATACAGACGAGAGGAGATAAGAAAAGGATCGGGCCAAGCCCGGCTTTCTTTTTTTTCTTTTTTCTTTTTTTTTTTTGAGAAAAAACCACCAAAAATCCCAAATTTTACTCAAAGTGACAAATTTACCCCAAACTTTTTTGTGACATGAAAAACTCCGAAGTTTGCTAATCATGACACATTTATCCCAAACTTTTTTTTGTAACACAAAAAATCCTGAACTTTCATTTGTGTGACACATTTACCCTAAATCATAGGGACAATTTGATCTATTTACTTTTAAAAAAAAATTTCCTTTTTTTTTTCTTTTTTTTCTTTCTTCCCTCCGCCGGCCATGGTGAAGCCGACAAAGGGAAGCCGGCATCAAGCAAGGGTCATCCTCGCCTAGGTTGGGTAAGGGCCGCCCTTGTTGGCGTCAGGCAAGGGTGCTCTCGCTAGGCCCTCACCCACGTCGAGCAAGGGCGGCCCTCGTTGGCATAAGGTGAGGGCCTCCCTCGCGCAGATCTAGTGAGGGTACCCCTTGCCTGATGCCGGTGAGGGCGGCCCTAACCAACCCAAGTGAGGGTGACCCTTGCCCGACGCCGGCGAGGGCAACCCTCGCTAGACGCCGGCTTCTCTTCGTTATGGCCGGTAGAGGGAAGAGAGAAGAAGAAAAAAATACAAAGAAAAAACAAAAAGAATAAGACAAAAATGCCCTTAATGGAGTAAATATGTCACAGTTTACAAAGTTTGTGGTTTTTCATGTCACAAAAAAAAGTTTGGGGTTTTTTGCGGTCTTTTATTTTTTTTAATTTTCGATTTTTTTAAAATTTTAATAATTAGTGATAGTATTAGAAATGCTCCAAATGTCTAAGTGCAATGCATTTTAATGAAAACATACACGATGAAAACTATTTATTTACTTTTCTTTTAATTAATAATTTTTTTACTGATAATTTTTTGATGTAATTTAAAAAGATTCAAATTTTCTTTTTAATTAATACTAGTGATGCTAATGCTCCTAATGTCTATATGAGATGCAATTTAGTGAAAATTAATTTTTATTTAGGGGTTAAAGATTTATCCCTAATTTTCCATATGATAAAACCCTTAATAAAATAGCCAAATTTAGATGCCAACAAGAGGCTTTCAAGACATCTTAATGGGGATGAAATTCATATTGCATTGTTTGGAATGGGACCATTTAGGCTGCGCATGACAACATTTCTATTCTAAATAATTTCGAGTAAAAGGTGTCTGAACTACACAAAATTTCTGCTTCAAAAATAGAAAATGAATAGAAATGTGTTTGGTACGAAAATGTTTCTTTTTTATATTTATTTGTTTTTATTCTTATTCATGGATCGCCAACCGCCGATTGCCACCACTTATCGTCACCCGTCGCCGCCCACCGCCCATCGCACGACCGCCACCCATCGACCGTCCTCTTGCCACGCCCATCGGCCACCACCGATGGGTCGTGCGGCGATCGGCGGCGGTCGGCGGCGGTCGACGATCGTGCAACGACGGCAACGGGCGGCGATGGGCAATGTCGAGCGGCGACCGACAGCGGTGGCGGTCGGCCGGCGGTCGTCGGTGGCTCCAAGCGGTTGGAGGTGGCCGCAGCAAGAGAGAGATGAACAGAAGAAAAATAAAAAATAAAATTGGCTTATTTCTAGAAAATGTTCCCAGGAACAAGAATCAACTTCTTTTTTTTCTCGTTTCTGCTCCAAATTTATTCCTTAGCTAATTTTCTATTCCGGAGAACAGAAAAATAACTTGGCGTTACCAAACGGATTTCTGTTCTTTTTTTTGTTCCATGGAACAAAAACGCAAAAATCTGGAGGAACAGAAACGTTCCCATGCGCTAACTTATAGTGCCACGACCAGATAGCTTTCAAACAATATTTTACAAAAACCAATGGGCACAAGTGAGCAACTTAGTAAATCTTAAAATTGAGAAGCCATGGTCTGGTGATGAAAACCTGGAAGGACCAAACACCTATAACCTTGATCCCTAAAGTTGATGCTCTTGAAAGATTAGAGCATTTATGGCGTATTAGTCATTCCAACGTCTGATTATTATTAACCGACTGAACGCAATTATACCTCATTTGACCTTGCCCAACCAAGTGAGCTTTGTTTCAGGCCGATACGTTCAAGATAATATCATCATCGCTCAAGAAATCATTCACTCGACAGACATGATGAGGGGGAAGAAGGGACACATGCTAGTTAAGATAGAGTTGAAGAAGGCATATGATTGACTAAGTTGAAATCGTGAGACTCTTGAATTAACTGGCATCCATGAATCACTGGTGGATCTTATCATGCGATGTGTTACAACCAGCGGCATGCAACTGCTTTGGAATGAAGAACTAACTGAAGTGTTTAAGCTTAAAAGCAGCTTAAGATAAGAGGATCTAGTCTCGCCTTTCTTATTTGTCCTTTATATGGAACGTCTTTCTCATTGCCTTTCTTAATTGTATATTTAATAACATTTCTATTCCAGGAAAATTTGTTTTTAAAAATAGTTTTTTTTCTTTTTTCTATTTCTTAGAATAGTTTCTGAGTAAAAGAACGTGTTTGGTAACTATACAAAATTTATATTCTTAGAATAGAAAAAGAATAGAAATGCATTTGGTATGATCTACAAAAATTTATTTTGATGTGTAATTTCTTTAATTTTTTGAGAATTTCTTTTCTTTTCTTTTCTTTTCCTCCCTTCTTCTTCCTCCTCCTCTAGCCGGTCGCTAGTGATGGCCAACGGCAACCGGTGGCAACCGACGGACCAATTAGAAGAGGAAGAAGAAGAAGAAAAGAAAAGAAAGAAAATGACTTATTTCTAAAATTGTTCTTGGGAATAAAAAGCAACTTTTTTCTACTTCTTGTTTTTATTTCAAATCTATTCCTTGGCCATTTTTCTATTTTAAGAAATATAAAAATTAACTAACATTACCAAATGAATTTATGTTCTTTTTATATTCGGGGGAACAAAAGAACATAAAAAGAGGGAAATGGGAACGTTAACAAAAAAAAACCTAAATGGGTGGAAAGCTGAATATCTCTACCTGGTAGAATCCCCCTAGTTCAGTCTATTATTATGACTATGCCATTGTATTCGATGCAAGAAGCGAGGTTACTTGCTATAACGCATGAAGCAATAGAGAGAAAGTGCTGAAACTTTGTTCCGAAAGATGTTCAAGGTAAACTTTGCCAACCAAATGACTTCATAAAGAAGACAGTAGTAAAACTTTTTTAATGAAATTGGCATGGAATTTAATTTCGAAACCAACTTCAACATGAGTATCTTTTATTCAAGACTGGACAAATGTTGTGAACTGGTACCATTTACTCTACCAACTCGTACTACCCATCCTTTACTTGGGAAGGCTCTCACCAAAGTTGGGCGAGATGACTTAGAGGATATAAAATGCATAGTGATTAATGGGCATTCAGTTAAATTATGGATGGATAATTGGGTTGTCGAGGTTGGTCCACTGACCTACTGGATTCTTCCATCTTCTACAACTCAAGACCTTGATTGTAATGTTCATGATATCTTTTGCAAAAACCAATGGAACCTTGCAATCCTAATAGGTATTTTACCCCCAATCAATTTTGATGCAATTCCACTCAATGTCTCCACCCTCTGATTGTGCTGAAGAGGATTTGGTAATTTGAGGCAGCAATAACAATGGTTCCTTCAGAAGCTTACGAATTAATCACACCAACACAATAAATGTCGACTAATCGACTGTGGAGTTTAGTGTGGAAATGGGATGGGCCACAAAGAATCAAAAGCTTCTCATGGTTGGTCTCTCACTAGTGTCTCGCTAATGATGAAAGATTTCAATGTAAATTGATAGCACATTCTTGCTATGCGGTGTGCCCACAATCTTCGAAGACAATTTTGCATGTATTCAAAGATTGCAACTACGAAAAGGCAGTTTGGCGAAAGATTCTACCTACAAATTTTCGGAGTGAGTTCTTTACCCAAGATCTAGATGACAAATCTATTTGATTCATTAAAAGGGTTCAAGATAATTGGTCGCTTATATATGCTATTACTTGTTGGCATTTCTGAAATTGGAGGAATAAACAATTATTTAAGAAGGATTTTTATCTTACCAAAGACCCTTATGCTTGATTCTATATTCTGTTAAGAATATTATATCGACTCGACTGACAAAGCATAGATTGTCTCCTCAAAGGGAAAAAAGACATAAGCTTGTGGGTTGGACTACCCCTCCAACTAGTTGGGTCAAGCTCAATACTAATGGGGCCTTTAATGGCCACTTGGGCCTCGCTTCAGCTGGGCTTTTGCATAATGAATCATGTAGCTGGCTTGCTAGATTTGCTTAGACTATGAGGCTATATTTGGTCATCCAGATTGCTAATCGGGATAAAACTGGATAGAACATGATATGAAATCTTTGGATTTTTTTATATCCTATCCATTATTTGGTGAATCGCTGTATTAAAGTCGGATATATTCACATAATATCATGTATATTTTTTTATATAAATGGCATGTAATTATAAATGAATCATACACGAAGATGGTGAAAATATCTTGTAACATTATTCCTTAATTTATTTTTATTTTATTTTTCTCTTTTTTATATTATTTTCTTTATTATTTATTTTTTCCCCTTTCATCATTCTTTAATAAAATTTTATCAAATAGTAAATTGTACTAACATACCTAAAATATATAATAAATACAAATATTTAATTTATAGATTGAATGTTTATTATAAGATAGAATTAAAGTTAAATATATAAATTAAAATAAGATTAATTAAAAATATATTTCTATTTTTAATTTTTAATTTCTTAAATTAGAATTCAAATATTATTTATATTGAAATATAATTTTAATTTTGTTAACTTAATAAGTTTGTTATTCGAGAAAAATAACTTTCCTATTATAGACATTAGAAATCCTATTCACCTTTATCCCACCTCCTCCATGGAATAATTTTAACCTACCTATATCCCCCTTATATCTGACTTTATCCTGTCCTAAGCGAGCACCAAACGTAGGATAGAATAAATCATATCCTATCCCGAATTTTATCCCGACTGCCAAACGCAGCCTGAGAGTGTGCTTTTCGCTAAAAGGAGAATTGTGGGGTATCCTTTTGGGTCTTAAAATGGCTATTCCTTTGGTTATCTCTAAAACTTATTATGGAAGTGAACTTGCAAGCTGCTATGTTACTCCATAATTCAACTCATGCTCTCAACTTTGTTGACACACTCATTTTTTAGTTTCAGAATCTTTTACTATATTTCTAGCATGTCAAAATTCTGCATAATTTTGGGGAAAGAAACTCATATGCTAACCAATTAGCAAATTGAGTCATTCACTCTTTTGATGCCAATGTGACCTTAATTTTAAATAGGCCACTGATAGGTTTGATTCCTTTATTGATAAAAGATCAGGATGAATCTAGTTTCATTATAAGAGTTCTAGTGTAACATTTGGGTTTCGCTCCTTTCAATACCAGAAAAATAAAAACTGCAATCATACTCTCCCATCTACGAGTTCAATGGAAAAGTCAACTACAAGAATGGTTAACAAAGGAATTCAGATTCTTTGTCTTGAAAAAAAAAAACAGTTATTTTTGGAAACACTCTTTCTATTGAGGACCCATAAAGGTGGACAGATAAATCAAAGAAAAAGATATCTTGTAATCTCCGCCCCTATTTTGAATGGAAAGTTAGTTAATTTTTTTAAGAATTAATACCTTTAAAAAAAATCAAATGGATACACTTGTGATCAATTTATCCGAAATTAACTTTTTGATCATCAAAAACCTCAAATTGATGCACGTGTGATAAATTTATCCCAAATTAATTTTTTGACCACCAAAAACCCCAAATCAATATACTTGTAACAAATTACCCTCCGTTAACTTCCGTCAAATTTAAAGTTTAAATTTGCTAACCTAGATGACATATGGTAACATAGTATGGTGGCGTGGCAAGTCCACGTAGAAATCCATAAGGTAAATATCACGAAAAATCTCAAACTGATACACCTGTGACAAATTTAACGATACTTTTATAATATATTTAATGTGCACTAGTGACAAATTTGAGATTTTTCGTGACATTAACCCCATAGATTACGTCAACATAGCACGTCACCATATGTTATCTAGGTTAGCAAATTTAATGGTACAAATTTTATGAAAGTTAATAGAGTAAATTTATCACATGTATATTAATGTGGGATTTTTAATGGTCAAAAACTTAACTTGAAATAAATTTGTCATATGCATATCAGTTCGGGATTTTTTAGAGTATTAATCCTCTTTTATAGTGAGGTTAATTATTACTTAGTAAGTACAATTGACAAAAGGGTGTTTTTGTCACCGTATGAAAAAAACATGCGGCTCCAAACAAAATTGAAGACGGAAATTGCGCCCCCCAAATATCAATTGTAAAGAAAATGGACAACAGAACCGCAGTTGATGTTCGGTCGGAGTTTGACAATGGATGTTGTTTGGCATATGCAGTTGCTGCATTGGATTTTGCTTGGAGCAGTCTAGCAGATGCAACAATCTTGATAAGTGTCAACGAAATTATTCTCTCTGGCTCATCCCAAAAAAAAATAAAAATTATAATAATGATAATTAAAAGGGAATATAAATAAAATACCAATATCCCATGACCCACCTGAAAACAAAGGCTTCAAATGCTTCTGCATTGTTGTCCTCATGAGAAAATTAAAACAAATTCCTAGCAAATTATCTTAAACAAAACGCTATGATCAATCCCAGAAATAAAGAAAATATTTGACAACAAGCAATGGACCCACAAGCTCAAGACTAGGGGCTCCTCCGGCCAACCAGTAAGCCCTGCATTATCACTCTTTGGCTTCCTCCTTGGCGATCGCTTCGGCCGGTTCGGTTTTCTTCTCGGTGGGTTCCTCCGCCAGAGCAGGTGAAGATTCAGCTGCTTTCTCTTTCTCGACAGCGGCAACGGTAGGGGCCGGTTCTTGCGGTTCGGGTGGCTTGGTCCCCGATTCCTCTGTTTCGGGTTGGGGTTCCGACGACGGCTCCAGTGGCTTTGTCGTCTCGGAGGACGTCACTTCGCTTCCTGCTTTGGCCTTTTGATCGTCCTGCGAAGGATGAGCAGATAGGTTTATCTCCTCAATCCATTGACAAATCATGTGAACACGTCCTTGTTAAAAGTACTAGTCACCTCTTCGTTATCATGGGGTCGACGTTTACAATAACAAGATCAGGATTCGACTTCTCTCTCTCGTTTAAAACAAATCATTTCCCCCGAGAGCGATGACAGCAAGACGAGCAACGCTCCAAAAGACAGGACAAGGACCGAGAAACGCGTTGCTACTTTTGTCTCCCAACGCATGATAACGACATCATCCGAGGGAAAGAAACAAGACATGACAGTGAAATCGCGACGTGCAGGCCAGTAAGAGACGACGAGAGAGCTAAATCGGTGGGTCCGTCGACAGCGAAATCGTTCCATCTCTCCAAAGCTATGGGAACAGTGCAGAGAATGTCATTGGATTCCTTGCATCGGTCGAAGCTACCCGGAGATCCTTAGCAAAAAGATCTCCGATGTGCGTGGAGGCGTCAGATTACAAATATCTTCTCCTGCCCTAATCCCCAAGTCTCCTTTTGTCATTGACCCGTTTAAAGAAGAGATTAGACTAAGAACATGGAAGGATTCGGACCTAAACCAATCGCTCAACCAAGACAAGAACAGCAGGATCTTGCTTCTCGAAACTCTTCTGAGTATAGCCAGACTAGGAATGATGTATTTGCAAGAATCAAAATCTAAATTCGAAGGAAAGAGAAAAGGCGACAAAAACGAAAAGAGGGAGAGTCTCATGAACTGAAACTAGGTCATTTACCTCATCGAGCAAGAGACTCAAAGAACGGGGTTTATTGTCTCCTTCCACATCGACCACCTCCTTTACACTCTCGCTCTGCTCTGCTTCAGCCGTGACCACCACCTCTTCCGCTTTCCCTGTCTCGACCGTGGTCTCAGACTCTGTTCCTGCCACAACCTCCTCCGGTGCAGGAGCCGGAGCGTCGACGGCGGCCTTGTCGGACATCGACACCTTCGGCTTCGTGGCGCACGCTCCCATCTCTCTCTCTCTCTCTCTCTCTCTCTCTCTCTCCCCTCTCTCTCCCTCTCTCTCTCTGAAGCTCTGAAACAGAGGAGAGGGGCTATGGAGGTTTTTATAGTCCGGCCGTGGGCCGATTCAGAGTGGGGTTTGAATATATGATATATTTTGGAGACAGAGAAACAGAGGAAGTTTAAAACCCTGGGAGGGTTCTATTTGATGGTTGGTAGCTGCTTTGCAAGTTCTTTTGTGCTGGATGTACACAAGACCTAATAATGGAGGCTTGACAATACAGCCTGTTAACAATAGGGAATTCATTTGGCTTTTCACAGGTTTTTAAATTAGAATAGAGATAAAACTTTATTTTATGCACTTCACGATAACTTATCCAAGCACAAAAAATGATAGCTGTGTTCTAGGTGAACAGTACTAGATATAAAATACTAATGTTAATGAGCGATATCGACATGTTAATTGATGTGACGGATGGCATTGACAAGTGAATTATATTAACATCTAGCGATGTTTTATTACATCACTCAAAGTATCAATATATAGATTAGTCTTTTAAGTATTTTCGGTGTTTTATTTTCTAGGTATGTTTGGCACAACATGAAGGAATATTTCGTTAGCTAGGGGACCATAGAAAATGACCCGTCATTTCGCGGTACCTTATGGCCTCTGTCTTTTTCGCGTTGTCTTCTGCCTTCGTATTCTTCATGCGATGTAGGAAGGTGGTGGTGCATGAGAGTCCATGGAAAACTGGGTAAGCAGATTATCTTCTTTTGGCATTGAAGCTCAAAGGGTAAATCCGAATAGATAAATTTCTTAAATTAAGAGAATATATATTTGTCACTTCATCTCAAATGTTGAAACATTACTCTACAACAGATCTTATGTGTTCCTTATATACATGTGGCCTCTCTCTACTTAATAGTTTAAGTTTTTAGATGGGACATTTTAACATGTTATTGGAGCCAATAATACCCATTTCGCCAATGCGCGTCCACTCCAAATTTCATGTGCTGCATCTTGTTCGATTTTTGGGTTGGTTTTTTTAACATGGCAAACACATTTACATTGTTTTGTACACATAGCATATGTTAATATTAGACTTGAAAAGGAAAAGAGGAAAGAGAAATATGATTTTTATATGATCAGTAGTCAAAAATTATATGTGGACAATACAAAAACCGTAGCATAACTTGGCATTAGATTTATTATCTAATGAAGAGGGTTGATTGCATATAGAACTTGCAGGCATTTTCATTTGGAGGCAGAACGCACCCGTGTATATGTGTGTGCGTGTGTGTCCAGTTATACAAAAAAAACAGAAGAATAGGATGGGGTGATATATTCCTTTCAGGGATTGACATTGTTTATGTGCAGATCATCAATTTTTGTCTGGAGGTAGTTGGTTGCCAGATTGAATGAGCATTATAAGGTACATTTCTGGATACATCACTTCACGTTTGCTACATCATCATATGTCACACCTTGACTGACAAGAACATGTCCACTACATGGCATGTCAAATTAAGTTTGCATACCAACCAAAAAAAATTAAGTTTGCATGAGATGTCACCTTAATTAAAATTGTATTTGGTTTTAAAAAAAATGAACAACTTTAAAAATATTTTTAGAAAATGATATATTACTTATAAAAAATGAAAAATTGAAAATTATTTCTAATATCAACCAAATTGTGTCAATCATAAAAATATTTTTTATTAATTAGTTATTTCAAGCAATATTAGTAATTAATTTTTGAAAAATATTTTTCAAATTATTCATTTTCCGTAAAACAAATAGAGGATAAGTGAATTGCTAGCTAATCTATTGGGAGGATAACTTTTTAATCAATATAGACCGTCGCTAATAGCATTTAGAAATTGAAAAGTAGAAAAACCAACAGTACGTTCACATAAAAATTTATTTGAAGCCTCATAAAGTGTGGCCCAACATCTAGCACTTAGCGAATGCCGGCGGGCGATCAAGGACGTGGCCATACTCATTTCCATTTGGGGAGACTTGATATATGAAGAATCTTGAAGCGATCTTTACCAAAAAAAAAGAATCTTGAAGCGATACATATTTTAGACTGGACACATATAATAAGATTATTTTTTAAAATTATGGGAATAATATAATGTAAGACGGCCAAAGATCAACCTTATTATAAGAGAAAAATATATAAAAATACTTTGCAAGTGTGGTGTCCAAATAAATGTGTCGTGCGTACCATTCAACAAGAGCTATATATACATTTTTTAGCATCACCTTTTTCCTATCATATTCTATCTGCGCGGTTTGATCCTTGGGGTCTACCAATAGGTTATGCGGTTAAAAAAAATGTGATATTACTCCAACCATAAGCATTAATTTCAATGACATCACTTATATTTCATGATGCTCACTTTTATATCAAAATAATTCATGTGGGCATATGATTGGACGGTACTTTTAAGGCTTGTTTGGTAATTTGCTAATTATTGACTATTTATGTTCTTTTATTCCATGAACCAAAAAAAAAAAAAACATAAATCTATTTGGTAACGTTAATTAATTTCTCTACCCTAAGGAACATATATGTTCATGGGAAGAGGTTTGAAATAGAATCAAGATAGAAAAAAACAACTTTATTCTTGGAAACAATTGTAAATCAAGCCATTTTCTTCTCTCTCTTTTTTTCTCTCTTTTCTTTTCTTCTTTTTCTATTCTTCTTCTTCTTCTTCCTCTTCTAGCCCATCGCCGAGCTTAGCGATGACTGGCATTTGGCCAGAGATGAGATATGGTGACTTCACCATGGCTAGATGAGGTCGAGCATCGTCATGGCTAAACGAGGTCAACCTCACCTTATTTGGGTGGGCCTCGACCTCACCTAGATACCTAGATCTAGCAAGGCACAACCTCGTTGGGGGTGGACAAGGCTCTCTCGAGGCTCGACGAAGTTGTCAGCTAGAGGCGAAAGAAGAGAAGGAAAAAGAAAAAAAAAAAAAAAAAGGAAGGAAAATCTCATAAATTTATTTAAAAATCAAAAGAAATTGTACGTTAAAACAAAAAAAAAAAAAAAAAAAACAAACATATGAGGGTTGTACCAAACACATTTTATTCTTTTTTTTATTCGGGAATGAAAATTTTGTATAATTATCAAACGCATTCAAATATTCAGAAATTCGTCTAGGAATAGAATCAGAAAAATGATTTCTAATGAAAAATTATTCTCGAAAACTGAATGGTTACCAAATAAATCCTTAGCCATTTTACTTAGATCGACTAGAACTCATTGGGTGTTACCTTTAAATTGCCAAAAATGGAAATTCGTATCTCGATTTTGGTCTATATAAAGTCAAAGAAGGCCATATATTTAGCATGGTATTTGCATCTGGCGACTTCCGGAAAAAGGGTGCTAGGATCGGTTTTATTCGATTTGAAAGATATTTTGCGCCGGCGATGTATCCGGTATAAATCATTTTCTTAATCACGCATTTCCGTCACTATCCAAGCCTTAATTAGGGAGGGGCCCCCCACCTAATGCACATATCACACGTCGCTTGCATATGTGAAAGGAAAGCGACATGGCATTTACTTGCTTTGGAGAAGATGAGACTGAATTTATATAACAATTTTCAACGAGAAGTGGAATTCAAAGGTGCATTTGTTTGGTGATTTTTTTTTTCGTGAATTAATTTTCTAAACTTTCACCCTTTTAGTTCGTTTAAAATGATTAGTCAACCGAAATTCATTTACGGTAAAAAAAAAAAAAATGTATGCTTAAAGTCAGAAAGATGAATTCCTTAATTTGAAAAGAGGAAAACACTTTTTTTGGAAAATGATTTCCTAGAATGCACTTTCCTTCATTATGATGTTTTTTTCTCGAAACAAACACATCCTAACATAAGACTATGGTGAACTAGCTAATCAGTGCATTTACTATGTTATCTTTCGGCGTCATACATTAACAAATGACATTGGCATAAGCAAGTTAGAATTTAAGGTCTATTTGTTAAAAGGAAAGCTGTTTCTGAAAGTTTTTTTTTTTTCTGACTTTTTCAATATTTGGATGATAGAAAATAATCAATTTATGGAATCATTACGCATGGACTAAAAACAAGCTCAGATGGTGGGAAAACAACTTCCCTTTTTATAAGAAGAAAATAAGTATTTCTAAATCACTAAATAGATGAAAATTAATATTAGAAAATACATTTATTTATCATAAAATTTTCAGTAAGATAAACGCACCCCTAATCCCCCTTTATCTCACAATGTTGTGAACGAATTGTAAAGGAGGCCTCAAAGGAGGTGGTTAATTTGAGGTTTAAGATCAGCGAGCTGGTTTCCTTTGATCGTACGCATCCCAGCGAACGAACAATCATCATTGAAAACCCAAGAAGCCCTACTAGTCGAACGATTAATCCGGTGGCTAAATCGCACCATCCCTTGAAAGAAAAAAGCTCTTCCCGACAGGCAAAAGCCAAGACAGGTACGTTCTCAGTGCATCAGAAGACAAGTGATATTGATTTATACCAAATTGGGAAAGTTCGTAGGTAACCACCACCCCTGGACAGATTGGAGCATGTGACGAGACAAATTACATTAAAGTTAACAAATTGTTTGCACAAGCAATCTTGAAGAAGAGAACTTCCCCAGTCAATAGAATGTACATGAATCAATGTATTTGAACACTTTTTTTGTGGGAATTATGATTATTTTTCCTGACTTGCGAAATAAATCATTGGTTGGAAATTGAAAAATAGCATCAATGTTATAACGAGAGGTCATAACAGCCATTGATCCCCGTCGATGAAGGAGATGTTGAGAAAAGGTAAAGCTTGAGTATCGTTTAGTCTCTGGACATATGGTGCTCTCAAGCTCATGTTAGCTCCTGCTCCTGAGCAATTGTATTCTCCATAGAATATCGTCCTGCATTTTAATTAGAAGCCCGGTGAAAAAGTTGGTAATCGATCAACCACTCAACTTGTTAGAGGAAAATGATGAATCATGGTGCAGATAATTTGTGCTAAGGGTCATGATCATCGTTCCGATACGTACTGGTCTCGAGCGGCATCATTGAAGTCGCTCCAGCCCTCGGGCGCGATGATGTCGGTCATGGTCGTGAACGCGAAGACAACCCGAGAGAACGGCCTCCATGCCCGGCCAAGCCATATTCGCCCCGTGCCCCCGATGCTGGCGTTCATGAATGCAAAGCCCGTGTTCTCGTCCTTGGAGGCTCGGCCGTGCGCCGTGACCGCCCCATTGATCACCTTCTGCCCCGGAGGCACTGGGGCCGCAATGGAAATCAGTTGGCAGTTCTGTGATTCAATGGAAAGGTCATCCTAGAATCATTGACATTGCTTTGGCCACGTAATTTATGTAACAAAGGACTCCCGTACCTCGTATAGAGACCTCGCGTCGCCAAAGATGAAGTCGATAGAACCTTGGATATAGCAATCCCGGAAGTAATGGCGGCCCCTATCGTCGTGGAGCGTGTCTTGGGCTCCGAAGAACCCGCAACCCCAAAAGGAGGCTTGGTCGCCCGCGATTCTAATCGCCACTGCTTGCGCTCCGACATCTCCAGGGTTTGGGATCGGAGCAACATTCTAAAACGGTAATGCATCTCAATTACAATCGCAGTCGCAGCATAGCATGAACATAGATTTCCTAAAATTCGATCTGGTATCTCACCATGAAGCTAATGTTCCTCGCCATGAAATTGTTCGAGAAGACTTGCACAGAGCCACTATAGAACGTTCCGCCCGAAGAATTAGCTGTGCCGTTCCAGGCGATTGCAGTCGATAAGTATCCTTGTCCTTGAAACGTAATGTTCGGCCTCGTCCTCAGGATGGTCACCTTCTCACTGCCGAAACAAACGGTCGATTCACCAGATTACGATCACCATTGTCTAAAGGGAAGCTAAACGGCTAACCAAATTATTCTTACTAGTAAATGCCGCTGTTGATCCAGATCACGGTCCTTTTCTGACTGTAGTTGCCGGCCGCATCCACAGCCGCTTGGACCGTGGTGAAGTTGCAGCACCCGTTCCGGTCCACGCAGAGGGTCACCGTCGTATTAGTCTCCGGAGGGGGAATGTCGGGTGGGAAATTGTCGCAGATGGAGACCGTCCTCTGGCTATCATCAGGGTGCCTGTGGCGGTGCCGGTGGCAATGGCAACCGAGGTACCACCCGAAAAAGGGCGAAAGACCACTCGACAGACAGGTAAAGAGCTCTGCATCAAGGGAAAGATCTCTAAGGGAAGAGAGCAAGAACGGGACCATGAAATTGGTGGAAGAAAAGACGGCAAGAACAGCAATAAGGACGACAAGGCATGCCTTTTTGGAGCCCATTGCCACGATGGGTGGCGAAAGATAGATCGAATTTGAGGAGGTTGGTGAAAGGGGGCCGAGTTATAAGAACTGGTGAAGAAAATGCAAGGGACATGCTCTTGAAGTGCACGGATTGGTTGCATGCCTTGCAAATCACCCTGTCCCTTTTAATCTTGTAAATTCAAGAAGAAAAACAGCAATCTTTACTACCAAACTTCGAAAGCTTGAAGAAGAAACCCAGAAACATGTTCCTATCAATCTCCTTAATCGCCATGAAGATACATCACATCAGAAGAAAAGCCCAAAGGAAAGGAAAGCTAGAAAACGCCTAAAGCTTCAATCTTTTTCTCCCTACTGTACTCTCCGTAGTAACAAAAAGGGCTCAAGGAGCAGCAGCCGTCCTTCAAGCCCTCTCGCCCCGGATCCGCCTCGCGAGCTGGATGTCCTTGGGCATGATGGTGACCCGCTTCGCGTGGATGGCGCACAGGTTGGTGTCCTCGAAAAGCCCCACCAGGTAGGCCTCCGCCGCCTCCTGCAGCGCCGAGACGGCGCTGCTCTGGAACCGGAGGTCCGTCTTGAAGTCCTGCGCGATCTCCCGCACCAGCCGCTGGAACGGCAGCTTCCGGATCAGCAGCTCCGTGCTCTTCTGGTACTTGCGTATCTCCCGCAGCGCCACCGTCCCGGGCCTGAAGCGGTGCGGCTTCTTGACCCCGCCGGTGGCCGGGGCCGACTTCCGCGCCGCCTTTGTGGCAAGCTGCTTCCTCGGGGCCTTGCCGCCGGTGGACTTCCGGGCCGTCTGCTTGGTTCTCGCCATTTATCCGGAGCTTCTGCTTACGATAGAGAGAGAAGTGGAATTCGATGAGTAATTGGAGAGCCGAGATTGAAGAGACTGCGCTGATTTTGGAGGGTTTCGTGGAGGATTTTATAGGACAGGAACAGAGGTTTGAAATTTTCGGGGGGTCCGATGAAAATTTCGGAGGATTTGGCGGGCAGGGTTTGGGAATTAAATGGCAGCCGTTGATTGCGGACCAAATGGACGAAGCGTGTTTCGGGTCAGGCGAAGCACGCGGATTGCCACGCTGGCAACACCCTGATCTGCTCTTCTTTTGTTTTGTTTTTTTTTTTTTTTGTGTTAGTTTAGTTAGCCCGTTATGTTTAATTGCTTTATTCTTTATGTGCTTATCGATTAATGATGACTTCGCTAGTGATTAACCTATGCATTTGGCATAACAATGACAGTTGTAATTACCAGAATCAAAAATTTTCTCGACTTAAAATTTACTTTCACATTAAATATCTCTTAACGAGATCCAGCAAAACTAATTCCCTTTTGAATTAAATTTTTTGGCATACAATTTCCGAGCATTTTTATTGAGTAAAGTTAGACTTGTTAAATGGGTGGGTCGGGCTAGGTCAAGTTTGGATTGGATCATAAATTGTTAGACTCAAATTAACCTATTTATCCATTTATAACCCATTTATGTATGTAAATTTTTTAGCCATATACCCAATCCAATCCATACCCAATCTGACTTATATTATTAAAACACATTCATATTTAACCCAATTTAAAAAATTATTCTTATAATTTTTTTAAAAATTATATTGTTAAAATACTTCTAAATCTAGGAAAGCTTATTTATTTTGATATTAAAAAAATGTATTGTTAAAACACTTTCATTCAAGTACAAATTTAGTGGATAATTTTTATAATTTTTATAATTTCTTTTAAAAAATTAGGCTTTTAAAAAAAATTAAGGGATCATTTTCTAGGATATAATAATATTTTTTTTGTGTTTATCTAAAAATTTGAAAATAAACTGAAAAATATTTTTCATTGTTTGGTATGAAAAATCTAATTTGATTTTCTTTTGTGTATTCCTTTTAATTTTTTTATTATTTTAATTTTAAAATATCAATCTTTTAATTATTTTCATTTTTAAAAATTGAATTTTTATTTATTTTTTTTTTTTTTCTTTTTCCTTGTTCGTTAGTTGGTCACCAGCCATGGTGACAGCCAACAAGCCCAAGCTCGTCCAATTCTAACGAGCTAGATCGGCAAGCTCAAGCTTGCCCAAGGTTGGTGAGCTTGAGGCTCGCTAGACCGGTGTGCTCAAGCTTCGTCGGCCTCCTATAAGCTCGTCCCTTGCCCGGTCAGCCATCATCATCGCTATGGTTGGCCACTAGCTAAGGAAGATGGAAAGAGGAAAAAGAAAAAAAAATTAAGGGGAAAAAATTAAAAAAGAAAATTTGATTTTTTAAAAATTATTTTGGAAGGATGAAGAGGGAGAGATAGTATAGGTGAGCTTAGTGGGTTGAAAATGGGTTATAAACTCAACCCATTTAAGACAAATTTATTTTAGCTTTTAAAATTTTAAACCTTTTTAAGGTAGGCTCTTCAAAATTGAGTGACTAATTTATGTTTTAAATGGGTCCTATATTAGTTTAAGACCAATCTTGACCGGTCCAAGTAAAGTATAATAATTTCACGTGACCGAGGAAATATTAATCATAATATTATTTATTATCACGTGAATATATGGCTTGGCAATACACTATAGCTTTCAATAATATTTTCCTACCAAAATTTAATTAATTGAAAGTTTCTTATTTGAATAGATAAACGTTGTGTGCCATATGTTAGGCTAGTTTCGTGACCAAACAATGAACATACTATGTTTAATTCTAATTAAGGTATCTCGAGTCCGGAGTGAAAAGTAAGTCTCAGTGCGTTCGTTTCATGAAAATGGGCCATCTCCGGAAAACATTTTCCTTAAGTCATTTTTTCAGGAAAATGGCTATATTTTCCGGTGTTAAATTTGAAACTTAAATTTTGAGTGGAAAACATTTTCCACCGTTCGTTAAATAATTTAATTGTTTAGGAAAAATTATCAAAAAATTGAATTTTAATATTTTTAATTGACCAAAAATATTTGTATTTTTAAAAAATACAATTTTTTTATTATTTTCCACCATTCATTAGTTTTATTTTTCTTTCTTTTTCTTTTTATTTTTTCCTTTTCTTTTCCTTCTCCTTCCTCCTTCCTCCTCCTTCTTCCTCCTCCTTCCTCCTTCCTCCGCCGCCGCACGCCCGACGATGGCCGATCGCCCGCCCGCCGACCAAGATCCGGTCGCCAGATTCGGCGAGCTCGAGGCTCGGCTGATCTCGCCCGAGCTCGCTGGAGGTTCGTCAGGCTCTGGCGAGGCCCGAGCTCGCCGAGCTCGGGCGAGCTAGGCTTCCACAGATCGGGCTAGGCGGAGCCTCGCCGGCCCGGGGCGGAGCTCGAGCTGGCTCGCGACCGCGGTCGGTCGCGGTCGCCCGCGCCACCGGCCGATGTCGAGGCCGGCCACTGGCCAAGTTAAGGAAGAAAGATGAAAAGGAAAGAAAGAAAAGAAAAGGAAAAAAAGAAAAAAAAATGTGTTGGTGAAAAGATATAGGTGAAAGAAGTTATGGAAAATGTTTTCTACTTTTCGAAAGTGGAAAACATTTTCCTTAACTTTGAAGGTAGTTTTTACTATTGATGGAAAACATTTTCCTTGAGCAGTTGATTTTCCGTGAAACGAACACCAGAAAATCCGGAAAACATTTTCCTGAAAGTCATTTTCTGTGAAACGAACGCAGCCTCAATTCAAAACAACAATCAATTTTGACCTGTTGTGACTATCATGAAGAGAGCAGGACATCTCTCAACTAATTCATGCAACTGATGGCTAATCTTGTGTTCAGACATCTTCCATATAAAATTCCTCTTATGATTAGGGTTTCTAACACAAATTCTCTAGTACCATACCCCCGATTCAATCATCTCTTCCATCTTGTATCCATCATGCTTCTCCCGGTGTTGCGAAGCTTACTCCCATGCCTTCACGGATCAAAATTAAGTTGGATCGCACATTATCTATTATAGTAGCATGTTATGAAGAAGCAGAAATAAAAAGGAAGAATTATTAGGAGTAATAATAACACTTATACACACGTATAACAATTAGTTACAAAAGCCTTCTCGTATCTTCTGAATTCCGCGGTCTATCATTGGCATATAAGTTGAATAATAATTATATATAACATCAGATTAGAACTATTCAAGGCATGCAATGCAAAGCCCTTTCGTTCCCTTACCTAAGCATGATATATACATATATTCTTCATTATTTGCTATTACAAACTCGGTTTTCCAACTATAGCCTTGAAATATGGCTTGCTTCTGTTTCTAGCCCTAGCTAAATGTAGAAGCAAACCGAGCTGCGGCCCATGAAATAAAAGCTCCCGTCAATTGCTACAAGCTAGGCCTCGGCTCAAGGCCATCGAGCAGCGGGTGGACTGGTGTGAGTGTTGGACCCCACCGGTAGAGCTCAAACAATGTACCAACGGGATCGTTCTCTCCCTCCCCATTGGAGAGACCAATTTAAGGGCCTGAGTTTTGGCGAGCCATCGTTGTCATTACTCCCGCGTACTGCCTTGATGTTAGGCACTTCTATTTATACCTTAAATAGTACCGACACTGATACGCGACACGCGATACAATATAACACGACACGCCGACACGTCGTTTCTAAAAAAATTAGAGAATTTCGACACGTTGGACACGTTGTATATTACATATATATTTTTATATAACATAATAAATTATCATTTTATGATTATTTCAATCAAATTCATAAATAAATAAATAATTAAAAAAACCTAGAATGACTATACACTAAAAACATTAATCCGTCATTTATTAATATCATTCATTGATTCAATTTGATAAATTCAACTCTATTTCAATAATTCATAAAACTTGGAGAAAAAACAAACGATCCATATTCTAGACTTGCATATTAGATACGTTGGAAGATGAGAAAAAAAAAAACTTAAGGGGTGAATTGTATATCATAGGAAGTGGGAGTTTGAAAAAAAAAAGACTGGGTTTTTCTTCTTTCTTCATTTATTATTTTTATTATTGTGTTTTATATTGTCTCACACACACACACACACACACACACACACACACACACATTGACATCTCATTTATTGAATTTTTGAAATTGACTTCGACATCAAAATCACATGTCAGAAATTTATATATTAGAATTCCGACTCGAGTGTTGGAGAGTGTCGAGAAAGTTGACCAGATGTCGGATTTTCCGACACGTATTGATCGAGTGTCGGAGAGTGCCGGACACGTGTAGAAGTGTCCGACACGATACGAAAGCTCTTGGAGAGTATTGGTACTTCATAGTTTATACCCTTGATTTCGTATATCTTTTAGGATTGTCATTTTCTCTTCCTTGATTAATTTTGATTGATTGTAATTCATATTTTAGTATATTTCTACTTTAGATAATTAACTTCAATAGCTTATAAACAGATTTAGTGTACTCTTCAATATGAAGTATTGAAATATGCATAAATTTCATAATTTTATTTTCCGCATTATTCTCATCTTGGTATCAAAGTCATTATTATTTGAGGAAGCGCATATGGAGTCCATTTCACAGAGGTCTTTACGATGTTAACTGCATCAGCCACGTCGCTCATGTTAGCTTCAGTTTTTGTTCCAAGATTTTTCCATTATTTATTTTGGAAAATGGACACTGCCACCAGACTCGCCACCCTTAGTTGAGTTAGATTCGAAAATTTCAACCTGAACAGATGCCTCCACACGCGCTGCCATGCACCAACACGTCTCATTGGTTATTTTGCAAATCCAATATCACCACCAGATTCACTGTCCTCTGATGAGTCGAACCACCCAAACGCTTTTTTGAAACTCCGCCGCATGTGCTCTCATATGTCGCGAGAAATTTCTACGTGCGATATCTACGCACCCATGTGCAAAACACATGATCGACGCTCCAGGCGCGATTGCCGACATCATCTTGCCACGTCATTGTTGACCATGGACCATGACTAGTATTGGTTGTTAGCCGTTGTTTATTGTTGACCAAAAGTTGATTGGTCATTTCTTAAGCATTTCGACGCCCTGAATTTCTTTTTAGTGTTAGGATACACATGTAAAAGAGTTATGTTAAAAAAATCCCACATTAGAGATTAAATATGATGTAAAGCAATTAATATATCCCAGTTAATCAATAACTTAATAACTTAAGCTTTTGAGTGAATATGGATCTAATTAGATTTGTCAACAGGTTCGGATTTGGGCTTTCCCTTGGTGATCTCTTTGTGTGAAAGTATCGAATTTTTGCTGCACGCTCCCAATAAGTAGTGTTAGAGCCCATATTGTGGTTTTTGGACAGGTGGGCGTTTAGGTGTAACAACGTGGGCCTGTAGAAAGTTGATGTAGAAGGATGCCTGAATTAAGAGTGAGCAGACTTGACAATGAGCTCACATGTAAGGAGGAGATTGTTAGGATGCACGTGTAAGTGAGTTATGATAGAGAAATCTCATATCGAATAATTGATGTGGTGTAAAGTAATTAATATTTTTTAATTAACCCATTATTCATTAATTTAAGCTTTTAAGTGAAAGTGGGTCTAACTAGATATATTAATGAGCTCAGACTTGGACTTTCTCTTAACGATCTTTTCGGGTGAAGATATTAGACTTCTGCTATGCGCTTCCAACAATTAGCACTCCAAATACTGGTTTATTGGTATTCCTTATGACTTGTATGGCAGTGTTCACAATTACATTCTTCTTTGAGTCTTGGGTAGTGGTAGTTTTGTGCCTCTTCATCCACTGAATGCACAAAGTTAGAACCTCGTGCTCATCTATGTTGCTTCCTTATGTATGACATTAAGTACAAAGGGTATAGAAGTAGGGATCCTGACCCTAACTATTTCTAGGTGTCTCGTCATGTCACCTTTTGGGAACATAAGACATTATCATATTTTCATCCTTTTGAATCTTCTCCTACGATTTGCATCTTCACCAATCCTTTAGTGTATTTATTCCCTGAAAATGATATAGTTAACTCTACTTTTGAATCTCCATCTTTGGAGTTGTCTTCTTTTAAACTTGATGCAATTACCTTCAATGATACTGCTTCGATAGCTCCTAAAATGTTTGCATCACATGTGGATTCTCCACCCTTGGTCATTCCCTCTTCTCCTATTCATTGTTCCACTTGCATAAGTCATTCTTCTGTACAACTTCGTAATTTCCAATTTTAGTATACTATTGCTTCTTTTCACGAACCTTGCACATATAGAGGAATCAGTACTAATTCTTGGCAACAAGCAATGACAGATGAGATGCATGCTTGGGACAAATCTCATGATTGGGATTTAGTTGATTTGCCTCATGATAAATCTATTATAGGGCCATTGTTTGGCCGGTCTTGTTTTGGTTCTTTTGTAGCTGTTGGTTAGGCTTCGTTGCCTTGTTGGCCTTGTGTTCCCTTGCTAGACGGCTTGTAGTTCTTTCTCGGCACCCTTCCACTCGTGCATACTAGGTTGTCCTATGAGTGTAAATTTTTGGTGTTGATATGCTTTGTACATTGTTGGTTATAGCTCAATAAATACTTATTTACCAAAAAAAAAAAATTGTTATAGGTTGTAAATTGGTGTATAAGATTAAAATGAAGGCATATGACACCGTGGATCGCTACAAGCTAAGCTCAGCTAATAGCGAGAGGCTTTACTCAAGAATACAAAATTGACTATGAAGAGACTATTACTCCTATTGCACACCATGCTTTTGTTTGTAGTCTTCTTGCTATTGTCGTGGTTAAGTGTTGGTCTCTATTGTAGACAGATGTAAAAAAAGCATTCCTAACTCACTGAGGAAGTTTGTGTGGTGCCTTCCCTTGAATACACTCATCCTCCCGACCAAGCGTGTCAATTACGTCGAGCATTATATAGCCTGAAACAGGCTTCTCATGCATGGTATTCCAAGTTTAGCTTAAACATGGAATCTCTACTCTAGTCCTTATGGCCATGCTCCTACATTCGACACACATCTTGTGGATTTATTATGTTGCTCTCATATGTGGACGGCATGATTATTACTAGAGATGATTGTATTGACATTTCAAATCTCTCACAATTTCCTAGTTAACAATTTAAAATGAAAGATCTTGGGTGTTTCAACTACTTTTTTTGGCTTGGAGATTACTTCAAATTCCTCTAGTTATTATTTTTTTTTAATGAAATGCGCCACTAATCTTATTTCTTGAGTATGGCTCATTGACAATAACATTGCTCTCGCTCTTATGAGATCAATGCCAAATTTGATGCTAAAGATAGGACTCCTCTTTTGAACCTTACAACCTATCAACAGTTGGTGGATGGATACTCTTATATGTCTCATTATTACTCATCTTTACATTCCGTATGTTGTTCATGTTGTCAATTAGTTCATGACAGAGCCATGAACGACCCATTTTTCTATAGTCCTTCGGATTCTTCATCATAACAAGGGTAATCTATTTCATGGTTTTCACTTTTTCACTCATTCTACCTTAAAGATGACAACTTATTTTGATGTTGATTGGTTGGTGACTCCCAAGATTACTGCTCCACTACGGGCTATTGCTTTTTCCTAGGTAACTCTCTTATTTCAAGGCATAGTAAAGAAAGATGACACAACCGCTCGCTCTAGTTCAAAAGCAAAATATCATGCTCATGATTGATACGGCATCAAAATTATTATAGTTGCGATGGTTATTAAAAGACTTGTAAGTCATTCATAATGGAGGAACCATCTTTTACTACGACAACTCAAGTGCTATCCAAATAACACACAATGATGTTTTCCATAAGTGCGCCAACCACATTAAAATCAATTGTCATTTCATTTGGTACCATGTGTGTTAGCGCATTGTACGACTCGTCCCCGCTTCATCTATTGACTAGACCAGCTGGGTTTTTTCAAGATCTTTTCTCTTAACTACAGTTGACTTCTTCTAAGTCACCTTGAGTTTCAGGGAGAAGGTAGAGATAATGCCTTGTTTCGTATATCTCTTAGTACTGTGTATTACTTCCTTAGTTGATCTTAATTGATTGTAATTGATATTGTTATGTTACTTTAGACAGTCATTCAGTAAAGCTTATGAATAGGCTCATGTACTTTTCAATATGAAGTATTGAAATATGAAGAAATTTTATAAATTTATTTTCTGTATTATTCTTATTTATATCTTTAGGAACAAATTCATGATTTGGGTCAATCAGATCAAATCATATGGAGGGCTTTCTCTAGGTTTATAGAAGCAGATCGATACGGAACCAGGAAAAGGTCAAAGTCTTATCCAAGCATTACTGTTGTTAAATGTTTCGTTTAGGTAAACCCTTTTTCCACGACACTTGCGGGCATAGCTTTATGTGATGTCTTAAGAGCTTCGTCATTATATTGAATCATACGATGTGAGTTGGGTTGTGATGGTTGGACCCCAACGAATTTAGTTTTGTCGCCACACTCGTAGAAATCCTTTGTTTTTTCCATCATGTGCATCGTCCAATTGCTAGTTCTCTAGTCTGAGACGTGCATGATGTCTTTTAAATTCGGGGTCTTTGCTGGAGTGTAGGATGTTCTGTTCTTTTTGGGGAGGATTTTTCGGCAATTTTAAACGTACGATTTCAAATATGGCATCATCTCACTCAGAATCCACGCGGATAGAGCAGATAATCACCGGATTCTTTGCAAAGAGTCTCCACAGAATACTCGAATCAAGGAAACCAATAGAAATGGTTCAACATAGCTCTTAGGCGCGTTTGTTTGTGTTTCAGTTCAAAAAGTGTTCCAGGGAACAGAAATAGAAAAAACTATTTCTATTTCTGTTCCGGAGAACAATTTTTGACCAGAAAGACGCGTTTGGTAAACTTGTTCCGGGAATAAAAAATGAATGAAAACACGTTTGGTAAATTTGTATTTTTTTTTGTTTCTTTTAATTTTTTAATATTTTTATTTTTATTTTTCTAGGGCCGGCGGCCTCGCTCAGCCACGGTGAGGCTCGCCGGCCCCGGTGAGGCCGAGCCTTGCCATGGTTGGGCGAGCTCGGCCTCGCCTTGGTTGGGTGAGCTTGGGCTCGCCTAGATTCGGCGAGGCCGAGCTCGCCCAGCCACCGGCGAGGCTTGGGCGAGCCGGATCCGGGCGAGCCCGAGCTTGCCGAGCCTCGCCCGCGCCGGCGAGGCTTGGTCTCGCCGGTGGCTGGGCGAGCTCGGTCTCACCGGATTTGGGTGAACCCGAGCTCGCCTAGCCAAGGTGAGGCCGAGCCTCGCCAGGGGCCGGCGATGCTCAGCCTCGCCGGGGGCAGGCAACCCTCCGGTGAGGTCGCCAGCCCTCGACGGCCGGTCGCCGGCCATGGCCGAGGCCGGTGACCGGCCAAAGAAAAGAGAAGAAAAAAGAAGAAAAGAAGAAGAAAAAAAATAACTTTTTATTCTTTCTATTCTTCAAAAAGTGTTTTTGGAACAAAAAAATAACTTTTTTTTGTTTCTTATTTCTATTCTAATTTTGTTCCTAGAACAAAAAAAAAATATTTTGAACAAAAACGCAAACAAACGCGTTTCTGTTCTTTTTTTGTTCCCGGGAACAAAAAAAACAGAAAATCTGTTCATGAACAACAAAAAGAAACACAAACATGCAGACCTTAGAGAATGCCCAGAAGCGTTAGAGAATCTCAATCTTGGGGGCCAAAGCAATCTTGAACCTGTGGTTGTTAATGTTGTACCATAATTGCGCACGAAACAAGAAAATTAATCAGACAAAGGTATGGTTTTCTATTTAATATAGCAAATACGTAATGCTCAAAAATCCTCTTTGGCATTCGACGACATTTTCCCACCAAAGTAAGTATTTTAAGTGTCGCACGTGAATAGATTAAACATTGTCAGAGTGGAGGAACCGTTATTTATTGCGACAATAGGAGTGCCATTTGAATAGCACATAATGACATTTTGACCATATACATTGAAAAACAAATAGTCATTCGATTTGGTACCATATGTGTCATGGCACTATATTGTTGGCATTAACAATGCAATCTAAAGGGGGTGAATAAATTGTTTTGAAATACTTTGACAGTTTTGTGGAAATTGGCTGCTACTATGCAAAGATCAAGTCAAGTAGATATCTCAAATATTGTGCAAATAAGAGAGAGAGAAACAAGAGCACACAACAATATATAGTGGTTTGGATTTACCCCTATGCCTATGTCCATTGTCCACTCTAACAGCTACAAATTGAGCTGTATTGTACTAATAATATGTTAGACAAATTACAATAACTAAACACCAATCCTATCACATAATAGATCACACTATGAGGAATCAGGTATTGCTATCACTCTGTATACTTGATCTTTCACACAGTCACAAGCTAGCAAGAACAATACAGTAAAGATTGTAAGACAAACAAATACTTTTCGCTAAGAACACATCTTTCAGCTTTGGATTTCTATGTATTGCATGTCTAACATTTGGTTTTTGAGATCTTATCTTTAATAGAACCATCTTTAATCTTCCTGTTAGAGATGTCTTAAAGAAGGAAAGAATCATTTAAGATTTATTAGTGCTGATGTCTAAATTTAGAACTGCCTATAAAGTCTTTATTCCTGAACATTTCCAAGCTAGCTGAAAATAGCTTTTGCTATTGTCCCTTCTCGATGGCTCTGACATGTCCGTCAAAAAGCCTGTTTTTGGTACTCTTGACTTCTTTTGGTTCTTCTGGTGCGCATATCCAAACAACAATGACTATATTGGACTTTTGCAACAATCGTGGTCGTTTCTCCAATATCACCAATGACATGATATCTCCAACATTAACGCGAATATTATTTTTAGCTGATCTTTAAGTCTGCTGGTATGGTTTACAGTTAGAACATATTTGTGATCTTTTTTCTTTCTGAATATCACTTCTGTCTTTTATAATTATCATGAACATCTGCAAATATTATAGTTAATATTATATTAAGGAAAGTTTTGGGATCCTCAAAATTCTTTGAGATGTCTCTCCAACATGTACGACTCATTTCCTCGTTATCTGTTGACCAAATTGCTGATTTCTGTAGTAATACACAGCCACCTGGGTGTTTTTAAGATCCTTTCTCCAAATCACAGTTGACTTCTTCTATTTCACCTTAAGTTTGAGGGAGATATTCCCTTGATTTCATATATCTCTCATGATTGTGTATTATCTTCCTTAATTGTTTCTAACTGATTTTAAATGATATTGTAATATTCAATTACTTTAAAGTTATCCAGTAAAGCCTATAAATAGGCTCATGTACTCTTCAATATGAAATATCAAAATATACAAAAATTTTACAATTTTATTTTCTGCATTATTCTTATCTATACCTTTCGAAACAAAAATCATATCTCCATAACGGATCAATCAGATCAAATCAAAGTGAAGGGTTTTCTCTAGATTTACAGAAACGGATCGATACGGAACCAGGAAAAGGTCAAAGGCTTTTCCAAGAAATACTGTTGTTAAATGTTTCGTTTAGGTAAACCCTTTTTCCATGAAACTTACGGGCATAGCTTTATGTGATGTCTTACGTTGCAAGAGCTTCGTCATCGTATGGAATCATACGATGTGAGGAGGGTTGTGATGGTTGGACCCTGACGAATTTAGTTTTGTCGCCACACTCTTGGAAATCCTTAGTCTTTTCCATCGTATGAATCATCCAATTGCTGGTTCTCTAGTCTGAGGCGTACATGATGTCTTCTAAATTCAGGGTCTTTGCTGGAGTGTAGGATGTTCTGTTCTTTTTGGGGAGGATTTATTCGGCAATTTTAACCGTGCGATTTCAAATATGGCATCATCTCACTCAGAATCCGCACGGATAGAGCAGACAATCACTGAATTCTTTGCAAAGAGTCTCCACAGAATACTCGAATAAAGGAAACCAAGAGATAAATGGTTCAATATACCTCTTAGAGAATGCCCAGAAGTGCTAGAGAATCTTGATCTTGGGGGCCAAAGCAATCTCGAACCTGTGGTTGTTGATGTTGTATCATAATCGTACACGAGAGAAGAAAATTAATCAGACAAAGGTCTGGTTTTCTCTTTATTATAGCAAATAAGTACTGCTCAATAATCCCCTATGGCAGTCCATGACGTTTTCCCGCCGAAATAATAAATTTAAGTTTCACATGTGAATAGATTAAACATTGGCTAGGCAATCTTGACTTTTTGTATCCTATGGTTGTTGAGCATCGAGAAGGCTCTCAATGGCCCTTTGTCGCGTTCCTGGCCGATTGACCTCAGCCATGTGACCGTTCAGAACCAGGCAAGTCCATTCATTGGGCCAGTCCTCCCTTCAAGGTATTGTTCGGATGGATCATGCGGTGGAATACTTTATTGAGTGCCGGACCGCACTACGTCTCCTTTTAAATAAAGTATCTCGTTCCCAATTAAAGAATGAGTCTCGATTCAACCCGTGACTCTCATAAATAGGGCAATATTAACTTTTGATTAGTTTGTACACGGATGGCCAAACTCATATCTTCGAACATCTTCCATGTATCATTCCCCTTATCAATATGTTCCTCACCCAAATTCTCTGACACTATTGTGTGATTCGATTATCCCGTCCATCTCACATCCCTCATGCTTTTTCTAGCATTGCCATGTCTTCATGGATCGGTTTGTTGGACCGTGACACTTTTGCTTTTGCTTGGATACAACTAGTCCTTGCTTTACCATGTCCAACAATAAAAATGCATCTTTGAATAATATTATCAAGAAGTGTACATAAGAGGAATTGCTAGCAATACTAATGTGATTTTTTAGGGATGACCGTTACTTAAACTGAACTTTGGTCTAGGACAAAGCTTGGAATGATATAATGAAGAGTAAGCGGTCCGAAAAAATTCGAGCTTAGAACTTATTGCTCTGATATCATGTAAACCACAATTTATTTTATAAAAGTTTAAATTGTTAGATAAGGGCTTGACTTAGTCATGAAAACCTCTCATATCACCCAAATTCCTAATAACTATATGTGCCTTCAAATTAGAACTATTCAGGCATGAATACAATAGTCCTTTCGTTCTCTCACCAATGCATTATCCCTGCAACGTGTTTTCATCTTTTGTTATAACAAATCCGATTTGTAATTATAGCCTTGAAATATTGCTTGCTTCACTTCCTAGCCCCAAGTCAATGTAGCAGATAATGGAGCCACCGCTAGTGAAATGAAAGCTCCCGTCAATTGCTGCAAGCCGGGCCTCAGTTTGGTGACACGGCTCAAGGCCGTCCAAGCCACCGGAGGAGTGGTCGAGCATCGGAACACACTGGTGGAGCTGAATCATGCACTGATGAGATCGTTGTCTTCTTCCTCAATGGAAAGACGAATTTAGGGCCTGAGTTTTGCCGAGCCATTGATGTAATCACTCACGCCTACTGTTTTTGTTTATGTTAACACTTTATTCATATCCTTGATCGACAAAGCAGCCCTTTGTCCATACATGTTAAGACGTAGCCTTATCTTTCAGGACGGGTCACTCATATCCAATCAAATGAAGGGGTTTCTGCCGGTTTACAGAAGCGGGTCGATGCTGACGCAGGAGGATGTCAATGGGGTTATCCAAGCATTATTCTCTTTGGATGCTTCGTTAGGTAAACCTTCCTTCCACTAAACTTGCAGATTAGCTTTATGCGATGTCTTACGTTGCAAGAACTTCGTCATCATATGGAATCATACGATATGTGTTAGCTTGTGTGAGTTAGACCCCAACGACTCTAGTTTTGTCGCCACGCTGTGTGAATCCTTTTCTTTTTCCTTCTTATTCTTTTCATTACATCAGTAAAATATTAAAAAATCATTGAGCGTGTAATGAAAACATTAATGGAAAGATAGAGAAGCATGTTCGTGCAAGTAACGTTTTAAAACAAGAGGTAAACTCTCATCTTTGAGCGTCTAATGAAATAGAAGGGGGTCTGGATAACTATCGACCTAATATAATTAGCTATGAAGCATTGTCAGCACCGTCGTGCGAAACCTTTTCTTTTTCCTTCTTATTTTTCCTATTACATCAGTAAAATAGTATGAAATCGTTGAGCGTGGAATGAAAACGCTGATGGAAAGATAAAGAAGCATGTTCGTACAAGTAACGTTTTAAATTAAGAAGTAAACTCTCACCTTTGAGCGTGTAATGAAATAGAAGGGGGTTGAGATAACTGTCGACCTAATATAATTAGCTATAGCGCAGACACTTAACTACCAGATTTATACGACGTTAAATCAATGGAAGCTGGCGTGAGCTCATGGCGTGCGCTCATGGCGTGCGCTGTTAATCAGTGTTCTTTTCTTTCCTCCTCGTCAACCCTTTCTCTTGTTTTTACCACAAATAACAAGTTCTCATAATATCAATTCGTTAGTTCAATAATAATAATAATAATAATAATAATAATAATAATAATAATAATATCAATTCGTTCTATTTGATGGAGTGATCGAGCAAAGAAATGACTTTAATTAGGGCGCTACTTTAAAACCGGTCATGCTTAATTACAACTCCACATTCATACTCGTTCTTTCATTGGTGTTTAAACTGTTTGTAGATTTCTTCTACTTTTCTAAAGTACATGTAAAGAGAGTTGAATTAGCATGGAAAAAAGAATTTGCGACATACATGTGCGGTGTCACCAACCAATCAAGTTGAGATGGCTTATTAAATTGGTGACACCACATGGCCATGTTGATGTGAAGTTAGCACTACGTTATCCACTTCAAGGGAATGGATTCATATAGATCACCAAAGTTCCAAAGCTAAAGAAGGACAAGATGAGCATATTTGTGCAAGTAGCATGCTGAAAACAGAAAGTCAAACTCCCAAAACACAAATTTGACTCATCAAAGAGAAAGAAGCTGGACGAGATGAGTACGATGACCCGAGTAGCGTTTTTTCCAAGAACTCGCTGGCTTTGGAGATCAAACTGCCATATAAAGTTGTTAATTCCATGCGCATATTCGACCCAGAAAGACAGAATACACTCACTCTAATTGAATAAAGTTGTTAATTCCATGCAAATCTATTCCGATTGATTACATTAAATTACAATTCTTTTGGATGCTAACTAGCTTGCCAGCAATTGAGTGGTCGATTTTAGGCTCCCCATATAGCCACATCTATATATATGTGTGAGTTCGTGTACACCTATCATATCTTCTTCGTTTTTCCCAAAATCCTAGTCTTTTAAACCCCCATAGGCCAAGACTAGCCAGCGTGTCGACGGTACTCTGACTGCCGCCGTGATGACGAGTTTTGCCACCTTGACCTATGCCTTACTTCTCATGGCACTAGTCATCTTATGCACTATTATCAAACAATTTTGGTGCAAAAGCGGCAAAGGAAAATCCGAGCCGCTCCCGCTCCCACTCCCTCCAGGGCCCGCCCCTTGGCCAGTGGTCGGCTGCGCCCCACACATGGTCTGGAACAAGCCCACTGCCCGGTGGATCCTTCGTTGGATGGAGGAGATGGACACCGGCATCGCATGCTTCCGCATAGGGAATACGCACGTCATTACCGTAACCGACCCTAAGATCGCCCAGGAGTTCCTCAAGAAGCAAGATGCCACGTTCGCGTCGAGGCCTATCTCGATGGCGGCCCAAGAGTTCAGTGGTGGCTACGTGACCGCCGTGATCTCTCCCTACGGGGAGCAGTGGAAGAAGATGAGGCGGGTCTTGACGTCAGAGATAATTTGCCCAGCGCGACACAAGTGGCTCCATGACAAGAGGGCCGAGGAAGCCGACAACCTAGTGAAGCATGTCTTCAACCAATGCAAAAGCCTAGGGCAGGTGAACTTGAGGCATACAACAAGGCACTACTGTGGGAATATGATAAGAAGGTTGGTGTTCAACAAGAGGTATTTTCGCAAAGGAAGGAAAGATGGAGGACCAACCATTGATGAAGAACAACATGTGGACGCACTATTCAATGCGCTAAATTATCTCTACGCATTCTGCGTTTCGGATTACTTCCCATTCCTGGTGGGGCTTGACCTTGACGGGCATGAGAAGGTAGTGAAAGATTGCACGAGGACTTTTCAGAGGTTGCATGAGCCCATAATAAACGACAGAATCAAACGACGGAGGGACAATTCGAGTTCGCAGAGCAATAGAACAGAGCCTCAAGACTTGTTGGATGTTCTTGTTATGCTCAAAGACTCACAAGGGAAGCCATTGCTAACGCCTCATGAAGTCAAAGCACAGGCTACGGTGAGAAAATTATCTTTCTTAGCAAACTATAGGAGGTTATATATTTGGTTAAGACGACTTTGTCACTAAAATTGTACGAATAGAGCCTTACAACTACCCCCAAAAAATCCTAAAGAAAGACTTCCCTCCCTATATACAAAATTACCTATAATGTGTGAAGTCAAGCCCCAAAAAATCCTAAAGAAAGACTTACCTCTCTATATATAAAATTACTTATAAGGTTTGAATTCAATATCTTGGCGTCCTAAAGTCAGTGTCGTTAAACTGTCCCAAGAGATCCTTAGGAAGATTTTCCTATAATCCGTACATATTTAACTTTACTTTAATTTGCATATTGTGGTTATAAATTAGATTTCAAGTTAACTTAAGATGCAGACGTATTTGTGCATCTTGACATGTGTAGGAAATTATGATGGCCGCGGTGGACAATCCATCAAACGCAGTGGAATGGGCAATGGCGGAGATGATAAATCGGCCTGAACTCCTTAAGAAAGCCAAAGAAGAAGTAGATAGGGTTGTGGGAAAGGAGAGATTAGTCCAAGAGTCCGATATCCCCCAGCTCAACTACATCAAAGCATGTGCTAGGGAGGCCTTTAGGCTCCACCCAATCGCGCCCTTCAATGTCCCGCACGTCGCCCTGTCGGATGCGGTCATGGCCGGCTACCGTATCCCCAAGGGAAGCCACATCCTCATTAGCCGGATGGGTCTTGGCAGAAACCCTAAAGTGTGGCACGAACCCCTCAAGTTCAAGCCTGAGCGGCATATCACAAGTGACACCGAGGAAGTCGTGCTCGCAGAGCCCGACCTGCGATTCATTTCCTTCAGCATGGGCCGGCGCGGGTGCATTGCCACGCAGCTTGGGACAACGATGACAGTGATGCTTCTTGCTAGGCTAATCCAGGGTTTTAACTGGAGTGCACTCGCTAATGATTCGAGCATCAATCTTAAGGAGTCAAAGGATGACTTGTCCCTCGCCGAGCCATTGGTTGCTCAAGCAAAGCCGTGCTTGGCAAAACATCTCTATCCAAAATAGAGAAGTATGTGACTTTAGGATGTGCAGGACATGTGTATTGGGAACCTTGATCTTTCCATGTGACATCTCAGAACATAACCTTGTCAATATAGAATTATTATAGGCTATTTGTTGTGAAAACAATCTAATGTTAAATATTTCATGCATCATATAATTCAAATAAAAGAGGCCTATTGTGTTTATGTAAAAGGATCCACTGGTAGTTTTTATCGAGAAAACCTCCTATTATTTTTTGAAGTTGACAAAACACTCCGTGATTCCTTACGAGCTTAATATATGCAACCGTTGTTTATGCCTTGAGTAATGTTGATGTAAAAGGAACTTAGATGTGCAGAGTGAAAAGATTCGAAATAGTTGGAACAACTTATGTGAACAAGTCTAGAAGAATAGGCAGTTCAAAAAGATTTAGAGGTACCGAGGTGAATATTTTACAAGATCTACACCACCATCCTACTCAAAGTACCTAACGAGATGCAATTGGATGTAACCGGGAAACTCAATGTAATCAAAGTTTGTTACCACTAGAAGCATCATATAAGCGGAAGTCTGATATAACCGAAAAGCCAGATATAACTAGGAATTGCTAATATAAGGATAATAGCCTCGTTACGTGCTTTGAGGATAACATTCTGAGATAAGTTATCTCACTTTTTGACAGCTTATGATCAAGTCTGGATTCATATTTATGAAGAAAGTGATTGACCATCAATCTCAAAGATTATCTATGTAAAAGATATCAATTACGTGTAATATTTTGGTTGATTGACAATCATCATAAATACAAGTTACTTTTCATAATCGAGCAACTCTATTTTTGGAAACCAAAGATTTTATTATATGAGTGACAAAATAGATGGGACTCTGATTTATTGACTTCAATGGCTAGATTGAATTGCTGGACAATCGTCCAATGGTCAAGTTGAAGAATGATCCTCGTGAAGAATGTCCAACGGGTAGATTGGATGCCGAGGAGTATAAAATGAGATCAACAAGACGCTGGAGAAAGAGAGATCCATAGTGCAAAAATCCAAATAGGAAGAAAGCTTTACATTTGTCAATTGTCTTGTTGACCATACTGAAATTGTAATATCTTGAGAAGTGTTGTCGGTGTGACAATTTGTGCTTAGGTGTAAGATCGAGAGTCCAAACATATCCTAAGTTATGACTATGGTGTCCCAAAGATTCCGATTTTACACTTATTGAAAATTCTAAGGGAAAAATGTCCAAAAAGTTCTAAACCTTTTGCACTTTTGCTAATTTAGTCCTAAATATTTTAATTTCGTCAAATTTAATTTTGAGTCTTTTCACTTATTGCCAATTGAGTCCACTGGCCAATTTTGGCAAGAAATCGCTAACGTGGATGCCGGCGATGCTATGTAAGACTAGGAGTGAGCATGGTCTAGGTAGACAGTTTTCACCTTAGAACAAGGAATCTCCTATTAAGGACCCATTCCAAAAAATTGGAATTGAGAATTGCTTGCTGGTTCCATGGACCAACTCGAGAACCAAACCGTCTAGTTCCTGGGTGGGTCCATGGAACCAATCCCACCAAGCTTCACGCACTCAGTGTAACATTTTCTAACAAGCCAAAGTAAAGCAAAAAATAAAGAACTTCCTTATGCTTAATTACAAGATTAGTAAAAAGATTGTAATCATATTAAAAGTTGAGAGTCGAGACCGTGAGTTGATGGGCGTTGAGCTTGAGAATTGAGGCCTATGAGAAGTGAGAGTGAGACAAGATGAGCACTCAGTTAATAGGGGTTGAGCCTTAAATTAAGGATTTCAGTGTTTTCATTTTTCTTAATTTTTTTGGTTGGAAATTTTTCTTAAAAATTAAATCTATATATTTATATATTACTGGTTCGGTCCATATGGGGGGTGGACGGTTCAACACTTATAATCAGGAATCGAACCAATACCCGTTGGTTCCAAAAAATTAGAACTGAGGACCAGACCGGTTCTCTTGGGAACCATCAATTTCGATTTAGTCTGGTTTAGTACCGAGCAGTTCGAGTAGTTCTTGGTTTCTTTGCACACCCCTACGTATGACTGCCAACGCTGACATTGACAATTTTAAATAATATTTTAATAGTGGTTGAATTTTATTATTTTTCTTTTTTGCTTTCTTCTTTTCCTCTTACCAGTGGCCAACCACTGGCCACTGGCCATGGTCAGCCAGTTGGCTTTGCCCGCCATAGGTGAGGCCTAGCTAAGCAAAGGTGAGCCTCAGTGAGTGCCAGCCTTGGCCAAGCTAAGTGAGGCCAACGCTTGCCTAGGCCAAGGCGGCTTTGTCAGCTGTCGTCTTTGCTCGAGCGACGCTACCTTGGCCTAGGTGAGGCTAGCCCCGGGCTAGGCTTGATTTGGCGAGGTTGGCCCTCGCCTAGGCTAGGGTGGCCGTGCTCGGCATGGCTGTCGTTTAGTTGACTCTCGCCTTGGCCGCTTTAGGCTGGGTGAGGACCGGCCTCACTAATTGACCCTCATAGGGCCTCACTTGGGTGAGGGATCCTCTTGTTGGGGCTTGCCCTTGCTCGGCCGAGCCTTGCCTATGGCGGGTGAGGCTAGCTAGCAAGCCATGGCTAGTGGCTATTCACCGGCAAAAGGAAAATAAGTAAAAGAAAACAAATCATAAAAATAATAAAAATTTAAAATATATTAAAATATTATTAAAAATTGTTAATGTTAGTGCCAACAGTTCTACATGGCACTGATGGTATCCATGATAGTAATTTCTGGTCAAAATTGGCAAAATTAAAATGTTTAGAATGCAATTGGCAAATATGTAATTGGTTTATGACTTTTTGGATAATTGTCCTGAAATTTTGATGTTGACTTTGTTGGATGTTGAATCCATAGAAAAAGCAATTAAGGGGTTCGCCAATGGAGGACGGTCAAAATTACTGATGGAGGATATCAACAAGGTTTCAAAGGATGAGACCAATGACAAAGAGATCATCCTTGAGAAATCAGTACAATCCGAGCCAAGTAAGGCGGGTGCTTGTTCTGAGTGTGACCAACAAGGTTACCTGGTTAGAAAAAGGTCCCCGGAGGCCGATGGGACAGATCAGCAAGAATGCGCTGTAGAACACACTATGGGGTGTTTGGGACAGACCCCGGTGCAAGTAAGAGTGTATGCTGTCATCCAATAGGAGATAAATGACTCACCAGTTATGTGTGGAGTTTGTAGAAGAAAGTATGGATCAAACTAGTGTCCAGGTATAACGGGAACGTGCTATAGATGTGGCCAGCATGGCCATTAGGTGAGGGACTATCAGTGTGAGTCCAAGGGAGTATTGATACCACTACCACATATAGGATGCCACTAGGATGGCGAAAGGGATAGGAATAGAACCAACCATGCACCGATTGAAGGAAGAATGTTTTTGGGATGATTTTATCAGAGTAGTGCAGCAGAGTTTTGGGGATTAAGTTTGTGGAATTTCAATTTGTTGTGTTAAGGTTGTAGAAGAAGAACCACTGACTAGAGTTGTGCTTGACTAGTTGCTGAGGTATAACTTTGACGTCATATGTGAATAGAGTGAGCTCGTGGAGCATCTTGTGGTAATGAATTGATGTTGGAACGTAACCCAACTTAATCTATTAGCAGGTGGAAGTGTTGACTTTATTGGGAGCCGAGAATGACCCTCGACTTCTTTAATCTCGTCACTTAAGGCAACCTGTTTGTTAGACGGAGGTTGCCAAGGTTACTTGGCGATGGTCATAGATAAGACAAATTGAGGAACTGAAGATTGACATTGCAGTAGTTCAAGAATTTCTAGATGTGTTTCCACGGGAATTGTAGGGCCTGTCGTCAGAAAAAGAGATAGAATTCGCAATCAAGTTAGCACCCGAGACAGAGCCACTCTCTAAAGCTTCTTACCAGACGATTGTCTGAATTGAAGGAACTGAAGGTGCAGATGCAGGAATTGTTGGATAAGGGATTTATATGTCCCAATGCATCACTTTGGGGAGCACCAGTACCATTTGTGAAAAGAAAGATGGTTTATTGCACCTGTGCATCGACTATCGTTGACTCGATCAAGTGACGATCGAGAACAAGTGTTCATTGTCGAAGATCGGTGAAGTGTGTGATTAGTTACAAAGAGTGTTGATATTTCCAAAGGTCGACTTGATGACAGGTTATCATTAGTTGAGAATTAGAAAGAATGTTATATCGGAAACAGCGTTTCGTACTCAATGTGGTCTTTACAAGAGTACAGTAATGTCGTTTGGTCTGACGAATGCTCCAGCTGCTATCATGGATTTGATGAATCGAGTATTTAAGGAATACCTAGATCAGTTCATGATTATGTTCATCAATAATATTCTAATGTATTCGAGGAGTGCTAAGGAGCATGAGAGTCGTCTGAGGATAGTACTTTAGACCCTAAGGACTCATGGATTGGACGCTAAGTTTAGCAAATGCAAGTTTTGGTTGACTCATATTGCGTTCCTAGGCCACGTAATTTCAGGCAAAGAAATCTTCGTGGACCCGACCAAGATCAAAGCAGTTATTAGTGGACCAAGACCGATAACGGTATCGGAGATCAAAAACCGTTTTGGTTGGACAGATTACTACAGAAGGTTCGTGGAAAGATTTTTAGTGTCAGTGTCACCATTGACTCGACTACTAAAGAAAGAAGAAAAGTTCATGTGGACAGACAAGTGCGAGCATAATTTCCAAGAGCTTAATTAGAAGCTGAATACCGCACCTATGCTAACCCTTCCATCTAGTCCTAGAGGACAAGAGATCTATAGTGATGTGTTGTTTAGGGGACAGGATTGTGTATTGATACAACATGGTAGGATTGTTACATACGCGTTCCATTAGCTGTGATCTCAAGAATTGAACTACCCGACGCATGACTTAGAACTCGCAGCATTAATTTTTGCACTGAAGATTTGGAGATGTTAGTTGTGTGGAGAAAGATTATGGATCTTCACTGACCAACAAAGTCTCCGGTATTTATTCTCTCAGAAAGAATTGAATATGAGATAGCGGTGTGAATCAGAACTTTTAAAGGGCTAGGATGGTGGTATCTGGTATCACCCCGGAAGGATGAAAGAAGTCACTGATGCATTGAGTCGAGAGTCTTCATTTGTGCATATGCTGGTTAAAGTATGGACCTTACTTGAAAAAGTTTGAAATTCGATTTTCAAATTTGAGGTAAGCCATCTTTCGAATTTTATGGCAACCCTTAGAATTGAACCAGATATTCAAGTTAGAATCAGACGCTTTAGTTGATAGACCGGAATGTTCAGAAGATCCTGTAAGAGGATACCGATAAGAGAGGGATTGACTTTCAGATTTCTGAGGATGAAACACTCAAGTTCTAAGAACGATTGGGTGTACTTGACGATATAGCACTCGAAGAAGAGACCTTGTCAGGAATTCACTATAGCAGTTGCAGTATTTGACAAGACAGTACAAAGTAGGTCAGAATTGGCGTCAGCTCAATTGGTAGACCAATATAAAGATAGATATCGCTGGATAGGTTGCAAGTGTCAGATATGCTAATAAGTGGAACTTCAGTAATGCAAGCTAGTGGGACTTTTACAATCACTCAAGAGTTTCGAGTGGGAATGGAAGTATATCACGATGAACCTTGTGACGAGCTTGTCAAGAAATCAGAGAGGCAATGATTCCATTTGGTTAGTGGTCAACAAACTGACGAAGTCGGCTCACTTCAATACAATACGAAAGGATCTTGATTTGGACAAACACGCAGAAGTGTACGTGAGTCAGATAGCTCATTTGCATGAAGTGCTAGGGATGAATTTTATATCAGGTCTAGAATCGAGGATTCCCAGTTTCAGCAGAACATTCAGATGGTTCCTTTTGAAGAAGTGTAGAGCAGAGTGTGCAAAACTTCAGTTGTTGAGATGAGGTTAGAGAATGAAAGATCATAGGCCCAGAGTTAGTTCAGCAGTCCGTGATTGAAGTTGCTGTGATCAAAATCAAATTAAAGACCACTAAGAGCCGCTAGAAAGGTTGTATCGTTGAGCATCAAAAGCCATTAGATTTCCAAATTGGTGATTACATCTTTCTGAAGGTGTCACTAATGAGGGATACTTTGCGTTTTGGCAAGGAAGGGAAAAAAAAAAAAACTGAAACCGAGGTACGTAAGTCCCTTTGAGATTCTAGAAAGAATCGGGATCCTAGTGTATCGTCTTGCATTGCCGTCGAGGTTGGCACAAGTGCATAACGTCTTTCACGCGTCGAGGTTGAGGAAAGCTGAGCCTAACTCGACCCATGTGCTAAATCTTGAAGAATTAGACATAGACGACAGCGTGTCATACGTGGAAAGCCCGGTTCAGAGTGTAGTTAAGAAAGATCAGATTTTGTGTACCAAGATGGTCCCATTGGTCAAAGTGGTCTAACAACACCATGAGATTGAAGAAGCAACCTGGAAAAGAAAGACTCGATGAAATGACGATACCCCCACCTTTTTGTTTAAAGATTGGTAAATGTTTAAATTTCGAGGACGAAATTTTTATAAGAGGGGAAGAGTTGCAACATCCTGAAAACTCAGGTTCTGATTTCGATCAGATAAGTCAGGCTTTTCGTCAATGCAACTATAATGCTTTTCTCTGAGATGGCCACTCATGAGATAATTAGTCTATCATGTGAAACCGTTAAGGAATATAAACACAATAGACTTAAGAATTCAACCATAAATCGACTGCTCGATCGTGCTAGTTTGCAAGGGTTATTACGACAAAGTTAAAAATCAATCAGAGATTAGAGATAGATAAGCTCGACTGAAATGTATGGCTAAACGTGGGTGATTCCACTAATTTGCAAAATTCTCGTCGATTAGCACTAGACTGATTTTTCTATCATTTTGGCGCCCTGTGTCCATATTTGAAACCCTGATGACAACCGAGAGTCACCAATGTGTCGAAGAGGTACGTGTGGCTTGAAAAAAATTGACCACGGGTCAATTGCGCTAAAAATTCCTAAAAGCTACCTGGTAAGTTAGGTTACGTTAAAATCGCGTCAGATTAAAACTAACCGCGAATTTGAACTTGATTTCAAAAATTGAAAGTCCTGTTATGTCATGAGTCATTTTAGGAATGTTGACTCATCTTTCGAGGCATTTTTGACGAGTTCGGGATTTTTACGGAAAATCGATACGAACGATTCAAAAACGAACAAAAATTTGGATTTGCTAAATGGAAGAGATTTTTGGCATCTGGTGTGAGTGAATTGGGGAAAGGAAATTTCGTGCTATTTTTCTGCATCAAATCAGACCTCAATCGGAGAAGTTTGTTCAAAAAATCAAATTCCGAGAAAAATGAATTAGAATTCGGAATTGAAGAAATGACTGCCTGAGATTTGTTGTTCGAGGGAAATTGGGTGCTAGAAAGTAAGTGAGGATTAAATGCTTTAGCATGGGGATTTTTAGGGACCAAATTGGACTAAACAAGAGTAAGTGGCACCAAAATTTCAATTATATGATTTTCTTTTAGTTTTCTTTTTTTTTTTTTTTTTCCTATTTTTCTCCTCCCCATGGCCGCACATCCCTTTCCTTTTTCTCTTTCCCTCTCTCTCTCTCTCTCTCTCGCGCGCGCGCAATCCTCTTTCCCCCACCGATGTCCTCTTTCTGCCGTGTCTCACTCTCCCCCATTCTTCTTTGACTTTTCTTCCTCATTATTATCTCCTTATCTTCTTTTGTTTTGCCTTGTCTGACACACTCACCGCCCTCAACCTCTCTCCCTTTTCTCTGTTCCGTTGTGGCTAGCAGCTCGATCTCGCCCGCCTCTCTTCTTCACCTGCGTTTTTTTTTCAATTTCTTTGAAGCCTCATCTCCGCTGAAGAAGTTGAGCTCCTTGTTGTCTTTTTTTCCTACTGAATCAGCCACTCAAAGCAGCCTTCAGCCAAGGAAATCCAACAGCACCATGAGGCTTTGCGAGCCAATTTTCAGGCCCGATCTGTGCCCCGTTGGCGTCGCTGCTTTGGAGCTTTTCATTCCTCATTGCGTCCCCATCGTTTTGATCCGAGCGGATCGTTAATCAGGTGAGTTTAACTCACTAATCCTTGCGTAGTAAGTTAATGACATTTAATGGTTGATTAGTTTAGACTAAGCTTAGTTTAGTGGATAATTAGAATGGTTTAGTAAATTAGTTAATTATCGATGCATGTTAGGTGGATAGTTTAGTGCAATTAGGATCTAGACAAGCTCTAGAATTTATCTAGAGTAGTTTAGAAATTTTCTAAGCTCGTCTCAGATTTTATTTAGGCTTTACGGGCCTGAGTCACATTTTTGGCATTTATTAATTATTTTCCGGAAATTAGATCGAAATAGTTGGTGATTGAAATTTTATGCTGATTCCATTAGGGTGATCTGTTTATTTAATTGAGCTCTAATTTGTGCTGTTTGTGGGTGATTTGTGAATTTGGGAATTTATTCCTAAATTGATTTATTTTCAATATTTAATTAGAAAATAACCGGACGTCAGTTTACAGCGCCAAAAAATTTTTTATCGACTATATAAATGGTGAGAATTTTGAAAGTAAAGATGTTATATTTTTGGCTCAGGTTGACTGTGTACCCACACACGATTATTTTTATCGGGTACGTATAATACGATGGAATTAGGGCAAGTTGGGTATTTAATTGAGGAATTGATGTGCAAATCACAAGATCTTTGGTCAGGAGTAATTTATTGTGGTTCAGCTTAGGTGAGCATTGATTAGCTTCGGGGAGCATCAACACCAATATAGATCTCTAGCAGCTTCGGTGAGCAAATGTCATCTAGCAGCTTCGATGAACAATGATACTTTAGCAGTTTCGGTGAGTAATGATACTCTAGCAGCTTCGGTGAGCAAATTTTAGTGATCAGTTTTGGGGAGCAATGATATATGAATATATCTATATCAGATTAGGTGAGCAGTGTTCAAATCGACAGAGTTTATAGATGGCATCGATGACATGGAGTCGAACGAGTCGACTAATTGATGGTTGATTGGATTAACCGTGTGATGGTCATGATGACATGTAATCGATTGAGTCGATTGATCGATGATTCGATCTAGTTGGGTAAAGTAATTTGTGAAACGATGATTGGAAGGTTATTTAAATTATATTGACTTGCAGAAAGGAACTGAGGCCAAGATAAGTCACTTGACTTGTGATTGTGCTTAGGCAGTCCTTTGGGCATATTTTCTTCCTAGTCGAGTATTAGGGGGTTGAACTTGCTGAGACGTAGTCTTACCCCGTTGTGGTATAACATTTTCAGGTCCTTAGGGTGAAGAATCCCGGAGTTGACGCAGAAGGGTCAGGAATATGGATGGCTCAGAAGTTCTTTTTAAAGATAAACTTTCTATACTTAAACCCTAGAATTGGTCTTTGGTTGTAAATCAAATTGCGATTTTTAATAATGATCTGAAGAGAAAAATTGGCCCTACTTTTCTATCCCATGTTGTTATTGTCTAGGAATTTATTTATTCGCTTCCACATGTGCATTAAAATGAAAAGGTCGGCGATGCATCCTTGGACATCGCTATTAATCGACCAAGAAGGGATGGGCACGTGCTCGAAGGATCGGGGCGTGACAATTGTCATATGTAGATGTCTTTTCCTTTATCCCCTAATAATGCTCAATCTCTTACAACATTTGCTTTACTGAATTCTTTCTGTAGAAACAATTCAACCGATACTCCACATATTTTTGAACATAGTGTCCTATGTGAGTCTTGGAAGTATAATTTGAAGGAGCCACTTGTTGAGTTGCTAAAAGATAGCTTACGCACTTTACTAAATTCTTAAAAAACATGGAAACCTTGAGAAGAGATGGAGTCCTAAAATTTAGGTTTGCTAATTAGTAAAATTTATTTTAATATTAAAAATTAATATTATTATACTATAATCGGTCTGCCCGGTGGGCGTATCCGCCCATGGAATCGAGAATCGGCAGTACCCACTGGTTCCCATAAATTGGAATCGAGAACCGAACTAGTTTCCTCAAGAATCACCGGTTCCGGGCGGGTCCCGGTTCTTTTACACACTCCTAGTTGGACTGAGTATCCAATAGTCAGTCGTGGATCCAGGATTCCAAATAAAAGCAAATTTTTTTTTTGGCTGTCGGAGACGAAAAAGTTGGCAATTTAAAAATCTAATAAATGTTGATAATTAACTCAAATAAGAGTTAATAATATAAAATTAATTAGTAACTTAATTTAAAAAGTTGATAATTACTCTAATATTTTAAAATTTGATAATTACTTTAATGATAGTAAATTTAAAAGTTTCTGGAAAGGCAGAAAAAGGTGGCAACTCTATATAAAAACTTGGTTTAAAAAGGAAGAAAATAAACTTAAGTAAGCAACTTATATGAGAGTTTGTTATTGAAAAATAGTTAGTAACTTAATCGGAGAAAAGCATATGATTCACACAAATAAATTATGGTAATTTCATAAAATAGTCAATACATTAGAATCAATCATAAGTAGAATAAAAAACTAGGTACTGTAAGAGAAGTATTTTTGTCAGACATAAGAGAAGCCAATAATTAAAAAATAGCTTACGCACTTTACTAAAAGATAGCTTACGCACTTGTTGAGTTGCTAAAAGATAGCTTACGCACTTTACTAAATTCTTAAAAAACATGGAAACCTTGAGAAGAGATGGAGTCCTAAAATTTAGGTTTGCTAATTAGTAAAATTTATTTTAATATTAAAAATTAATATTATTATACTATAATCGGTCTGGCCCGGGTGGGCGTATCCGCCCATGGAATCGAGAATCGGCAGTACCCACTGGTTCCCATAAATTGGAATCGAGAACCGAACTAGTTTCCTCAAGAATCACCGGTTCCGGGCGGGTCCCGGTTCTTTTACACACTCCTAGTTGGACTGAGTATCCAATAGTCAGTCGTGGATCCAGGATTCCAAATAAAAGCAAATTTTTTTTTTGGGCTGTCGGAGACGAGAAAAGTTGGCAATTTAAAAAATCTAATAAATGTTGATAATTAACTCAAATAAGAGTTAATAATATAAAATTAATTAGTAACTTAATTTAAAAAGTTGATAATTACTCTAATATTTTAAAATTTGATAATTACTTTAATGATAGTAAATTTAAAAGTTTCTGGAAAGGCAGAAAAAGGTGGCAACTCTATATAAAAACTTGGTTTAAAAAGGAAGAAAATAAACTTAAGTAAGCAACTTATATGAGAGTTTGTTATTGAAAAATAGTTAGTAACTTAATCGGAGAAAAGCAGATGATTCACACAAATAAATTATGGTAATTTCATAAAATAGTCAATACATTAGAATCAATCATAAGTAGAATAAAAAACTAGGTACTGTAAGAGAAGTATTTTTGTCAGACATAAGAGAAGCCAATAATTAAAAAAAAAACAAATTTATTAGTTAGCTTAAATAAGAGTCAAAAGCTTAAAAGTAATTGGTCATTAATTGGAATCTCAACAGGTGCCTAACGCTACTAACTTCAATTAGAGTACGCATTAGTAACGTGATCACTCTAAGTGAATTTGATCATTTGTAGAAAGAATTGGTGAATTCAAAAAGTTCACAAAAGGAAAATAAAAGTGGTAGCTCAATAAAAAAAAATTGTAAATTCTAGTAAAAAAATTAATATTTTTAAACAACTCAAATGAGAGTTAAAACAACATAATTGGTAAGTTCATTAGAAAAAATAGAAGAAACTCTAATAAAAGTTGATAATTTCATGTGATAGTTGGTAAATGGTTGATAAGAAAGGTACATAAAGAATTGCACACGAGAAAGCACAACTTTTTTGTCTTGGATAAAAGGAGTTGATAAAAAAAAATCATATAATCATCACTAAGTTATGCAAAATTAGTTGGTAACTTGATTGGAGAAAATTGTTAGTTAAGACAAGTTAAAGTTTAAATTAAATAGAAAATTTGATAAAAATAGAAAATAAATCAAATATATGTTGGTAAGCAACTCAAATGAAAGTAAATCAAAACTAGTTAGTAACTTAGTAGGAGACAAACGCGTATATTTCACACAAACAAAGGCTGATAAATTCATATGAGAAAGGGTAAAGTTAAGGCATCTGTAAGAAAGACAAATAAAATTTGGTAATAGTAACAAAAGTTTATAATTAAAAAAAAAAAGAATGCCGGCACTCAAGTAAAAGTTGATAATCCAAAATCAATTAATAATTTAATCACAAAAAGTCGATAAATCACTCCAATAAAGATGGGCAAATTCATATGAGATTCGGTAAGATTAAGGCATTGGCAAGAAAGACAAAGAAAAATTAGTGAAGGATAAAAAATAAAAATAAAAAAAATTAGTAATATGCTGACTCGATAATTAAATAAAAATGTCGAGAAATTACCCACAAGTTACTGAAAATCAGTTGAGGGGTAATTTTTCCTTTACTCTCATTTTTCAACACTAGCTCCTTTCTAAATCTACTGGCACAAAAAAGTATTCCAATTTCTTTTAACTGGAAAGTAGAATCGTCGAATATTTCTTTTGTAAGAACTATAAGGAAACAGAGAACTTATGATCATATCTGTCTTCTTTGGAAAGCAATGAATTTGTCAAAATAGTTTCTGCATTATTTTAACTTCCCAGAAGAAAGAATAGCAGAGAAAGAACAATATTGGCAAACAAGTGTCACGCCTCGCATGAATAAACCTCTCAGGACAGTTTCTACACATGGTATTGACAATCAAATGCATTTCTGTCAATGACGATCGGCACAGTGTTGGCGAAAGTCTAGATAGCACTGAGGAAGGAAGAAGGACAAGGAGGTATGGGGATGTCCACCGTGCCTTCCATCCTTTTGCATTTTGAGGCGAAACAAACCAGTCGATTGGTCGCTCTCGGAAGCGCTCGAGCACAACTGTTGGCTTGGTGATAAATGCTGGCCTGCCAAGAGGGTGTCAGTCGGCACATCAGAAGTCTGCCATATGACGTCCCGCCTTGAGTTATACAGAACGAAATTGCCAGTGTCGAGCATAGAAGCTGAGACCGCAGTCTCCCTCGGAATGGCAACAAACGTCTCTTGTGCTTCTGTAGACTGCAGGACAAGTCTCCCGTCGCTGGTGAACCGTAGGGTGGAATTTCGTGGGACCGGAGGATAATCTCAGTTAGCGGTCCAGACTTTGGTTTTACGCGGAGTTCGTGGAAGGAAAACCCCGACCGCATAACCGTCGCCTCGCTGATAGAAGCCAAACGCGAAGGCACCGGAAGGCGAGAGCCAGAAGGAGTTGAAGGTGGTGGTGTTGGGTGCGAGAGAAGCACCGAGGGTTATGTTGATCTGTCTTTGTGCAGTTGCAGGTGTGAAGAAGATGAATGCAAGTGCGAGAAGAAAGGAAGCGTAGCAACCATACGAATGAAGTGCTTGCAACGAAGGGCGGAATTAGCCATTAAAGCAAACTGAGGTCTACTTTTAATGCTACAGAACTCGTTTTGTGGTGTGAACAATTAGCTCTTTGGCCCATGCTTTATAGAGCAACATCAGCTTCGAAAGTGGAAATAATAATTAGAGGTCTTGACTCTAGAAAAGTCTTGTTCAAAGAAAGCATGAGACTCCAGACACGGACGTTCAAATGCCATGTTCCCAGAGATTTCTTCTTTTTTTGTTTTCATAAACTCGCTGACGCGGTGCTGTTACGATTGGAACCAACCATACCCGTGCAATTCTGGCATCTTAAAGACGCAAGTAACTTCGTCTGCTAGTTAAAGGATCCAGTACATTTTACGTGGTCCAAGTCACCCTAAGCAATACTGCCTTGCGTTCCTGGTGATCACTCCCAAATCTCATTGAATGGCTTGAGTTTAGTCCATGGTCGAACCACACCGTCTTCCAGCAGGTTCCTAATTTTCTACATTAATTACTTCCGTAGTTGTCTTTTTTTTTTTTTTTTGCCTCTTCTTGTTTTAGCTTTGACCAACAAGTTGCTCACTTCTGTCGATTTTAGCAGCCGGGCCTACTTTTCCACAAGTCTCTTCACTGATTATTTTAGTAAGGAGGGAGAGACAGCTTCTTCTGCGGTCGATCGGTTCATTGCGTGTGGGGAAGCACCCGAAGTTTTTATAAGTCTTCTTTTGTTTTTTTAAGTTGGTAAGTCGTCGTCTTCTTGCGAAAACTTTTCTGGCGGAAATTGCACCCTCCACCGCCTTTTTATTCTCCAATTTGCCACAACTTTTACTGTTCCACAGCCTTATAAATGAAATAATGTGAATTGTAAATAATAATAATAATAATAATAATAATAATAATAATAATAATATATTATTATTATTATTATTATTATGTGACCGAGGATCCGCAGAAGCCTGCCCTTGTCATCTTCACCGATTTGGGGTCTCACGGGCCTTCGTGCGGTGGAGGCCCAACAGCAACTATACCTCGGGGAAAACTGGCTCAACAACCCGCCGCCGGGGCCTTTTTACCCCCACTTTAATCACTAACAAGCAAGGTTTCCAACCTTTGACCTCCTTCACTGGAGGAGAGATCTCAACAAACTACGCTGCTCATGGGTGAGTTTATAATTGTCATTATTGTTATCTTTTAACTATATTAAAGGGGTGTGCATTATGTTCGACTAGAAAAAAAAAATGATGTGCATTTTTATCATTATTATATTATCTTTATCTATACTAAAGTAGTGGGGATAATTGCCATAATAGTCTTAATCCTATTGTATTATGATTAATTCAGCTCAAAATTTTTCAATTTAGTCCCAAATTTTAAGATGATCTTTCCAATCAATTTTGGCTGAAAATTAATAACGTGAACATTACTCCTCTTACTTGACACAGCTAGCTAATATAGACAATTTTTTTATATTTAAATTTTTCTTTTCTTTTCTTTCCTTTTTTCCCCTTTCTTTTCCTTTTTCCCCTTGACTAGCCACAAGTGAGGGCCGCCCTCACTTGGGCAACCGTCGGCCCCACCAAATCTAGCAAGGGCATCATGGCCCTTGCAAACCACCCTTTGCCTAAGCTCACCTGTGGCCAACAAGGGTGACCATTGCTTGCAATCGACGAGCACCATCCTCACTTGTGGCACTCGCCATAGGGAAAATGGAAGAGAAAGCGAAAAAAAGGAAAAAAAAAATAGAAAATAGAAAATATTCAAAAATTTAAAAAATTACAAAAAATTGTCCACATTAGCATAGACTAACCATGTATGAAGGCTGATGTCCACGTCAATGATATCTGATTTGCAAAAAGCGCAAAAATTTGCTTACTTGTCTGTTGATTTGGACCATCCAGGAAACTTGTTCAATCTCGTTCTTACGAGTACATGCATTAGCTTCAGGTTCGGCCCCCGTGTACGCACAGCACATCTTAACTTGAATTTTTAGATTGGATGAATCTCTCGTGAGGTCTAATAAATCCACCTATTCAAAAAATTCCTACCTCGTGTCAAGTGGTAGGCGTAGTCGCCTGGAAGGACCATGCGAGTCCTCCACTTCCCTGTGATGGCCAATCGGGTTTAACCTGAGGAGTGCTCTTTGGGAATGACCCATTCAAACAAACTTTTTAAGCCAAGTCTCCTCTCTCTTTTTTAAGTCGTCGGGAAGAAGATCACTACAAGTGCTACAACTTTCATAGACACTTTAGTATTATAACTTTTCCTAAGCCACTTGAATGTTGTAACTTCTAAAAAAATGTTTACTTCAATGTCATAACTTTCAATCGATCACTTAAGTACCATAATTTTTTGATACTGTTCACCCAAGTATTGGAAATTCAACATTGGCATGACACTTGTAGTGAATGTTTTTAAAAATTTATGACAATAAAGTGATCAATTGAAAAGTCATATGGCACTCAAGTGATCAGAAATAAAAAAGGTTACAACGCAAAAATGAGCTCTGTAAATAAGTTATGACACTCAAGTAATCGGAAAAAAAAAAAAATCTATGACTCTCATGTGAGTGTCATATAGAAGTTATGAAATTTGTAGTGCTCTTTTTCCAATAAATAACATGTGCTTGAAAGAAGCATTAGGCAAACGCCAAAATGTTATCTCGAGAAATTGTATTAATCTGGAAGGACTTGTTATTTTAATTGTGAGAAAAGATCAACTCAAAAAAATAAAAAATTGGAATGATCTTTTGACGACATTTTCTCCAAAATTGATTTAAAGTGTTACTTCTGCATATCAAAGTGAATTTGGTACATGTGATGCTTCCAACATTAATTATTTAAAATCTGTTCAACTTTTGATTAGGCATTGGAATTGTCAAGGTTTGGATCGTATTTAAAATGCACGCGACATTTGTGAATGCATGATATGTGTCCCAAACTAGCCTTGGCAAATAAATGCGCTCCATAACCGAGATGCTCATTTGTCTAAATGTTCCGCTTTCCTTTCTTGATGTTTCAAATACATCCAAATCTTTGAAGCATCACATGAATCACGCATGCATGAAACTATTTCATTTATTAAAAATACATGTGATTGCGATTGGCGCCAGTCAATTGAATAAGTGATCCGCCTGTCAATCACGCATGCATGAAATTAATTTTTTTTCTTCTTTTTTCTCAATTTTTTAAAAGTAATAATAAAAATTATGACCATCATGTGAGCGCCATATAAAAGTTATGAAATTCATGATGCTCTTTTCCCAATAAACAATGTGTGCTTGAAAGAAGCATTGGGCAAACGCCAAAATGTTGTCTTGAGAAATCATATTAATCTGGAAGGCCTTGTTATTTTAATTGCGAGACTATTTTGTCGGTGAACAATTCGCATTATTTTTAAAATAGCATGAGTTGAAAGTGATTGGCACTTCTATGTCCATCTTTTGATTGTATAAAATTCACATAATGACAATCGAGGGTCATGATATTAACCTGTGGTTTAGCCGAAGACTGAAAATTAAGAGAATTGGAATAATCTTTAGTGGTAGAACACGAGGACGGGAAATCCTTATCCTGAATCGGGAAGGCCATCGCTGGAAATCTTTTTTTTTTTTTTTCCCTTTTTTGTCAGATGAAAAATTTCATTCATTTCCACATAAATACAGTAGAGAAACCAAGACAAATCTCAAACAAATTCTCCCCCTCCCCCCCCCAAAAAAAAGGTCCAGATAAGAAGATAAATATTCAAAAAAGATTAGGATCACACACTCAAACAGCAGATTGGTCACTTCTTTAAATCAAAATTTGTGGCCAGTCACTAAATCCATCTTCAATATTAAGCATACATCAAGATCTCTATTTGTTGCTACGGCTTTGCCTTTTAGCAGTGTGCATCTAGGTTTGACAACCCTAATCAAATCACCATTTAGAGTAATAAGGTTGAACACACACAAATTTTACACTTGTAAGAGCAAAGCCTTCAAAAACTCCTCTGCTCATTCGAAACAAGACTATGCACCAACGAAACCTAAGAGAAGCGAAACCCCAAAATCGTACACACCAAAAACTCCAATTCTAGACTAGATTGGGGGAAACCACTGGGGGTTCGCCCCAGTGGCCATACTCCCAACTTGGAAGGGGGAGGTGGGGGGTTAAAATCCCCACCTTCTCAGGGGGGATTGGGGTTGGGACGATTTCATTTCAGGAGTGGGTTTCGACTCCCACGCCCTACAAGGAGGCGAGGCAAAAGTCTGAGAGTGAATGTTAGAGTAGGCTTAGAGTAGGACTGACCAAAAAAAAAAAAAAAGAGACTAGATTGGGATAGAAACGTCCCCTCACACGAAGCTCAAACGTACTTGATGTTGGAGACGATCTGGGGGTAGTGAGGAGCACCAAAAATTTTGAAAAATCTTGATTATTCATCTGTAATTTTCCTATGCTAAATATCTTAGATTTGGCTTTTATGGACGGGATTGCAAACTGATATGAGATCGTTTTGGCAAGTTGGGGTTTAGAAATAATGTAATTATGATATAGTAATATGTGGTGACCAATGGAAGTGAGATCCGATGTTTTAATATGTGGCGACCAATCTATTTTCATCGCTAGAGCTAATAGAGATGATATTATTTTTGTCACGTTCTATGGGCGGACATGTTCGTGGATGGTAATCGGCGATGACTTCTCCTTTTCACCTTAATCGTCGGAACAAGATCAGCCGGCTGATAATGATGATCAGAGGCAATGATGATCGGTTGTCGTGGAGATGGTCCTTGTGCGGTGGCCGGCCAAAAGGACTTACCAAATTTTATTTTAGCTTTGTCTTCTTGTTCGGTCTTATCCCGTCCGAGTCGACAGACACAAGACATGGGAAATTTTGGATGTCAATATAGTCGATTTTTTTCCCCTAAAACTAGATATAATCGTTTGTTGAGTCTCTTTTATAATCCCAGTTTAGTCAGTGCTCATGTCTATATATTCGCTTCTTCACATCGTCAAACGAAATTACTCTTTTTACAATGCTTGCACGTGGTTACGCCGCATCATTGTCTTCTCCACGGGGTTAAGAAGATCAATCTGTAACCAAAATAAAAATTAGAGCTCCATACACTGAAAGAACGTGATAAATCTTAGACAAGGAATGGTAAAGTTTTCAATGAGATATCTGAAGTGAAGAGAGATCTAGGAATGGTAGAGTTTCTGATGAGATATCTGAAGTGAAGAGAGATCTAATTTCTCTCTTGAGAGTGTATATGTGGATTATTTTTCCTCATCTGGTTTTCGGCAAGAGGAATTTTTTAGCGGTTCCAATGTCCATCCTCCAAATATATCAAAGAAATTCTTGCAAAGAGCTGGATCAAGTATGCCCGCAAAATGATCGCCTAGTAATTTTCTAACGTAGTTGGTAGTCTCCCTATTGTAGAGCGTAATTGGTAAAAGTCGTCTATTCATTAAAGTTTCCAACTAACAAGCATTCCGCGCCCTTGATAACTTAGTTGATCATGTGTTTAAGCCCTAAAGAAGATTACCAATTTTGTCTACATTCCATGCAGAAGAGACTGACTTGTGAGAATCTGTTCATTCCAATGGTTCGGTGGTCCGCTCACAATATGTATTGGAAAGGTGGATCCAACCTCTGCTGCGCGTAGCCAACATCAACCATCTTGCTAAAGTGAGCACATTTGCTAATCCTTTATTATAAATCCACTAAGCAACTGGAATTGGATCAAACAACAGTAATCAAAGCATCAAGAAAACGAAAATAGACCAAGCATAGTCGCATGCTTGAGCTCAAGTCACTCACATTATTGACAAATTGCGGCGAGGAGGGAAGTGGAAGAGATGAAGAAGACAGTCACATGGAACTGAGGAAGGAAGTCGGAGAAGGCAGCATGGGGATATCCACGCCGCCTTCAAGCATCGGCAACACCTTCCTCATGGAGGGACGAAGCGATGGCTCTTCCAGGACGCACCACAAGCCTACTTTAACCACCCTCTCCAGTTGCCTCATTTCGACCTCCTCGAAGTCCTCTAGCTTTGCCAAATCATGTTAAAATATGTCTCGAGTTTGAGTCCAATGTGAAATTCCGAATATTCTGAATTGGATATGTTGTGGACGTTCGAAATTAAGCAAAGAAGATCCGAAGATCAACTTCCCCAAATTCGAATCGGCGTTCGAGAGTTTGGCCGCTAAAATAGGAAAGTCCAACTTTAACTAGGACTTGGATTTTGTTTAAAATATATAAAGATATGTTTTGGATAGGAAACAAAATCCTATGAGAAATTGGCAAAGGAATAAGGGTTTCACTTATATATATAGACTTGTGGCCATAGATGGAAGAAGGTTGATCGTGAAGAATTGGTCTTGAAGCGCCGTCTTGTCGTCGAGTGCTTGGGAGGGATTTTCTTTATCATTCTTGTTCGTGAATTACATCCAAGGAAGTTTAGTGTTGAAGCTAATTAAATCTTGTGGTAAGATTTGCGTGTAATTCCTTCGTGAAATTGAGAGATTATTTCTTGAAGAATTTCGGGGCTAAACACTACGTGTGTTATTTGGTGTAATTGGGGTTTGGGAAACACCGAGAGAGTGTTTGAGCAACTCGAGTGTGTAATCTCCTTGTATTGCTTGATCTATAGTGAAATTCGTTGCTACTCTCCCCGTGGACGTAGGTCTTTACGACCAAACCACATAAATTCGGTGTCCGATTTATTTTCTTCTTCTGTCTATATTATTGTTCGATCGTTCGCTTTATTGTAACAACTGGTATCAGAGTCAGGCTTGGCTAAATTGAAGCGAATTGATGGCGAAAGAAGAAGTAAAAGAGAGAATTGACAGATTTGATGAGAAGGATTTTAATTTCTAAAAAATGCAGATTGAAGATTATCTTTACCAAATGAAATTGCACTTGCCCTTATCTGGAGAGAAACCAGAGACGATGAAGCAAGGTGATTGGGATTTGCTGGATAGACGAGCTATTGGTGTTATTCGGCTGACGTTGACTCGTAACGTTGTGTTTAACATCTTGAAGGAGAAGACCAATGCTGATTTGATGCAAGCCTTGTCAGATATGTACGAGAAACCCTCTGCGATCAACAAGGTCTATTTGATGCAATGTCTGTTTAATTTGAAAATGAGCGAAGGTGCGTCAGTTACAGATCATATCAATGAATTCAATATGATTGTTAGTCAATTGAGTTCCGTTGAGATTGATTTTGAAGATGAGGTACGTGCTTTGATTCTGTTATCCTCATTGCCTAATAGTTGAAATAATACTGTTACTGCTATTAGTAATTCCTTTGGGTCAACAAGTTTGACGTTTGATGGGGTTCGAGATTTGATTCTGAGCGAGGACATTCGTAGAAGAGAATCTGGCGAACCTGTATCTGCTGTTTTAGTAGGTGAAAATAGAGGAAGATCTATAATACGTGTGGGTAAAAGTAGTACTAATATGAACAGGCGTAGTCAATCTAAGTCTGCTGATGTTGTCTGTGGAGCTGTGACAAGAGGGGGCATCTTAGAAGGAATTGCCTTAAGCTGAAGAATGAGAAGGGTAAAGAAATTATAGTTGATTCTGCAAATAATGTTGCAGTTGTAGCAGATAATATTGATTATGTCTTGTCTATCACTGATTATTCATCTTTTGATAGATGGATTATGGATTCTGGTTGTTCTTTTTATGTCACACCAAATAGAAACTAGTTTATCATTTATCAATGCACAAGTAGTGGTAAAGTCAAGTTATGGAACAACACTAAGTACGATGTTGTGGGTGTTGGTGATATTAAAATCAGAATGCATGATGGCATTGTGAGGATATTGACTGGAGTAAAATACATTCCAAAATTGAAAAAGAACTTAATTTCCTTGGGTGCCTTAGATTCAGCTGGTTGCAGGTATTCTTCAAAAGGTGGAGTTTTGAAGGTTGTTCGAGGTGCCTTGGTGATAATGAAAGGAATCAAGCATGAAGACCTATATAAACTTCAAGGTGAGACGGTGACAAATTTTGCCGCAGAGACGTCGGATGCATCTGTTCGAGAGTCTTTTGACTGCTCGAGGAAGACCTTGGTGTTTGTGCCAATGCACAAGTTTGATGTTGGTGTCAAGATCATGCGGTTGAGAGCTTTGATCGAAACGGAGACTGGTAAGTCAATCAAGCATGTGCGGACTGACAATAGTATGGAGTTCTACTCGAAGCTAGCAAATAAATTCTGCATGAAAAAGGGCATAGTGAAACACCACACTAGTGCCAGTAAATCACAACAATTTGCAGAATTGACAAACAGAACATTACTAGAGACGGCCCGAAAAATGATCTCTAATGCTGGTATTGCTAAAATAATCCTAGCTGATGTGCTTAGTACGGTAAGCTGCCTGGTGAATAAATCCCCATCAACTGCTATTGAATGGCGGACTCCTAAAGAAGTGTGGTTAGGTAACGTTGCTAGTTATTCTATTATTAGAATGTTTGGTTGCTCGTGTTATTTTCAAGTGAGTGATGGTAAGTTCGATTGGAGGGTAAGGTGCATATTCCATGACTATGCACAAGGTGAGCGGGGCAATCGGTTGTGGTGTCCAAATATAAATTCACCTGTTAACAGCAGAGAAGTTACCATAGACAAATCTCCGATACTTCTGGCTAGGAGTGTTTATAGCAGTGTTAATATGGATCTGGATGGTGTTCAGCTTGAAGTGAAGTTGCGACCAGAAACTCTTAAGGTAGCGTATACGGGTACTAGCAAAGTAATCGACATAGATGGTGCTCGTAGCAAGGTGGAGCCTATAAAGCCAATGGTTGTCATAACTGCTGAAATTAACAATGTACGTATTCGATCTCCTAGATATGGATGCAACAATGGTTTTGTTTTATCTGCGGTTAAGGAGGTTGCATCGGAAAATCCTTGCGGAGCAGTTAAAAGTGCATGTGGAGTTGGTATTCTGATAAGGTCCTCGGTTATAGCGAAATTCAAGCGAGGCTTGGACTTGGATAATATCTGTGGCGGTTGAGCCCATCGGGGGCTATGAGAAAGTAGCAGCAGAGTTTGAATTTTTGCGAAGCGATTGCGACTTGGCTCAAACGTCGAGCCAAGGTGGAGATTGTTAAAATATGTCTCGAGTTTAAGTCCAATGTGAAATTCCGAATATTTTGAATTGGATATGTTGTGGACGTTCGAAATTAAGCAAAAAATATCCGAAGATCAACTTCCCAAAATTCAAATATGCGTTGGAGAGTTTGGCCGCTAAAATAGGAAAGTCCAACTTTGACTAGAACTTGGATTTTGTTTAAAATATACAAAGATATGTTTTGGATAGAAAAAAAAAATCATATGAGAAGTTGGCAAAGGAATAAGGGTTTCACTTATATATATATAGACTTGTGGCCATAGATGGAAGAAGGTTGATAGTGAAGAATTGGTCTTGAAACGTCGTATCGTCGTCGAGTGCTTGGGAGGGATTTTCTTTGTCATTCTTGTTCGTGAATTACATCCAAGGAAGTTTAGTGTTGAAGCCAATTAAATCTTGTGGTAAGATTTGCGTGTAATTCTTTCGTGAGATTGAGAGATTATTTCTTGAGGAATTTTGGGGCTAAACACTGCGTGTGTTATTGGGTGTAATTGGGGTTTGGGAAACCAGTATTTGAGTGACTCGAGTGTGTAATCTCCTTGTATTGCTTGATCTATAGTGAAATTCGCTGCTGCTCTCCTCGTGGACGTAGGTGTTTACGACCGAACCACGTAAATTCGGTGTCTGATTTATTTTCTTCTTCCGTCTATATTATTGTTCGATCGCTCGCTTTATTGGAACAGATCACCTGCCTGAAAGCATCCGTCAACCCATTCTTCGAGAACCGCTTCCTCCTCAGAGCGGCACCAATCCAGGCTCCTCTGGTTGCAAATTATCTCCAGCAACACAATCCCGAAGCTGTAGATGTCGACTTTCACCGTCGCAGGTAATTTCTTGTGCCACTCAGGTGCTACATACCCTCTGGTTCCCTGGATTCGAGTCTTGGTCTTGGTCTGATCCAGGTTCAACATCTTCGATGGTCCAAAATCAGATATTTTCGCCCTCCTATTCTGGTCGATTAGTATGTTGTGAGGCTTTATATCATAGTGGATAATCTGCGTCTCACACTCCTCGTGGAGGTAAAGGAGGCCTCTGGCTATATTGCGAGCGATGCTCATTTTTTCATCCCAATGAGGCTGTCTTTCTGGTGTAAAGAGTAGATCCACGAGTGAGCAATTATTTCTGTGGGAATCTTGACTGAAGATTTTTGTGGCTTATGTACACCTAAGTCCTGCTTTCTTCATGATCGACCACTCTTTTTGGGATGATCAAGTAATTTTAGAGTGATTTTCATCCGGGTACCTGAGTTTTGAGTTTGGACTTCTTTGTATGGTATTGGCCAGGGATGGAAGTGAGAGACATGAATGATTCCTATGTCACATCTTCTCTCCCTTGACTATATATCACATAGAAAATTCGTTGGAGGATTTGCAGATGTAAACTCTCTTTTGGTATACTCATCTTCAAGATAAAAAGGCAGATAGTAAAGGTATTAAACTATGACTAGAAATACTTGTAAAGTATGATCGGACCGTTTAATAATTCTGTTACCAGCACAACATAATATAATCCTAAGGGAAAAAGCCACGAAAAACCCTGAACTTTGCCCAAAGTGACACATTTACCCCAAGCTTTTTTTTGTGACACAAAAAATCCTGAACTTTCGTTATGTGACACATTTACCCCAAAATTAGAGGGCATTTTGGTCTTTTCATTTTTAAAATTTTTTAAATTTTTTTTTTTACTTTTTTTAATTTTTAAATTTTTTTTTTCTTCTCTCTTCCCTCCGCCGGCTACGAAGGGAAGCCGGCGTCCGGCGAGGGCTGCCCTCGCCGGCGTCGGGCGAGGGTCACCCTCGCCGGCCTCGGCTAGGGTGGCCCAACGCGGCGAGGGCCGCCCTCACCCGTGTCGGGCGAGGACGGCCCTCGCCCGCGTCGGGCGAGGGTGTCCCCGCCCTCGCCAGATCTAGCAAGGGCCGTCCCCGCCCGACGCCGGCGAGGGCCGCCCTCGCCCGCGTCGGGCCGGTGTGTCCCCGCCGTCGCCGCCGATCCGGCGAGGGCCGTCCTGCCCGTCGCCGGCGAGGGCCCTCGCTGCGTCGGGCGAGGGTGTCCCCGCCTCGCCCGACGCCGGCGAGGTCGCCGGATGCCGGCTTCCCTCCGCCGGCGGGGGGAAGAAGAAGAAAAAAAGAAAAAAAAAAGAAAAAGGAAAAAACAGAATAAAAAGACAAAAATGCCCTTGATGGGGTAAATGTGTCACGGTTTGGAAAGTTGGGGTTTTTCACGTCACAAAAAAAAGTTTGGGGTAAATGTGGTTTTTCGTGGCTTTTTCCCTAATCCTAATCAATATTCATACAAAACCCGTTAAGCCCGCATTCGCCCGCAGGGCTGCATCCGTCAGTTGGGACATCCATTTCAATAAACCAATCGTCCTTTCTGATTATGTTGCAAGAGTATAGCCTGAAAAGCCCATCTGGGTCAATCCTGGCAAGATAGGCCATATCTTCATTAGGAAGTCCTTGGCTCGTGATAGAGATCGAATAGCCGTCCAATAAGTTAGGATTGTTTCCTAATTTTGAGGAATTTTTTTTTTTTTCGATTTTGCGGATATGCATATTCTCATCAAATATTCTGCGGAAGATAGCAATTATTCTAACTAGGCAATCAAATATTTCAGATCGACTAAGGATAAAATAATTACCTAGTTTGAGGATTAACTTTCGAAATTCGAACTCCACATGATCGGATTGGCGATTTGATGAACGGCGGTGAACTCACGGCCGAGGATGTCAACGGCGGCAGATTAGCACAATGACAGCAGCGACCCACGAGTGGGGTGACTTGGTGTTGTCAGACTTCGCGGCATGGTAGCAAGCATCGTCATCAGGACAACTTGGCAAGCTGCACTGAGCTTGGCTCACGGCGGGGAACGGCAGGCTGTCAAGTCAAAAGTAGGGAGCTCAACGCAGCGGCAGGTCGAGCATAGAAGCTGAGACCACAGTCTCACTCGGAATGGCGACAAACGTCTCTTGCGCTTCTGCAAACTGCAGGACAAGTCTCCCGTCGTTGGTGAAACGCAGGGTGGAATTTCGTGGGACCGGAATATAGTCTCGGTTAGCAGTCCAGACTATGATTTTATGCTGAGTTCGTGGAAGCAAAACGCCGACCGCATAACCGTTGCCTCGCTGATAGAACCCGAACGCAAAGGCACCGGAAGGCGAGAGCCAGAAGGAGTTGGTGGTGGTGTTGGGTGTGAGAGAAGCACCGAGGCTTATGTTGGTCTGTCTTTGTGCAGTTGCAGGTGTGAAGAAGATGAATGCAAGTGCGAGAAGAAAGGGAAGCGTAGCAGCCATACGAATGAAGTGCTTGCAAGGAAGGGCAGAATTAGCCATTAAAGCAAACTGAGGTTTACTTCTAATGCTACAGAACTCGTTTTGTGGTGTGGAGAATCAGCTCTTTGGCCTATGCTTTATAGAGCTACATCAGCTTCTAAAGTGGAAATGATAACTAGAGGTCTTGACTCTAGAAAAGTCTTGTTCAAAGAAAGCATGAGACTCCAGACACGGACGTTCAAATACCATGTTCCCAGAGATTTCTTCTTTTTTTGTTTTCATAAACTCACTGACGCGGTGCTGTTATGATCAGAACCAATCATACCCACGCAATTCTGGCATCTTAAAGACGCCAGTAACTTGGTCCGCTAGTTAAAGGATCCAGTACATTTTACGTGATCCAAGTCGCCCGAAGCAATACTGCCTTGTGATCCTAGTGATCACTCCAAAATCTCATTGGATGGCTTGAGTTTAGTCCATGGTCGAACCACACCGTCTTCTAGAAGGGTTCCTACTTTGATAATATTTACAACAACATTACATCCATGGGGACTAAACTTCAAAAGGAGTATTCAAGTATGAGGTAAAAGAGTACTAAAAATGTAATCGCACCAAGTGGGAAATTTATATAATAACTACTTCCATTTTCACGAGATCCATTGGGTGCTTCTGGGAAAAAAATTTCCACTCTTCACCGCTAAGGATGGGCATACATAGTATAACTTCTAACATCGCATCCATATATTCTATGGGCAAAAAGGAATATATTAAGTAAATGTCATGATACAAAGGACTTTCTATCCATAATTTATTTTTGGCATGCATCGCTAGTATCAAGAAAATTTTCAACAAACCGCCCAATTCACTATTGATTTGAGGGTCTTAACTAGTTACCCTCCCAATAATCATCAAATTATGAGCAAATGAGGTCACAATAATTTCTACTCTCTATTTTTTACTCAAGTGGGTAAACTAAGCTCATTGGTGGAAAAACGAACATTTGCTCAATTTCTTTTTTTTTTTTCCCTATATGATAGGTCTATACGTCTTGCATACGCATTCGTCAATAATATTTCATTTACGTACCATGTTAAACCTTTTTTCTCTTCTTGTTTTAGCTTTGACCACCAAGTCGTTCACTCCTGTCGATTTTGGCAGCCGGGCCCACTTTTTCCCCAAGTCTCCCCAGTGATTAATTTAGTAAGTAGACAGAGACAGCTTCTTCCGCGGTTAACCCGTTCAATGCGGGTGGCGAAGCACTCGGAGTTTTTTAAGCCTTCCTTTGTTTTTTTAAGTTTGCAAGTCGTTGTCTCGTCGCGAGAACTTTTCTGGCGGAAATTGCACGCTCCAACGCCTTTTTTATTCTCCAATTTGCCACAACTTTTACTATTCCACAGCTTTACTTATAAATGAAAATAATGTGAATTGTAATTGTCATTAATGTTATCTTTTAACAATATTAAAGTGATGTGCATTATGTTCGACCAAAAAAAAAAAATGACGTGCATTATTATCATTATTATGCAATCTTTATCTATACTAAAAGTGGTGGAAATAATTACCTAAAAAGTCATTTTAGTCGTGAAAGGAAAAAAAAATTTAAAAAGTTCCAAAAATTTAAAATATTACAAAAATTATTCACATTAGCACCGGTTATATTACGTAGGAAGGCCGTTGTTCATGTCAATGATATCTAGTTTGGCTAGAGGCAATGCATGTGCTCTTCCGTTTTCATAGTGTGAACGAGACACTAGAGTTACATACTATTTTACTCGTGAAGATTGAAAGTCATTGATCAAAATAATTTAAAGAAATGAAAAGAAGCACATTGGATGATTCATATGATGACGAAGCTCTTGCAACGTGAGGTACATTGCATAAATTTATTGCACGCAAGTTCCTTGCAATAGCGGTTTACCTAACTCTTTGACCTCTTTCGAGTTCAGTTGATCTGGAGAAACCCCCCATCTGATTTGGGCTGATTGACCCGATGGCTACATCTAATATGTAATGAACAAACGGCTCCTTTGAGAATAAAGAGCGCAACAGAGTATTAACATTAGTAATGCCAGTAGTCATGATTGATGACAGCGATGGCTCGACAACACTCGATCCTTAAATCAGTCTCTCCATTGAGGAGGAAGAGAATGATCTCATTGGTACATGATTTCCGCTACACCAGCACGTTTCAACACTTTACCAGTCACCCACCGGCTTGAGCCGTGCTGCCAAGCCGAAACTAAGCTTGTAGCAGTTGACGGGAGTTTTTATTTTACAAGTAGCGGCTTCGTTGGCCAATACATTGCCTAGGGCTAACAAGAAAAGCAAGCAGCATTTCAAAGCTATAGTTGAGAATCGGATTTGTAATAACAAAATATGAAAAGAAGAGAGAGAGAGAGAGAGAGAGACGAGGCAATCATGAAGAGTTGGTGGATATGTATGATGCATAGGGAAAAGTGTCAAAAATATCTTAAATCTATTGTATTGATATCAATATAGTCCAAAAACTTTTTAATAGTGTCAATTTAGTCCTAAACCTTTTATCTTGGAATCAATTCAGTTTTAAACATTTTAATTATACAAATTGAATCCTAAACCTTTTGAGATAATGCCAATATAGTTATAAACCTTTTGATTTTGTGCTAATTCAATCATTTCGGCTAATTTTGGTCGGATATTGCTAATGTGGACTCCAGCTGGCTTACATGACATCACTGACGCTGATGTGGATAATTTTTAACAATATTTTAATTATTTTTTATTTTAATTATTATTTTTCTTTTCTTTCCCCCCTTTTTTTTTTCTCTCCTTCCTTTCTTCTTCCTTTATGTGGTGGCCGGCCTGTTAAGCCCCGATCATCGGGCATGCACTCATCCCTTACCTTGGTCGATTAAATAATGACGTTCCAAAATGCATCGCCGACTCTTTTATTTTAATATACATGCAGAAGCATAATAAAATCCCTAAACAATAAAACAATGAGATAGGAAAGTATGACCAAATTTCTACTTTTTAAAAACAACTACACTTATATACAATGTAAACCATAATGCATATATATACAAGGCAAACTTTTAAGTCAAGTCCAATTTAAACAAGCTCAGAAAACACAGTCTGCAAACAGGGGTGGGGTTCCAGTCCTCATCAAGATCCTCCTCAGGTCCTCCTTCGAGTCCTCTTCCTCCTCAGTGATGTCTCCATCTTCCATGCTCCAGTTGAAATCTACGGCCGAACACTCCGGAGAGTCAGGATCATCACCCAACTTAGGATCCTTCACGTCAACCACCGGTCCACCCTTAGGATCTACTGTCCCCTTCCTAAACGCTACCTCTAAAACGTACAGAAGTACCTTCTCAGGGGGGGATGGGGCGGGGACGGGTAAGTTTCAGGAGTGGGTTTCGACTCCCACGCCCTGCAAGAGGCAGGGCAAAAGTCTGAGAATGAGTGTAGAGCAGGAATATAGTAGGACTGACAAAAAAAAAAAAAAAAAAAAAAAACGTACAGAAGTACATTAAATTCCGGTACAGGGCCCACCCTTCGTCCATCATCGTAATGGCGATATCACGACCGGTATCTGTGGGGCACCTTTTGGGGTTTACCCACATCAACTCAGACAATGGATTTCACCAATACATATTTCAAGCCTTCAAGGTAATGGTGTATTGGAATATGATAACCCGTCTCAGTGACTTCCTCAGGCATACCAAAATGCATGGGAGGAGGTGGGAGTGCTGCCATCTAGGGATTTGAACTGTTGTCCCACAACGGGGTGAGATTACGTCTTAGTTAGTTCTACCCTCCTAAGACCCAATTAGGAAGCAAATACGCCTTAAGGGTTGCCTAAGCACAACATGGGTCAAAGGACTTACCTTGGCCTCAGTTCTATCCTGCAAATCAATATATTTCAAATATACATGAACACATCAATTCACCCAATCAGATCGAACTATCGATTAATCGACTCAATCGATTACATGTCACCACGACCTTCCCTTGGTCGGTACATTCAATACTATCCATAAAGTCCTATCAAATCAGGAATGCTCACCCAAAGTTGATAAATAGATAGTACAGCTCACCCAAAGCTGATAATATAATATACTGTATATATGCTCGCCCAAAACTGATAAATTAGGGCCCCTAGGCTATCATAGTATACTATATATGTTCGCCCAAAGCTAATAATATGATATACTGCTTACCCAAAGCTAACATATCGCTCGTAGACTGATATACTATACCAGTATACTACTCGCCCAAAGCTAACATATCGCCCCTAGGTTGATATAGTATATCACTTTAACCATATAGTCAATTCATCATTTTTATCATACCCGAAAAAAATAGCCGTGTGTGAGTACACGGTCGGCCTTAACCAAAATACCATAATTTCACTTCCACAATTCCCACCATTTATATGGTCCACCAAAATATTTTTGGCGTTGTAAACCGACGCTTAGTTAATTTCCCATTAATTACTTAAATAATTAATTTATGAATAAAATCTTAAAATCACAATTAAATCAATTCTGCACAAATTAGAGCTCAAATAAATAAATAGATCGCACCACAATGACCAGCATAAAATTCCGGTCGTCGGCTATCCCAGCCTAATTTTCGGAAATTAATTAATTAATTAATTACGGAAAATATTAAATAAATGTAATAAATCCAACTTAGGCCCGTAATGCTTAATTGGACGCCGAAACGGACTCAGAAAAATTTCAAGGTTCGTTAAATAAATACTAGCACGTGTCTACTCGCTAATGTTACTAATTAATTACCTAACATGCATCGGCAGATAATTAAATTAACTAATCTAATCTATCCACCTAAACCATGCTTGATTAATCTAATCAACCCCTAAGCGTGATTAACCGACTAAGCGAGGATTAGTGAGTTAAACTCACTTGTTCGGCGAGCCGGACAGTTCAAAACGTCGAGAACGCAACAAAGAACAACTTCCTTCAGAGCGGGCCTAGCAACCGAGGTTCGGAACAACCTCAAAACGGGCCTAACAGCAGCATCAAGACCCACTTTTCTCGCTTCTTTCCAGGGCTGAAAGATGGTGGATCCAAGGCCGGCTTCGGTCGAAAATAGGTGGAGGTGGGCGGAGAAGTTTGTTGTGAGTTCAAGAGGGGTAGATGGTGGCTCACGGCGGCGGCAAGGCTTCGACGGTAGCCTGCTGAACGGCGGGACCCTGCTGGATGACGAGTTGGACGCGGTTGGGGCAGAGAGGCACGCGCGGTAGGGCGATGCGTGACAGTCGCGAGGACGGCGTGCGACGGTAGCTCCGGCGGTCTGACAGGGTTGTCTGGCTTCTGCTGGCTTCTGCTGGCTTCTCTTTGCGTTTTCTAGAGTCCGAACAGTAGCAAGGAGAAGGGGGGAAATGGTGGTCACGGAAGAGAGGGGGAAGGAGAGAGGGGACAAGCTTGGCCGGTTGGGGGCCACCAAAGCTTCTTCTCATATTCTTGTCTCCCCTTTGATCGGTCTCCACACCTAGTTGGCTAGCATAGCCATTTCCTTGACCAATATGCTCCCTTCTAGAAGCCTTTAGGTGGTCCAAAATGTTGGGTCCATGGGGCACATGAATTTCGAGTGATTTGGCTTTAATTGGACTCTTATCCTTGCTTGAATCAACACAATTCAGTCTCAATAATTTCAATCAACACCACACCAATCCAAATAGTATTTTTTTTCTCACTAATGGATCCCATTTGCTTCCCAATTTTGTAATAAAAAACAATCCCTGGCTTTTTCTGGACAAAAATAGCCCTAGGACAACTTTTTCTTAAAAAGTCTCGAGTTGCAGAAAAATCTTTTGAGACAGAGTCGACGCTCCTAGAATTAATTGTGACATGACAGAACTTTCAATTTTTGAAATTGAACTCAAATTCACAGTTAATTTGAATATGGCATATTTTTAGTGTGACATAAGCTATCGAGTAGATTTCAGAAATTTTTAGTGCAAATGAGTTGTGGTCGATTTTTTTCAAGTCACAATAAACTCACTCAACATATTGACAACTCTCTGTTGTCGTGAAAATTTTGAGAATTTAAATACGGACACAAGTTACTAGCTAACAGTTCTGTGATTCAATGGAAAGGTTATCCTAGAATCATTGACATTGCTTTGGCCACGTAATTTATGTAACAAAGGCCTCCCGTACCTCATATAGAGACCTCGCGTCGCCAAAGATGAAATCAATAGAACCTTGGATATAGCAATCCCAAAAGTAATGGCGGCCCCTATTATCGTTGAGCGTGTCTTGGGCTCCAAAGAACCCACAACCCCAAAAGGAGGCTTGGTCGCCTGCGATTCTAATCGCCACCGCTTGCACTCCGACATCTCCAGGGTTCGAGATTGAAGCAACATTCTAAAATGGTAATGCATCTCAATTACAATTGTAGTTGCAGCATAGCATGAACATTGATTTCCTAAAATTCGATCTGATATCTCACCATGAAGCTAATGTTCCTCGCCATGAAATTGTTCGAGAAGACTTGCACAGAGAGCTGCTATAGAATGTTCCGCCCAAAGAATTAGCCATGTCGTTCCAGGCGATTGCAGTCGATAAGTATCCTTGTCCTTGAAACGTAATGTTCAGCCTCGTCCTCAGGATGGTCACCTTCTCGCTGCCGGAACAAAAGATCGATTCACCAGATTACGATCACCATTGTCTAAAGGGAAGCTAAACGGCTAACCAAATTATTGTTACTAGTAAATGCCGCTGTTGATCCAGATCACGGTCCTTTTCTGACTGAGGTTGCCGGCCGCATCCACAGCCGCTTGGACCGTGGTGAAGTTGCAGCACCCATTCCGGTCCACGCAGAGGGTCACCGTCGTGTTAGTTTCCGGAGGGGGAATGTCGGGTGGGAAATTGTCGCAGATGGAGACCGTCCTCTGGCTATCATCAGGGTGCTTGTGGCGGTGCCGGTGGTGATGGCGACCGAGGTGCCACCCAAAAAGGGGTGAAAGACCACTCGACAGACAGGTAAAGAGCTCTGCATCAAGGGAAGGATCTCCAAGGGAAAAGAGCGAGACCGGGACCATGAAATCGGTGGAAGAAAAGACGGCGAGAACAGCAATAAAGACGGCAAGGCATGTCTTTTTGGACCCCATTGCCACGATGGGTGGCGAACGATTGATCGAATTTGAGGAGGTTGGTGAAAGGGGGCCAGGTTATATGAACTGGTAAAGAAAATGCAAGAGACATGCTCTTGAAGTGCACGGATTGGTTGCATGCCTTGCAAATCACCCTGTCCCTTTTAATCTTGTAAATCCAAGAAAAAGAAAAAAAGCAATCTTTACTACCAAACTTCGAAAGCTTGAAGAAGAAACCCAGAAACATGTTCCTATCAATCTCCTTAATCGCCATGAAAATACATCACATCAGAAGAAAAGCCCAAAGGAAAGGAAAGCTAGAAAACGCCTAAAGCTTCAATCTTTTTCTCCCTACTGTACTCTCCATAGTAACAAAAAGGGCTTAAGGAGCAAAAGCCGTCCTTCAAGCCCTCTCGCCCCGGATCCGCCTCGCGAGCTGGATGTCCTTGGGCATGATGGTGACCCGCTTCGCGTGGATGGCGCACAGGTTGGTGTCCTCGAAAAGCCCCACCAGGTAGGCCTCCGCCGCCTCCTGCAGCGCCGAGACAGCGCTGCTCTGGAACCGGAGGTCCGTCTTGAAGTCCTGCGCGATCTCCCGCACCAGCCGCTGGAACGGCAGCTTCCGGATCAGCAGCTCCGTGCTCTTCTGGTACTTGCGTATCTCCCGCAGCGCCACCGTCCCGGGCCTGAAGCGGTGCGGCTTCTTGACCCCACCGGTGGCCGGGGCTGACTTCCGCGCCGCCTTGGTGGCGAGCTGCTTCCTCGGGGCCTTGCCACCGGTGGACTTCCGCGCCGTCTGCTTGGTTCTCGCCATTTCTCCGGAGCTTCTGCTTACGATAGAGAGAGAAGTGGAATTCGATGAGTAATTGGAGAGCTGAGCTTGAAGAGATTGCACTGATTTTGGAGGGTTTCGTCGAGGATTTTATAGGACGGGAGCAGAGGTTTGAAATTTTCGGGGGGTCCGATGAAAATTTCGGGGGATTTGGCGGGCAGGGTTTGGGAATTAAATGGCAGCCGTTGATTGGGGACCAAATGGACGGAGCGTGTTTCGGATCAGGCGAAGCACGCGGATTGCCACGCTGGCAACACCCTGATCTGTTCTTTTATTTTTCCTTTTTTTTTGTTGGGTTTTTTTTTTTTTTTTTTTAATTACTTTATTCTTTATGTGCTTATCGATTAATGATGACTTCGCTAGTGATTAACCTGTGCATTTGGCATAACAATGACAATTGTAATTACCAGAGTCGATATTTTTCTCGACTTAAAATTTACTTTCGCATTAATTATCTCTTAACTAGATCCAACAAAACTAATTCCCTTTTTATTGAGGATTTCGGTGGGACGGCCAAGTCCGATTTGGGTTGGGTCATAAATTGTCCAACCTAAATTGACCCATTAATCCATTTATAACCTATTTATGCATGTAAAATTTTTTAGCCATATTCAACCCAACTTTTATCGTTAAAACATTTTCATATTTAACTCAATTTAAGAAAAATTATTCTTATAATTTTTTAAATATTATATTTTTAAAATACTTCCAAATCTAGGAAAGCTTATTTCTTATGATAAAAAAAAAAAAAAAGGTATTGTTAAAACACTTTCATTCAATACAAATCTAGAGGACAATTTTTATAATTTTTTAAAAAAAATTGAGGACTCTGTTTTTTTAAATTTTTAGGGAATCATTTTCTAGGGAAATAACAATATATTTTTTTGTGTTCATCTAAAATTTGAAAATGAACTAAAAAATATTTTTCATTATTTGGTATGAAAAATCAATTTGATTTTTCTTTGTGCATTCCTTTTAATATTTTTCATTATTTAATTTTAAAATATTAATCTTTTAATTATTTTTATTTTTAAAAATTAAATTTTTAATTATTTTTCTTTTCTTTTTCTTTTTCCTTGTTCGTCAATTCATCGCCGACCATGGTGATAGCCAACGAGCTTAAGCTCGTCCAATTCCAACAAGCTAGATCAGTGAGCTCAAGCTTGCCCAAGGCCGATGAGCTCAAGGCTCGTTATACTAGTGGGCTCGAGCTTCGTCGGCCTCCTGTAAGCTCGTCCCTCGCTTGGTCAGCCATCACCATTGCTACGGTTGGCCACTGGCCAAGGAAGATGGAAAGAGGAAAAAGAAAGAAAAAAGGGAAAAAATAAAAATTTTAAAAATTATTTTGATTTTTTTAAAATTATTTTGCAAGGATGAAGAGGGAGAGATAGTATGGGTGAGCTTAGTGGGTTGAAAATCGGTTATAAACTTAACCCATTTAAGAATAATTTATTTTAGCTTTTAAAATTTTAAACCTTATTAAGGTAGGCGCTTCAAAATTGAGTGACTAATTTATGTTTTAAATGGATCATATATGAGTTTAAGACCCATCTTAACTGGTCTAAGTAAATATAATAATTTCACATGACCAAGGAAATATTAATCATAGTATTATTTATTATCACGTGTATATATGGCTTGGCAATGCCCTATAGCTTTCAATAATATTTTCCCACCAAAATTTAATTAATTGAAAGTTTCTTATTTGAATAGATAAACGTTGTGTGCCATACATTAGGCCAGTTTCGTGACCGAACAATGAATATACTATGTTTACCTCTAATTAAGGTATCTCATGTCTCGAGCAAAAAGTAAGTCTCAATTCAAAACAACAATCAATTTTGACCCGTTATGACTATCATAAAGAGAGCAGGACATCTCTCAACTAATTCATGCAACTGATGGCCGATCTCACATTCGGACATCTTCCATATAGAATTCCCCTTATGATTAGGGTTTCTAACACAAATTCTCTAATACCATACCCCCAATTCAATCATCTCTTCCATCTTGTACCCACCATGCTTCTCCTGGTGTTGCAAAGCTTACTCCCATGCCTTCACGGATCAAAATTAAGTTGGATCGCACATGATCTATTATAGTAGCATGTTATGAAGAAGCAGAAATAAAAAGGAAGAATTATTAGGAGTAATAATAACACTTATACACACGTATAACAATTAGTTACAAAAGCCTTCTCGTATCTTCTGAATTCCTCGGTCTATCATTGGCATATAAGTTGAATAATAATTATATATAACATCAGATTAGAACTATTCAAGGCATGCAATGCAAAGCCCTTTCGTTCCCTCACCTAAGCATGATATATACATATATTCTTCATTATTTGCTATTATAAATTCGGTTTTCCAACTATAGCCTTGAAATATGGCTTGCTTCTGTTTCTAGCCCTAGCTAAATGTAGAAGCAAACCGAGCCGCGGCCCATGAAATAAAAGCTTCCGTCAATTGCTACAAGCTAGGCCTCGGCTCAAGGCCATCGAGCCGCGGGTGGACTGGTCTGAGTGTTGGACCCCGCCGGTAGAGCTCAAACAATGTACCAACGGGATCGTTCTCTCCCTCCCCAATGGAGAGACCAAATTAGGGGCCTGAGTTTCGCCGAGCCATCGTTGTCATTACTCCCGCGTACTGCCTTGATGTTAGGCACTTCTATTTATACCCTTGATTTCGTATATCTTTTAGGATTGTCATTTTCTCTTCCTTGATTAATTCTGATTGATTGTAATTGATATTTTAGTATATTTCTACTTTAGATAATCATCTACAATAACTTATAAATAGATTTGTGTACTCTTCAATATGAAGTATTGAAATATGCATAAATTTCATAATTTTATTTTCCGCATTATTCTCATCTTGATATCAAAGTCATTATTATTTAAGGAAGCGCATATAGAGTCCAGTTCACAAAGGTCTTTACGATGTTAACCGCATCAACCACGTCACTCATGTTAGCTTTTGTTTTTGTTCCAAGATTTTTCCATTATTTATTTTGGAAAATGGACACCGCCATCAGTAGGGTTGTGCAACGGAAACCGCCTGAACTGGAATCGGACTGGCCGGTTTTGGGTAGTTCCCACGGTTGGCGGTCCGGTTCCCGATTCCTAATCTTGGAACCGGCGGCCGATTGGTTCGGTTCCCGATTCCAAGGTGGGAACCGAACTGACTCGACCGACCGGACTAGACCAAATTTTTTATTACATAATTTATATACATATAATATATAAACACATATAATATATTAATATTATATATGAAACTTATTGCAATTGCAATTGCAATTGAGGTAACAACCTCTTATGTGGCCAAGAGACCACCAAAGCTTTTGTTACTTTTTATTTATAAAGAAAACTTACTTGTTAGTTTCATAAAGATTGTCTATAAAACCTAAGCCAAGCACAACCTTTAATCACATTGTTTATGGCTTTTATGCTTCAAATTAAGTGTGAAACACATAAACTGTGATTGATATCACGCAAGTGAAGTTTGAATATTTTGCACGTGAAAACATGTGTGAGTAGTTTTATTAGATTGCCCGGGAACCAAATTGGATTGATCAGTCCGGAGCATAATCGTTCTTTAGTGAATGATCGTTCTTTAGTGAAAAAGAAAGTGCCGATTCTGTTGGACCGGACCGGACCGGAACCAATGGTCCGGTCCAATTCCTGGTCCTAGAACCAAACGGTCCAGTCCACGATTCCTGAAATTGGGAACCGATTCTCCCAGTCCAGTTCCCGGTTTCACCTTGGAACTGGACCGAACCGGGAACCGATCACCCCTAGCCATGGGACTCACCACCCTTAGTTGAGTTAGATTCGAAAATTTCAACCTGAACAGATGCCTCCACACGCGCTGCCATGCACCAACACGTCTCATTGGTTATTTTGCAAATCCAATATCACCACCAGATTCACTGTCCTCTGATGAGTCGAACCATCCAAACGCTTTTTTGAAACTCCGCCGCATGTGCTCTCATGTGTCGCGAGAAATTTCTACGTGTGATATCTACGCACCCATGTGCAAAACACATGATCGACGCTCCAGGCGCGATTGCCGACATCATCTGCCACGTCATTGTTGACCATGGACCATGACTAGTATTGATTGTTAGCCGTTGTTTATCGTTGACCAAAAGTTGATTGGTCATTTCTTAAGGCATTTCGACGCCCTGAATTTATTTTTAGTGTTATTTTCTCCGTATTAGTGTTAGGATACACATGTAAGAAAGTTATGTTAATGAAATCCCACGTCAAAGATTTAATATGGTATAAAGCAGTTAGATATTTTAGTTAACCCATAACTCATTGATTTACGCTTTTGAGTGAAAGTGGATCTAATTAGATTTGTCAATAGGTTTGGACTTGGGCTTTCCCTCGGTAATCTTTCTATGTGAAGGTATTGAACTTTTGCTGCGTGCTTCCAATAAGTGGCGTTAGAGCCCATATTGTGGTTTTTGGGTAGGTGGGCATTTAGGTGTAATAACGCGAGCTTGTAGAAAGTTGATGTAGAAGGATACCTGAATTAAGAGTGAGTTGGCCTGACAATGAGCTCACATGTAAGGAGGAGATTATTAGGATGCATGTGTAAGTGAATTATGCTAGAGAAATCCCATATCAAATAATTGATGTGGTGTATGGTAGTTAATATTTTTTAATTGACCCATTATTCATTAATTTAAGCTTTTGAGTGAAGGTATGTCTAACTAGATATATTAACGAGCTCGAACTTGGGCTTTCCCTTAGCGATCTTTTCAGGTGAAGATATTAGACTTCTGCTATGCGCTCCCAACAATTAGCACTCCAAATACTGGTTTATTGGTATTCCTTATGACTTGTATGGTAGTGTTCATCATTACAATATTCTTTGAGTCTTGGGTAGTGCTGGTTTTGTGCCTCTTCATCCAACGGAATGCACAAAGTTAGAACCTCATGCTCGTCTATGTTGCTTCCTTATGTATGACATTAAGTACAAAGGGTATAGATGTTGGGATCCTGACCCTAACTATTTCTAGGTGTCTCGTCGTCACATTTTGGGAACACAAGACATTATCATATTTTCATCCTATCGAATCTTCTCCTACAATTTGCATCTTCACCAATCCTTTAGTGTATTTATTCACTGAAAATGATATAGTTAACTCTACTTTTGAATCTCCATCTTTGGAGTTGTCTTCTTTTAAACTTGATGCAATTACCTCTGATGATACTGCTTCGATAGCTCCTAAAATGTTTGCGTCACATGTGGATTCTCCACCCTTGGTCATTCCCTCGTCTCCTATTCATTGTTCCACCCGCATAAGTCATTCTTATGTACAACTTCGTAATTTCCATTTTTAATATACTATTGCTTCTTTTCACGAACCTTGCTCATAGAGAGGAATTAGTACTAATTCTTGGCAACAAGCAACGACAAATGAGATGCATGCTTGGGACACTCATGATTGGGATTTAGTTGATTTGCCTCATGATAAATATGTTATAGGTTGTAAATTGGTGTATAAGATTAAAATGAAGGCATATGGCACCGTGGATCGCTACAAGCTAAGCTCAACTAATAGCAAGAGGCTTTACTCAAGAATACAAAATTGACTATGAAGAGATTATTACTCCTGTTGCACACCATACTTTTGTTTGCAATCTTCTTGCCATTGTTGTGGTTAAGTGTTGGTCTTTATTGTAGACAGATGTAGAAAATGCATTCCTAACTCACTAAGGAAGTTTGTATGGTGCCTTCCCTTGAATACACTCATCCTCCCGGCCAAGCATGTCAATTACATCAAGCATTATATAGCCTGAAACAGGCTTCTCGTGCATGGTATTCCAAGTTTAGCTTAAGCATGGAATCTCTACTCTAGTCCTTATGACCATGCTCCTACATTCAACACACATCTTGTGGATTTATTATGTTGCTCTTGTATGTGGACGACATGATTATTACTAGAGATGATCGTACTGACATTTCAAAACTCTCACAATGTCCTAGTAACAATTTAAATGAAAGATCTTGGGTGATTCAACTACTTTTTTGGCTTGGAGATTACTTCAAATTCCTCTAGTTATTATTATTTTTGAATGAAATGCACCACTGATCTTATTTCTTGAGTATGGCTCATTGACAATAACATTGCTCTCCCTCTTATGAGATCAATGCCAAATTTGATGCTAAAAATAGGACTCCTCTTTTGAACCTTACAATCTATCAACAGTTGGTGGATGGATACTCTTATATGTCTCACTATTACTCATCTCTACATTCCGTATGTTGTTCATTTGTCAATTAGTTCATGATAGAGCCATGAACGACCCATTTTTCTATAGTCCTTCGGATTCTTCATCATAACAGGGGTAATTTATTTCATGATTTTCACTTTTTTCACTCATTCTACCTTAACGATGACAACTTATTTTGATGTTGATTGGCTGGTGACTCCCAAGATTATTGCTCCACTACGGGCTATTGCTTTTTCCTAGGTAACTCTCTTATTTCAAGGCATAGTAAAGAAAGATGACACAACTGCTAGCTCTAGTTCGAAAGCAAAATATCATGCTCATGACTGATACAGCATCAAAATTATTATGGTTGCGATGGTTATTAAAAGACTTGTAAGTCATTCATAATGGAGGAACCGTCTTTTACTACAACTCAAGTGCTATCCAAATAACACACAATGATGTTTTCCATAAGTGCGCCAACCGCATTAAAATCAATTGTCATTTCATTTGGTACCATGTGTGTTAGCACATTGTACGACTTGTCCCCACTTCATCTATTGACTAGACTATTGATACTTTCACTAAAACACATTCACCTGGGTTTTTTCAAGATCTTTTCTCTGAACTACAGTTGACTTCTTCTAAGTCACCTTGAGTTTCAGGGAGAAGGTAGAGATAATGCCTTGTTTCGTATATCTCTCAGTATTGTGTATTACTTCCCTAGTTGATCTTAATTGATTGTAATTGATATTGTTATGTTACTTTAGATAGTCATCCAGTAAAGCTTATGAATAGGCTCATGTACTTTTCAATATGAAGTATCGAAATATGAAGAAATTTTATAAATTTATTTTCTGTATTAATTCTTATTTATATCTTTTGAAACAAATTCATGATTCGGGGCAATCAGATCAAATCAAATGGAGAGCTTTCTCTAGGTTTAAAGAAGCAGATCGATACGGAACCAGGAAAAGGTCAAAGTCATATCCAAGCATTACTGTTGTTAAATGTTTCGTTTAGTTTTGTCACCACACTCGTAGAAATCCTTTGTTTTTTCCATCATATGCATCATCCAATTGCTAGTTCTCTAGTCTGAGACGCACATGATGTCTTTTAAATTCGGGGTCTTTGCTGGAGTGTAGGATGTTCTGTTCTTTTTGGGGAGGATTTTTCGGTAATTTTAACCGTGCGATTTCAAATATGGCATCATCTCACTCAGAATCCACGCGGATAGAGCAGATAATCACCGAATTCTTTGCAAAGAGTCTCCACAGAATACTCGAATCAAGGAAACCAAGAGAAATGGTTCAATATAGCTCTTAGAGAATGCCCAGAAGCGTTAGAGAATCTCAATCTTGGGGGCCAAAGCAATCTTGAACCTGTGGTTGTTAATGTTGTACCATAATCGCGCACGAAACAAGAAAATTAATCAGACAAAGGTATGGTTTTCTATTTAATATAGCAAATACGTAATGCTCAAACATCCTCTTTGGCACTCGACAACATTTCCCACCAAAGTAAGTATTTTAAGTGTTGCACGTGAATAGATTAAACATTGTCATAGTGGAGGAACCGTTATTTATTGCGACAATAGGAGTGCCATTTAAATAGCACATAATGACATTTTGACCATATACATTGAAAAACAAAGTCATTCGATTTGGTACCATATGTGTCATGGCACTATATTGTTGGCATTAATGATGCAATATAAAGGGGGTGAATAAATTGTTTTGAAATACTTTGATAGTTTTGTGGAAATTGGCGGCTACTATGCAAAGATCAAGTCAAGTAGATATTTCAAATATTGTGCAAATAAGAGTGAGAGAAACAAGAGCACACAACAATATATAGTGGTTTGGATTTACCCCTATGCCTATGTCCATTGTCCACTCTAACAGCTACAAATTGAGCTGGATTGTACTAATAATAGGTTAGACAAATTACAATAAGTAAACACCAATCTAATCACATGATAGATCACACTATGAGGAATTAGGTATTGCTATCACTTTGTATACTTGATCACATAGTCACAAGCTAGCAAGAACACTACAGTGAAGATGGTAAGACAAACAAATACTTTTCGCTAAGAACACAGCTTTCAGTTTTGGATTTCTATGTATTGCATGTCTAACATTTGGTTTTTGAAATCTTATCTTTTATAGAACCATCTTTAATCATCCCGTTAGAGATGTCTTAAAGAAGGAAAGAGACGTTTAAGATTTATTAGTGCTGATGTCTAAATTTAGAATTGCCTATACAGTCTTTTTTCCTGAACATTTCCAAGCTAGCTGAAAATAGCTTTTGCGATTGTCCCTTCTTGATGGCTTTGACATGTCTGTCAAAAAGCCTATTTTTGGTACTCTGACTTCTTTTGGTTCTTCTGGTGCGCATATCTAAATGACAATGACTATATTGGACTTTTGCAACAATCATCTAAATGGTCGTTACTCCAATATCACCAATGACATGATATCTTCAACATTAACGCGAATATTATTTTTAGCTGATCTTTAAGTCCGCTGGTATGGTTTACAATTAGAACATATTTGTGATTTTTCCTTTCTGAATATCACTTCTGTCTTTTATAATTATCATGAACATCTGCAAATATTATAGTTAATATTATATTAAGGAAAGTTTTGGGATCCTCAAAATTCTTTGAGATGTCTCTCCAACATGTACGACTCATTTCCTCGTTATCTGTTGACCAAATTGCTGATTTCTGTAGTAATACACAGCCACCTGGGTGTTTTTAAGATCCTTTCTCCAAATCACAGTTGACTTCTTCTATTTCACCTTAAGTTTGAAGGAGATATTCCCTTGATTTCATATCTCTCATGACCGTGTATTATCTTCCTTAATTGTTTCTAACTGATTTTAAATGATATTGTAATATTCAATTACTTTGAAGTTGTCCAGTAAAGCCTATAAATAGGCTCATGTACTCTTCAATATGATATATCAAAATACACAAAAATTTTACAATTTTATTTTCTGCATTATTCTTATCTATACCTTTCGAAACAAAAATCATATCTCCATAACGGGTCAATCAGATCAAATCTAAGTGGAGGGTTGTCTCTAGATTTACAGAAACGGATCGATACGGAACCAGGAAAAGGTCAAAGGCTTTTCCAAGAAATACTGTTGTTAAATGTTTCGTTTAGGTAAACCCTTTTTCCATGAAACTTACGGGCATAGCTTTGTGTGATGTCTTACGTTGCAAGAGCTTCGTCATCATATGGAATCATACGATGTGAGGAGGGTTGTGATGGTTGGACCCTGACGAATTTAGTTTTGTCGCCACACTCTTGGAAATCCTTAGTCTTTTCCATCTTTTGAATCATCCAATTGCTGCTTCTCTAGTCTGAGGCGTACATGATGTCTTCTAAATTCAGGGTCTTTGCTGGAGTGTAGGATGTTCTGTTCTTTTTGGGGAGGATTTATTCGGCAATTTTAACCGTGCGATTTTAAATATGGCATCATCTCACTCAGAATCCGCGCGGATAGAGCAGTCAATCACTGAATTCTTTGCAAAGAGTCTCCACAGAATACTCGAATCAAGGAAACCAAGAGGTTCAATATACCTCTTAGAGAATGCCCAGAAGCGCTAGAGAATCTTGATCTTGGGGCCCAAAGCAATCTCGAACCTGTGGTTGTTGATGTTGTACCATAATCATACACGAGAGAAGAAAATTAATCAAACAAAGGTCTGGTTTTCTCTTTATTATAGCAAATACGTACTGCTCAATAATACCCTATGGCAGTCCATGACGTTTTACCGCCGAAATAATTATTTTAAGTTTCACATGTGGATAGATTAAATATTGTCTAGGCAATCTTGACTTTTTGTATCCTATGGTTATTGAGCATCGAGAAGGCTCTCAATGGCCCTTTGTCGCGTTCCTGGCCGATTGACCTCAGCCATGTGACCGTCCAAAACCGGGCAAGTCCATTCATTGGGCCAGTCCTCCCTTCAAGGTATTGTTCGCATGGCTCATGAGGTGGAATGCTTTATTGAGTGCCGGACCGCACTACGTCTCCTTTTAAATAAAGTATCTCGTTCCCAATCAAAGAATGAGTCTCGATTCAACCCGTGACTCTCATGAAGAGAGCAATATTAACTTTTGACTAGTTTGTGTGTCACCCCCGATCCACGGGCACGCACACATCCCTTGGCGGTTGACTAAATTGTGATGTCTCAGGACGCGTTGCTGATTCTTTTTATTTATGCACATGCGGAAGCGAATTAAACAAACCCCGGACAACAATCAAACATGGGATAGTAAAAGCAAGACAACCAATTTTTCTCAAAACACACTTTTTAAACAGACCGAGTTAAACCTATAGGTTCATATACAAAGGTCTGACTCAAAAGAAACCACTAGGCCATCTACACTGGACCCTTCAGCCTTGGGCTTTGGATCCTCCATGCCACGGCCTTGAAAATGATAACCCACGATGGGGTAAGATAAAAATCTCAGTGAGTTAAACCCTAAACCCCGACTAGGGCAAGAATTCACCCAAATACGTTCTAAACATGCACCATCCAGACCGTACCTCGCTTGGGCGCGTCCCTGCACATTAGTACATCTCATATGCACTCATAAGCGCAGCACGCGTAAACAATAGTTAGAACACTTCATGTCACTCATCAAACAATTCACAAGAGTTCCGATTATAAGGCCAAATTGTTATGACATGTCTGCCGCACAATTTTGTCCCATAATCAGGCGCGGGTAACTCATATTGGTGGTTCAATCCACACCTGATATTCACTCTCAATGTTCAAATTCAATACTTAATACTCAATACTCAATCTCAATCTCAATACTCAATACTCAATCTCAATCTCAATACTCAAGGTTTTAGAGGTGCCCCCTGACATGAAGTTCTGATATCGTGTGGTACTTAGTTCTTGACCACAATAAGTAATAGCTCAAGTTACTAGAGGTGGCTCCCACGAAGCTGTTTTGTAGCACTTAGTTCTTGACTATAATAAACAATAGCTCAAGTTACTATAGGTGGCTCTCGCGAAGTCACGTTGTCGTGTAGCACTTAGTTCTTGATTATGATAAACAATAGCTCAAGTTACTAGAGGTGACTCCCACAAAATCACGCTATCGTGTAGCACTTAGTTCTTGACTATCATAAGCAATGGTACAAGGTTCTAGAGTTGGCTCATACGATGCTTTGCTATCGTGCACACTTAGTCCTTTACCTACTAACAGCCAATCAATTTTCTCAACACATCTCATCCTCTTTCAATAGTCGCCACACAAAGCGATAACAATAAACCATAATCATGGCACAACCATTCACACCTCATCACTCAATTGCACAATTTAACAATCAATTGCATAAACTGATTACACCACGACATTCAGCACGAAATTCTGACGATCGGCTATCCCGGTATAATTTCTGGAAAGTATTAACTAATTAAATAAATTACAAAATAATTAAATAAATTACAAAATAATTAAATAAATTGCAAATAAATAAATAAATTGTGTTTAATTAAACTGAACTACCTAATGAACCTGACCGTGCAGGCACATCATCGATCAAGTCAAGTTTTACCTTTTATCATATAGCCAAAACACCAAAATCCCCTTTTTAAAAATAAACTTAGTAACTCCCTTTTTTTTTTTTTTTTTTTTTCAAACCTTCCAAAATAAATTCGTATGGGATCCCGTATTTGAAATTAACCTGCCAAACTTTGCATACACCTCGTATAAAACCTTATCGTTTTATTGAGCACATAAAACTCGGCGTCCAAATTCGACACCACTTTTCTTTTCTAATTTCTTTTTCAACCATACTCTTTTGAAAACAAACCTTAGTAAACCCTCTTTTTTTTGTTCAAAACGTTTAGAAATAAATTCATAGGTGCTCACGTACTTAAAATTTATCTATCAAAATTTGCACGCACCTAGTTTAAAATCGAATTGTTTCATTGGGCAAATAAGTTTTGGTATCCGGACCCGACACCTCATTTATTTTCTATTTAATAATCCAAAAAGTCATGTTTTGCAATAACAATAAACAACCAATAAAGAGCAATCCATCTCATGATCTCACACATAAGTTCTCAGCATGCCACAAGTCCATCACATCCCTAAATACACCTTATTTAACAAGCACAACATCAAGAACAACCACAAAACCATAACCGGTCCTAATTGGCAGAAATCAGACCACTCGCGCATCTCCAAGTTTAAATCTAGAAACTTAACCAAAATAGTTCATAAAATTCCCAAATTTGAATATGTTGTAAAAAATACATAAAAAAACATTTTTTATGAAGACACCTTACCCCAGATCTTTCTAGATTCGGCCTAGTAAATCGCTCAATCTAATACAAAAACTAGGTCCATTTCCAGAAAGTCAGTTTTCCAAAATCACTTTAGTTTGAGATCCGAAATATGTCCATTTGATTTGAAATTTGACTATGTTAAACTAAAATATGTGAAGAACAACTTTCATGAAGAAATAATTTTGAAATTCGAACCCTAAAAGATGATAAAAATCCTTTGAATCCCAAAAGGTCACCAGTTCCAGTAAAAATGAGGTTTTGTTTTCAAATGATGGAGCTGAAATCTCATTCTTTTTAAATTCCTAAAATCTTGAATAAAATATATGTCATATTTGAGAATGTCTAAAACATTTCTCAAGAAGGAATCAACCTCAAATTCGCAACCCATTTCGATCTTCAAAAATGGCAAACAACAAGGATCCGGTGAACTGATCCGAATTTCACTAATTCAACTTGCTTAACACTAATCATTCTTAGCACTAATCTAACTAAGATAATTAACACTAATCTAACACTCTAAGTATAATTAACAAATTAATCAAGGATTAGAGAGTTAACTCACTGGATTAGTGAGCTGATAGGTTCACGGCGACGATGGCATGACGGCAGTGAGATCCTGTAACTACCAAGTCTCCAACGGAGGCTCGGCCAAGGCTGAAAAGCCCTGCAAGGCCCATGGCTTGGCTGGATGTTCTGTGGAAGGACTGGCCTCGGGTTTGGCTTGGGTTGGTGGTCGCGAGTGCTGCTGGACCGGGACGGCAGTTGGTCGTGGAGAGTCGCTCGGTGTTGGTGGCTGCTTAGTTGGTGCGGTTGCTGGGCGTGAGGGCTGGTGGTCAGCGCAGCAACAAGAAGATGACGCTGAAGGTGGCGGTGGTGTGGTGTAAAGAAGAAGGTGGTGCTTGCGTGGAGATGGTGGCTTCTCGTTGGTGGGGCGGTGAAGTCTCGGTGGGTGGTGGGCTGCTGGGATGATGGAGTTTCGGTGGAGTGGTGTGCGGCTGTGGGGAAGAGAAATGGAGGGAAGGAAAGTGGGTTGCTGTAGAACAAAAGAAAGGAAGGGATGAGGATGAGGATGAAGAGAGTGTTTGCAGAGAGGGGGAAAGAAACGTGCGAAATAAAGAAAGGGAGAGAGTGAGAGAAAAAGAGAAAGAGGGGGAGGGATAAAAGTCGAGATAGACAAGGACTTTAAGGGACCATTATCTTCTTTTTCATCATTGATGTCCACAAAGTCTTCATGCTTAACGTCAATGCTCCCTCCAATCACTATTTAGCCTTCATTTCTCTCAAAATAACTCATTTTGGGCAGCAAATACCTCAATTAAACAGCCCATCCGAATTTCACTCTCATTTTTCGATTTGTCCGAAAATCGATTTTTCCGTAAAATTCTGGACGCGACAGAATTTTTCCAAAAGATGAAATGATGTCCTAAAAATGAATCTTGACACGCTCGAACATTCGATTTCCCAAACCAAATTCAATTTCATGATTACAATCGATCGAATGTGATTTTAATCCAATCTAACCTACCAGGTAGCTTTTAGGGATTTTACCGCGGTTATACCCTTTAATGGCTTCACCCAATAAATTGGTTAACTCGTGAGTGATTAGTTCAGAAAAAAAGGACCATAGACGCGCTGGCGAAAAGCTCATTTCATTTTACCAAGATGGGGTCAAAAATTCAGGATGTCACATTATGCACGGATGACCAATATCATCTTTGCACATCTTCTATGTATCATTCCTCTTATCACTATGTTCCTCTCCCAAATTCTCTGACACTATTGCGGTGATTCGATTGTCCCGTCCATGTCGCATCCCTCATGCTTCTTCTAGCATTGCCATGTCTTCGTGTATCGGTTTGTCTGACCGTGACACTTTTGCTTTTGCTTGGATATAACTGGTCCTTGCTTTACCGTGTTGAACAATAAAAATACGTATTTGAATAATATTATCAAAAAGTGTACCATAAAAGGAATTGCTAGCAATACTAATGTGATTTTTTAGGGATGACCGATACTTAAACTGAACTTTGGTCTAGGACAAAGCTTGGAAAGATAAAATGAGGAGTAAGCGGTCTGAAAAAATTCGAGCTTAGGACTTATTGCTTTGATATCATGTAAAATTTTGTAGGACCACAATTTACTTTATAAAAGTTTAAATTGTTAGATGAGGGCTTAGATGAGGGCTTGACTTAATATTAGATATTCTAACAACTCATAGCATGCACATGTAACTAGTCACGAAAACCTCTCATATCACCCAAATTCGTAATAACTATATGTGACTTCAAATTAGAACTATTCAGGCATGAATACAATAGTCCTTTCGTTCTCTCACCAATGCATTATCCCTGCAACGTGTTTTCATCCTTTGTTATAACAAATCCGATTTGTAATTATAGCCTAGAAATATTGCTTGCTTCACTTCCTAGCCCATAGTCAATGTAGCAGCTAATGGAGCCACCGCTAGTGAAATGAAAGCTCCCGTCAATTGCTGCGAGCCGGGCCTCAGTTTGGTGACACGGCTCAAGGCCGTCCAAGCCACCGGAGGAGTGGTCAAGCGTCGGAACACACCGGTGGAGCTGAAATCATGCACTGATGAGATCGTTGTCTTTTTCCTCAATGGAGAGACGAATTTAGGGCCTGAGTTTTGCCGAGCTATTAATGTCATCACTCACGCCTACTGTTTTTGTTTATTTTAACACTTTATTTATACCCTTGATCGACAAAGCAGCCCTTTGTCCATACATGTTAGACGTAGCCGTATCTTTCAGGACGGGTCACTCATATCAAATCAAATGAAGGGGTTTCTGCCGGTTTACAGAAGCGGGTCGATGCTGAAGCAGGAAGTTGACAATGGGGTTATCCAAGCATTATTCTAATTGGATGCTTCGTTAGGTAAACCGTCCTTCCACTAAACTTGCAGGCATTAGCTTTATGCGATGTCTTACGTTGCAAGAACTTCGTCATCATATGGAATCATACAATGTGTGTTAGCTTGTGTGAGTTAGACCCCGACGACTCTAGTTTTGTCGCCACGCTGTGCGAATCCTTTTCTTTTTCCTTCTTTTTCTTTCCATTACATCAGTAAAATATTTTGAAATCATTGAGCGTGTAATGAAAAACATTAATGGAAAGATAGAGAAGCATGTTCGTGCAAGTAACGTTTTAAAACAGGAAGTAAACTCTCACCTTTGAGCGTCTGAAGCATTGTCGCCACCGTCGTGCGAATTCTTTTTTTTTTTTCTTCATTCTTATTTTTCCTATTACATCAGTAAAATAGTATGAAATCATTGAACATGGAATGAAAACGCCAATGGAAAGATAAAGAAGCATGTTCGTGCAAGTAACGTTTTAAAATTAAGAAGTAAACTCTCACCTTTGAGCGTGTAATGAAATAGAAGGGGGTTGAGATAACTGTCGACCTAATATAATTAGCTATAGCGCAGACACTTAACTACCAGATTTATACGACGTTAAATCAATGGAAGCTGGCGTGAGCTAATGGCGTGCGCTGTTAATCAGTTTTCTTTTCTTTCCTCCTCGTCAACCCTTTCTCTTGTTTTTACCACAAATAACAAGTTCTCATAATATCAATTCGTTCTATTTGATGGAGTGATCGAGCAAAGAAATGACTTTAATTAGGGCGCTACATTAAAACCGGTCGCGCTTAATTGCAACTCCACATTCATACTCGTTCTTTCATTGGTGTTTAAACCGTTCGTAGATTTCTTCTACTTTTCTAAAGTACATGTAAAGAGAGTTGAATTAGCATGGAAAAAAGAATTTGCGACATACATGTGCGGTGTCACCAACCAATCAAGTTGAGATGGCTTATTAAATTGGTGACACCACATGGCCATGTTGATGTGAAGTTAGCACTACGTTATCCACTTCTAGGGAATGGATTCATATACATCACCAAAGTTCCAAAGCTAAAGAAGGACAAGATGAGCATATTTGTGCAAGTAGCATGCTGAAAACAGAAAGTCAAACTCCCAAAACACAAATTTGACTCATCAAACAGAAAGAAGCTGGACGAGATGAGTACGATGACCCGAGTAGCGTTTCTTCCAAGAACTCGCTGGCTTTGGAGATCAAACTGCCATATAAAGTTGTTAATTTCATGCAAACATTGGCATATTCGACCCAGAAAGACAGAATACACTCACTCTAATTGAATAAAGTTGTTAATTCCATGCAAATCTATTCCGATTGATTACATTAAATTACAATTCTTTTGGATGCTAACTAGCTTGCCAGCAATTGAGTGGTCGATTTCAGCCTCCCCATATAGCCACATCTATATATATGTGCGAGTTCGTGTACACCTATCATATCTTCTTCGTTTTTCCCAAAATCCTAGTCTTTTAAACCCCCATAGGCCAAGACTAGCCAGCGTGTCGACGGTACTCTGACTGCCGCCATGATGACGAGTTTTGCCACCTTGACCTATGCCTTACTTCTCATGGCACTAGTCATCTTATGCACTATTATCAAACAATTTTGGTGCAAAAGCGTCAAAGGAAAATCCAAGCCGCTCCCACTCCCTCCAGGGCCCGCCCCGTGGCCCGTGGTCGGCTGTGCCCCAGACATGCTCCGGAACAAGCCCGCGGCCCGGTGGATCCTTCGTTGGATGGAGGAGATGGACACCGGCATCGCGTGCTTCCGCATTGGGAATACGCATGTCATTCCCGTAACCGACCCTAAGATCGCCCAGGAGTTCCTCAAGAAGCAAGATGCCACGTTCGCGTCGAGGCCAGTCTCGATGGCGGCACGAGCGTTCAGCGGTGGCTACGTGACCGCCGTCATCTCTCCCTACGGGGAGCAGTGGAAGAAGATGAGGCGGGTCTTGACGTCGGAGATAATATGCCCAGCGCGACACAAGTGGCTCCACGACAAGAGGGCCGAGGAGGCCGACAACCTGGTGAAGCATGTCTTCAACCAATGCAAAAAGCCTAGGGCAGGTGAACTTGAGGCATACAACAAGGCACTACTGTGCGAATGTGATAAGAAGGTTGGTGTTCAACAAGAGGTACTTTGGCAAAGCAAGGAAAGATGGAGGACCAACCATTGATGAAGAACAACATGTGGACGCACTATTCAATGCACTAAACTATCTCTACGCATTCTGTGTTTCGGATTACTTCCCATTCCTGGTGGGGCTTGACCTTGATGGGCACGAGAAGGTAGTGAAAGATTGCACGAGGACTTTTCGGAGGTTACATGAGCCCATAATAAACGAGAGAATCAAACAATGGAGGGACGATTCGAGTTCGCAGAGCAATAGAACAGAACCTCAAGACTTGTTGGATGTTCTTATTATGCTTAAAGACTCACAAGGGAAGCCATTGCTAACGCCGCATGAAGTCAAAGCACAGGCTACGGTGAGAAATTTATTCTTTCTTAGCAAACTATAGGAGGTTATATATTTGGTTAAGACGACTTTGTTACTAAAATTGTACGAATAGAGCCTTACAACTACCCCAAAAATCCTAAAGAAAGACTTCCCTCCCTATATATAGAATTACCTATAATGTACGAAGTCAATATCTTTGCGTCCTAATGTTAATGTCGTTATACCTTTCCCAAAAGATCCTTAAGAAGATTTTCCTATAATCCGTACATATTTAACTATAATTTATTTGCATATTGTGGTTATAAATTAGATTTCAATTGACTTAAGATGCAGACGTTTTTGTGCATCTTGATATGTGTAGGAAATTATGATGGCGGCGGTGGACAATCCATCAAACGCAGTGGAATGGGCAATGGCGGAGATGATAAATCGGCCTGAACTCCTTAAGAAAGCCAAAGAAGAAATAGATAGAGTTGTGGGAAAGGAGAGGTTAGTCCAAGAGTCCGATATCTGCCAGCTCAACTACATTAAGGCATGTACTAGGGAGGCCCTTAGACTCCACCCAATCGCGCCCTTCAATGTCCCGCATGTCGCCCTGTGGGACGCGGTCATGGCCGGCTACCGTATCCCCAAGGGCAGCCACATCCTCATTAGCCGGATGGGTCTTGGCAGAAACCCTAAAGTGTGGGACGAACCCCTCAAGTTCAAGCCCGAGCGGCATATCACAAGTGACACCGAGGAAGCCTTGCTCGCAGAGCCCGACCTGCGATTCATTTCCTTCAGCATGGGCCGGCGCGGGTGCATTGCCGCGCAGCTTGGGACAACGATGACAGTAATGCTTCTTGCTAGGCTAATCCAGGGGTTTAACTGGAGTCCACTCGCTAATGATTCGAGCATCAATCTTAATGAGTCAAAGAATGACTTGTCCCTCGCCAAGCCATTGGTTGCTCAATCCAAGCCGTGCTTGGCAAACCATCTCTATCCAAAATAGAGAAGCATGTGACTTTAGTATGTGCAGGACATGCGTATTGGGAACCTTGATCTTTCTATGTGACGTCTTAGAACATAAGCTTATCAATATAGAATTATTATAGGCTATTTGTTGTGAAAGCAATCTAATGTTTAATATTTCATGCATCATACAATTCAAATAAAAGAGGCCTATTGTGTTTATGAAAAGGATCCAAGGGTAGTTTCTGTTGAGAAAACCTCTTATTTTTTGAAGTTGACAAAACAATATGTGATTCTTGCGAGCTTGATATATGCAAGTGTCATTTATGCCTCGAGTAATATTCATATAAAAGGAACTCTTACGCCGACAAGTTTAGAAGAACGGGCAGTTCATAAAGATTTAGAAATACCAAGGTGAACATTTTACAAGATCTACACCAGAAACTTAATATAATCGAAGAATGCTATCACCAGAATCCTCATATAAGTGGAAGTTCGATATCACCAAAAAGCCAGATTTAACCAGGAATTGCTAATATAAGGACAACAACCTTGTTACATACTCTGAGGATAACATTCCGAGGCAAGTTATCTAACCTTTTGACAGCTTGTGATCAAGTATAAATTCATATATTGGAAGAAAGTGATTGATCATCAATCTCAAAGATTATCTACGTGGAAGATATCAATCATGCATGATATTTTGGTTGATTGACAATCATCATAAAGACAAGTTACTTTTCATAATCAAGCAACTCTACTCTTGGAAACCAAAGATTTGATTGTATAAGTAACAAAATATACGAGACTTCGATTGATTGACTTCAATGGCTAAATTGATTTGCTTGACAATCATCCAATGGTCAACTTGAAGAGTGATCCTCGTGAAGATTGTCCAATGAGTAGATTGGATGTTGCGGAGTATAAAATGAGATCAACAAGACGTCGGAGAAAGAGAGATCCAGAGTGCAAAAATCCAAATACAGAGAAAGCTTTACATTTGTCAATTGTCTTTTCGACCATATTGAAATTGTAATATTTTGAGAAGTGTTGTCAATGTGATCATTTGTGCTTAGGTGTAAGATCGAGAGTCCTAACATATCCTAAGCTAGGACAATGGTATCCAAAGATTTTGATTTTACACTTATTGGAAATATTAAGGGAAAATTGTCTAAAAAGTCCTAAACTTATTTTACTTTTGCCAATTCAATTCTAAATTTTTTAATTTTATCAATTCAGTCATAAACCTTTTCATTTCTTGCTAATTGAATCCATCTAGCCAAAATTGCTAATGTGGATGCCAGTGGTGTCACGTAGGACCGTCGGCGCTAATGTGGACAATTTTAAATAATATTTTAATATTTTTTATTTTTTGATTTATTTTATTTTATTTTATTTTTTTGCTTTCTTCTTTTCCTTTTGCCGGTGGCTAGTGATTGGCCATTGGCCATGGCCAGTCGACCGGCCTCACCTGCCACAGGCAAGGCCTAGTCAAGCAAGGCCTAGTCAGGCAAGGGCGAGCCCCAGCAAGGGTCGGCATTACTTGGGCTAGGCAAGGCCGACCCTAGCCTAGGTCAAGGCGACTTCTCTAGCCATCACCTTCACTCAGGCGATGCTGGGTGAGGCCACCCTATCTTGAGTAAGGGCCGACCTCACCGAGGCATGCCCTTGTCGAGGCTCGATCTCGCCCAGGCGAGTGTCGTCCTCGCCCAAGCTAGAGCGGCCTCATTGTTGCTCGACATAGCCACCTTGGGCTGGGTGAGGGCCAATCTTGCCAGATCTAACCTTTGCAAGGCCGACCTTCGGTCAGCAGGCCTCACTTGGGTGAGGGCTCCCCTTGCTCGGTCAGGCATAACTTGTAGTGGGTGAGGCCAGTTGATTGGCCATGGTTGGTGACCAGCCATTGGCAAAAGGAAAAGAAGAAAGCAAAAAAGGAAAGAAAGATAAAAAATAAAAAAATATTAAAATTAACAAATATTAAAACATTATTAAAAATTGTCCGCATCAACGATTTTTGGCCAAAATTCACCGGGTAGACAAATTTGACAAAAAATGAAAAGGTTTAGAACTGATTGGCAAAATTAAAAGATTTATGATTAAATTGGTAAAAGTATAATTGGTTTATGACTTTTTGGATAATTTTCCCCAAATTCTAATGTTGAGTTTTTTGGATGTTGAATTGATAGAAAAAGCAATATGGGAATATGTCAACTGGTGGATTGCATGTTGGTATTTGGGTTCGTCGAAAGAAAAGCACAGGTTCACTTTCAGTAGTTGAACTAGAGTTCGTGGTTTTTGAAAGTTGTTGCGCGCTAATCTTATGGATGAAGTCGCAGCGAAGTGATTTTGGAGTTGCAAATGTTCCTATTGAGTGTAATGAATACTAGTGCCATTAATTTGACAAAGAGTCCCATTTTGCATTCTAGGGCAAAGAACATGGAAATCAAGCTTAATTTTATTTGTGATCATGTGCATAATGGCATGTTAATATCCAGTTTGTTAATTTAAAGCATCAATTAGCTCACATATTCAGTAAGCCTTTAGAAAAGAACTCATTTGATTATATTCAAAGTGAACTAGGTATCACTGATCCTTTTACTTAAGTTGAATATAAGTGGAGAAGTGATCATATCCAAAGTGGGACATAAGCGGAATGCTTGATATAATTACATCACTCATGGTGAAAAAATTTAAATAAGGCAAAAATTCAAGTACACATTCTAGCTTTTTTTAAAGGAAAATGCTTAGCTAACCATACCGCTAGCTTGGAAAATGGGCAGTCAATCCTCAGCCACACATCTTGCATGAGAGAGAGGGAGACTTATGTCTTGCTTGGAAACTTCCTAGTACTTGTGTTTGAGAAAGGAAACATCCTTTAATCATTACACTGTGAGATGGTGATGCTAGTGTCACGGTCACGAGGTTCCCATGACCAAGGGGCCATGCATGTTCGAGGAAGACCTCCCGAGATTGCCATGGGTTCCTACAAGAGCTTCCAGAACGTTCAAAGGGCAGGTGATACAATAATTGCATCAAGGTCTAGAACACTCTCAGCATTTATGTCAGTAGTTGGTGGGTTAGAAGATGTGATCTCATCCGTCGGATCGAAGTACAATCAATGGTTATAATCTAAGAGCCTCAAGTATAAGAAGGGGTGCCCTCCCCGCATTTGTATCCATCAAAGCATTTAGAAATCTAAGCTCCTTTCTCTCTTTCAGAACTTCTCTCTATAGGAACTTTCTCTCTCTACGATTCGAGTGAGTGAGTGAATGATCAATCCAAGCAAGGCTTGGCTTAGGCGCCCCAGTGATCCTAAGCAATCCAATAGAGCTTGAGTCGCCGCACAGTCTTGATCTCAAACGATTGGCCCGTGACAAGTGGTATCAGAGTAAGAAGGGAGTTATGTTTCAAGAGATCGAGAAGCACCGGCTATTCGAGAGAATGTTGAGCCAAGAAACTATTATGGATGGAGAGGTTGTCCAAGTCAAGGAAACCTGCTACCGAACTAAAAGAAGGGAAGCCTCGATGGACATCATAGTTGCGCTCAATGAGAACCTCGCGAAGGTAAGGAGTGCCATGGCTGAGTTCATAGAAGGACTCGACGACGTGAGAGACCGCATCATGGAAGTTGAGGTTTTGCTCCGTGAAGACTTCACAAACAGCATCAACTAAGCTATGGCCCCACTACACGACAAAGACGAAGCCCTTAAAGCATCGATCGATCTACTAAGGGATAGAGTCCAAGTGATTGAGGAAGAGAGTCCCTGAAGAGATGAGGTTGAAGCCATGAAGGCGGAGATCCAAGAGCTCAAGACCGAGCTCGCCTTATGTAAGTCAAGCATCCTAAACAGGTTGATACCCACGCAAGCAATGCTCAAGCTAGAGGTGTCGAAACCAAATGAATTTAAAGGCAACTAATTTGCCAAGAAGGTGGACAACTTCATATGGAGCATGAAGCAATACTTTGGTGCTGTTAACATCCAAGACAAGTTGATCAAGGTAAGAACTGCTTTGATGTTCATAACCAATACCAAAATGCTTTGGTAGCATAATAGGTGTGACGAGACCAAGTGCGGCGTGATCCCGTAGACACATGGGATGACTTCGTGAAGGAGTTTCGAGATTACTTCTTTCTTGAGTTTACTCAACAAGAAGCCCGTAGCAAGCTCCATCGCCTTGAACAAAGAGGGATGATCCGAGAGTACGTGAAGGAACTCACCGAGGTCAAACTCCAAATCCACAATCTTGGAGAGGAGAAGGCTCTCGTAGCGTTCATGGATGGACTTAAGCCATGGGTGTAACTCGAGCTCAAGCGACAGGACTTGAAGAGTCTCTTGAGGGCGCTAAGCGTGGCCGAATCCCTCGTCAACCTCACCGAGGTTGAACCCAAGAACCGAGCAAGGGATTGGAGGTTGGATCGATCCGAGGACGAAGGTGGAAACACTCCTTGTGGCATCCCAAAATTACATGGCAATTTCTGGAGACATTACAACCTATGGAAAGGTGATGGAAGTACCCTTAAGTTGAATTGTAGCCATTTAATCCATAATTTGCAATAAGGTTCATGGCCAAGCTTTTAATGGATAATTATTTGATAGGAAAGAAAATCCTATCATTGGCCATGTGTGTTATAAGTTGGAATTTATTGATTTATGATTTCAAGTTTTATGGCCATATGAAATTGTAATTTAGTATTTATATAAGTGGGGATTTAAGGTAAACTATTAAAAATAAACATGGGCTTATTTAAGAAAATTTTGGGCCATTTAAGTTTGAACTTTAGGCCCAAGAGTGTTGAGCCCAAAGTGGGCCAAGAGGCTCGGCCCATGAAGCCCATTGGGCTGTCGACCGCATGGAAAAGGGAGAGAGGAGCCGGATGGGCCTCCTCCATGTGTCTTCAACAAGAAGACACTTGTCTCCTTCTTAGGGAGAAGTGTCCCTCCATGCAAAAATTTGGAGACAAGTGTCCCTCCATGTAAGAAGTAAAGCATGCAAGGGTTTTAATCCAACTAAAAGGAAAAGGGGGAGGGGGATTTTGACCGGAATAGAGAGAGGAGAGAGAGAGTTACCGTCCGAAAGAGGGAGAGCGAGCGAGAGGAGAAGAGGAAGAAGGAGTCTGCGCGTCCGCTGTCGTTCGTTGCCTCGCCCCGCCTTGTCTTGCTGTGTTTCCTTTGAATTTGAGGCAAGTGAAGTCCTAAAACCTACCCCTTGCATTGCTGTGTTGTGTGTGTAGTAGATGGTAAATCTTGGTTGTGGTAGATGGGATGAAATTTCGGAGCTTTGGAGAGAGATTCGTTGGCCATGCATGCTGTTTCTGGAAAGACCAGTTCGACCATCCGTGAGATTGTGTGCTGCATGCGACTTTTTAGTTGGAATCTTGTTTCAATCTCTTCATAAAAGTTGTAGATAACACCTTGAGGAACAACATACTAAAATTTGAGGCAAAACGAACAAGTATTGGTTAGTGAAATGATTTTTCTTTGGAGAAGTTAGATCTGGAATTCGTTGTGCTGACCTTTAGAGATTTCGTGGTCTGTAAAGTAACTTTCTTGTAAAAATATCACTTTGATCTCTTAATGAAAGTTGTAGTGTAATTCTTGAGGTAGAACATATAAAAAATTTAGAGGAAATGAACAAAAATAGGTCGGTAAAATCGTTGTTCTTTGAAGAAACTGGATCTGGGAAAAACGCTACCTCGACTTAGTACAATTTCGTGATTTGTATAAAATCATACAGTGAAAATTTGTTCGTGTGTCCTGAATGAAAGTTATAGGTAATATTCTGAGGAATAACATACTGAAAATTTAGAAGAAATGAACATATGTAGGTCGGTGAAATGAGTTTCTTTTGAAAGATGATAATCTGGGAAAAGATGACACCGAGAACAGGGGGAATTAATCGTCTATATCTATTAATATAGAACGATTTGGGTTTCGATTTCTGCATGAGATATGTACCTCTGGACCTTTCCTACAACATATAAAAATTTCAGAATTTTTGGAGTTGATTTAGGATTTTTACCGAGTTTGTGAACAAAACTGTGTATGGCAATATTCCGAAATTTTAAGGACTGTGGTGCGTGAATTGTACCGATTTGTGTGATGCTCTTTTGATTTGGTGTTCTTCACGAAATATTTTCCTCCAGATCTTGTATATAACATGTTAAATTTTTAGAATTTAATAAGGCTTTTTACTAATTTTTTAAGAATTATGACCAAAGGAGCGCAATCTGTTTTCATCCGAAATTTTGCTATATTTTAAAAAATAAATGAAATTGCTCCATGTGATATAATGTCCTGAGTGGTTGATTATGCTGCATATGGGGTGACATATGGCATGTTATATGAGATCAAAAGCTGGTTGAGACTCTTGATATTGATGCATCAAATGCCATGTTGAAATTGAGATACACGTGTGAATATAAATTGAGATAATGATGATACCGTCGGAGGTGTGAGCCGACGATGCCCCGGGAGTCGGGATGCCCAAAGGTTCGAATGAGTCGATGCCCTTTGGATGCCTGGTTGTATTATGATACATGCCCGGAGGGTGAAGGGTTGTATTATGATGCATGCCCGGAGGGTAGGGGTAACCATTTTCATGGCAAGCCCCGGAGATTCCTCGTAACGCCAGGTGGCATGCGAGATGCCCGGAGTGTGTGTGCCAGATGCTTGGAGGTGTGTGCCGGAGGCTCCTCACGATGCCAGGTTGGATGCGAGCGATAAATTGTGGGATGCAAACATTGGTCCCTAGATGAAAAATAATGAGATCCTTGTGAAAGATAAGAACTGAAATTGAATCATGTGCATGGGTGTATGCATATGGCATGATGCATGATCTGCTTATGAAAGTAAATTGATACTATTTGATATTGAAAATGCGATCATGAAGGCGTGAATGGATCTCATGATGATGTATGCTTGATAGCATGGATGATACGAATCATGGTGGTATATGCACGATGTCATGATAAGATATGCACGACTACATGGTAATATATGCACGACTGCATGGTGATGTATGCTTGATAGCATGGATGATATGAGTGCATGGTGGTATATGCACGTTGCATGGTGATATATGCATGGCTGCAAGGTAAGGTATGCTTGAATGCACGAATGATATGTGTTTTGTTCATGATACCTTGATTGTTCTGTTTGACGCATTGAGTAGTTTGGTGGATCTTTACTGCTGAATAGTTGTACTCATCCCATTTGGGGAATAACATTTCAGACTAGATAAGATACCTCTACTGCCACTGCCACCGGTAAATGGATCAAGTGGTTGGATATGACCGCGAGGAGGAGTGTAGCAAAGGAAGGAACTTTTGGACACCGACACTGATCAATGGACTTTAAGTATACGACTGTTGGAGGAGATGTCGGTCATCTTTTGAAGTATAGCCGAGTATAGAAGACTACGGTATTTGATGTACTGATGAATGATGTCCATCTGGTTTAAGTAAATAAAAGTGTATGGCTTTTACCTATAAATGTTTAGTTGGTGTGCATCGTTTTTTGAATATAAGGAAGGGAGTTGATGGATGTGCTTACGCCATATAAATTGCGCAGGGACCTATCTAAAAGATGTAAACCCCCAGGATTGATAGACCTTTAGGTCAAGCAAGAGAATGGAAATCGAACTGTGGCGACCCTAACGGTTCTGGGGCCGTTGAGGGGTGCCACACTCCTCGAGGCCCACATGACCAATGCATCCAAGCCAAATCATGGGGAGAAGGAGCGTCCAAGCTGTCCTTCCAAAAAGGTTGACCCCAGATGAATTACACCACGAGTAAGTTCGACCAACCCCTGCCATCTCTTTGCTTTATTTGCAAAGGTCTGCATTGGACCCAAAAGTGCCTAAAGAAGGGCAAGATCAACGCTCTCCTTACCATAGAAGAGGAGGAGGAGCCCAAAGAAGAGAAGCGGCAAATCCGGCTTGGAATTGTGAAATATCTCAATGCCGTCCAAGCCTAGTTGCTGACAGAAAAGAAGGAAACCACCCCGAACATGGACATGTTCTTCGTTGAGATTGAGGTATGTGGCCACGCCCTATATGCCTCAGTTGACACATGTGCTTCGAACATGTTCATGTCAACCAAAGTGGCGAAGGTCTTATGTGACATCCTGAAATTTCAGCCTTTGATGTTCGCTTAAGCTTGTGCTTGTCGACGGAAGAGAAATTGGGATAGGTGGATCACCCAATGGACTTTCCGTGTGGGCTAGGCGTGTGATGGCCTAATGGGCATATTTTTGGGCTAAGTTTATGCTAGAGAGAGAATGGTGGACTATGAGTAAAGCTCGTGGGCTAGACGTGGGTGGAAGGCTTGGATAAGGAGGATAAATGCCGAGATTTTTTGGCCAATGTTCGTCTTGTGTGAATTCAAGTGATTTTGAATTTTTCGATGGTGTTTTCTTGTAACTTAATTAGCGATGTTGTGGTGCATATGAAATTAGTGATGGACGTAAGATCCTTGGATATTTGAAATTGTGACTTGGAGGTGTATACCATCCTTCTAAGTTTTTGGTCATGTTTATAATGGAGGATCTTGGAATAAAGTTGTTTAAATTAGTACCTAGTATTAGAGGTGGCGGAAATCTTTGGACTAGGAAGATGATTAGCTTTGTTTCATTTAGACTAAACTTTGTTAGGGCAGGTAAGCCAAGGAGAAAAGAACAAAATCAAGGATTTTCTGCATTTGGCTTTAGCTTCCCCATGCAAGGTTCAGCTCTACCCTTTTCCCCCAGCCGAAAACCCTAACCCTTAAACCTCATGATGGCCCTAAAAACTTCCCCGGCCAATCTCCTCCTATGCATGGCTGCAGCAAAGGAAATTTCCCAAGAAAGCAATCATTTTCCTCTAACTTCTGCCTCTATTTCTCCTTTCCCATTTGTTCTTCTCCTGCTTTCTTCCCCTCACACACCAGATGCCTCCCTCTCTCATTTTCTCCTTGTTTCATTGCTGTTCTTCGAAGGACCAGTGACCAGAGAAGTAGCTAGCCTTCTAGAGAGCCCGAGGAAGCGGTCTTTGAGTCCTAAACTAGGTAAGGGAATAAGCTAGGTATTAAACTTTGACATCCTCTCGATGCTTGAGGGTGGTTTAGCTCAATCTAGTGGATTTTGAGTTGTAGGAGCTAGATCTATGTAAGATTTCAGCTTGCATGTATGTTGCGATGTGTGAGAAGCCTTGCATGTGAGTTTCTTGAAGGTTCATGGTTATTAAGCTTGCAAGAGACGTGCTCAAAGGAGCTGAGGTTGGATCTTTCTCCAGATCTATTTACAAGATACCTAATGTTTGCTATTTTCGTGGGTTGGAATGTGCTATGAATTTGAGGTTCCTTTCTTCTTAAGAAATATTCTAAACATCTTCACTTATGACATATATTTTACTCAAATTTTTTGGATTTAAAAGAACAAGATTGCAGCTTCGTTGCATGCAAGACAGAATCTCATTTTATGTTGGAATCCGTGACCTCTTGGTGTTCAAAGAGTTTTTATCAACTTTTGGGGTTCGATTTTCAAAGTAGTTTCTTCATGAAAGTTTTTCAGTATATCTTGAAGTTTAACATAGTCAAATTTCAGAGCAAATGGATGCGTTTTGGACTTTGATCCAAGCTGGTTTTGAAAAACATAATTTCTGGATGCAGACACAGTTTTGGTAACGATGTGAGTGATTGATTGCTCCTATTCTAGAAAGATCTGGGCAATGTGTCTTCCTGAAAAATGTTCTTTTAGGTGTCCTTTATAAAATATTTAAATTTGAGGATGTTGCGATGGGACGAGCGATCGAACAAAATATAGACGGAAGAAGAAAAATAAATCGAACACCAGATTTATGTGGTTCAGTCGTAAAGACCTACATCCACGGGGAGAGCAACAGCGAATTTCACTATAAATCAAGCGATTCAAGGAGATTACACACTCAAGTCACTCAAACACTCTCTCGGTGTTTCCCAAGCCCCAATTACACCCAATAACGCACGCAGTGTTTAGCCCCGAAATTCCTCGAAAATAATCTCTCAATCTCACGAAGGAATTACACGTAAATCTTACCTCAAGATTTAATCGACTACAAACACTAAACTTCTTGGATGTAATTCACTAACGAAAACCCACCAAGCACTCGCTAGAATAACGGCGCTTCAATGCTCGTATCAACAACGATGCTAACCCCAATATTCATGCAAGCAAACCACGAATATATATGCTTGTACGTGCATCGCCTCGATCAAAGAGGAAAGTCCCAAGCCAAGTTAAATTAGGAAGTCCAACTTCCTTTAATCAAGTTTATATTTCCTTTCTTGGCTGATGAAGTTGACGAGTGCATCTCCGCTTGCCAATCTTCACTTGAATGATAGGAATATTTCATTATCCGCAAGTTAATTAATTTATTTTCAAAATTCAGCAATTTGCTTTGGGCTTAAACTCGAGACATATTTTAACAATTCTCCACCTTGGCTCGATGTTTGAGCTAAGTCACAATCGCTTCGCAAAAATTCAAACTCTGCTGCTACTTTCCCATAGCCCCGATGGGCTCAACCGCCACAGATATTATTCAAGTCCAAGCTTCGCTTGAACTTCGCCATAACTGAAAACCTCATTAGAATACCAACTCCACATACACCTTTAACTGCTCCGCAAGGATTTTCTGACGCAACCTCCTCAATTGCAGATAAAACAAAACAATTGTTGCATCCATATCTATCAGGAGATCGAAAACGTACCTTATTAATTTCAGCAGTTACAGCAACCAGTGGCTCTATAGGCTCCATCTCGCTATGAGCACCATCTGTATCGATTACTTTGCTAGTACCTGTACTCGCTACCTCAGGAGTTTCTGGTTGCAACTCCACCTCAAGCTGAACACCGTTCAGATCCGTATTAACACTGCCACAAACACTCCTAGCCAGAAGTATTGGAGACTTGTCAAGGGTAACTTCTCTGCTGTCAACAGGTGAATTTATATCTGGACACCACAACTGATTGCCCCACTCACCTTGTGCATAGCCATGGAATATGCACCTTGCCCTTCAATCAAGCTTACCATCACTTACTCGAAAATAATACGGGCAACCAAACATTCTAAGAATAGAATAATCAGCAACGTTACCTAACCATACTTCTTCAGGAGTCCACCATTCAATAGCAGTTGATGGGGATCTTTTCACCAGGTAGCTTACCGTACTTAGCACATCAACCAGGAATCTCCTAGCCGTACCAGCACTAGAGATAATTTTTTGGGCCATCTCTAGTAATGTTCTGCTCGTTAATTTTGCAAATTGTTGTGATTTATTGGCACTAGTGTGGTGTTTCACTATGCTCTCTTTCATGCAGAATTTATTTGTCAGCTCCGAGCAGAATTCCATGCTATTGTCAGTCCGCACATGCTTGATCGACTTACCAGTCTCCATCTCGATCAAAGCTCTTGACTGCGAGATCCTGACACCAGCATCAAACTTATGCCTTGGCACAAACACCCAGGTCTTCTTCGAGCAGTCAAAAGACTCTCGAATAGATGCATTCGACGTCTCCGCAGCGAAATTTATCACTGTCTCACCTTGAAGTTTATACAGGCCATCGTGCTTGATTCCTTTCATTATCACCAGGGCACCTCGAACAACTTTCAGAACTCCACCTTTTGAAGAATACCTGCAACCAGCTGAATCTAGGGCACCCAAGGAAATTAAGTTCTTTTTCAATTCTGGAACATGCCTCACTCCAGTCAATGTCCTCACGATACCATCATGCATTCTGATTTTAACATCACCAACACCCACAACATCGCACTCAACATTGTTCCCTAACTGGACTTTACCACTACCCGTGCACTGATAAGTGATAAACCAGTTTCTATTTGGTGTGACATGAAAAGAACAACCAAAATCCATAATCCATCCATCAAGCGATGAATCATTAGTGACAGACAAGACATAATCAGCATTATCTGCTACAGCTGCAACATTATCTGCAGAATCAACTATAATTCCCTTACTCTTCTCATTCTTCAGCTTAAGGCAATCCCTTCTAAGATGCCCCCTCTTGCCACAGCTTCAACAGACAACATTAGCAGTCCTAGATTGACTACGTCTGTTCATATTAGTACTACTATTACCCATACGTGCTACAGATCTTCCTCTATTTTCACCTACTAAAGCAGTAGATACAGATTCGCTAGATTCTCTTCTACGAATATCCTCGCTTAGAATCAAATCTCGGACCCCATCAAACGTCAAACTTGTTGACCCAGAGGAATTACTAACAGCAGTAACGGTAGTATTCCAACTATCAGGCAATGAGGATAATAGAATCAAAGCACGTACCTCATCTTCAAAATCAATCTCAACTGAACTCAATTGACTAACAATCACATTGAATTCATTGATATGATCTGCAACTGACGCACCTTCTTTCATCTTCAAGTTAAACAGATGTCGCATCAAACAGAGCTTATTGATCGCAGAGGGCTTCTCGTACATATCCGACAGGGCTTGCATCAAATCAGCAGTGGTCTTCTCCTTCAGGATGTTAAACGCGACATTACGAGCCAACGTCAGCCGAATAACACCCATAGCTCGTCTATCCAGCAAATCCCAATCAGCTTGCTTCATCGTCTTTGGTTTCTCCCCAAATAAAGGCAAGTGCAGATTCATCTAGTAAAGATAATCTTCAATCTGCATCTTCCAGAAACTAAAATCCTTCCCATCAAATTTGTTGATTCTCACTTTTACTTCTTCGGTCGCCATCGATTCGCTTCAACTTAGCCAAACCTAACTCTGATACCACTTGTTGCGATGGGGCGAGCGATCGAACAAAATATAGACGGAAGAAGAAAAATAAATCGGACACCAGATTTACGTGGTTCAGTCGTAAAGACCTACGTCCACAGGGAGAGCAACAACGAATTTCACTATAAATCAAGCGATACAAGGAGATTACACACTCAAGTCACTCAAACACTCTCTCGGTATTTCCCAAGCCCCAATTACACCCAATAACGCACACAGTGTTTAGCCCCGAAATTCCTCGAAAATAATCTCTCAATCTCACGAAGGAATTACATGTAAATCTTACCTCAAGATTTAATCGACTACAAACACTAAACTTCTTGGATGTAATTCACTAACGAAAACCCACCAAGCACTCGCTAGAATAACGGCGCTTCAATGCTCGTATCAACAACGATGCTAACCCCAATATTCATGCAAGCAAACCACGAATATATATGCTTGTACGTGCACCGCCTCGATCAAAGAGGAAAGTCCCAAGCCAAGTTAAATTAGGAAGTCCAACTTCCTTTAATCAAGTTTATATTTCCTTTCTTGGCTGATGAAGTTGACGAGTGCATCTCCGCTTGCCAATCTTCACTTGAATGATAGGAATATTTCCTTATCCGCAAGTTAATTAATTTATTTTCAAAATTCAGCAATTTGCTTCGGGCTTAAACTCGAGACATATTTTAACAGAGGATTTTCCGAACTCATTTGGTTATGTTTCTGGATTTAATCTCGGAGACGTGTGAGTAGACTCGGCTTCTGCCGGTGAGGGTTGCTTGTGGTCTTGTTGCTGTTCTTGGTATCTTGCTTGCTGGAAAATTCCTATTTCGTGATTCTGGATGATTTTGGCATGCTGAGAACTTATGCTTGATGGCTGTACGTGTGTGATACTTAGCATGTGTGCGGAACCATGTGTGATTAGTTTGTAAGGTAGTGTAAAGGGCAATTATGTTTTGTGCATATTGATGCATTGTGATCTCAGTGCACTGAGCATGCTGTATGGTGATACATGTGTGCTGGTGGTGTTAAAAGTGTGCCCTAATGGAAGATTGTGATGTGGTGAAATGTGTGAATGAATCAAGTTAAGAGATATCCCATCAGACAGCGTTCCGATGATGTCCCTAGGGAGTGGGGATGCCCCCAAACAGTGAGGTTTGGGATGCCTTGGTTGAAGTCACAAGGCCAGAGATCTTGGACACTGGGATGTCTCGGAGGGAGATGCCCCGGGGCCAGCGTCCCCTGGAAGTCCAGGCCAGGAATTCGGAAGTGACTCGAAAAGATCCGGCTAGTGTCCTAGGTTCAATCCATTTCGAGGGTGGATATGAAATGATCACACATTGAAATTAATCAACAAGGCGTGTGAGTATATATGATGGTGTTGTTGTGTGACATGAGATGCATGAATGTGATTGTGTATGCCGTGTGATACATGAACGGAGTACGTATGCACATTTCAGTGTAGTCTTAATGCATTATACTCACTTTAGCTTGTCTAGTTCGCATAATATTATTGATACCATATGCTGCCCTATTTGATGTAGTCCATGATCATGATGATTCACTATATTGGTGCTATTTTCACTAATGAGCGAAGTTAGGATCTCATTGTTTAATGCCATGCTTTATACTTTATTGGGCATTGTTGCTCACCCCTTATTTTTCCTCTCAGATCATTAGCTATGGATGTGATACTTTTGGCGACTTATGGCACGCCTGTGCGGGTAGATGGCGTGTATAGGAACTTTGAGGATCGAGATTCCGACCTTGTTTTGACTTGTTATATTTGTACTGTCTGGATAGATGATGGACCCCTTAATCCTTTTCCTATGCTATTTGTATCCGTGTATCTCAATGTGAATGGGAGTTTGTTTGGCCCCATCCGTTGGTGATGCTTTGAGCTTAGATTAGGAGGTGCGCATGGTATGGAGAAATGTAATGGATGAGGAAAACTAATGGATAGAGGAGTTAGACACATTTTTGGCCTCTCCCGGGTGTTTTGTTTGGGTCATCTTGATGTGTGTATTGCCATAATGTAATTGTCAAGATGTCGTTTTCCTCTTGTAATCCTTGTTTATGATGAATGGAGAGAAGCATGTTATCATTTTGAAATTCGTTCTTAAGTGTAATGTCTTTATATGAAATGTGTATATTCTTCCACTTGCGTAATAGAAATTAAAGATTATACTTGAGGGTCTATAGTGACAACCTGGGGCGTCACACCTTAGGTTTTCGCATGGAGCCAACCAGAAAATCATTCAAGATTGTTAACTCAGACGGCCTTGCGGCGTAGGCTCAACTCCAGATGTGGATGTCCAAATTGAAGGATGGAAGGGTAAGCTCTCATTCGAGGTAATCTCCCTCGATGACTACAACTTTATTTTGGGCATGCGATCTTCCATATTGTCTGGTCCATGATTGACATAAGAACCAATTGCATCATGATCCTCGACCTACAATGTTCGGCAATGATCCCAATGATCAAAGGGGTAATCAACACCAAGACCATTGCCATGATCCGACACCTTAATAAAAGTTTAAAGGCCAAGAAGCACACGATCGAGTCACGACTGAAGTTGCCATCCTTGGAGAAGCCAAAGGTTGGGTTGGATCCTCGTACTCCTACTCGTGACATGCCAATCCAAGTGCTCTTCCCTAAAATTGAGTGCTTACTGCGTGCTATGCCCAAACCGAATATGGAGCTGTATTGTCCAGAACCATGCGGAATTGGAACAAGAGAGATCGAGCTCGCGCCAAGAAGACCACTCTCCGAGCTGAGAGCGTCGAGGGCGTCACTCGAATGAGTGGGGGAGAATGTCACAACCATTAGGTTCCCGTGACCAAGGGATCGTGCATGTTCGGGGAAGACCTCCCAAGATCGCCGGGGCTTCTTGCAAGAGCTTCTGGAATGTTCTAAGGGTGGGCGATACGGTAATTGTGCCGAGGTCTAGAACTCTCTTGGCATAAATGTTGGTAGTTAGTAGGTTAGAAGATGTAATCCTATTTGCCAGATCGAAGTACAATCAATGGTTGTAATCTGAGAGCTTCTCTCTCTAGGAACTTTCTCTTTCTATGATCTGGGTGAGCAAGTGAGTGAGCGATCGATCCGAGCAAGGCTTGGCTTAGGCGCCCTAGTGATCCCAAGCGATCCAAGAGAGCTTGAGTTGCCGCATGGTCTCGATCCCAAACGATTGGCCCGTGACACTAGCACCACTCTATTTTAAATGGGTTTTGCTAGTATAATAATTTGTGAGCTACCATGAGAATTACAATTTATTATAAGTCACAAATTTTTAAAGGAGTGGATCCCATAATAATTTATAATTATTTGTTATTTGATTTTTTATGGTTCTGAATAAACTATTATTCTCATAATTGATTAAAGATTGTCCTAAATTAGTTCTCATTTTAAATATATGTAGAATATCATCGGTTGATTTTGTGCAATATACTTGATTGTCTGTGCAAATCGTATTTCGATTTATTGCTAAAAACAATTTATAAGAACTGCTCGTTACAGTTTTATCAATCAAACTTTTCTCTCGTATCGAATTCCCAAAATCTTATGGCACCATAATCTGCATGTTTATTTAGAAAACCTATGCCGAAAGTTGACGATTGCAAAGAATTGACGCGATACTCTCTAGGGCACAAAAAGAGCCAAACAACGTTGATCTAATTGAGGTGAGAGACGACATTGAAACTGAAAGCGAGGTGATTCCTCTCATCGGGCGAGCAAGACAAGCAACAACATTGAGTGGGAATCCCATATCGTCCAACCAACTTGTCGCGGATAACCCTCATCCCAAGCATGTTTCAACTCAAAAATGCTAAGGTGATCAAAAACTTGCCTGGAAGATATGAAGAGAAGAGAAGCAATGGAGGACGGTGAAAATTATTGATGAAGGATATCGGCAAGGTTTCAGAGGATGAGAATGAGGACGAACAGGCTATCACTATGAAATCAGCACAACCCGAGCCAGGTAATGCTGAAACTTCTCGCAAGGGTAAGGAGAAAGTGGGAGAACCTCAGCAACACCTATGACAGAGTCTAAATCACGTTCTGAGGAGAAGGAGGACGACCGCGATGATCGTCTAATCGAGGATTTGACCCTAGGCCTAGATTTTCCTGAGTAAGCTCTTTCAAGTCTAGTTTCTTTTGTTGGAGAAAACTTCCTTATTTGTTTTGAAGTTGACAAAATGTTTCCTTCCATCAAAGTCTGAAGACCGCTAGACTCAAGACTTAAAGTCTGCCCTCATTAATAGTTTCTAGACCGACGAAGAAATCTTATTCAGATGCAAGGTTATCTTTAAGGATTTGATCCGTTTGGTTAAGATTATCTCATGGCTGGAGATAGCATCTAAAGATCTATTATTCGTATTGCAAATAATTCGAGTAATTCAGATCCGTTGATTGGTGAAGTATATTTGGAAGGTTCTACTTATGGAAACCTAGATTCTGATTGTATGGGCGAGGAGGATTGGTGGGCTATCTTCACATTCCTTAAGTAACTCGAGATCTCTCTAATTGATTCTGTCCAACGGGTAGATTGGAATAACTCCTTTGGAAGGTGCCAACGGTTATGAAGGCATGAAGGAGTATATAAGGAGGATGCTTTAGTTATTCGAGTGTGTGCGTGATAGATAAATTCCAAAGTCTGAAGCTCCTTGTTCTTTGCTTATTCATTTGTTGAGCAAAAATTTGTACTCAAAAGAGAGTTTAGACATTTGTGAGACCTTGAGAAAGTGTAGCAGAGTCTCTACACTGTGGAATCAAGGACATGACACTGTAACGACTCTTTTGATTCATAATGAAATCCAGCCAGTGGGCTGTTAGTGCGGGAGAGTAGACGTAGGCTTGGATTAAGTCGAACATCTATAAATCATCGTGTTTTCAATTCTCTTTCCCTTATCCCTTTACTTAGTTCATAGTCTCATACATATATCATTACAGATATTCTATATCTTAAGTCTTCCGTTGTTATATAAATTGAATTAAGTTGCTGAGTTTTATAAAATTCGTTTTTACACCTATTCACTCTCTTCTAGGTGTTCATACTAGCTCTTTCATCTTCAAGTGTTAGGCTCATAGTGGTTTCTATAATTTATTTATTGTCTAAGGGAGTTATACCTCGTAGAGTATATTTTCTAAACAATATAACCCATCATTTTTTGAAAACTATTTTTTAAATTTTAAATTTTCTGTGAAACAAATGCATCGTAGTGTTTATATAGAACATTAAATTATAACTTTTCAGGCATTCAATGCAGAGTCCTTTCGTCCCCTGACCTATTCATCGTACACATACCTTAACATATGCATATATGAGATGAGAAATGGACGAATGTATTTTAATTTAATATTAGATTACATATATGTATATATTAAGATACATGCACCAACTCTCAATGGTTACTTCTAGTAATTTTATTTTTAAGTTTCCTGCAAATGTACCTTTCCCACCCTTTACCATTTTGCAACCTTTGATTTCCAGTACCTACATTTGAATTTCTTTACTTTTACAGCCATTTATATTCCTATTCAAAATCAACAAAGAACACCTTTTTTTTCCCCTCAAAATACATCAATTTTCTCACTACGTTGAGATTTTCACTTTTTCGTGAAACAATAATTATATAACATTAAATTAGAACTATTCATTGCAAAGTTCTTCCGTTCCCTCACCTATCCATCGTACCTATATACGTGTCATACATATACATATACATTGACAAATATATATCCACCATCTCTTCATGATTGCTTCATCTCTCTCTCCCTCTCTCTTTCATTTTTTTTTTTTTTTCATATTTTGTTATTACAAATCCGATTTTCAACCATAGCCTTGAAATATTGCTTGCTTCTCTTGCTAGCCCTAGCCAATGTATTAGCTAGTGGAGCCACAACTCGTGAAATAAAAGCTCCCGTCAATTGCTACAAGCTCGGCTTCAACTTGGTTTGCGGCACGGCTTGAGGCCGTACCAGTCCTCCACTGGGGGAGCAGATATCGTGTACCAACGAGATCATTCTCTTCTTCCTCCTCAATGGAGAGACTGATTATGGATCGAGTGTTGCCGGGCCATCAATGTCATCAGTAACGACTACTGGCATTGCTAGTTTTAATTTTTTGTTGTGCTCTTAATTCTCAAAGCAGCGGTCTGTTCATTACAGGTTAGATGCAGCCATCGGGTCAATCTGATCAAACCACATGGAGGGGTTTCTCCAGATCGACTGAACCAGAAATAGGTCAAGGGGGTAGGTAAACCGCTCTTGCAAGGAACTTGCGTGCAATAAATTTATGCAATGCATCTCACGCTGCAAGAGCTTCGTCATCATATGAATCATCCAATGCGTGTCGTTTCTTTTATTAAATTATTTCGATCCATGGCTTTCAGTCTTCACGAGTAAAATAGAATGAAATTCTATTGTTACGTTCACACTATGGGAATGGAAGAGCTTGCGCGTTGCCTCTAGCCAAAATGGCCAAAAATCAGTAAACCCTAAAGGGTTAGGGTTCGCTGCTTATAAGATCAAGCGTGGCAAAATAAGGAATTCGTTTTGGATAAACTTGAATGTCGCAATTAATTTTTAAGGATTGTTTGTGAGGTTGGCTCTCGATTCTATCTGGAAACTATTGAAATACAATTTAGTTTTACTTGTCAATCTATTGCTGCGCTCTGATGAAAATTCTAATGGAGAAAGTAGTGTCTTGATAATACGAGCCAATAATTGTTGTAATAGATGGAAAGATCAAGATTTTGAGGATAAAATGTCATCACTCACGATCACTGGCCCGAGTTTTACAGAGAGGATAGAATGTTATTTTAAAGCTTCAATCTTATCGTGCTCATGATAGCATTAACTCGTTTCTCATTTGAAAAGAATGGAAATGTAACGTTTTAAAAGACCATCTTGAAATTTCAGAGAGATTTTTCTTTTTTTGGGGTTGGGGTTGGGTTTAAGGTAAAAGCTGGACGTAATTTATATATGTTTTTTTCCCCCAAAAAAATGAGTCAAGATAGAACTTTTGACAGAACAAACAAGCGAAATAATGATTGTAATCGCAAAGTTACATCATAAAGTTGTCGAATTCTTATACCTTTTTAATTACACATAAAGAGAGTGGATCTAGCAATAATGAAAAACGTGACATACATGCGCTGTGTCACCGATCAAGCGAGTTACCATGGCATATAGATCACATATGCAATAACCATCATCTAAACGCCTAACTTGCAAGGCTAAACAAGGACAAGAACAGACAGTAAACTCTCATATTTGAGCATGTCTGATGAAATGGAAGGGAGTTGAGATAGCTGTCGACGGACAAAATTAGCTATAAAGCAGACATTAAACTGCCAGATTTAGTAGACTTCTAATAGTCCTTCGCTCTTTCCATTATCCTACGCATGTTTCGTGCACAATAAAGAAGAAGAAGGAGAAGACCGAAAAATAAGGGGATGCCTTAGGAAAATGCAAATTGACAACAACTCAATTTATGGTCGTCAACCGACCAAAAATAAAATAAAATTTATGGTTGTCTTACTTTTAGCACTCATGACAAGCATCCTAATAATAACTCGTTCAATTCGACATGTTTTTATGTTAAAAAATGTGTTTTTCTTCCCTTTTCTCATTTCGTAGAGCATTGGTGTACAAATTTGACTCATCAAAGAGAAAGAAGCTTGCATGTGATGAGCATGAGATCTCAACCCAAAGGCTGACAAAGGTACGAGGTGAGTGTTAAATTATGTCTCAAACGCGATCGCTGGATTTTTTGAAGCCGCACAAAAGAGAAAATATAAAATAAAATAAAAAGAGAGGAAAGTTTTTTCTTTGCTACGGAATCCGAAACATGAAAGATGAAATAAAACAAATCGTGGTGGGCCCTTATGGCGTGAGGAAGAAGTCCACTCGTGAAGCTCGCCGAAACCCTTTTGGATGAAGTCTTCTGCATGTAGACGGAAGGAGGTGGGCCCAGGTCAGGGCCCCCTGACCTGGGCCCACCTCCTTCCGTCTACATGACATGCAGAAGACTTCATGGCCCTGACCTGGGCCCACCTCCTTCCGTCTACATGCAGAAGACTTCATCCAAAAGGGTTTCGGCGAGCTTCACGAGTGGACTTCTTCCTCACGCCATAAGGGCCCACCACGATTTGTTTTATTTCATCTTTCATGTTTCGGATTCCGTAGCAAAGAGGAAACTTTCCTCTTTTTTTATTTTATTTTATATTTTCTCTTTTGTGTGGCTTCAAAAAATCCAGCGAATCGCATTTGAGACATAATTTAACACTCACCTCATACCTTTGTCAGCCTTTGGGTTGAGATCTCAAGCTCATCACATGCAAGTTTCTTTCTCTTTGATAAGTCAAATTTGTACACCAATGCTCTACGCAAAGAGAAAAGGAAAGAAAAACACGCTTTTTTTAGTAGAAAAACATGTCGAATTGAACGAGTTATTAGGGTAAAGTACCAAAAAAGTTATAAACCTATTGCATTGGTTCCAATTTAGTCCTAAACTTTTCAATTGAACAAATTTAGTCCTAAACATTTTTACATCAGTACCAATTCAATCAATCTAGCCAATTTTGGCTGCTGCCGCGTTGACGTAGACATCGGCCGGTGATCGGACGACGTGGCAATTTTTAAAATATTTTTGAATTTTTTTGAATTTTTCCTTTTATTTTTATTTTTCCTTTTCTTTTCTTCCTTTTTCCTCCTTGGATTGTTCCGGCGGTGGTCGGCAAGCCTTCGGTGAGGCTCATCAGCCACTAGGCGAGGGCCGTGACCCTCGCCGGCGGGCCGGCGAGGGCTTTGCGGCCCTCGCTCGGCGTTGCCCTAGCCTTGTCGCGGGCGATAGCCGCCTTTGCCCCCGGCAAGGCCTGGCAAGGGCCGCGTTGGCCTCGCCAGCGAGGCCGCCTTTGCTAGCAACAAGGCTAGGGCGAGGCGAGCCTCGCCGGGCCCTCGCCCGCGGTCGGCGAGGCCAAGGCGAGGCTGGCCTCGCCTAGACCCGGGCGAAGCCATCTTGCCGGCAGCCCTAGGAGAGGCCGGGCGAGGGCCGCGACCCTTGCCAGCAGCAGGTGAGGGCTTCGAGGCCCTCGCCCAGTGGCCGGCGAGCCTTACCGGAGGCTTGCCAGCCACTGCCGGAACAGTCCAAGGAGGAAGAAGGAAGAAAAGAAAAGGAAAAAGAAAAGAAAAAGGAAAAAATTCAAAAAAAATTCAAAAAAATATCTAAAAATTGCCACGTCAGTGTTCGATCACCGGCCGATGTCCACGTCAGCGCCGGCAGGCCAAAATTGGCCAGATGGACTGAATTGGTACCGATGTAAAAAGGTTTAGGACTGAATTAGTCCAATTGAAAAGTTTATGATTGAATTGATACAAATGCAATAGGTTTAAGACTTTTTTTGGTACTTATCTCTAATAACTCGTTCAATTCGACATGTTTTTCTGCTAAAAAAATGTGTTTTTCTTTCCCTTTCTCCTTGCGTAGAGCATTAGTGTACAAATTTGACTCATCAAAGAGAAAGAAGCTTGCATGTGATGAGCATGATATCTCAACCCAAAGGCCGACAAAGGTACGAGGTGAGCACAATTATAGAGTAGCATTTCTTCAAGATCCCGCTAGCTTTGGACCATCAAAACTATTATAAACGATGTACTTAAACTAGGTGTGAAAAAAGAAAATCCCTTAAAAAACACATCGCCATATTTTAATTTCTTGGCTGAAGTCAAGTAATTGATCGGTCAATTTCAGCTTCCCTATATAACATCTATATCGGTGTATGTTCATTCACAAACTCTCATATCTTCTTCGTTTCCCCAAAATCCTCGTTCTCGTAAGATTCCAGAGGACAAGACTAGCTAGCGAGTCGACGGTATTCTGATTGCTGCCACAATGATGAGTTTCGCCACCATGGCCTATGCCCTACTTCTCGTGGGACTGGTCATCTTACACAATATCATCAAACATTTCTGGTACAAAAGTGCCAAAGGAAAACCTAAACCGCTCCTGCTCCCGCTCCCGCCAGGGCCTGCCCCGTGGCCAGTGGTTGGTTGTGCCCTGGACATGGTTCGAAACAAGCCTCCAGCCCGGTGGATCCTTCGTTGGATGGAGGTGATGGACACCGGCATTGCGTGCTTCTGCATAGGAAACACACACGTCATTCCCGTAACTGACCCAAAGATTGCCCGGGAGTTCCTCAAGAAGCAAGATGCCAGATTCGCGTCAAGACCTGTCTCTATGGCGGCCCAGGCATTCAGTGGCAACTACATGACCGCCGTCATCTCGCCTTATGGGGAGCAGTGGAAGAAGATGAGGCATGTCCTGACATCGGAGATCATATGCCCGGCACGACACAAATGGCTTTACGACAAAAGGGCTGAGGAAGCTGATAACCTAGTGAAGCATGTGTTCAACCAATGCAAAAGCCTAGGGCATGTGAACTTGAGGCACACAACAAGGCACTATTGTGGGAATGTGATTAGAAGGTTGGTGTTCAACAAGAGGTACTTTGGCGAAGGAAGGGAAGATGGGGGACCAACCATTGATGAAGAAGAACATGTGGACGCAATGTTCAATGCACTAAACTATCTGTACGCATTCTGTATTTCCGATTATTTCCCATTCCTGGTGGGGTTTGACCTCGATGGGCATGAGAAGGTAGTGAGAGAGTGCACGAGGACGTTTCAGAGGCTGCATGAGCCCATCATAAATGAGAGAATCAAACAATGGAGGGACGATTCGAGTTTGGACAGCAATGGAAAAGAGCCTCAAGACTTGTTGGACGTTTTTATTATGTTGAAGGATTCGGATGGGAAGCCGTTGCTAACGCCACATGAAGTCAAAGCACAGGCTACGGTGAGAAACTTATTCTTCCTTCTTGTGTTTAACTATTTATGATCGTGAAAGGTTAGAAAGTAGAAAATAGGAAGTTATATATTCGGTCAAAAGAGGACTTTGTTAGTAAATTGTTCGAATAGAGCATTATTCTTATAACTAACCCTAAAAATCCTAAAGAAAGATTCTTCATAAAAAATTACCTACAAAAAATGTAGTCAATATTTTGAGCGTGTTAATGTCAATGTCAAACCAAAGAACGACCAAGACTCTTAAGAAAGATTTTCCTATGAACTTATTTGCATATTGTGGTTGTAAATTAGATTTCCAAGATGCATAAGTTTTTTTTTCCCCTCACGTCTTGATATGTGTAGGAAATTATGATGGCCGCAGTAGACAATCCATCAAATGCAGTGGAATGGGCAATGGCGGAGATGATATATCGTCCCGAACTCCTTAAGAAAGCCAAAGAAGAAATAGATAGAGTTGTGGGAAAGGAGAGGTTAGTCCAAGAGTCCGACATCCCCCAGCTCAACTACATTAAAGCATGCGCTCGGGAGGCCTTTAGGCTCCACCCAATCGCGCCCTTCAATGTCCCGCATGTCGCCCTGTCCGATGCCGTCGTGGCCGGTTACCGCATCCCCAAGGGTAGCCACATCCTCGTGAGCCGGATGGGTCTTGGCAGAAACCCTAAAGTGTGGGATGAGCCCCTCAAGTTCAAGCCGGAGCGGCACATCATGAGTGACGCGGTGGAAGTCGTGCTTACAGATCCTGACCTGCGATTAATTTCCTTTAGCACGGGCCGGCGCGGGTGCATTGCTATGCAACTTGGGACAACAATGACCGTGATGCTCCTTGCCAGGCTAATCCAAGGGTTTAACTGGAGTAAACCCCCTAGTGTTTCGAGCATCAATCTTATTGAGTCAATGGATGACTTGTCCCTTGCCGAGCCATTAATTCTTCAAGCTGAGCCATGCTTGCCGAATCATCTCTATCCCATATAGAGAAGTATGTGACTTTAGTACATTTTTCAATGTGACATCTTAGAATATCACCCTACCAACAGAAATAAAATCCAGACTTTTTAATAGATAGAAAGCAATCTAATTTTAAACATTTCATTCATTGTATGATTCAAATAAAATGAAAAGATATGAGGCGTAACTATGCTGCCGACCCTTGGCTCAATTGCTCATGCACCGCCTACGGTGACATAGTGGTATGAGAGCTAGCGATTCAAAACGTAAGACCACAACATTAAAACCTTGTGCGTAGTAGGAAATGCATCCGACTTTGTGTGTGTAGATTCTAGACTGCCAAAACTCCCATAGCGTAGCTCTAATGATGATTTGACAAACCTCTTGTACTTTCAAATCATCGGTGGTTCTAACTTCTAAGCACTCATAATGAAATATTTGTTAGACACTAAAATGCATAATCCCACAATCTCCATGGCTAGAATAAAAACACATATAATCAAGTAGAACAATTAATGTACCTATTTTGGAATCCATCGTTCTTGATGTAATAGCGGAAAAATGATGATCCAAGCATAAGTCATTCTCTTCTATTGCTCTTTTTATCACTGACTCAATGAGACGGCCCTCTCACCTTTTAGCACTAGGTAAACGCTCATTTGTGAGGATAATTGTAAAAATTAGGGTTATAGGAGATATATGAACACTATTTATAGAGTTTCCAATGAGGCCCTTTGATTACGGGTCAGGTTTAACTCGACTCATACTAACCAGCCCCATATTAGACTAATTAAGAAACATTCTGTCTCATCTTAGACCGACCTCATTGTCGCGACCAATTTTTCGGGTGTGAACCACCTAGGTTTGACTAATGGATTGTTAAGTCTAGACTTAACTCGGGCTCTCCCAAGTCCATACCAATTCGCGACTTTCGGTTCAAGTTCTTAACATGTAAATTTTTAATTAGGAGTCGCCACTAATTAATTTTTTGGTGGGTCGATTAGAAACCCAAGTAAAGTAACGGGAGATTTACCTTACTCCTACGAACCAGAGATTTTGGTACGGGGACTTGGTTACACTAGATTTCTCTAATGCCCTTTCGGTACCATTTCTTTTATTTTCAAAAATGCTTTTGCAGGCAGCTTAAATTGATTTTAGATTTATCTCCCTAACATGTGAGGTTATCATGCGGGTATGCAAACCACCAATTACCTCAAAGCATCTGCGTTGTTAAATTAAAATCCACATCAACAACCCTAGATATGGTTTCTAATTAACACACAATTTCTTTTTCTTTTTTTTTCACTTGATTAATGAAAATCCTGCAATATGCAATGTAATATTAACTAAATGAACTAACTCTAATGATATGTAATTTCTAATTAAATGGACCTAGTAACTAAATGACGTGCATTTCATGAATCTAATCCTATATGACACGCGCATGATTTTTTGTATTTTTTATTCGTAATTAAAAATAACTAACAATAAAAATCTAGCTAAAGTGAGATATTATCTATTTTAAGTTAGGAAATAGACTTATCTGAATCCTACCTTAACTTAGAAATTTATCTCGACATGCAATTTATTTCAAAGAAATTATCTAGCCTAGACACCATCTAAACATGCATTCTAATGTAACCAGAAAAGAATCTAATTATTCTATCATGCAATTCTATCCAGGAAATTAATTCTAATATATATGATATGCAAATGCAATCTTTTTTGTAATTTCGAGATAAATAAAGCAATTAAAAGATAAACACTAAATCATTTAGAATCATCAAAAATATCATACATTGTTCGAATCAGGGAACAATATCCAAATCAAACATTATCTTGCTAATAAAATCGATAAATTGATCTTAAGCGCAAAGATCAAGATATCAATTTTATTTCCGCCGATTAATTATTCCATCTAAAGTTCTTATAGATGGAATAAAAAATCGACATGCGGTTTGCGAAATAAATCCAATCGAAAGTTATGTCTATCACCCACTGTGGATATGAACACTAGATATTAATAGACACATATTAGGCAATAAAATACCGAAATCAAATTTGGATAAAATAATTACCTAATATTGCAAGAATTATTCCCACATTCGAGCTCGACGGAATCGGCTTGACAGATGACCGGGAATAGCTTGTGGGTGAGGCTCGGCACAGCAGATGGGTCTCGGGTCGGCGCACGCCATGGCAAGGATGGTAGGGCTTGGGGGAACTCGCGTGGTGCGATAATATGGCGAAGGACCAGCACGGCAACTGATGAGGACGTCACTGGAAACTTGGCAATAAATTTTAATCAACGAGATTTGATATTTGTTCCCTGGTCACTCTCCGTGAAGCCTCTTGGGATTTGTTAATACTCAAATGTGGGGTCTCTCCTTGGCGTTTTCTACAATGACAAGGATGTGGGCAGAACCTGAAAAAAAAAAAATTAAGAAAAGAATATTAGTGGAATGCAAATATGTGATATTGATGAAAGATCAGCTTCCCCTTTCTTGTCTTTTTTGCAAAAAGCTTCCTCTGTCTCTCTCGCCTTGGATCACTCCAGACAAAGAGCACCGCTTCAAAGGCCCTTTTTTCTTTTTCCTATGCTTTTGGTTGCTCTCTTTTCCTCTCTGGATCGTCTCTTAAGAAGTGATTGCGCGCCAATCGTGAATCTTCCGATGAAGTCGACCCAGACCAGCCACGAAATTTTGATCTCACTGCATCGGTGATTGAACTTTGCTGAGGATTGCTCGCTGGACTAAGAACTCGCCTGGAATTGCTAAGCATCGGGCTCATGACACGTCTGGACAGCAGCTTCGTCGTCAAGTTTGGAGTGATGCTGGCGGAGCACGGCTGTGCGTTGGTGGATGAAGAACTGAAGGCTGGAACAGTAGGCCAGAATTTGTTGGTCACCGGTAATTGCAAGAGCAACGTGGAAGTGGAAGTATGGCAGCAACAATGATGACTAATGGATCTTGGGAGGCGGTAATAGAGTAATCCCAGAGTTGGGACCGAAAGAGCAGATCTCGTCTCTCAACGTGGCCGTGTATTCAATATGTGTGGCCTCCTTTGAAACCCTACGTGAAAAACCTTTTTATAGACTGAAGATTAGGGTTTTAATTTCCTTTTCAAATTAACATCCGCGAAGATTTCTTTTTCGCACGTAATATCACTTTTTTTTTTTCCACATCTCCTGATTTTATCTCCTAAAGATAAGATTGCAACCCAATTTTCTTAAATTCCAAAAATCCATCGTAATATCATTTCAAATCTCCACTTAGGTAATTTTGTCATTAAAAGAAAAACGGGCTCGGGCCAATTTACTTACTTCATGGGCTTAGTTTGACTTGCCAAATTAAAGCTTAGAACCACTAAATCAAACACATTTGTCACCGACCCAATGTAAATGCAAATTAAAAAATAAATGCACCTAAAACTATATGCTATGCAATTGACTATTTTTTCAAGGATAAAATTAACCCCTAATTTTTTAATGCAATAAATGACAAAACAGGTTGCCAAAATTTAGGTGTCAACACTCATAAAATGATAAATTATAATATCAATTAACGTAACCCACATTAGGAAAACTCTTACGTTCTCCCACTTGGACTATATTAATTAAAATTGTACCGTATGTACGCATCTTGGTCTAGAGATAATTCTTAATAGTTAATCCTATCCATAAAGTCTTAAATATCGGATCATGGTGGTAACTGTATGTACACACACAGAGCCTTCCATGGTCACGAGTGTTTTTCACTTTATTGATATTGATTCAATATGGTAATGTGGCAAACAAATAACACATCTTATAGAGATATTCCATTTGTCAATCACCATTCTTTTACCTTAACTATCACAAAACCCTGTGCCGCTAGAGAATATTTTTATGATTCCAGTGAACTTACATATGCCTTATCTTTATGATTAAGCTTTCTTTATGTATAACAAGATATATGTTTAAGGCTAATAACTAGATGTCCTTAGCCTTTACTCAAGTTTAATACAATACATTGAAACTTTTATCAATATGTATTTAACATAATAACAATTCATTCATAAATATTTTATTGAATGTAAAAGTACTGTTGACACCTAGTTTAGGATCAAGTTTATCCGTTAAACTCATCTTTTAGAAATTAAAAATAAGCTTTAATTAGAGGGACATTTTTTTAAAAATAATTTTTGAATTCAAAAACTCAACCGTTTGATTTTGGAGCCTTTTTATCGTTGGAGTTGTTGAGTGAATATCTCACTCACAAAAACAACTCCGAGCCTTTCACTATAAAATGCGAGGCTTCAGAACCTAGCAAATGGGGGGGGGGGGGAACTTCTCTTCATTGTTCGTCCAAGAAAAAATAGCAAATTGAAGAGAAAAAGAGAAAGTACAATGGTAGAAAGTGAATGGGGGAGGTTTTCGGCAGAGAGTGAGAGAGACAAGTGAGAGAGAGTGTCAGGTGAGAGAGAAAAGTAAGAAAAAGAAGAAAAAGGAAGGGAGAGAAGAAGCCGTCCGTAGGTCTTCGAGAGGAGCAAGAAAAGAAACTTGAGGAAAAGAGAAAAGAAAAAAGCAAAACAGAGGTGAAAAGACAGTTACTGTTCACTGTCTTCTTCCCTTGTTGCACGCATCAACGCACCAGCAGCCGGGCCATCGCACTGCCGGCCACCCTCGTCCGAGATCCTCTGCTCGCACCGCCGCTCAACTCCACCAGCATTTGCCGCCGGAACTCCACAGCCGCGAGCACCCCCCACGATTCTGCCCGGAGACCGACGCCGCCGCCTTTGCTCACCTGTCACCGGTGCCACTGTTGCTGACCGCGCCCAACGATCGAGCACTGGCGCCATTGTCTTCGAGTTCCACATTCCGCCGACGACCCACGAGCGTCGATGCCGTAGCAGCCACCACCGCCCATGCGACGCCCCTGATCTGACCGCAATCTGCCCAGCCCGGAGTGCGGCGAAGCCACTGTTTTCCTCCCGCGACGCCAGCAGCTGAGCCCGAGCCCTCTGCGACGCTAGAAGCCGTTCTTGTCGCGCCTGCTGCCGGAAGCCTCTGTCACCAGCCCAGCGCCCAGCGTCCAGCGTCGCCCTTGCCCCTGTGAAGCTGCCGCTGCCTGACGCCACTGATCACCGCCCTCCGATCGATCGCGCCTCCGCTTCTGCTCCGCCTGCAACGAGCTGTTGCTCCTGATTCGAGCCTCCCCAAGCGATTCCCCTGCGGCCTGAGCTTGCAACGCCCTGTGTCCACGACCCTCCTGCTGCCTCCTTTGTTTTGCTGCAGGTCTGGTTACTGCCAAACCTCGCCGGAGCTCCGACGGACAGCCCTTGTTCCGAACGGCGGCCCATCACCGAACCATCAGTTGCTCCTCGCCATTCCTTAAGCCAACCGTGAGTTAGACTAGGTGAATTTTTTAGATATTTGATTTCATGTTTTGTTTTTATTCTAACTTGATTTATTTTGATTTATTTTTATTATCCGATTAGGAAATTTGTCATATTAAGTCATGATAATCAAAAATATTGAACCGCGAGACAGCGGGTTAGATTTTTGATTATTTCAACTTTTTATGATAAATTTATGGTTTGCTTTGCATAATTGATTCGCGTTAAAATATGTCATTGATATACATTGATGGATTATATTTTGGTGCGTTATCATTATTTGCGCCTCACATATTATGCATATCTAGAATTTAAGTACTTAGGTCCATATGCATTTCATGTTTAAAGCTTTGCATTTTTAAGATTCATATAGAATTAGGATGATTTTCCTTTAACAAAACCAAAAATAAAAAAGAGAATAAAAAATGCTATTTAGGTCATATAAATCACACCACATGTTGCACTCTAGTTAGTAGGTCATAGATTAATGTTTTAATATTCCCATCATGTAGTTTTTTTTTAATAAAAAGCCGAAGATTAGTATTGCATCATTATATTTTAATAAGAATTATTAAGTCATTAAAAAAGAAAACACAAAAAGATCATTTCCTTGGTTAGTTAATAGGTTAATTCATAATTAATCTCATATCATCATTATTTAGCATAGGTTGCATATATGCATTAAAAAATGAATCATTATTCGAAAAAAAATCATAAAAGAGCATGTATGTAGAAATACCATGTCATTCATCTCATATCACGTAGTACATGCATATTTTAGGATTATATAAATTAGATTGCATACATATAGTGATAAGTTTAAGTCATACCATATGAATTGCATCTCGCATGTCATTAAAATAAATTCATGCATATTAAGTTAAATTAAGATTAAGTGTCCTGTCATTTAGAAATCATGTTTAGGGCATGCATTTTTATTAGCATTTTTTATTGAATGTTATTTTATTGATTGTGCACCCGCATGACCACCATTTGCATGTTAGTAGCTTATGTTAAAATTAATCAACATTACCTGCAAAATATTTTTAAAAGGTACCGAAAGGGCGTTAGACTAATCTAGCGTAACCATGTCCCCGGACCTATTGAATATCTGGTTCGCAATCGTAAAGTATTCTCCCATACTTTACTTGGGTTTCTAACCAACCCTAATTGGTTAGTGGCGGCTCCAAATTGAGTATAACTGCATGTTTGAATAAATTAATTTCTTAACATCAAGTCGCGATTGGTAGGATTTGGGAGAGTCCGTGCTAAGTCTTTGGACTTAGTAATCCTTTAGCCTTCTTTCGAATAATTCACCCTTGAAAATTTAGGTCACGACAAATATATATCAAAACGTTATTTAATGTAACAAATACAGATGTAAATTTTTTTTAGAGAAAAATAAAAACAGCTACCACTAAATAACAGCATTCCAAGATGCTCCTAAACCCATGCAAATGACATGTTGATCAATCACACAAGGGCATTTAGTAAGTGGATTTGCAATCATATTATCAGTAGAAACATGATCTACTACAATGTCAACATTATATACTGATTCCTTTATGACAAAAAACTTAACCTCCATGTGCTTAGACCCCTTGATACTTTTGCTATTATTAATAAATAACACTGTAGAGTTATTGCCATAATACAACTATATGAGCTTGTTCACAAAATAAAAAATGGCTAACTCCCTAATGAGGTTCCAGCTAAATAGCCTAAGTAGTAGCTGAAAAACATGCTACAAATTCCACTTGCTTGGTAGAAGAATATATAGATTTATGTTTCTCGCTCTTTCATGATACTATACCTCCTATCAACATAAATATGTATTCTGTCGTTGACTTCATATCATCTTGATAGCCAACAAAATCTGCATCTGAATACCTTACTAGCTGTAGGTCCAAAATATGCCTATAAATAAGCATATAGTCTTTTGTTATTTTTAAGTACCTCAAAATCTTCTTGGTAACAATCCAGTGATCATGTCCTGGATTTGACTGATATCTACCTAGAAGTTCTGTCGTAAAAGTAATGTCTGGTCTATTGCAAACTTGAGCATTCATGACACTTTCAAGCATACATTCTTCATTTAGGCTTTCTTAAAATCTGAATTAGGGCAATGTGAGTTTATCACCCTTAATAATAGGAGCAATTTCTAGCTTACAATGCTGCATATTGAATCTTTCTAAAATACGATCAACATATGCCCTCTCAGACAAAACCAAGAAATGGTGAGAACGATTCCTATGGATCTCAATGCCAAGAATAAAAGACGGATCACAAAGGTCTTTCATGTTAATTTTTTTTTTGATAACATCCATTTTGTCTTATGCAGTAATCTAATGTCACTACTAATAGTTAAGATATCATTTACATAAAATATGAGAAAATATATTTTCTCCCACTAACCTTGCAATATATACACTAATCTACTTTGTTCTCAATAAATCTGAATGAAGTGACAATACTGTGAAATTTTAAATACCATTGTCTAGAAATTTGCCTGAGGTCATAAATAGACTTTTTCAATTTACATACAAGCTTACCTGAATCGTCTGCTACAAAACCTTCTGGTTGCACCATATAGACCTATTCATTAAGGTCTCCATTTAGAAAAGCAGTTTTAACATCCATATGATATAATTCCATATTAATATGAGCTACTAATGCCAAAATTACTCTAAAAGAATCTTTAGAAGAGATTGGATAAAAGGTTTTTTCATAATCTATCCATTCTCTTTGAGTGAAGCACTTAGCTACCAGTTTGGCTTTAAACTTCCCAATCTTTCCTATGAAATCTCTTTAGTCTTGTATACCCATTTGCAACCAATGGGCTTGTAACTTTTAAACAATTCAGCAAGCTCCCAAATACCATTGTGTTTCATGGAATGCATATCATTTTTCATCGCATCTAGCCACTTGATTGAGGACAAGTAATAGTATTTGTATAAGTCACTGGATCAACAATGCAACCGATACATTAATCATGCTCTCCCAAGTAGACTACGTAGTCTGGTGGTATAGCTGAATGTCTTTTCCTAGTTGACCTCCCGAGTGGAGCTACTGTAACCTCATTATAAACTTGAGAGGCTTGAAGAACTTCATCATGACTTGCCTTTACAACATGATCTTGTGCCACAATAGGCTTAGTTTATGGCATAGGAGGCTCCATAATTGTCTGCATTGGAAAAGACAGGGATTCAGTAATCCTCACCATACTGTCATCTTTAATTGTTTGTGAACAACTACCCTTTTCGGTTACATCAAATTTTAGAAATTTTGCTGTTTGCAATTCAACAATTCTTGTACCTCCATTAGGATTATAAAATCTATACTCATTTGAATGATCTGGGTAAGATACAAAGTAACACTGAGTAGTTGTAGAATCTAACTTACTTAATATTGGATTATATAATTTCACTTCTACAGGACACTCCCAAACCTTAAAATGATTTAAGCTAGGTTTACGTCTAGTCTATAACTCAAAAGAAGTTGATGGAACCATTTTGTTAGGAACATGATTTAAAATGTAAAACGCTGTTGTCAAAACTTTACCCTAGAGAAAACCAGGTAAATTTGTTTTACTAATCATACTCCTCATCATATCCATAAGAGTGTGATTGCACTTTTCAACTACACCATTTTGTTCAGAACTCCCAAGCATAGTAAATTGAGCTACTATTCCATAATCTCCAAGTATTTAGCAAACGGCTCTTTAAGTTATCTAGCATCATCATAATTGCCAAAATACTCACACCACGATCAGATTTAACAATCTATGTGACTTTTCCCAACTGTTTCTATATTTCAATTCGAAAAATTTTGAATTTGTCAAAAGACTCAGATTTTTGTTTAATTAGGTATAGGTGTCCATATAGGAAATAGTTGTCAATAAATGTGATGAAGTAAAAAATCTACTCAAGGTTGCCGCGTATGGTCCACTAATATCAGTGTGAATAACCTTCAACAGGTCAGAACTTCGAATTGCGGTTTTCTTTTTTTTATCCTAGTCATCTTACCTCTACAATAGTTTATGCAAGTCTCTATATCACTTCTAAGAGTAGGCAAAATGTCAGTTTTTATTAGCCTTTCTACTCTTTCTCTAAAAATGTGATTAAGACGTTTATGCCACAATACATAAGACTGTTCTTTAGGTAAAGGTTTTTTGGAAACAACATTTTCAGCTAAATAAGCGACGTACATATCGTTGGGAGATAAACACAATCGATGCAATCCATTGGATAAATTGTAACACATACTCTTATTTGAATTAAAAAATATAAAAATATTATTGATCTTTATTTCAAAAGAGTATCCACGCATGTCCAAACATGACACAGAAATTAAGTTTTGCCTAAAAGAAGCTATGTAAAAAAGTGTTTCTTAATGTCATCCTAAAACCATAATCTAAAGTCAAAATAACACCTCCCACGAACTCGACATCAACTTTAATGTCGTTTCTTATAGCGAGCTTTGATTCATCTTGATTTGGCGTCCTTCGGTTTATGAGCCCTTATATGGTAAATGCAACAAAATTAGTTGCACTGTTATATAGCCACCAAGAACTGGACGGGTCTTCAGATAGGTTGGATTCATAAACAAATGTCAAAGAATTATTATCTTTAGGCTCACTCTTGGTTCTCTTGGATAACTAAGTTTTATATTTACTGCAACATTTCTTTACGTGTTATCTCTCCATATAAAAGTAGCAAATAATACCATCCTTATTGGCGGATGCTTTATTAGAACCCAAACTGTTAGAAGGACAAGTAGTTTAAGAATGTCCTTTATTGTTGGAAGGACCAGCAATTTCAGAATTGCCCTTATGAGTATAATTTTTGAACTTCCTACCCTTGTTACTAGAACTAGAAGCATAAATGGCAACGTGCCCTTTATCTTTCTTTAATGTTCTGTCCTCTACCACTGCCCTTGCAATCAAGTCATTAATTGACCAGGTCTCATCTTGGAAACTACAATTGGTTTTGATAATCCCAAAATTAGGATTAAGAGTATTTGGAGTTTGATGCACAATGCAAGTAGTAGGAATAGCAATATTAAGAGCCTAAAATTTTGTCTACAAATCTCCCATCCTCAAAATATAATCCCTAGCTCCACCAGAATCATCATATTTTATATTAAATAGTATTTGCAAATGTGCCCCTATCTCAGCATTAGACGAGACACGATTTTTAGCCACTAAGGTTTCCATTATCTGTCTAGCAGTGCAGTCTGCAGACAAATCACTTTTCAAATGTTCTTGAATGGAACATTTCATCGACAATAAGCAAATTCAACTACTATTTTCCCAAACAGCAAAATATGCGTTCTGAATTTTTGTACTTTTGGCAATAAGATCTGTCGATTTATTGACAGTAAGAGACATATCAACATCTGTCATCTTCATACTAAACGAAAAATCTTCCCTACTTCTCTTAAAATTTGAACCAGCAAGAACCTTAATAGTAATAGAGTTATTGTTTACAGAAAAAGTAACTGAAAAAACAAGTAATATATATAATTAGCATCATGTTAGTATTATGTAACTTGATGAGAGTTACATACAAAATCATAAAATCATTTTTGGGCAGAATACATGACTTGCAGTCGTATACTCTCTATATGACAGTGACTATGAGAATATATTCTAACATTCGTAAATTCATCACATTTGGATGTATAAATCACTAGAATTAGTCACTTCTTCATTATGTATCCCTCTATGAATTAATACACAATCACATCTTTTGAAAGTATGATCATGCATTAGAACATGAGACATCCCATCATTATACTAAGAACGATATTTCTTAAAACCAATCAAGTGTGCTACTTTGATTATCATAACTCAATTGAATCCTTGAAACTTTCTCATACCGAGGATATGAACTTTATTACTCACATACACAATATTCATGTGATATTAACTTTAGTGACATGGGCAATTGATCATTAAAATCACATATCATGTCAATTATATTGCTTTATTCATTGATATAAATTAATATATATATGTATATATATATATATATATATATATATATATATATATATAAAATCAATGAATTATACTCTACACAATATCTATGTGATGACAAACCTATACACCAGTACCTATTTTTCCAAAATCATAGAAAAATAAAATAAAAATACGAAAAAATATACGTATTTAAGGTTCTGTATGTATTTTCACATTCATAAAATCATCAAACATGTAAAATAAATACACCACAAGGTAGAGTATTAATGTACCAGCACATAGCTGTTGACCATGCGCCCATCAGAGCCTCCACATGCCCGCACACTCCACTTGAGTGCGTGGCGCACGGACCACATGCGCAAGCAGCCTCACTCGACCTGCTTTCTGATCCAATTGATGATAGTCCAACTGGTTCCCGATTTGACTGCATGGTCCAACCGGTTAATTAGTTTAGTCAACGGTAACTCGATTCAGGCAAGTCAATGGGTCGGATCTCGGGTCGGGTTTAGGGTTAACGGGTTGGGTCACTGGATCAGGTCGGGTCTCACAGGTTACATTGCTGACGTTAGCCCTAGTGCGTGTAGTGCACACATCAGCAGTGCCCGCACTTGAGCGCATGAGGGCACGTGGCACTTGCTCAACACACTTAGTGGTGCGTGGCCGCGCGTGGGGGCTCATGGAACCTCCGTCGGCGGCATGCCACCTACGAATTTGCTCATTTCGTCGAGTTCTTTCTATTTATATAATAAAAATCGAATTTTGCTGCACACAAAATCATAAAAAAAAGGCAAAAAAAGCTGTACGTCAGTGTTCTAATCTATGGTGGCTCTAATATTACATGTTAGATGCTACAATGTGCAATCCCATGATCTCCATAACTAGAACAAGAACACATATAATTGAGTAGAAAATTTAACGCAGCTATTTTGAAATCTATCGTTCTTGATGCAGAAGCACAAAAGTAATGATCCAAGCGTAAGTCCTTCTCTTCTATTGCCCTCTATATCACCGGCTTAATGAAATGACCTCCTCACCCTTTAGCATTAGATAAACACTCATTTGTGAGGATAATTGTGAAAATTAGGGTTAGAGGAAATACTTGAATAATATCTATAGAGTTTTCAATCAGATCCTCTCATTACGGGCTAGATTCAACTCCGCCCACACTAACTAGCCCCATATTAGACTAATTAGTAAACCTTCTATCTTATCGTAAACTAATTCCGTAAAATAGTAATTATAATATCAATTAATGTAGCCCCCATTAAGAAAACTCTTACATTATTTTGAAATGGGCATGAGAAACTTATAATGATGTCAATAATAGTAATTACGTTGCCAGTCCGTTCCCAACATTATCAAAGAGGACGAAAAATCGATATATTGGGAATTAAGGTATATAATGTGTTTGGACATGAAGATAAAAATGCACTACCTTGAGGAATTGCTAGCGTATATGCAGATCCATGCAGAAGCAAACCCTTCGCCAACGGATCCAAACTCTTGCCTTTTAAAGTGGTACCACCACCTATTTCATTCTATTTCACCCACCACCCCCACCTCCTCCATCATCGTAATTGTTAAGATATGTCTCGAGTTTAAGCCCGATGTGAAAGTTTTGAATATTCCGAATTGGATATGTTGCGGACGTTCGAAATTGAGTAAAGAAGATCCGAAGATCAACTTCCCAAAGTTTGAATCTGCGTTGGAGAATTTGGCCGCTGAAATAGGAAACTTCAACTTTGACTTGGACTTGGATTTTGTTTAAAATATACAGAGATATGTTTTGGATAAAATCGGGAAAAATAGGAAAAATAATCCTATGAGAAATTGGCAAAAGAATAAGGGTCTTACTTATATATATATATATATATATATATATATATATATATAGACTTGTGGCCATGGATGGAAGAGGGTTGATTGTGAAGAATTGGTCTTGAAGCGTCGTCTCATTGTCGAGTGCTTGGGAGGGATTTTCTTTGTCATTCTTGTCTGTGAATTACATCCAAGAAAGATTAATGTTTGTAGCCAATTAAATCTTGTGGTAAGATTTGCGTGTAATTCCTTCGTGAGATTGAGAGATTATTTCTTGAGAAATTTCGGGGCTAAACACTACGTGCGTTATTGGGTGTAATTGGGACTTGGAAAACACCAAGAGAGTGTTTGAGTGACTCAAGTGTGTAATCTCCTTGTATTGCTTGATCTATAGTGAAATTCACTGTTGCTCTCCCCGTGGACGTAGGTCTTTACGACTAAACCGCGTAAATTCGGTGTCCGATTTATTTTCTTCTTCTGTCTATATTAGTGTTCGATCGCTCGCCCTTTCGCAACAAGTGGTATCAGAGCCAGGCTTGACTAAGTTGAATCGAATCAATGGCAATAGAAGAAGTAAAAGTGAGAATCAACAGATTTGATGGGAAGGATTTTAGTTTTTGGAAGATGCAGATTGAAGATTATTTTTACCAGATGAAACTTCACTTGCCCTTGTCTGGGGAGAAACTAGAGACAATGAAGCAAGTTGATTGGGATTTGCTGAATAAACGAGCTATGGGTGTTATTTGGTTGACATTGGCTCGTAACGTCGCATTTAACATCCTGAAGGAGAAGACCACTACTGGTTTGATGCAAGCCTTGTCGGATATGTACGAGAAGCCCTCTGGGATCAACAAGGTTTATTTGATGTGACGTTTGTTTAATTTGAAGATGAGCGAAGGTGCGTCAGTTGCAAATCATATCAATGGATTCAATGTGATTGTTAGTCAATTGAGTTCAGTTAAGATTGATTTTGAAGATGAAGTATGTGCTTTGATTCTGTAATCCGCATTGCATGATAGTTGGAATACTACTGTTACTGCTGTTAGTATTTCCTTTGGGTCAAAAAGTTTGACATTTGATGGGGTTCAAGATTTGATTCTGAGCAAGGATATTCGTAGAAGAGAATCTGGCAAATTTATATCTATTACTTTATTAGATGAAAATAGAGGAAGATCTATAACACGTGTGGATAAGAGTAGTACTAATATGAACAGACGTAGTCAATTTAGGACTGCTGATGTTGTCTGTTGGAGCTGTGGCAAGAGGGGGCATTTTAAAAGGAATTGCATTAAGCTGAAAAATGAGAAGGGTAAGGGAATTATAGTTGATTTTGCAGATAATGTTACTACCGTAGCAGATAATACTGATTATGTCTTATCTGTCACTAATGATTCATCGTTTGATGGATGGATTATGGATTCTGGTTGTTCTTTTCATGTTACACCAAATAGAAATTGGTTTATCACTTATCAGTGCACAGGTAGTGGTAAAGTCCAGTTAGGGAACAACGCTGAGTGCGATGTTGTGAGTGTTAGTGATGTTAAAATCAGAATGCATGATGGCATTGTGAGGACATTGACTGGAGTAAGACACGTTCCAAAATTAAAAAAGAACTTAATTTCCTTAGGTGCCTTAGATTCAGCTAGTTGTAGGTATTCTTCAAAAGGTGGAGTTCTAAAGGTTGTTCGAGGTGCCTTAGTGATAATGAAAGGAATCAAGCATAGAGGCTTGTATAAACTTCAAGGTGAGACAGTGACAAATTTCGCTGCGGAGACGTTGGATGCATTTGTTTGAGAGTCTTTTGACTGCTCGAGGAAGACTTGGGTGTTTGTGCCAATGCACAAATTTGATGCTGGTGTTAGGATCACGTGGTTGAGAGCTTTGATCGAGACAGAGACTGGTAAGTCGATTAAGTATATGCGGACTAACAATAGCATAGAGTTCTGCTTGGAGCTGGCAAATAAATTCTGCATGAAAGAGGGCATAGTGAAACATCGCACTAGTGCCAGTAAATCACAACAATTTGTAGAATTGATGAGCAGAACATTATTAGAGACGGCCCGTAAAAATGATCTCTGGTGTTGGTATTACTAGGAGAATCCTAACTGATGTTCTTAGTATGATAAATTGCTTGGTGAATAGATCCCCATCAACTGCTAATGAATAGTGGACTCTTGAAGAAGTGTGGTTAGATAACATTGCTGGTTATTCTATTATTAGAATGTTTGGTTGTCCGTGTTATTTTCGAGTGAGTGATGGTAAGCTCGATGGGAGGGCGAGGTGCATATTCCATGGCTATGCACAAGGTGAGCGGGGCGATTGGTTGTGGTGCCTAGCTATAAATTCACTTATTAACAGTAGAGAAGTTATCCTTGACAAGTCTCCGATACTTTTGGCTAGGAGTGTTTGTGGCAGTGTTAATATGGATCTGGACGGTGTTCAACTTAAGGTGGGGTTGCGACCAGAAACTCCTAAGGTAGCGTATATGGGTACTAGCAAAGTAATTGACACAAATGGTACTTGTAGCGAGATGGAGTCTATGGAGCCAATTGTTGCCATAACTATTGAAATTAACAAGGTACGTATTCGATTTCATGATAGATATGGATGCAACAATGGTTTTACTTGTTTGCGGTTAAGGAGGTTGCGTCGGAAAATCCTTGTAGAACAGTTAAAAGTGCATGTAGAGTTGGTATTCTAATGAAGTCTTCGGTTATGGTGAAGTTCAAGCGAGGCTTGGACTTGGATAATATCTGTGACGATTGAGCCCATCAGAAGCTATGGAAGAGTAGCAGTAGAGTTTGAATTTTTGCGAAGCGATTGCGACTTGGCTCAAACGTCGAGCTAAGGTGGAGATTGTTAAGATATGTCTCAAGTTTAAGCCCGATGTGAAAGTTTTTAATATTCCGAATTGGATATGTTGCAGAAGTTCGAAATTGAACAAAGAAGATCCGAAGATCAACTTCCCAAAGTTTGAATCTGCGTTGGAAAATTTGGCCGCTGAAATAGGAAACTTCAACTTTGACTCGGACTTGGATTTTGTTTAAAATATACAGAGATTTGTTTTGGATAAAATCGGGCAAGATAGGAAACAGAATTCTATGAGAAGTTGGCAAAAGAATAAGGGTCTCACTTATATATATACTTATGGCCATGGATGAAATAGGGTTGATCGTGAAGAATTGGTCTTGAAGCGTTGTCTCGTTGTCGAGTGCTTGAGAGGGATTTTCTTTGTCATTCTTGTCCGTGAATTACATCCAAGAAGATTAATGTTTGTAGCCAATTAAATCTTGTGGTAAGATTTGCGTGTAATTCCTTCGTGAGATTGAGAGATTATTTCTTGAGGAATTTTGGGGCTAAACACTGCATGCGTTATTGGGTGTAATTAGAGCTTGGGAAACACCAAGAGAGTGTTTGAGTGACTCGAGTTTGTAATCTCCTTATATTGCTTAATTTATAGTGAAATTCGCTACTGTTTTCCCCGTGAATGTAGGCCTTTACAACTGAACCACGTAAATTCGGTGTGCAATTTATTTTCTTCTTCTGTCTATATTAGTATTCGATCGCTCGCCCTTTTGCAACAATAACCACCACCGCCAACGTCAGTCTGCCTTCGCATCCCTCTCTCTCTCTCTCTCTCTCTCTCTCTCGGCTCGAGAAGAGCTAGACGATTAATGCCAAATCGACAAATCCTTGAGTTGGCAGATCTCTAGTTTGGCTTCTGTGACCTCTCCACACTTGAGCTCGAGCTTGAGCTATCTCTTCGGAGTTGCATTCACTCCGGTGAGTTTGACTCCTATGGCAAATTCAGTGATTTCTACTCTTACATTGGTTCTCCGCATTTGTCCGCGCGCCGTCTGGGATAGAACTCGCTTGGGAAACACAACACAGTTCTCTGATGATCTCCAATTGGTCCTAGGACTAGGAGTCGGACCACACCATAGGTCCGATCCAATGAAACTGATCTCTTATTTTTTCTCATTACTTTTTTTTCCACTACTTAAAATCGGATTAAGATAATGTTTAATTCACATTTTACTAATTTTTTGAAAGGCTAAAAAATTTAAAAAAAGTGTATTTAATCAGTCCAGTCCACTCCGGTCTAATTCTCCCTTTGAATTAGGAATTGGACCGCTCGGACACCGATTTTACTTTTAGAAATTGAGAAATGGACCAATACTCTTGGGAATTGGACCAACAAGCCAGTCTGGTTTGGTTCGAGCAATTCCCAGTTTGGGCAATCTCTTTTGCATGCTCCTATTTCAAAGACATAATTATATTAATAAGATGCATAAATAAAAAAAAATAATTATTAGTAGTAATAATAACATGCATATATAATAGTTTAAAAAACCTCTCATTTGCATTGAAATTGAATAACAATAAGGGAAAATTATTCAATCAATCCTAAACTTATTGTACAAATGTCAATTCAGTCATAATCTTTTCGATTTTGTCAATTTAATCCTAAATCTTTATTCGAAATTTCGATGTAGTCTTTTTGGTCAATTTTTATTGAAAATCAATGATGTGACTGTATGCTACGTAAGATGGCCGACGATGACTCGATCGCCTTATCATTGGCTTTTGATGAAAATTTTGTAGAATGGGTATATTGACATTTCGCAAAAAAATTCAGGGCTAAATTTATAAAAATGAAAAGTTTATAACTGAATTGGCGTTCATGCACTAGATTTAGGGTCAATTGGATAATTTTTCCTAATAATATATAACATCAAATTAGAACTATCTAGGCATGCAATGCAAAGTCATTTCGTTCCCTGGCATATGCATCGTTCCTTTGTATACATATACATAAATGTATTGAGATATCCACCAACTCTTCATGGGTTCTTCCAGCAAATTTATTCGTAAATTCCTTGCAAATTTCTCTTTCCAACAATTTGAATTTCCCATGCCATTACCTTTCTTGCAACCTTTAGGACGCGCATGATAATCATTATGTTTTTTTTTTTTTTCGGAACAGATTTGGAATAAAAATCCGTTTGATAATGTAATTTCATTTTTCTATTTTTAAAATAAATTTTTAGTAAGAAAATAGGTTTGTAACAAAAATGATCATTAAAAAATTTCTAATTTTCTATTTCTTAAACAAAAAAATAGAAATAAGAACCTTTCTCATTGCTCGTCCTCACTACTGGTCGACTACCCACCCATCACCGCTCACCACCAATCGCTGATCACTTGGGAGGAAAAACTTTTGTGTTGTTATTAAATGCATAATTTTGCTTGCAAAGTTGTCAAAAGAGGCTAAAAATTGATCAAGAACAAAATAGTTGTCATTCACACCCTTCATTTCTAGTGTTTACATTTCAAAAAAAAAAAAAAAAAAATTATGGGTTTTTCAACCATTTATTTTTCTGTCCATCCTCAAAATCTATCAATTTCGTCCCTAATTTAAAATTTTCATTTTTTAGTGAAATAATGATTATATATAACATTAAATTAGAAGTATACATGCATGCAATGCTAAATCCATCGTTCCCTCACCAATGAATCATACCTAATCGACCAACTCTTCGTGGTTTCTTTTCATATTTTCTTTTTACAAATTCAATTTTCGACTCTAGCCTCGAAATATTACTTGCTTCTTTTTTCTAGCCCTAGCCAATGTAGCAGTTGATGGAGCCGTGACTCATGAAATAAAAGCTCCTGCCAATTGCAACAACCTTGGCTTCGGCTTGGGGGCATGCCTCGACTCGAGGCCCTCAGACTCATCGAGTGTTGGAATGTGCTGGCAGAGTTGAAATTGTGTACCAATGAGATCTTTCTTTTCTTCCTCAATGGAGGAGCCAATTTAGGGCCCGAGTGTTGCCAAATTGTCGACATTATCATTCACGACAATTGGCATTATTAATGGTAATGCTTTATTTATAAAAATAGTCATTTATTCTGTGAGATTCTATATGATCACTATCAACTATTTTAAAAAAACTTAAACAATTAGATAAAAACATGGTTGGCGACATCTAAATTTTGACAACCTATTTAATTAGCCATTGCATAGATAAATTAGGAGTTGGTCTTGACCCCTAAACAATTTATTTTTTTTTCAAATTGCCTATGCATATTAGGAGCATTTTCATAGTATTAAAACTACATAAACCGCATTTTAATTGGACCAAAATCAACGGACTCCGGCGGGGGGATCTGGACTTAATTGAGTTTATTGGACTAAGCCCATGTGAATTAAAAATTTGGCAAAAGCCCATTAATCATGTAGTGGCCGAAACTAATAAAAATGGGGTGCTTCAAATTGGGAAATTTGATTTATTAAGGCAAACAAGTAGTGCAGATAATTTTTATATCTTCCAAAATTTAGTTCTTGCGAATAAAAGAGGTTTTCTATTGTTGAGTATATCATACATACCTGGATTTCGAAATAAGAAGGTAGCTTCTTGCAAGGATGCCCTAAACTAAGCCTATACATAGAGCAGTTCACATCACAATTAGGAGGGTCCACAATTTGAGAAGTTCACAATTGAGAGAGAACACCTTATAGAAAGGTTTACAGAAACTCAGCATAAAAATGAGGCTCTCTGTTGGGATATAATACGTGGAAACGACGGGATCTTACAATTTACGTCAATGCGAAATCGCCAGAGAAATAAACGAGAAAAATAAGGACACCAGAAATTTACGTGGTTCGGTTCAAGTATCGGTACTTACATTTGCGGGGAGAGCTAACAGCAAATAATCCACTAAAATCGGAGAATCATAGTTTACAATCGCTCAATCGCTCAAGTGTTTCCCATACCTAGATTTAACTCTAAACCCAAAGTATTTATAAATAAACAACTCCAAGGGTATAAACTCACGGCACAAAATTATTGCGCATCCCTTTGGATCAAAGTATAACGTGCGCACTGCTTCAATCTTTGGCTTGACGTGCAGCTTCTCTTCGGCATGTACGTGCAGCGGCTCGTACGTAGGCTTCGGCGGCCGTAGGGTTTCAGCAGTGTCTTCTACGTAGGTTTCTTTCTTTAAACCGACTTCACGCATGCCAAAGAAGGGAATCGTGTGCCCACAGGTCAAATAGTTGACCTGGGCCCATCAACGCTTGCTTCTTTTGTCTACGTGCAGGGGCTTCTTCCTTCGGCGTGGAGTGTGTACCCAAGTGGGCCCCACCTGCATAAGAAGAATTCGGCTCCTCCTACAGATAAATAAAATAGAACTTTGTTGCCCTTTTTATTTTATTCTATTTTATTTTCTCTTTTATAAACTTTCGTGTAGTCCCACGAAAACTCGAGATATAATTTAACAATTCTCCACCTTGGCTCGATGTTTGAAACCAAGTTATAGTGCTTATCATTCATGCTGCTCTCCTAATGCCCCGATGGGCGCTCACTCTCCACAGACGCCAATAGAACTCAAGCAGAGCTTAAGCTTCGCCAAAGGAACAGACTTAGTCATCATGTCTGCCGGGGTAATCTGCTGTAACAATCTTTTTAACAATAACAATACCCTTAGCTAAGACATCTCAGATGAAGTGGTACCTGATGTTGATATGCTTCGTTCGCTCGTGATAAACTGGATTATACGCCAAATATATCGCACATTGGTTATCGCAGTGTATATCCATACTTTTCTGTTCTAACCCAAAGTCCGAGAGAAAATTTTGTAACCTTACCACCTCCTTCGCTACAAAGGTTAGTGCCATGTACTCTGCCTCAGTCGAAGACAAGACAATGTGATCCTGTAAGGACACTTTCCAACTAACTACACCACCTGCTAGCGTAAATACGTACCCTGCTAAAAACCTGCAATCATCCAAGTCACCGGCGTGATTCGAATCCACAAAACTAGTGATTTCACTGCCATTGCTATCCCTCCGGTATACTATACCCACGTCTGTTGTTCCCTTCAAATATCTGAGGATTCAATTTACAGCTTCCCAATGAGCTTTACTAGGACGCTTCATATACTGACTAACCATGCTCACAACTTATGAAATATCAGGTCTAGTGCACACCATAGCATACATAATACTACCAACGGCACTAGAATAAGGAAAACGGGACATATGCTCCTCCTCCTCCTTAATCTGCGGTGATAATTTATCTGAAAGTTTAAAGTGCTTCGCTAAATGTATACTTACAGATTTCGCTGACTGCATGTTAAAACGTGTTACTATCTTCTCAATATATTTCTTCTGAAATAGACGTAAAACTTCTGCAGCCATGTTACGCAAAATCTCCATACCCAAAATTTTCTTTGCAGCACCTAAATCTTTCATCTCAAATTCAGCATTTAACTACCTCTTCAGCACATCAATATCGGATATATTCTTAGCTACTATCAGCATATCATCAACATATAAGAGTAGATAAATCAAAAAACCATCATCCAATCTCCTATAGTAAACACGGCTATCCATCTGACTTTTTGAATAATTTTGACTAGCCATGAAAGCATCAAAACCTTTATACCACTGCATAGGAGACTATTTCAGCCCATACAAAAATTTCTTTAATAAGCAAACATGATCTTCCTTCCCCAGAATAGCAAATCCCTCTGGTTGCCTCATGTAAATCTATTCCTCCAACTCACCGTGAAGAGACATACTTTTCACATCTAACTGTTCTAACTCGAGATCCTGCGAAACAACTAAAGCAAGTAAAACACGAATAGAAGTATGTCTTACCACAGGAGAGAACACCTCATTGTAGTAAATGCCCTCACGTTGTGTATATCCCTCCGCCACAAGTCTCGCCTTATACCTCGCTACCTCGACACCGGGAATGCATTCTTTCCGTTTGAAGACCCATTTACTTCCGACAATCTTTTGGCTCTTGGGTACTTTAACCAGCTTTCATGTCTGATTTCGATGGAGTGATTCCATCTCTTTACTCATAGCCCCTAGCCACTGCGACGACTCCGGACTAGTCATCGCATCAGAGTAAAACAAAGGCTCATCTGTCTCCACCTCATCACCTACAGTTAATGCATAAGCAATATCTGTATAACCATAATGTATCGGTGATTTAATTTGCCTTCTCTGTCTATTTGCGGTTATAGCCTGCTGCGGCTTTGCTGGTTGTTCACTATCACCGACTTCAAGAATTGCGGTTTCATCTGCAGTCTCAACTTCTGTTATCTTCGAGGTCTTCGGAGTCTCCACCTGAAGCTCCACCTCACTTATGACACCATGATTTGTCTTCTCTACTGGTTGTGTCTCAGAACTCCTTTGTTGAAGCATTGCAGTCTCATCGAAGATCACATCTTTGCTGATTAGAAAAGCAAGTGATCTGGGATCGGTGCACTACAGCCGGTAGCCTTTCACCCCCATGTGCATAACCTAGAAATATGCACTTCTTCGCCCTCGGCTCAAGCTTACCATCACTAGCATGACCATACGCATGACATCCGAATATACGTAATCCGGAATAATCAACAAATTTCCCCGACCATACTTCTTTAGGAGTCTTCCACTCGATAGCAGATGATGGGGATCGATTAACTAGACAACATGACATATTCACTACTTCAGCCCAAAATTCCTTGCCAAGTCCTGCGAAAGCATGCATCGAGCTCACTCAAGCAAAGTTCTATTTTTCCGTTCTGTCACGCCATTCTGCTGTGGTGTCCCAAGTACTGTGTGGTGTCTTATAATATCTTCTTTCTCGTAGAACTCGGTAAAATCTTTACCACATAACTCTATGCCATTATCGGTTCTCAGGCACTTGATTTGTTTATCTGACTTTTTCTCAATCAATGCCTTAAATTTCTTGAACCGATCAAACACATTATATTTGTGCTTCAGAAAGTAAACCCATACCTTCCTCGAATAGTCGTCGATAAAAGTCGGCATATATCGGGCACCTCTTTTCGAAGGAATCGAAAACGGGCCCTAGACATCTGAATGAATATATTCAACTAGTCGTTTGGTTGAATGAATAGCTGTAGTAAACTTAACTCGGTGCTGCTTCCCATAGATGCAATACTTACATAAGTCCAGCTTTCCTGTTTTCTGACCACTCAACAACCCCCTTTCACTCAGCATCGTCATACCTGCCTCACTCATGTGCCCCAAACGCATATGCCATAATTGAGTCAAGTTAGAGTCTAACTCATCTGATGAAACTGTAGTGGTTCCGGTCACAATCTCTCCCAGTTGATGATAGAGAGTATTTACTTTCTTCCCTTTCATCACTGTTATAGCACCTCAAGAGATCTTCAGTACTCCATCTTCAGCGATGTACCTACACCCGATGTCATCGAGTGTCCCTAGAAAAATAAGGTTCTTCTTAAGCTCTGGTATATGCCTCACATCTGTCGATGTGTGCACCACCCCATCGTGCATCCGAATTCGAATTATCCATATTCCCACAGCCTTACAGACTGCATTATTCCCCAAAAGAACCCTACCACCATTTGCAACTTGGTAAGTAGTAAACCAGTTCTTATGAGACGTCATGTGATAAGAACACCTCAAATTTAGCACACATTCGTCTCCTGACGAAGTAGCAGTCATACATAAGACAGCTTCTACATCACTAGTGCTCCCCTCAGCAACGTTTGCCACATTGCTTGTGGCATTCTGCTTATCAACTTTATTTCTCCGCTTTGGACAATCTCTCTTGATGTGCCCCTCCTCGTGACACTCAAAGCACTTCACGCATCCCTTGGACTTTCTATGGCGTGATTTTGATATGCTTTTACCTCTGCTGCTATTAGGCTCTCGATGTTGTTCTCTACCCCGAATTGTCAGTGCTTGCGCTGCTTCTTTCGCTAGACCGTCATCTCGCAACTTTCTCTGCCACTCCTTAAAGAATAAGACGGACTTTACATTTTCTGAGGTAATTGTAGTACGCCCTTGCAATAGTGAATTAGTAAAGTGCTCCCATGACTCTGGTAAAGAGACTAACAATATCATGCCCTGTTCTTCATTATCAAGTATCTTACCGACATTCTTTAGATCCAACATGAGTTTATTAAATTCATGTAGGTGGGTTCTGATAGACGTACATTCAGTATATCTAAACTGAAACATCTTCTTCAGCATATACAAGCGATTGTTCAAATCTTTCTTCACATAGAGTGCTTAAAGTTTTGCCCATAACGTTGCGGCATCCTTCTATTAAGACTTCATCCGTCAAATTTAATAGGATTATACTCTTTGCTTTTTCAATCAGCTCTACCCTCTTAGAGGCTTTCATTATATCGGCAACTCAACGTCACCATCCAGTGCCTTGACCAAACCTTGTGTTGTCAATAATGCCCGCATCTTGATGCTCCATAACACAAAGTTGTGGCTCCCATCAAACTTCTCAATCTCAGATTTCCTCTCAGACATAATTGCAATAACAAAATTTCCAGTTAATAATCAGACAAGCAAAAGCTCCAAATTACAATCAAGAAATCCAACCCCAAGCTCTGATACCAATTGTTGGGATATAATACGCGGAAATGACAGGATCTTGCAATTTATGTCAACGCGAAATCGCCAAAGAAATAAACGAGAGGACACCAGAAATTTACATGGTTCGGTCCGAGTATCGATATCTACGTCCATGGGGAGAGCTAGCAGTAAATAATCTACTAAAATCGGAGAATCAGAGTTTATAATCGCTCAGTTGTTCAAGTGTTTCGCACACCTGGATTTAACCCCAAATCCAAAGTGTTTATAAATAAACAACTCCAAAGGTATAAACTCACGGTACAAAATTATCGTGCATCCCTTTGGGTCAAAGTATAACGCGCACGCTGCTACAATCTTTGGCTTGACGTGTGGCTTCTCTTCGGCATGTACGTGCAGCAGCTCGTACGTAGGCTTCGGCAGCCGAAGGGAATTGTATGCCCACAGGTCAAATAGTTGACCTAGGCCCACCAACGCTTGCTTCTTTTGTCTACGTGTAGGGACTTCTTCCTTCGGTGTGGAGTGTGTGCCCAAGTGGGCCCCACCTGCATAAGAAGAATTCGGCTCCTCCTGCAGATAAATAAAATAGAACTTTGTTGCCCATTTTTATTTATTCTATTTTATTTTCTCTTTTATAAACTTTCGTGTAGTCCCACGAAAACTTGAGACATAATTTAACACTCTCGACTACGCATCCTGCCACGCCCAGCTGTTGCCACACCTCGACCGCTATCTTGACGCGCCTTGATTGGAGCCTAGCTTCGGTGTTCCTGGCGATCAACACCTCCCACAATAACAAACCTGACCCCGTGTTCTGCCTTACATTGATACGTCCTGTGACCGTCATCCAACACCCCGATGTGCAGCTGCACTTTTGACGAAAAACCAGCGATCCCAGGCAAGCTCCCGCCCAAGGCGGTACTTCGTCCACATTTGCCGGTACCGCATGCCACTGCTAGCTGTCCTGTCATCCTCGTTGTGCCTAGTTTCTCTTCTGCAGGTTATCCCAATGCCGGTGCAGCATTGCCAAGTCAAACTGTTGTTTTCCCTCCGGCGTCCAATGAACTCCGTAGTACCCCAACGGCGCCAACACCAGAACAATAACCACTAGCGATTGCCTTGGTGTGTCCTAGTTCCTTTGACGATTTCCAACAGCTTCCCGTCTCGCCGTACCGTGAGCTCCTTGCCGGTGATCCCATCCTTGCCTCGCTGGTCACCATGAATCACGCTACCGGTCATTGTTAGATCAGTCTGGATTAGGTAATTGGCTAAACTAAGTCCAAATTGAATACATAATTGTCTAAAATTGAGTTTATTCCATTCTAACTTGATTTGGTGTGATTTTAGGCTTTTTCCAAGTACAAAATTTCATCTTTCTAGTCGTGCATATTTGTGATAATTGAGGTTTTAATCTTGAGACTAAAGATTATATCCACGATTAATTCGTTTCCTATTTTGGGTCTTGGTGAATATTTGATTATGTGGGGCTTAGGTATAACATCTCATTAGTTCATGAAATTTTCTATCAAGAAAACCTCTTATGTTTTTTTGAAGTTGATAAAACAATCCATAAATATCTCACGAGCTTAATAAGTGAAAATGTTGTTTATATTTTAGGAAATACTTAGATCCATAGCTAAGGAGCTTAGACAGACAAATTAAAAAGATTCATAAATACTAGAAGGATGTATGGGTGAACAAGTCTAAAGTAATGAGAAGTACAGACTTGGAGGTACTAGGGTGAACTGGACCATAAAACCTATATTGCTATCATACTCAAAGTTGCCAAAAGAAAAGCAGCATAATATCGTCGGGAAATCTTATAAAATTGGGAATTGTTGATACAAGTGAAGTGCTTGTATTATCAGTGCACAGCATCTTATCACTGTTGACGGCTTATCACTATTGAGACAATTCCTTATTTTGAAGATGACAAATAATCGAGGGCTACTAATATGTTAATGGTTGAGTAAATTGGATGAAAGATGACAAGCCATTATGCAGATGATGTCTACGAAAATGCTAGTATGAACACCTAGAGGGAGTGAATAGGTGTTTAAAAAGAATCTCGGCAAATAAATGCATAATAAAATAAGTTGCGAGCAAAGTCTGAATAAGGATCAAAGTCTGATAAGTGCATCACCAGACTTTTGATAGATGTTCAAAATCTATCGTGCGATAGAACAGACTTCTAAGATAATCTGTAAGTGTGCAACAGACTCAAATAAGAACAGTTAAGAGAAGAGAAATTGCACATTAGATTTATAATGGTTCGGCTTAGATCAAGCCTACATTCAATCTCCCATGTTAACAAAGGATTACAACTTTAAGTGTAAACACTTAGTGGTAGATTATACTATCTTACTAAGTCACTCTTTTAGTATTTCTCTCACGATCACAAACGTTTAAGCTCATGAAAGACAAGTGTATGATCGAAGTTCGCTCAGACTTTGGAATTATAGATTTTCCTCTTCGTCTCTTACTTGCTCATCAGTCCTTAGTCTCCTTAAATACTCTTCCACTTCCAAACTAAGCCTTGGATAGTTTCTAGAGGATTTCCTTCCAATCTATCTATTAGACAGATCTGTATCTAGAAAATTTAGTAATCGTTAAGTGACGGAAGCAGAATCCCAAATTGATTATGATCACCCATACAAATAGAATCTTGGTTTCCATAAGTAGAGTTTCTCCATTTAGAAATTTCTTGTCTTCAAGATCCAATTGTCAATCAATTAGATTGAGTCAATCAATTTATCTTGATATAGAATCCAAATCAAATCACTAGCCGTTATATGTTTGAGCTTGTGTTACATTCTGTCAAATTGTCTTGTTCTGAACATGCTTCGTTATGAATCTATTACGTTCTAAACTTGTGTCTTGTTCTAGACTTTGTCACGTTCTAGATTTGTGTTTCATTTTGTATGTAAAGTCTGAGTGTGTTCTGTCGGAAATAAAGTTTGAGTGTCTTCCATTTGAAGTAAAGTCTAAGTGACTTTTGTCTAAAATAGACTTCACAATCTGAACGTAAGTCTGATAATATTCTGCTTCTGAACATATTTAGCCTTCAGATTTGGACACAGTCTGAATAAATTCAGCTTTAGCATAGAGTTTATCTTCTAGTTCTTTCAAGTATAGACTTTGACAATATCCTTTATACGTTTTATCATCTGCATAGTCTATTACTCAATCACTAAACATGCTAGTAACATTTGATTTATTTTGTCATATTCAAAATATCATAAGGGATTTCCCTAACAATCTCCCTATTTTTTATGATTACAAAATAATGTCTGAATATGTAGATGTGTAAACACGCTTTCAAAAATATTAATAAATCAGGGCAATCTTAAAGGATAATGTAATTCAAATCAAAAGATAGCAGAAGATAGCAAATAGATTGAGCATAATTATATATGGAAAGATAATTGCAACTCAATGACTAATATCAACACATATGCATATTTATATTCTCTCTCTCTTTTTGTCATAATCAAAAAGCGATAACAATGGAAAAAGTATCACGTAGAGAATATAAAGTGATAACAAATAAATAAGAGATTTGTCAATGACAAAAGGTAATCAAAGATGCATTAACCAGATTTTTTTAATAGTTGACAAGTTCCTACACATTTACCTTTTTCTTCCTCCCATAATAATCAAGATCATTATCAATTCAAAAATATTTTTCCATAACTGATAAATGCTCCCCCTCAATTAGTTGTCATTTTGAGGTGATCACGATTCTTTTCCTTTCTTTTGGATTCACTTTCTCCCCTTGTCATCAGAACAAAATTTGATAATAGCACTAATTGTGGCTTGTGCACGTTGAACATAATATTTTTCCATTATTTCCTTTGTAGCAACAACATCTGTAATGATACCACCGACCGCGGTAACTCCACTGGCAAAGTCTTCCCCATCGTGGGGGGACCCACTAACCCCTTCTCGGAGGGCGAGGGTTTGACTCACTGCGGAGACGCTTGGCGTCTTACCTGTTCCACGGGGGTGGGGGGTCCTCCTATGGGGCCCCAAGGTTTACTCCAGCCGTGGGGCTTCCCTGGGTCATCAAAAAAAAAAAAAAAAAAACATCCGCAATGATCGTTTGCTTTTTGAAATTCAAGGTAGAAATTTATTTTCTTCAATCAAGCTCGTCACGAATTCAACCTGCATTAACTCAACAAACTTTTTGTACAAATATGCTGTTATAATATTCACGTAATATATAATGCATTTTCTATAAATAAATAAATTGAATAGCATATATAAAATTATCAAATATTTAAATTCAGAGCTACTCAACATTTCGTACGACACATTAGGGGCTTGCTCAATAATTTGCAAAAACTTTGTGCAAGAAAGAGAATTTTTTAGTCTCCGGAAAATAGTACATAATATCCACAATTTTTTAATTGAGTTTTCCAAAATCCATATGAAAAATTCTTTTTTCACCTGCAAATTCTTGTATAATAGATAACAATCTTTGCAAAAATAACACGTAATACCTTCCTCTAATTTGCGAATCAAACTTGCTAGATATCTTCTAAAAATATAGTAAGAGTATCCATGAATATGCAAAAATATCGAAGGGATTTCCTTGAGCATAAATCTCAAATATATATTATTGATGCATTTCGCAAAAAGAAAGTAGATATTTCTATCACGCACCAAATTAAGTAAAAAAATTGCAATGCCTTATATTTATGACAAGAAATACTTGCAATATAAAAAATAAGCAATCATGATAAATCATGATAAATGCATGTAGAAATTTGCAAGGCGGGATGATAAAAAAAACTTATTCACTTACTCAAGATATATGTTTGAAATATACCATTGATTAATAATGATCATTACCAATCTTTGCATGAGATATTTTTTTGATTGCATCAAAAGTTATGTAGATTTGTAATCATTCTTCCCTTATAGAATTTCCTACAATGAACTCAATTCCCTTTTGGTATCCATCAATTTGGCTCATTCCATTTCGTTAAAGAAAAATATAAAATCTTCATAGATAATCAAATATTCTTTCTTAATTCATCATAACATATTATTTAAGGAAAGAACATTATGTACAATAATATCTTGAAAAATAAATTTTCACTTAGTCAAAGTACGATAAAATCAGAGGGAATAAAATCATTGAGTATCTAAGAAAGAATATCTTGCATAATTAATATCACATAAAATAGATTTTCACTTTACAAAATATAACAAAATCTAAGAGCATAAAATCAAACCAAATAAACTCAATTGTCACTAAGCAAGATATCAAAAATAATCACATGTATTAAATCAAATCTCAACTCATGAATAAAAAAAAAAATCACACGATTCTTCCTTTAATAAAACAAATCATAGAATACAACCATTATAAAGTCCAAATCAACCAAGGATATATCGAATATCAAGTATAATTAGAATTATTGCCCTAATCAAATTGAGAAAAAAAAATGCATTCCTTAACAAATTTCTTTCTTCTTTTCCTTTATTTCTTGCAAAAACAACTCATCTTTTCTTTGGTACCCAAATTTTCTTGGGTCCATGAGAGTTAGTAAAGTATGTTGTTTTTATCCAATCTTTCTGAATAGGTCTCCAGACTTTAGGACATTCTTTCTTAAAGTGTTCTATGCCTCCACAATTTGAACACTTGAGGGCATTTCGACCAACAGATTTTATAAAGATCTTTTGAAAATGCTTCTTGTACGCAAGTCTAGGAGGTCTTTGTCTAAGTCTCTCATTGACTTTAGGAAAATCTATTAGAGAATCACTTTCCTTATTGAAGTCAAGTCCCGACTTGTTATAATAAGGTACTTGTATGGAAATGATATGTTCTAATGTTTTTGAACCCTTTGAAAATTTTGTCAAAATATTTGAAAATTCTTTCTTTAAAGAATCATTTCTTTTTTGCAAGTAAATCTCGACTTTCTTTTGTTTGTAGAAAATATTTTTTTGCAAAATTTCAAACTTTTATTTTTGAGAAAGATCGTATTGCTTAAGCCATGAATTCTCATTTTTAAGTTTAGAGATCATTTTAAGAGAAGATTTGAGATTTAAGCAAAGCTCATTTATATACTTAGAAACTTTAATAGGAATTTCTAAATGACTTACCTCGATTTTCTTGTTGAATTCCGAGTCTGTGTCTAAGTCAGACTCAGACTCTGAGTCTGCTTCTAATTCTGATTTCAAATTTGAGTATGCATCTGAATGTGCCATCAATAATATATTTACTTGCTCGTTATCTTCTTTCATTATTCTTTTATGCTCATTCTACTTGTATTATCTTCTTCCAATGAATTTTCTTTCTTTTCTACTCAGCTTTTTGAATTTCTTGATCATAAAAGTAAGTTCTTCGTCATCCAAGTCATTTTCTAAGTCTGTATCATTAGAATCAGCATTAGATTTAAGTGCAATGAACTTCTTACCTTCATATCTTCATTAATGATTTGTTCCACTTCGTAGGATTGAAGAGTGTCAATAAGTTTATCAATAGAAAGAGGCATGATCCTTTGCATCTCCCAAATTGATGTCTTCACAAGGTTCAAGTCCTTTGAAAGTCCTTGCAGTAGTTTGTTGACCTTTATTGGAGCAGAAATTGGTTGACCTTGATATGCCAATTCATTTACAATTTTCATAAAGCGACTGAACATATCTGCAGTAGACTCTCCAGGCTTCATCTTGAAGGATTCATATTGGCCAAGCATGAAGTTTACTTTTGTTTCTTTTACATGATCAGTCCTTTCATAAGTAACATGAAATCTATCCCAGACTTCTTTAGCTATTTCACATGAAGAGATTCTATTACACTCAGTAGGAGACAAGGCGCAATATAAAGAATAAATAGCTTTTGCATCAAAAGCTTTTCTTTTGGACATCTCCGTCCGAGGCATAGGAGCGGGGGGTTTGGCTTCTTTGTCTTTGCCATTCTTATTTGATGTAGACACATCAGTGTGATTGATTCCATTTTCCACAACATTGCATTGCAAGGAATCTTTGGATATTAGGAATGTCTTCATTTTATTTTTCCAAACGTTGTATTCATTTCCATTGAAATAGGGTGGCCTGGTATTACTTTGCCCTTCAATCAGCCCTGGTGCCAAGATACTAGCCATAGAAGATCTTTAACTTAGAAGTAAAAATACTTCAATAAAATGAGTACTTGGCTTTGATACCAATTGAAAATGCTAGTACGAACACCTAGAGGGGGGGTGAATACGTGTTTAAAAAAAATCTTGACAAATAAATGTAGAATAAAATAAGTTGCGAGCAAAGTCTGAATAAGGATTAAAGTCTAATAAGTGAGTCACTAGACTTCTAATAGATGTTCAGAATCTGTTGTGCGATAGAACAGACTTCTGAAATAATATGTAAGTGCGCAATAGACTTAAATAAGAAGAGTTAAGAGAAGAGAAAATTGTACACGAGATTTATAGTGGTTCCGCTTAAATTAAGCCTATGTCCACTTTTCCACGCTAATAGTCTTCTAGCTAGATTCCACTATGTGATCAACAAGATATAACAACTTTGAGTGCAAACACTCAGTGGTTGATCACACTATCTCAATAAGTCACTCTTTTGGTATTTTTTTCTCACGATCACAAATGTTTAAGCTCATGAAAGACAAGTGTATGATCAAAATTCGCACAGGCTTTGGAAGTATAGATTCTACATTATGTCTCTTACTTGTACATTAGTCCTTGGTCTCTTTAAATACTCCTCCACTTTCAAACTAACCGTTGGATAGTATCTAGAGGATCGTCTTCCAATCTACCTATTGGATAGATCTGTATCTAGAATATTTAGTAGCCATTGAGTAACAGAAGCAGAATCTTAGATTGTATCTAATCGCCCATACAAACAGAATCTTAGTGTTCATAAGTAGAGCTTCTTCGTTTAGAAAGTTCTTGTCTTCAAGATCCAATTGTCAATCAATTAGATTGAGTCAATCAAATCTATCTAGATGTAGAATTTAAATTAGGTCACTAGCCATTATATGTTGGGGCTTGTGTTACGTTCTATCAAATTGTCTCATTCTAAACATTTTTTGTTATGAATCCACTACGTTCTGAACTTATGTTTCGTTCTGGACCTTGTTATGTCCTAGACTTGTGTCTCATTCTGTATATAAAGTTTGAGTGTGTTCTGTCAGAAATAAAGTCTGAGTGTCTTCCGTCTAAAGTAAAGTCTAAGTGACTTTCGTCTAAAATAGACTTTATAATCTGGACGTAAGTCTGAACATATTTAGCCTTCAGGTGTGAACATAGTCTGAATAAGTTTAGCTTCAGCAAAAGTCTATCTTCTGGTTCTTTCAAATATAGACTTTGACAATATCATTTACATATTCTATCATCTACATAGTCTATTACTCAACCATTAAACATGTTAGTAGCATTTGATTTATTTTATCATCTTCAAAACATCATAGGGATTTCCCTAACAGTCTAAATTGGACGTTTGAAGTTATGAATTCTCTATCAATGGTAAGGCATTGGGTGTAGAGGTATCTACAAGGTAAAGATACTTGAGTAGAAGGTAAATAAGCCTTGAATGAGGAGTTCGGTAAAGCTTGGAGGCATTGTAGATAGGTGAATGACGAGATAGAGCCACGATTGTTAATATGCTTGGAACGATCAAAATATAAAAGCTAGAGAAAAGTTGATATACCTTGTTGATATCAAACGTATCTGAAGTATGAAGTGAAGAATGACAAAAATAGAGTGAACCTTTATGGAGGTGAAAAAGTCATGAAGAACGGGAAGTTCGTGGAGACTTGGAGTTGCCAGACAAAATAAACAATTGATATAGTCTTGGATCACGAAGATACTAAGGAAGATCAATGAAGAACAATTAAATATTACCAGAAAGTCTGATATAAGGAGAAGCCTACAAATGTATGGTATAGGCCGAAGCTTGTTGAAAGTATAATATTATTAGATAACTAGGAAGCTTGATATAACCAGAAATTGTTGATATAAGCGGAGACCAACATTACTTGTGACATAAATCTTTTCAAGAAATTCAAGATTATTATTTTTAAACATTTTATCTCATTTTTTGAAGTTTAGAATATATTGATTGACCATCAATCTTAAAAATTATCCATGCGAAGTATTTAATCACACGAGATATTTTGATTGATTGACAATCATCCTGAAGGCAATATACTTTCCATAGCTAGAGTCACTCTAATTCTGGAAACCAAGATTTGATTATATGGGTGACCAAGTCTATGGGAATTTTGATTGATTAATTCTAACAATTACCCCAATCTTCTCAACAATCATCCAATGGCTAGCTTAGAGATCGGATGCTAAGTATAAATGAGATGCTAAATATAGTACACTAATCAAGAATTTAAAAATCCAATTTTAGAGAGAGCTTTACGTTCTTAAATTTTTCTTCTTAAAGGTTAAAATTGCAATCTTTCAGAACGTGTTGATAGTGTTATAGTTCGTGCTTAGGTGTTATATAATAAGATCTATCGGTTTTGATATAAGTAGCACCAGCTTCAAGGATAAGTACTTGAGTATAAGCAACACGATCTAATCTAAGGTCTTGAAATCAAACAAGTAGATCTTTAGTGTGAGAGAGTGAACATATGTTTATATCAAGTCGAACCACTATAAGCCCTGTGTGCATTGTTTGTCTCTCTACTTATATTCATTCACTGCCTGATAAAAGCATTGCACTACATTGCTTGAGATAACTAGTCTGTGCTTGTATTAATACTATGTTTCAACTAGTTAAGTTTATATCAAATTTGACTAATTTAATTATGCAAAATTTGTCAAGTATTTTGAAATCACCTATTCACTCCCACTCGGTGATATTACTAGCCAATATCAACCATGTGCTTTGGATAAAAATATCATATGACGTTTTGATATCTTAACAATTATAATAGCTAGTAATCCGGCTTAGATTCTCAAGTGAAGACGTTGATTGATTATTGATTTCATGGAAAGATTGACTATAAGGAAGATCTTAATTGGTCGTAAAATCTTGATTGATTGAAAATCATCCCAAAGATGGGATTATTTCCAAAGTTTGAGCTACTTTGTTTATAGAAACTTTCATATTTGATTATGTGGGTGATTAAATCTCCATAATCTCAAATTGATTTACTTCAATAGCTAAATAAATTTGCTCAATAATTATCCAACTGATGGCTTGGAGATTGATCCTTGAGATGATTGTCCAAAGGGACGATTGAATATTGAGGAGTATAAAAGAGGATCAATAGACGTTGAAGAAGTGAGAAATCAAGAGTGATGAGCAATCCGATCAATAGAGAAAGCCTTACATCTTTATACTATTTTCTGAGTGTATTGAAAGTGTAATCTAGTTGAGAAGTGTATCAGTGTTATAGTTTTTGCTTAGGCGTATGATAATGAGATCTATCCGCTTGGATATATATAGTATCAACTTTGGGAAGAAGTGCTTTAGTATAAGCAACACATATTGCCATAACATTCTAGAAGATTATTAGTCGAATCCAGTCAGTAAATTGCTAGTCTAGGAGAGTGAATGTGTGCTTGCACTAAGTTGAACCACTATATAGCTTTGCATGCACTTTTTTTCTATTTCTCTGCTTATTTTCATAACTGTCTAATAGAAGATTGACAATCATCACCTATTCTTCTATGTATCGATTTATTGCTAACATCGAGTTTTTACGCTTCTGCCTAATTGGGCACTTATATTTCTGCATAAATTTGTCAATTTTTTTAATTACCTATTCATCCTCTTCGGTTAATATTGTTAATCACAAGACATTCCTATTATGAAAATACCAAAATAAAAAATCATTTTGTATTTTGGTTAGATTGCATATATCTAAGTTACCGAAATTAGAATTGCATATCATAGGAACCATCTACTAATTTAGTAAATTACCTAATTTAGATTAGGATTTTATATAAATTACTTCCCAGTTGAAGTTAGGTCATCATACAGTTTAAGTAATTTCATATTTTAGCTTTAAAAGAATTCCACAAAAAATATAACATGTATATCTTATATAGAATTAGTTAGTTAAATATCCATGTCATCTAATCAATAAATGCTTAGGCTCATATAAATCAAATTGCATACCATATTAACTTAGTTCATGATTCTCTTGCTCATCATTAGGATTAGTTCACCTATAGATTGCGTTTAAGTTCATGTCACACGCCATTAGTTCAAGGCAGAATGTACATAGACATAACATAGACAGAGATTACACTTACTCTAATTCACAGATGTTGTTGATTCCTTGCAAATCTAATACTTTTAATCACATTTAAATAGAATCAGATCCTTTTGGAGAATAGCTAGCTTGCAATTAAATGGATTGGTCAATTTCAGCTTCCATTTATAGGCATTTCTCTCTCTATATATGCGTGCATGTTAGTGCCCAACCCTCCAATGTTCCTCTTTATCCCAAAACGCGAATCTTAGTAAACCTTCATGGCCCAAGACTAGCCAGCATGTTGACGAAAGTCCGATTGCCACCATAGTGGCAAGTTTCACCGCCTCAGACGCCACTAATGCCCTACTCTTCCTGGGCACTAGTCATTTTATACCTTACCATCAAACAAATTAGGTGCAAAAGCCTCAAAGGAAAATCCGACTTGCTCCCATTCCTTCCAGGGCCTGCCCCATGGCCAGTGGTCGGCTGCGCCCTGGACATGCTCCGAAACAAGCCCATGGGCCGGTGGATCCTTCGCTTGATGGAGGAGATGGACACCGACATCGCATGCTTCCACATAGGGACCCCGCACGTCATTCCAATCACCGACCCGAAGATCGCCCAGGAGTTCCTCAAGAATCAAGACGCCACGTTCGTGTCGAGGCCCGTCTCGATGGTGGCTTGGGTGTTCAACGGCGGCTACATGACCGCCGTCGTCTCGCCCTTCGGGGAGCAGTGGAAGTAGATGAGGCAGGTCTTGATGACAGAGATCATATGCCCGACACGACATAATTGGCTCTACGACTAGAGTGCTGAGGAAGCTGATAACCTAGTGAAGCATGCCTTCAACCAATGCAAGTGAACTCGAGGCGCTATTGTGGGAATGTGATAAGGAGGTTGGTGCTAAACGAGAGGTACTTTGGCAAATGCAAGATGGATGATCAACCATTTATGAGAAACAACATGTGGACGCACTGTTCGATGCACTAAACTCTCTGTACGCATTCTGCATTTCCGATTATTTCCCATTCCCGGTGGTTGCGCGAGCCCACCATAAACGAGAGAATCAAACAATCAATGGACAAGCAAGACTTGCTGGATGTCCTTATCCCGTTGAAGGATTCGTAGGGGAAGCCGTTGCTAACGCCGCATGAAGTCAAAGCGTAGGCTACGGTGAGAAATTCTCTGTTCCTTCTTGCATCTATCTATTTATCATCATCAAAGGTCAGAGCCTTTTTCTTACCATTGACCAAAAAAATTCTAGAAAAAATTCTAAATAAAAACCTGAAATATCATCATTTTCCTAAATAAGAATTTGAAATGGATTTTATTTTAAATAAGAACATATACTTATTTGATATGTGTAGGAAATATTGATGGCGGTAGTAGACAATTCATCAAACACAATCGAATGGGCAATGATGGAGATGATAAATCAGGCCAATTCAAGGGTTTAACTGGAATAATCCCCCAATTGTTTTGAGCATCAATTTTATTGAGTCAAAGGGATGACATGTCTTATGCCAAGCAATTGGTTCTTCAAGCAGAGCCGCGCTTGCCCAACTATCTCTATCCAATATAAAGAAATAGAATTTTTTTTTGTTAAACTTTCTATTCCCTAAATGAAGTAAAAATACGCGTTAAATAACAATATAAAATATATATTATCAAAATAGAAATTCATTTGATAACCATAAATTTTCATTTCTCATTTCTATTATAGAGAAGTATAGAAATTTTGCTTTCCATTTTCATTTCAAATCTATTTTTAGACTAAACTTTTTTTCAGAAATAAAAAAATAAAATTACATTACCAAACAAATTTTTATTTTAAATCTAACCACAAAAATAGAAAGGTAATACTGATCATAAATAGAATAGTTATTATATACGCTTTTATAATAAGATTGAACGTAGAAACCACGCTACCCCGCGGTCGATCCCCGCAGTATCAAAGTAACCCGCCGTGTTTGAACGGGAGGATAAGGAAGGCGCCGCCCCGGCCCGAGGGACCGCTAGCGTGTCACTCGGATTGACCCCGAGGGGCCGTAGCCGGTCAACAGCCGAGCTGACGTGGCCAGATCTGGACGGGCCATGTCCCCGGGGGATCCCGTAGGCACGTCCACACAGTCCCTCCCCTCTCTCCCTCCCCTGCTCCTCCCCCTCCTCCTCTTCTTAATCCATCAATCATCGTCGTCGTCGTCGCGGGTTGTCGTTCCACTGGATAAGAAGGTGGTCGGACCGTCGAAGGGAGAGAAAGAAGAGAGAGAGAGAGAGAGAGAGAGATGCTGGCGATTCGGTCTCGAGCCCTCCTCGCAGTCGCTCCCTCCACGCTCGTCGCGTTCTCTGTATACTCTCTCTCTCTCTCTCTTCTCTCTCTCTCAAGCGTTGGGTATTGTTTGATGTGGGATGGTTTTGCTCGATGGAGTCTGCGCATGTTCTTTAGGGTTTTAAGTAGGCGATAAGTAGGCGACATGGGGAGGAGGAATTCTGCCGAGCGAATCCTATAAACCCTACCCTCTATGTGCCGCTTCATGCTTTTTGCCTAAGGCCCTTGTTCGCGTTTTGTTCGTTCCTGGTTTTTCTCTCTCTCTCTCTCTCTTTCTTTCCTCTCTGCCTGCTTGATCAGTCACTGGGCAGTGCGGCTTTCATGCTTGGAGCAGTTGTCTTTCACTGAGCTGGCCAGCTTTTTAGCTTTAGTGATGAGTTGCTGTACGTCTCGGTGGAATGCGTGCTCGCGGCCGAATTTGCTCTCGCTCGATTGCTGGTTCTCTTGTTGAGATGTGTTCGTGATGTGTTTTTTTGGATTCTGGGGCAGGTGGAGTGCTTCTAGCTGGAGTGTCTAGGATGTTCTGTTCTCTCTGGGGTGGTTTCCAGCGGCTATAAAAGGTTGTGTCTTCGAACATGGCGTCATCCCACTCGGATTCTGCGAAGATGGAGCAGATTATCACTGAATTCTTTGCCAAGAGTCTCCACATAATACTCGAGTCGAGGAGCCCTTGCATTTCCTCGCGGAATTTCAGTGGTGAACATATCGTGTCCTCCCCATCTTCGTCCTCTTCTTCCTCATCGAGCGTGAGGCCCAGAGATAAATGGTTCAATTTAGCTCTTAGAGAATGCCCTGAAGCGTTGGAGAATCTCGATTTTTGGCGCCAAAGCAATCTTGAACCTATGATTGTTGATGTTGTTTTGGTGAAGAGAGTGATTGACTGGGATCCAGCCAATTTTTATCCCAAGGCGGAACTATTCAGGAATTTGTCATCGAAAGAAGTGCATTCAAATTGCTCGAACTCTGACCAGGAGGAGCTAGGAAATGGACGGAGTGAAAAGATTATAGAAAGATGGATAGTGCAGTATGAGGCGAGGAAGGCCAAGGATGCTGGCAAGGGGAGCAAAAGATCGAGCAGTAATATCTTGTCATCAATTTATAAGAAGTCGATATTGCTCTTAAGATCCTTATACCTAACTGTTCGGCTCTTGCCAGCATATAAAATATTTCGGGACCTGAATTTAACTGGTCAAATCCGCTCTTTCTCTCTAGCTCATCGGGTTTCTTCTTTTGTTGAGCCCTTCACCCGTAGAGAAGAGGCCGAAATGCAGCGATTTGGGTTTGCCCCTGTGGATACTTCATCCGGTAGGCTTTGCCTTTCAGTGTTGTATCGATCATCATTATCTGATGTGAGTTCTGAGGCATCTACACCAATGTCCCCCCAGCTTATACCAGATTATGTGGGCAGCCCATTAGCTGACCCGCTTAAGAGATTCCCATCACTTCCTGTATCTCGTGGCTCCCCCTCATCATTGCCATTCTCAAGGAGACACAGTTGGAGTTTTGATCAATACCGTGCCTCTCCGCCTTCCATGACTTTCTCGCCTTCACCAACCCATTCCGAACCTTATGCTTCAGCTTCTAACCCCAGTTCTTCTCGGTTTCCCCCTCCAGGTTTGCCACCTCACCCACCTGAAGTATCTCATGCTCATAAATATAATGCGAGCTTTGATGAATACTATCCGTCCCCTACCTTTTCTCCTTCTCCCTCACCCTCCCCACCCATTTATGTGCCTGGGAGTCGTCTTTCGGGGGCTCTTTTACGATCTGAGAGTGCTCCAGTTAATATACATGCAACAAAGTTTCTTAATTCCCCTACGTTGTTCAAGAACCAAAATCTCCCTCCTTCACCTCCTCTCAAAGGTACAAGATATGGCCCTTCAATGGCTGATAAAAGTATGTATCCCAGCCGTGACGGTGCAACGGTGGACAAGGTATATTATTAAATACCTCTGCAGAGTCATCTGGTGAACTTTTTTTTTTCTGGCAGCTCTATTGAAAATTCCCTCTTTCCTTTTGTAGATGTCTTTTGTCGGAAGGGATGACATAGGAAGACCTTCTGGGTTAAAAATACCATCTGAAAGTTCAGCAAATATCTCCTATTCCAGAAGCTCCTGCAGGTCTTTCCCTGATGATTTTGATGAGTCCGAGTACACTTGTGCGTTCGATGTGGATGAAGATGATGTGACTGATCCAGGTAGCAGGTAAATGTGTTCTCTGCCCCTTAAAGTTTTCAAACAATTTGCTTGCATTACTTCAGCATATAGGTGATCTGCTTTAAATGCCTACAGCGAAATACTGTTGGCTACATCTGTATGTGTTTTTAATTCTCATAATGCATACTTTCTGGAATTTAAAGGTATGATTGGAAAAATGTTAAGAGATTGTGAGCTTCGTCGGATTCATAGCTCATGAACGGTTGTGTTGATTCTTCTTTTACTCCATTGTGGCCTAAGGTCATAGGTTTGAGTTGTGGAAACAATCTTTCTGGAAAATCAAGGGTAAGGCTGCGTACATAAACCCCTCCTTAGAGCACGCTGTGCAGGTGGCCTTGTGCGATGAGATGCCCTCTTTAGTCTTGATTTTTTTGTTGATCTATATATTAGTTTCTTGCAATGTGGTGAATAGGCTATGCATTTATTAACGTCTAATTATTATTATTCTTATTGAAGTTACTTTGTCACGCTCATTTGTCTCTTCATCTTGACTATTCAATGAACACATTATTTAATCGGTAACTTCTACACTATTTTTCTTTCTGTAAGGACTATAATTTCCTCCATCCCTGAGTGGAGGAAATTCCTTCCAACCATTTCTGAAAGCTTTTTTATCGATTTTCTCTTAGGTTAGCAAACTTTCTCTCTCTGTTATGATTTTACCTTTGTAGATTGATAAGCTGTTGTTAGATTGGATGAATATTCTGCTGAAGCAGCTTTCTGCAAACTGCTTCTAAGCTTGACTGATTTACCAAGATCATAAGTTACTTATATCTGCATTGTTTCTGCCAGAAACTTTGCTGATGAAGTGCAAGAGTATATCCAAGTTCACTCGTGTTGCTTTCGCTTTTACTTTCTATTGTTCTAATGCATTGTTATAAATGTCCTTTCTCCTCTGAATCAATCTTGTAACTCCATACTTCTTGTGTTAGAGTTATCTGATTAGTGCGTTGTCTGCAGAGCGGATTTATTTGATAAAAGAAGACATGCGCATGATCCACTCCAGTCTGGTTCATTTATGCCAATCAGAAAATCTCAGGGTGCTGCTGTTGGAGCTCTTGTGGATATGTTGAAGAAAGCTCCTCCTCTTCACCAAGACGTCTCAAATTTGGCAACAGCTTCACAAGCCTCTGGATCTGAGACCTGGAGCAACACCTTCCACGAGTATTGCCAGACCCCTAAATCCATATCAGCTCAGGATGGCACTTCAAGCGTTGCATCCTCTGCTTTTCTTGCGTCCAAGACGACAGCTGATGCCTTGGAAGAACTTAAGGGTTATAAGGAGATAAAGAATTTATTGCTTTCTCAAGGGGGTACCGGTAGGTCACGGAGTGTGACCAATCATGCTGCTGCTGTAGAATCTGCTGATGAAGGTACCGTCAAATTTTAGCAGAGGTACCTGTGGAATTCACTGCTGACCGACCTCAAATCTTTTTACACATGTACAGACAAGCATCATGAGATTGAGTTAGCAGCTGAGTCCTACTGTTCATAGTTAATCCGTACATACTTAATACCTGCTATTGGAAATACTAACTGGTGCTTTCGCTTTACAACATGACGAATCACCATGGAGGAAGTATACCCTACTTTGTACAGAGACCTTACCCTATTGCTTTGTTTTTCTTACTTATGGTTTCAATCTGCTGCTGGTGTGATTATCAGCAGATTGTTATGTCGATTGTTATATCTGTCGACAGTTATATAGAGAGTGCGTGCTGGTATATATTCTGAGATGTAAACAAAAACTAATCGTGCATAAACTTTAGTGGGCAATATACAAAAATTTCCTTGAGCCTATGCTGCTCTTAAAGCTAAATTGCTTGTGCCAGGTCTGTATGAGCTCTATTGTTTAATTCTTTTCTGTGCATTGTCTTGTATTATGGGGTGGTCTATGGAGCCATCTTTGCAGGAATGGGGATTCATGGGACCAGGATACCTGATGATCCCAATTTAGAATGTGTGGGCGTGTTTGGTATCGGCAGTGCCAATATTGTGATTCTTTACCTGTCAATCGGGGCTGCAAAAGAAGCGATCTGTCCTGTTTTCTGGCATAAAACTTCAAATGGATGCCATCTTTATGGACAAGACATGATTGACTTGAACCAAATTATATATCGATTGCCTGGTTGGGGAAATAGCTTTAAATATTTGTGTTTTTGGCATCAGGAGAAATAGCATAATGTGTTGTCTGATTCTTCCTTGGTTGAGTGAAGGACGAGAACATAAGAGACAAGTTGACATACATTTTATTCCTGATCAGTTTTCATGGCAAGCATTTTCTTCCCACGTGCTCCTAGTCCTGGGGAGACTTTTGAAAACGTCTGGTTGGTCTGGGAGACAGGAGAGAGATTACCAAGTCAATGGAGGTCTACTCGGGGCGACATGTTAACCACATTTGCGCCAAGTCCTTACAATGAATCTGGATGCTAATCCACTTCTTGCCGAAAGTGCTTGGAAAATTCGTAAGATGGACAAATATAGCAAAAGGTCTGAAGGGTGACTAGCAAAGTCTCTCGTCTATGCGTGTGTTTAACGTTTGTAGTTGGCAAGCAATCATTTTTGGCCACATATTTCGTTGAAGTAGACAGAAGCTAAACTGAGATCTTCTGTGTACCTGACTCCTGTTAGTCGTCGCGGAAACAAAAGTCCGGTTTTGCTTCTTTGTCCAGGCCTTCCGCCAAGTCCGTAGGTTCTCTTCTACTCGTCTTGCTGGTTCATTGGACAACTGGATTTCCTCGGAAATGGTCATATAACAACTTGCCTAAGGTTAGTGAGATTCCAACTAAGTTATATACACTCGTGTCTTGGTCTCTGTCTCTACCTCTCTCCACGCGGCCTTCTCCGATGGCGATAGGGCAAGTCCCTCACCCGCTTCTCTTCCTGCTTTCCTTGTCCTTATACACTCAACAAACAACCTCTGGCATGATAACCACCGGTTCATCGCTTTCTCTGAGAACCAACCGCACTTCGTGGCTTTCGCCGTCGGGTCTTTTCGCCTTTGGGTTCTATCCTCAAGGTGATAAGTACGGCATCGGAATATGGCTTGTCAATAAGCCTAACAACACTGTCGTGTGGACTGCAAATCGGGATGACCCATTGGTCTCCTCAGACGCGACAATTAATTTCACTAAGGACGGTAAACTCGTCGTCCGAACCGGTCTGGGAGATCAGGAGGCATCCCTTGTCGGCTATGAATTGTGGGAGCCTGCTACCTCGGCTTCCATGCTTGATTCCGGTAATTTTGTGCTCCACGGCAACAATTCTCGTGTGATCTGGGAGAGCTTCGATTTTCCGACCGACACCATATTAGGCGGTCAGAACCTTTCCGAGGACAGCGAACTGATTTCGAGCAAATCATGGCTTGACCGCTCAAGCTGTCAGTTTAGAATGTCCATGCAGAGTGATGGGAATCTTGTCGCTTATTCTGTAAACTGCTTGAATAGTGGCCCGGACGCATACTGGTCGATGGGTACTCTCAGGCAATCCTCACTGCGGCTACATCTTGATTCTCAAGGAACTCTTGCTTTGCGGACCTATAGTGGCATTAACAAGAAAATTCTCGCCAATCATAGCTCGTTTTCTAGCAAAGAAGGCAGTACCATTCATCGCGCAACACTTGATGACGATGGGATGTTCAGGCTCTATTTACACCGATTCTTAAAAGGCGACTTCTCAAGCCCAGAAGTGTCAATTCGGTGGTCCGCACCAGAGCATCAATGTGATGTTAAAGGCTTCTGTGGATATAACAGTTACTGCAGAGGCAGAAGCGACGGGGCATGGTGTGATTGCTTTCCTGGTTTCGCTTTCATCGATCAAAGCAAGAGATTTTTGGGTTGCCGGAGGAGCTCCAACTACGAACAGCACTGTGGTGTGGAAGACGCTAATATTACTCGGATTATCACCCCACTGCCGCGGCTAGAAGTCGGGAGTCAACCTTATTTGATACTACCATTTCCCATCCGCGAGTGCAAGAGCTCGTGCCTGGAAGACTGCAATTGTGATGTCGCTCTGCATCGAGACGGATTGTGCAACAAGATGAATCTACCTATCGTCTATGGGAAAGCAACTGGGAATGATGCCTCCACGCTGTTAGTAAAGATACTCTTGCCTGTCCCTACCATTGCTCCACAAATTGTGACAGAGAAGAATACACTTGTTTTGATTGTCGGGGTCAGCTTGGCTGCTATAGCAATTTTCTGCTCCTTGATAGCTGCGTTTAGTTTCTTGTTGTATCGATACCGAGTTCATAAGTACACGAGGCTGTCAGCAGATTCTACTTTGGGTCCAGCACGAGAGTTCATGCTACAATCCTTCTCATATAAGGAGCTTGAAGAAGCTACCGGTGGGTTCACGGAAGAGATCCGTAAGGGCTCTCTTGGGGCGGTGTACAAAGGGACAATGTCCTATGGCAGCAAGCGTGTAGCGGTAAAGAGATTAGAGAGACACATCGAACGAGGAGAGAAAGAGTTCCAGGCTGAAATGGCTGCAATCGGTCATACTCACCACAAAAATATAGTCCAATTGCTCGGCTTTTGCATGGAGAGCTCGAAGAAGCTTCTTGTATTCGAATATATGGAGAATGGATCACTCGCAGATCTCCTGTTTGATGTTGAAAGGCGGCCTCCTTGGAGTGAAAGAGGGAGAATTGCGTTGGAAGTAGCAAGAGGAATCCTATATTTGCACGAAGAGTGTGAGCTCCAAATAATTCACCTCGACATCACGACAGAAAATATCCTCATGGATGAATCTCGGACTGCAAAAATCTCGAATTTTGGCCTAGCGAAGCTCTTGATGCCAAATCAAACTGGTACTAAAACTGAAGTCAGAGGTACAAGAGGCTATGTGGCCCCGGAACTGCAGAGGAGCGCCATGGTATCCACAAAGGCCGATATTTATAGCTACGGAGTTGTGTTGCTGGAAATAGTGTGCTGCAGGAGCAACATGGTGGTCGACGTCTCGTCAGCAGATGAGGTGCTGCTTTGCTCGTGGGTCTACAACTGCTACATCACCGGAGAGCTTCCCAAGCTCATAAAAGATGAACAAGTAGACATGAAAAGTGTCGAAAGAATGGTGCAAATTGGGCTCCTTTGCGTGCAAGATGATTCGGAGATTCGCCCTTCAATCAAGGATGTGATATTGATGCTGGAAGGTATTATGGATGTGCCACGCCCACCATGCCCAACCCCATCGTCCTGTTCATCTTAACTTGCATGACTCATCATACGATAACGTCATTGCACCTCACTCAAAGGACGATTTTCGACTTGGTTTGGTGCTTCTTAGTAACTTGTAGGGGCATCCACAAATATTCACTGTGACAGGTCACATTCATGAAAATTAGTAAACCATCTCCAGCCATGTACTCCTTGCGTCTTTTCTTCTGTCAAGAATAAACAGGTCATAAGTCTGCTGCTATATTTCGTAAATGTAACTTAGTAGGCATCTTTGTAGCTGAAGCCTCGATGCCTCTCATTAGGTTTCCCTTTTTTCATGAGAATACTGTTGTTTACTGAATCAAGGTCGAATAAACTATCTCCATACGGTTTTGAGTCCTTAGCATTCTATGAAGAAACATCAGCATTGAGAAAATTGCCAGTAAATGGACAGAGAACAGAGCAAAGCCAAGGCTTCGCCATGTAATACCAGAATTCCTTCTGCCAGACTCGATCTGCAGAGGACAGAGGTTATCAGTTGTAATCTTATACTTTTGTGAAGAGATGTGAAGCTTAGCGAACCTCTAGGACTTGAATTCAAGCAAAGTTGGTGATAATTATTGAGGTTCCCCGCAGATAGAAATTTGAATAAAACCAAAAATTACCAGTCCTTCCAGATGTTTAAATGAAGCTTTATGATGGGAGATTTTCCATTGTGAAGTATTACATCCCAGGATGCACATTCTCCGCGAATCGCTGGTGCCTAATTAATCTGTTTTTGCTCTTGAAAATGATTCACGTTTCGCGAGCGTGTCGGTCGAAAGGGTTCTCGGTATGATGCAGTAAAAGATTCTCCTAATTAGCCATTTTGACTACAAACACATCCATTATGTCTTGCGGGGGTAAATGGTCCTGGAAACGTACCCCATCTTTCACTCCAAGCGACTCCAACTTCTCTTGTCAAAAAGGCAAAGATTTGGCAAGTCAAGACGACCTCACAAAGTCATCCACGCAAGTTGCGAGCAACTTCTCCGAACCCCTCAAAAGTCTTGGTGAGCATTCGACATTCAAAAGCAACTCCTAGTTAGCCAAAGAAACTGAACTCCACCTCTCACAGATTTCTCTCATGGCTTCCAAATATGCTTTATTTCTCCTCCTGTTAGTGTACTATCGATCGGCAACATGCGACCAAGAACATCCCAACATCATCAGATTAGGCTATTCTCTCTCCCCCACAAATCACTCCTCATGGCTTTCGCCTTCTGGCCGCTTCGCTTTTGGTTTCTACCAGAACGGGAATGGATTCTCGGTAGGAATTTGGATGATGGGTGAGGCAGAAAACACAACCACATGGACCGCAAACCGAGATGATCGACCAGTGCCGTCCACAGCCATACTCGAATTAACATTGGATGGTAAGCTCCTCCTGACGACTGACTCTAGGAACAGTAAGTCGATTGCATCTGTGCGTGAATCAGCTTCCTACGCTGCCATGAATGATTCCGGGAACTTTATACTCTACAATAAAGATCATCGTGTCATTTGGGATAGTTTTAGTTTCCCTACTGATACATTAATGGGAGGCCAATCTCTGTCTCGCGGACATGCGTTGCTTTCGAGTGTGTCCAAGAGTAATCGCTCGACAGGACGATTTCGCCTTGAAATGCAGTACGATGGAAATCTTGTGCTTTACCCCGTTCATACTCCAAACATATCAGTGAACGCTTACTGGAGTTCCAATACATGGGGTCATCCGAATCTGGATTTGCATCTAAATTCGACAGGTGCATTGCTTCTCATCAACAATACAGATTCGACAGTGTATGACACATTGAACTATCGCTTTTTGGCATTCAACAATTCAATTATGTACCGTGCAGTGTTGGACTCAAACGGAATTCTTCAACTATACTCTCATAGTTTCAAAAGCTTGTACTGGTACAAAACCTCCCTCGAGTGGTCAGCACTGGACGATAAATGCAGGGTGAAGAGCTTTTGTGGGTTCAACAGCTATTGTACTTTTGACGATTATCAACCCGTTTGTCGTTGCCTACCTGGCACTGATTTCATTGATATGGACAAGAAATCTCTCGGGTGCGAGAGGAATTTCACTGAAGAGTGGTGTAAAGATGCTGGAAGAAGCACCTCCTCTCCCAACATTGTGCCTATGGAGAATATGGCTTGGGATGACCCTCCATATTTCCAGGCAGAAATGCAAGAGGATGATTGCAGCAAGTCCTGCTTGGAGGATTGCGACTGCGACATAGCACTCCTGGATTCAGGACACTGCATGAAGCACAAGCTTCCTATGAAGTATGCTAGGAGAGATCCACAAGCACCATCAAAAGCATTCTTCAAGGTGGGGCTTGAGGGTGTAAAGAAAAAACAAACAGGTGATAACACTTCGCAGGAGCCGCCCACGGTCATAATAAGGACCAAGGACGCAACGGTTCTCCTCCTCGTAGTGACCCTAGGCCTTGTGATGTGGTCATTCATTGCCCTTGCAATTTCTGGTCTTTATGCATTCAAGTTGCGGTTTCTCGAGTACAGAAAGTTATTAGATAGGGGGGAGATCGGTTTGTCAGAGGAGCTCACCCTGAGGCCATTTTCCTACAAAGAGCTCAAGAGGGCGACTAATGGTTTCAAGGAAGAGTTGGGAAAGGGATCGTTCGGAGCAGTCTACAAGGGAAGTTTGTCGAGAGGCAAAAGAATCATCGCTGTCAAGAGACTGGAGAAGGTGATCAATGAAGGCGAGAGGGAGTTCTGTGCTGAAATGCGGGTGATTGGAAGGACTCATCACAAGAATTTAGTCCGCTTGCTTGGTTACTGTGCTGAAGGAACCAAGAGGCTTCTCGTCTACGAGTTTATGAGCAACGGCTCCCTCGCAGACCTTCTGTTCCGATCCCAAAGGTCTCCAGATTGGAATGAGAGAGTGAGAATTGCCTTGGAGATCGCAAAGGGAATTCTTTACTTACATGAGGAGTGTGACGCCCCGATCATCCACTGTGACATTAAGCCCCAAAATATCCTGATGGACGACTTTTGGACAGCCAAAATCTCTGATTTTGGGCTAGCAAAGCTCCTGATGCCGGATCAAACCAGGACCTTCACAGTCATCAGAGGGACGAGAGGCTATATGGCGCCAGAATGGCACAAGGGCACCCCGATATCGGTGAAGGCAGATGTCTATAGCTATGGGATCATGCTCCTGGAGATCGTATTCTGTCGCAGGCACATGGATGTCAACGTGTCGACTCCTGAGGAGATCGTCCTCTCCAGCTGGGCATACAGGCATTTCAGAGATGGAGAGCTGGACAAGTTGGTCCTAGGCGAGGAAGTCGATAAGTGGTTGTTGGAGAAACTGGTGAAAGTGAGCCTCTGGTGCATTCAGGACGAGCTGGCTTTTCGTCCTTCGATGAAATCCGTGGTGATGATGTTGGATGGAACAACTGAAATTTCAGTTCCTCCATGTCCGACCGCCGCTGCCACTCTATGAACTCCAGTTCGGATCTCATTGCGATTCCTAGTCATCAATGCATGTAATGTTACAATAATTTTGAGTCACGGTGTGCTCAGAATCACTCTCAAGTCTTGAATTTTCTGTAGCAGATGAACATTAGTATCTGTATTTTGTGCCCAGCTCAGATGTGTTAGTAATTTCTATCTTCCATTCCATCTTAATTCAAATCAGCATTGAGGCTTAAGATTTCCCTTCCCGGTCTAGTTTGATTTTCATTTTATACCTTTTGTTTAAACAAAATCTTCTGACTCATGCATTTTAGCTGCTTTTTAATGCAAAATTCGTAAAACTTTCATAATGTTTAAACGTTGATATGTTGGATTAATTCATATATAATGCATTAATTTCCATTCCTTTCCCTTACTAGCCTTGAGCATACCGGTAAGAATTAGCAGAGCCTTGGGAGAGGGGTGGACGCTCTTTTGTTTCATGGCAAAATGTTTTCTTGAGAAAGTATTTTCTGTAGCAATTCTTCGATGAACGCCCCCATACAACCCGTCTTTGACCGGGCATCTAAGAAAATGTTGTACAGCAGGACGGAAAAATGTTGCTGTATGTTGACATTGAATCTTTCTTATCTAAGACTTACAAACGCATATTTTAAAGGGTTAATGCCCTGAAAAAACCCAAACGAATACACCTACGAAAAATCTACCCAAAACTAATTTTTTTAGCACTAAAAATCTCAAATTGGTATAACTGTGATAAATTTACATTTTGTTAGTTTCTGTCAAATTTTACTGTTAAATTGCTAAGTTAAATGACATATGACAGTTGATTGGTGTACCGATTTTGGATTTTACTCTCCGTTTGTCATAGTTATACAATTGTTATGATTTTTGTAATATAAATCTAATTTAATATATTTGTTATAAATATACCAATTTTGGGTTTTTGACTGTTGAATAAATTAGTTTGAAGTAAATTTATTACAAACATACCGGTTTTGGATTTTTATGGTCAGATTGGGTAAATTTATTGTACATGTACCAGTTTGAAGTTTTGTAGGATATTAACCCTATTTTAAATTTAAGGACTTCTGCATTGACTTGGAAGAGCACCAAGAAAAGATAAGGTTAGTTCCTCCCGAATAAAAATTGCAGTCTGAGGAAAAAATCAATTTTATAGGCATTGACTCCTTAAATCTGCATTATATTAAAATTGGTCAATTTGGATCGACTTTCAAATCACCTGTAGGTTTTCCTTGCAAGCATTTCTTTAACGTATGGGGCAGGATATTGAACGATCTTTGTGGTACTGGTTTTTCTTCCTTTTCTTGCACATGTGGAGACCGGAAGACATTCAAGGAGGGGAACAACTCAATTTTATAGACATTGACTCGTTCAATCTGCATTATATTAAAATGGGTCAATTCGGGTCGCCTTTCACATCACTTGTAGGTTTTCCTTACAAGCATTTTTTCCCCACGTCGGACAGGATATTGAACGATCTTCGTGGTGCTGATTTTTCTTCCTTTTCGTGCACATGGGGAGACTGGAAGACACTCGGTCGGTCTGTGTGCAGGGAGCGGGAGAGGAGACGGCAAGTCAAAGACGACCTCACAAAGTCGTCCATGCAAGCTGTAAGCAACTTCTCTGGACCCCTCAACTTCTCGAGAAATTTGGAGTGCTAAAATTATGAAAGGAATTTTGGATGATTTCGTACATTATTAGGATATTTCAAAGCAAAATTTTTTCCATCGAAATTTGATATGTAATGTAGATTTTAAAGATTACAATAAAATATGTATATGAATTCACGTGTCAATATATATTTTTTTTAATTGCGAAAGTTTATGCTATTTCGTGTTGGAGAAAGTTAAGGTGCATTTGAAGCGGGGTTATAATTAAATTAAGTATTAATACTACCGAAAAGTCCAAATTAATACACCTATCCAAAATTAATTTTTATATTATAAAAGATCGCAAACTAGTACACCCATGTCACATTTTCCCAAAACCGGTACACTCATATTACATTTACCCCCTAGAATCCTAGATTTACCATAATTCGGCGTAAATATGACGCATATCCACTAGTTTGGGGTAAATGTAACATGAGTTTGAGGTTTTTTGTAACACAAATTAATTTGACATAAATGTGGCATGGATATATAAGTTGGAGTAAATGTGGCATGAGTGTATGAATTTAGAATTTTTGGTTATATTGATCCTTAAATAAAAGGTAAAGACTAAAATTTCACAGCAGTTTGCTCTTCCACTGGATATTGCATCATTTTCTCCGGCTAATTTGAGGTATGAGGGGGTGCAAGTCATTTGAGCTGGTTAACAAACAGTTGCTTTTTCCTATTTCTCGTTTTTGCCATTCTTTTTTTAAATTTATGCCTCTTTTAGTTTTGAATATATATTTAAAAAAAAATATGACCTTTCGAATCATGATACTATAACTTCCATTCCTTTCTCTTACTGGCCTCGATTACACTAGCGAGGATTAATGGGGCCGCGTAGAGCGGTGAACCCTGCTTTCGATGCCAAAAAAGAAAAGATAACAAGGGTGCACCTAAGGACATGATGGTTTATTTTATTTTATTTAGAAGATGACGTAAATGTTCCTTAAACTTTGTCTAAACGTGCAATGTGATCCTTGAACTTTAACTCAATGTATAACGTGATCTCTAAACCTTTAATATATTTAATGTAGTCAATGAATTTTTTGTACATGTTTAATTTAGTTCTTAGACTATAAAATTATTCAATGTTGTTCTTGATCTTGAATTAATGGAAGGATTACATTGAACATATTCATATAGTTTAGAAATTATATTGAACACATACCAAAACTCCATAGACCACATCAAACAAATTAAAAGTTCATAGACCACATTAAACATTAGGCTAAAATTTATAGATCATATTGACTAAATGAAAAATTCATAGAGTTCATGGACCATTTGTGTCATTATCCCCCTCGCCCTTTTTTCCATTGAATGTTGTTAATTGCTCATTATCACACCCCAACTCCTATAAATATATGGAAAATGACACAATCGTCCTCCTATTTGAAGGACGAAACCTCAAACATAACTAACATTAATCTATTATCAAAATATGTATATCTCTGTCTATACATTTGACTAAGTAGTAACTTAATTATAGTATCTTTCTTAAATTCACCATAATAAATATATACTTTTCCAGACTAACAAACTAAACCTCAACAAATGTCTATTCAAACATATGCCCAACTATCTCAACTCATACCCACTATTCAACTACAGAAAATTTTTGCTATTGATAGTGCTCTCACTACGTTTTTCATACCATTCACAAATAACCAATAATAATAAAATTTGATCCAAATTTATGTAGTAAACATGCTCTTTAATAATATATCAAATCCGTATCACTTTTAAGATACACGCCTACAAATTCACAGGAGTCACACACAATCCTTATGCACCGACAAGAAGCTCATATTCATTGTTGTTTGTTCCATGTAGCTTGCACGCAGTGCTTTAAAAATTCATTTCGACCAATTCGTGAGACTAAATTAACTTCTGTAATATCCCCATGGTTTCACGACACTCTAAAGTTTTATTGTTATATTATTTCATAGCTAAATAACTCCTAAGTTGAACCGGTTTTTCAAAATTTACGTACTTCCGAATTTATGACTAAACTATAAAAATTTATCCGATTTGACGGACGAATGACTGCAATCCTTACCGGGCTTGTGAATTGAAATTAATCCGACTTGTCAAGACGTTCGAAACTTGAGTGCATGAACTCCTTTCTTCGCTTCCTCTCTTCTTTTCTTTTCAGCTTGTTTCCACGCTCTTTGTTCTTGTTTCTTTTCTTCTTCTATTTTTCTTTGGCCTTAGCTCTTCTTTTCTTTTTTTCTTTTTTGGTTGCTACCTGTTTGCCGTCCTTTAACCAAGTGACCTCCACCTGTCCCCCTCCTTCTTCTTTATATTTTCCATTTTGTTAGCCAATTGTTACACTCATAGTATTCGATTACACGGCAAAATGTGTTCTTCAGAAATTATCTTCTGCTCTATAGCAATTGTTCCACGAATGCCGATGGACACCCCGTCATTGACCTGGCTTGACCGACACAAGGGCCTCTAAGCAAGTGTTGTACAGGATATGTTCCTGTAGCTGACATTGAATCTTCCTAGTATAAAGACTTTACAAACATGTATTTGCGCATTCAAGGACTTTGAAGAGCCATTAACTTGGAAAAGTACCAAGAAAGTTCCTCTCCAATGAAAATTGTAGTGGGGAAAAACTGAAATTTGTTTTTTCTTTGAAATGCAGTCAAGTCTTCTTTTGTGAAGTATTACTTCCAGTGTCCTTCTCAGATGTTTCTTTCTTCCTTCACTCTGTACTTAATCACAAAACTGATAACAGGTTTTACAGATTCATATAGAACTTTTCTTCTCTCTCTCTGATGGCCTCTCTGCAGGTTGCTTGCCTCCTACTATTGCTTTCCATGGCTGCCGGTGCCCAACAAATGATCTCTAATACCTCCTCCAAGTTGATACATGTTGGTTCTTCACTTTCTCCGAGCACCAGCTAGACTTCATGGCTTTCACCTTTTGGTCTCTTTGCCTTCGGGTTTTATCCAGAAGGCGGCAAATATGCTGTGGGAATCTGGCTTGTTGGTAATCCAAATTACTGTCATACTGCAAAACCATCAAGAATGGGGAATAGCACGGCCACCTTCCACTCGAAGAATGCAACCTCAAACCACCAAAATCCAACTTTCAAAAGTCCCCTTGTCGATATCGCTCCCGAACTACTCATACTAGTTGAAGAACCTGAAAAAGATTGAAAAATAGAGAGGTGAGCAATCACAACTCAGTGAGTAGTGCATCTCTTCAAAGCGAATCAAACATTCACTTTGCATATTTACAAACACCATATCACTAGTTATCAATTCCAAAGCTAGAGTACTATATACGCGAAATATCAAAAGTAGATAATATCTTTCCAATAAACTCTTTTACTTATAAATCAATAATGAAATCAGTTCACGGTAACAAATCAATTATCAATGGTCTATTCTATTAATTAATCTCATTTAACCACATGTTGATGGTCCATTTCATATCTTAATTCACATGTCAATGGTTCACTCCATTAACCAAACTCAAATCACTTGTCAATGGTCCACTCCATTTACTAAACTTGTGCTCAAATATTTAATCATGGTCATGCATAATGCTCGTGACAAAGCAACCAAGATTCCCTAGATTAATATGCGTATACTCACAAGCCACCCACTAGACTCACGGCCATATTGAGCACCAAATTCACATCCTCCAATACTAGCAATCAAATCCACAATCACTATCAGCAATTGATTTCACAAAACAAAACGCATAATCTTTCTAAACTTCGTTCATCAAAATGAACACATTTCACAAGATACTCCTCACATCATTTCAGAATTCTTCATAAACCCAAATATGTAATCTTTCGCCCTAAACCAACAAATAACCTTTCACAAATAAGCTCATCCACTTCAAATATTTTTGTAGAGTATCATATCATTTCAAAAATAATTTCATAAACCAGTTCACAATGTCATATATATAAATATCCTTTCATAATACCTTTCGTAGAACCATTTTCAAATCATCCTCAAATATTAAAAGGTAGTAATTGCCCAATTTAGATTTCTATGCAACAAATATACTTATCCATAACTCATAAAATATCAAATCTCTATTATTTTAAAGACATGAGTTTACAAATTCCTAGAAGAGATACCATCACTAACTTAGAAGAGCTGAAAACCAATATACGGTGGTTACTCGAGCAAACATACTCAAATTCCTAATAGTTAACCAAAAATGATATCATAATCCAACTAAAACCACTACTTCAATGAACGATCGACTAAACCATGGTTAATTGTCGATAAAACGACATTGATGCGCAACCAAGTAACCTCATTTAAAACAAACGTTCATATTTTTTCCCTATGTGTACTACCTGTTATGCGTAACTCATAATTTTATTCCAATTAGCCTGTACTTAGGATCCCATTTTTGTCAAACCCCATGACTCCATGACATCTTAAACTTTCATCTCCACAAAACCACAGCCTAAAAACTCCTCAATCTAACCTCGAAGTTCAGAATTGACATAAGTTTGAATTTGTGTCCTAAATTAGAAAAGTACTCCAATTAGACGAACGATCGCCTTGAATACTCACCAGGCAATGTGATTTGTAGTTGATTCGGCTAGTCAGGGTGTCCGGATCGAGTGTGCGCTAGAATTTCTTTCTCTTTCTCTCTTCTTCCTTTCCTCTTTCCCTTCTTCATGAACGCTTATTTTATTTTATTTTTCATTGCTTTTGCCATCGCGGCCTTCTTTTCATTTATGCTCACGCTCAATTGCACTAATTTAGGGGAAATTTTCCTTGCTTTTGCCGTCGCTGCCTTCTTTCCGTTTATGCTCACGCTCAATTGCCCTAATTGAGGGCAAAGGAAAAGAGATGGGTTTTGCTTTGGCTATTAAAAATAATGGGCTGGATTTTATGGCCCCTATATTACAACAACACTGTCATTTGGACAGCGAATCGAGATGATCCTCTTGTCTATTTTAGTTCTTCTATTGAGTTCACCTTCTATAAGCTCGTCGTTCGAACTTCGACCCTATCAGGGAGGACAAGACAAGCCAAGCCGATTTCATGGCAAAAGCTGGCAGACAGCCTCGATGCTTTATTCTGGTAATTTTGTCATTTACAATAACCCGTCTATTTTAGTTCTTCTATTGAGGTGGTCAACATGTGTTAAGTTATAAGGAATTGGTTTCAAGCAAATCTCCATTAGACCACTCGAGTGGGCGATTTCATGTTGTAATGCAGGGTGATCGCAACCTCGTTGCATACGGTGTTAATTCCACTAATGCTGATACCGATGCATATTGGTCCACCAATGCCCTAACAGAAAGCGATGTCACATATACATTGGTCTAGGATAGAGTAGCCTTGTTCTTTGAGGATGGACTTGTAACGCTCCGACCTAACAACTCAGATCCAGATCAGAAGAGCATTCTACTTTACCGTACAACGCTGGACTGTGATGGAAATTTCAGGCTCTATTTGCACAGTTTCATTTATGGTGGTGCCTTGAACTCAAATGTGTCGGTAATATGGTCAGCACGGGATTCCTCGTGTGATATAAAAGGTTTTTGCGGATCAAACAGCTTCTGCAAAGTCACAGACAATAAGGCAGGGTGTCATTGCTTGCCAGGGTTTGATTTTGTTGATGGAAGTCATGATCTCCTCGGCTGTTACAGGAGGTCTAACGATGAACAACTCTGCAGGGCCGAAGAGTCTGCCTTGTCTTTTAGTATTGTCCAAATGAAAAGTACTACGATAGGGGGCCATCCTTATTCTGTGATACCACTTTCCCTTGAAGAAGGTCTTGTTCAGACAACTGCCGTTGTGAAGCCGCTTTGCACATCAGTGATATCTGTGGGAAGAACAAGCTGTAAAAGTTAGTACGAGCACTTAGAGGGGGTGAATAGGTGCGAAAATAAATTTTGCAGAGTAAGGTATATAATTTTGCTTTTAAACCAACTCTGTTTATCAATAGATTATTAAAAGGAAATTGAACTCTAATAATCAAATAGAATTACGATCAAAGTAAAAGAGCTTAGGGAAGAGAATAAGAACACAATGTTTATAGTGGTTCGGCTTAATCCAAGCCTACGTCCACTCTTCCGCACTAACAGCCCACCGGCTGGATTTCACTAAGAATCAAAAGAGTTGTTACAGTATTGCTCTTCCTTGATTCCATAGTGTAAAGACTCTGCTACACTTCCTCAAGGTCTCACAGAAGTATAAACTCTCTTTTGAGTACAAGTTTTCGCTCAACAATTGAATTGACAAAGAACAAGGAGCTTCAAACTTTGGAATTCTTCTATCGCGCACACCCTTGAATAACTTGGAACATCTTCCTTATATACTCCTCCATGCCTTCATATCCGTTGGCACTTACCAAAGAAGCTCTTCCAATCTACTCGTTGGACATAATCAATTAGAGAGATTTTGAGTTATTTAAGCAATATGACGATAGCCCACCAATCCTGCTTACCCATACAATCAGGATCTAGGTTTTCATAAGTAAAACCTTCCAAGTATGTTTCGTCAATCAATGGATCTAAATGACCCAAATTGAAATCAAAACGAATAACAGATTCCAAGATGCTATATTCAGTCGAGAGATCTTCTTTAGTCGATAGAATCAAATCCTTAATGAGATACTCAATTCTGAATAAGTGTTCTTCGACGGTCTAGAAACTGTCAATGATGATAGACTTTGAATCTTGAGTCTGGCAGTCCGGCGATCTTTCAGACTTTGACTAAAGAGTCTGTAAGTCTTCAGACTAGACTGATGGAAACGTTTTGTCAGCTTCAAAACACACAAGGAAGTTTTCTCCAACAATTTCCCCCTTTTTGATGGTGACAAAATTTTCCTGCAGATTTGGATATTTTGACTTGCAAAACAATACTCAAGCAAACATGGATATCTCATAAAAGATAATTGACTTAGTAAAGACAATATTAAATCTGCATCCACAGGAAATAAGTTAGTCTTGTAAATAAACAACTATCTTTACCATTAAATACCAATAGTGCTTAAAATAAACAAATGATCAAACAATCCAAATCCAAATCCAAGTCCAGTCACAACCAAACAACCAAACACAAGTAAAAAGTCATTCAAAAAGTGAGGTCAAACGAAGGTCAAACGAGAGTAAGTCTCAAATCAGCACCATCTCTTCCCTTTTTTGTCAGCCAAAAAAAAAAAAGTAGAGATAAAAAGATAATGGAATTATGGTTGCCTAGGAACGCGAACGAGCTGGAAATCTCCCATCAATTGGACAATCCCTTCCAGCTTTTTCAAATCCTCCTTCAGTTGAGCCACATCTTCACCCTTGGCATTTGCTTGAACTTGAAGAGTAAGGGCATGAATTTGATCATATAAGGAAACTGAAGAGGTTTGACCTACATTCTGCAAGTTCTGAACTTCACATCCCAGGGCATAAATTTGACCTCGCATCTCCATAAGAACATCAAGTACTCTGCGAAAGTCTGTTGAATTATCAGTCTGAGTACTGGCCTCTGCATGATGAGTAGGAGTATTTGCAGATGATGGCAAGCCAGCATGATCACTTAGATTTGGTGATGAAACCTCATGACCTTCCTCAAGGAATTGAGAGGCATAGATGTCTTCTGGATCTGCAGGTGAATGAGTAACACCTTCACTAGTAACATCAATTGAAGATGTACCTCTTTTCTTAGCAACTCCCCATGTTTCAATGCCCTCAGGAGGTGAGAAGTACGCTTCATCCTCTGTTTCCTCCTGTTCACCTCTGCCTTTTTCTTCTTCTGCAATCCTTTCTTCCTCTGCTTCTTTTCGCATTGTTTCTCTCTCTCCACTCCTTTCTTCTTCTTCTTCTTCTTCTTCTTCTTCTTCTTCTTCTTCTTCTTCTTCTGTCTTGATCCTCTCTCTCCTCTGTTGCTGGAACAACACTTTGAAGATTTCTCAGTGCAATATCAGAAATGGTAACATTGTCCTCATCCTCTTCACCCTCCAGAACGAGTGCTTTTCTTTTCTTAGATGGAGCTGTCATGGGCTCCTTCCCTTTCCATTTTGCAACTTAAAAACCTTGGTGAGATTTGACAGGGGTTTTCTCTTTCAATCGCTCCAAAGCCTTGTCCAGCTCTTTCAAACACATTTTGGAGACCATTTTCATTCCCACTACCATTTGATCACACAATCGAACACATAAAATCCTGGGAGGCTGAATATTTAATCGTTTGAAAAGCTTTGTAACAAGCGCTGAGTACGGAAGTTGCCCTCTGTCTTTTGCCATCGTTCTGTACATGTGAAACATGATTGTGTGAGGCAGAGAGAACTTCTTGCTTGTGTTGATGGCATGCATCAACTTTGCTTCTGAGTTAAAGACATCCGTTTTCGAGGTTGACTTGGGTCTGAGGCAATTGATCACGATCTTGTGAAGCAAATTGTTAAAGGCATTCATCCTTAAGTACGAAATTTTTCCTTCGACCATTCCATCCCGAACAAGCTCTACCGTCGCATGACCAACAGACACACTAATTGATTGGAATGCCCCTCGCTCTACTCCAATCACATCCGCTAATGTGTCCATGTCAACAATATAGTCCTGGTCTCGAACACTAAACGAAAATCTATTCGTATCCAAGAAACTTAGATTCGAATAGAAGTAAGCAGTAAGTTCTAGATATGCCTCGGTCGTTTCAGAACAAAATCGCTCAAGCTGAAGTTGAGTGAATTTCTCTCACAGCTTCACATTCAAAGAATCAAGAAAATCAAAGTCAACACTTCTCGGATTGATCACCCCTCTTTTTAGCAACTTGGAGTAAAGTCGCTTGTTTTCCTCAGATCTGTCCTTTAGCTTCGAATATTCGCCCCAACACCCATTCTAGGCTTGAAATGAGTGTACATTTTGTCATCATCATTCCCATCAGGCTGACTATGACCTCCAACACGTGGATCACTAGGAATATTCGCAAATGCTCGATCTGCCGACCCCACAGGAGCAATCTCCAATCGTTCTATTGTTTGCAAAAAGTGGGTTTCATTTCGATACCCTTTTCTCTTTAAAAAATTCATCAATATATTTCAAGGGGGTCCCTCCCTTCTTCAATGTAGAGTAAAGCTTAAAGATAAAAGCGGGCTTGTGAGATCTCACGGGTTCTGCGCTTTCAATGATTTCTTCTTCCGCTCTATGATCACTTCCTTGAGGTCTAGCTTGAGGAGATTGACGCGGTGGATAATGTTGTGGGCTCTGCTGCTGTCTTGGGGATTCTTCTTCCTCGATGAGGTCAAAATGTGTAGGACCCTCACGCATGTGTTGTGGTCCCCTGTTCGCAATCCTTGAAGATTTTCTTTGGGATGCCATTCTCACAGTCTTTGAGAGATTCCAAACTCAATTCGCAAAAAAACTTGAGAGCTTTGAAGATTAAACTAGAGAGTAAAAGAAGAAAGCGAAGATCTGTGATTTTTAGGGTTTGTGAGGAAGACGATCAGTATATAAAGTAGTCGAAAAGAGGCATACGGAATGACGTAAAAGGAAAAATAGAAAATGCATTTTCAAAAATAACTGCCTTTTTGAAATAATAGATAACCGTCTTTTCAAAAATAACTCCTTTTTCGAAAAGGAATGATTGCAATAATCACTAAAACTGGGAAGATAATCGTACATTTTCGAGATTTTATCCGAGAGATAAATTTCTAGAAACGAGAACAACTTACAGTCGTAAATCTTGAACTTCTGAGTTTGAGTATCATTAGACTTTTATCCCTGAGTCTAAACTTCTTCAAACTTTAAGATATTGAGTCTGGAACGAATAAGCTCGAATTGACTTTTCTCCAAAGGCTTTGTGAAGATGTCCACTAGTTGATTCTTTGAGTCAATGAATTGAATCGAGACTTCTCTATTTTGAACATGATCTCTAATGAAATGATGTCGAATCTCTATATGCTTTGCTCTTAAATGAAGAATTGGATTCTTGGTGAGATTCATTGCGCTGGTGTTGTTACATTTGATCTCAGTGCATGAATCTTCAATTCCAAAGTCTCTTAGCTGTTGTTTTATCCACAAAATTTGTGAACAGCAACTTCTAAGAGCCACATATTCTGCTTATGCTGTAGAAAGAGCTACGGTACTTTGTTTCCTAGAAAACCAAGATATTGTCCTGTTACCAAGCAATTGACAGGTGCCCGAGGTGCTCTTCCTATCAACTCTGCATCCTGCTAGGTCTGTATCTGAATATCCAAGAAGAGTAAAGTCTCATTCTTTAGGATACCAGAGACCTAAATTCGAGGTAGATGCAACGTATTTGATGATGCGTTTTGCAGCACTTAAATGAGATTCTTTGGGATCTGATTGAAATCTAGCACAAATACAAACATTAGTCTATCGTACCAAGCTCGAGGTGCTTACTTTAAACCATATAGCACCTTTTTTAGTCTAAATACAGAGTCTGGTTTTCTTGGGTCTTCAAAATCGGGAGGTAAAGCGCTTTTGACGTCCATTTGGAATAACCCGAAATTCTTATAACAAGCAAAAGCAAGTAAAAACCTAATTGCTTCTAACCTTGCTATTGGTGCGTAAGCCTCATCATAGTCTATCCCTTCTTCTTGCGTATATCCTTTGGCCACGAGTCTTGCTTTGTTCCTTACGACTTTTCCTTTCTCGTTTGTTTTGTTCCTGAAAACCCATTTAGCTCCAATTATAGATTTACCTTTTGGTTTAGGAGTTAATTCCCAGACATCATTGATACTGAATTGCCTGAGTTCTTCTTGCATAGCTTCAATCCAGCTTTCATAAGTTAAAGCTTCTTTTATGCTCTTGGGTTATATTTCAGAAATAAGAGCCACAGCACTAGACTCTTCACGCCTTTTGGATCTTGTACGAATTCCCTCATTAATGTCACCAATAATGAGTTCCTTGGGATGGCTAGACTTGTGCTTCCAGTTGCTGGTTGATTTGTCAGACTGTTGGTCTTTTTCTTCATTTGATTCTTCAACGATCATTTGTTGCTGATTTTTTGAAGTCTAAGCTGCTCCTTGAGATTTAGACTTTATAGAGTCTGGAGTAGGTATAGATTCTTTAGGTTGAGTCTGAATCGATTGATTTTGCATAAAGTCTTGAAATTTGACATTCATCGATTCCTCCACAGATTAAGTCTTTTTGTTGTATACTCTATAAGCTTTGCTTGTGGTTGAATATCTAAGGAAGATACCTTCATCTGATTTTTCTTCAAACTTACCAATTCAATCATTTACATTTTTCAATATAAAACATTTGCAACCAAACACATGAAAATAGGAAATAATTGGCTTCTTTTCTTTGAACAACTCATAGGAAGTTTTCTCTAGAATAGGCCTTAAGAAGACTCTATTAATAATATAGCATGCTGTAGAAACTGCTTCAACCCAAAAATGAGAAGAAATGTTACTTTCAATTAGAAGAGTTCTAGCCATTTCTTGCAACGATTTATTCTTCCTTTCCACAACTCCATTCTGCTCTGGAGTATAAGATGAGGAGAATACATGCTGAAAACCAGATTCATTATAGAATTTAGCAAAGTCTTAATTTTCAAATTCACCTCCATGGTCTGTTCGTATACTTGAAATAACATATCCTTTCTCATTTTGAACTTTCTTAGCAAATTTTATGAAATAAGAAAAGGTTTCAGACTTACTTGCCATGAAATATACCCAAGTGAATCGTGAATAATCATCCACAATTACTAGGCAATATTTCTTACCTCTAATACTCTGAGTTCTGGTTGGTCCAAAGAGATCCATATGCAAAAGCTACAGAACACGATTAGTAGACACTTGATTTATTGGTTTGAATGAATTTCTTACTTGTTTTCCCAATACGCATGGTGTGCATAAATCAGACTTTTGGTATGTTAGATTGGGTAGTCCACGAACAAGCTTCTTTGCCGAGATTTTGGCTATTTGCTTCATGTTGATGTGCCCAAGTTTTATGTGCCATAAATTCGCTTCCTCTTTAATTGAGATTAGACATTGAGATTTTTCTAGTTTGATATCCAAGAGATAGATATTCCCATGTCTTCGCCCCGTGAAAGTCTGAGAGGAGTCTTTACTGGTTCCAGAACATATTCCTTCTTGAAAGTTGATTTTGAAACCAGTGTCGCACAGCTGGCTGATACTCAACAAGTTGTAGTTGAGACCTTCTACTAAGGAAACGTTACTAATCGTGAGACTTCCAATCTTTACAGTTCCGTATCCCACAATTCTGCCTTTGCTATTTCCTCCAAAAGAAACTTTTCCACCATTAACTTGCACAAGCTTTATGAAGCAATTTGAGTCTCATGTCATATGTCTCGAGCATCCACTATCCAAGTACCATTTAACATTTTTCTTGATAGTGACCTGCATTTAAAAAAGAAACTCAAGCTTTCTTTGGTACCCATGTTTTCTTGGGTCCATTGGAGTTAGTGTGATATACAGTCTTCGCCCAAACCTTCCTTACAGGTTTTCAAACCATAGATCATTTTTTCTCAAAATGTTTTGAGCTGTTACACTTAGAACATTTAAGAGCACTGTGATCTACAGGTTTTACAAAAACTTTTTGGAAATGATTTTTGTAACAATCTTTTGTAGGTCTTTGTTTAATTCTTTTCTTTACCTTAGGAAAATCAATTAGATGAATGGTTTCAACAGTCATTCCCAAACCTGATTTGTTGAAGTAAAGTCTTTGCGCTAAAAGAATCTTTTAGAAATAGTTGAGATGTCATTTTTCAAAAATGCATTTTCTTTTGAAAGATTGTCTGCATTTTCTTTCAAAGTAATAACATTTTTATCTAAACTTTCGACATTTTCTGTCCAAATAATCTCATGTTGCTTCAGTACAGAATTTTCCCTTTTACGTTTGGAAATCCTCTTGAGAGAGGTTTTGAGACTCAGACACAATTCATCAATATATTTAGAGACTTTAGTAGGAATTTTTAAATTACTTACCTCGATTTCACTGTCCGAGTCTGAGTTTGTCTCAGAGTCTGAATCTGATTCTGAGTGTGCCATGAGATAAATATTGGCATAATCATCATCACTTTCTTCACACTCGGTATCACTTCAAATTTTTATTTTAAGTGATTTTCGATATTTCTCAGCTTTTCCTTTCTTTCTCTTCAGCAGGGGACAGTTGGGCCTGATGTGTCCCTTTTTCTTGCATTCAAAGCAGATTATATCCTTGTTGGATTCATCATCCTTAGTTGATTTATTTTGTAGCTTTTGAGAACTTTGTTTCTTTGAATTGAATCTTCTTCCCTTTCTATTCAGTTTTCTGAACCTTCTTATCATGAGAGCAAACTCTTCATCGTCCATATCGTCTTCAGAATCTGTGACATCAGAATCATCATTAGATTTTAATGCAATAGATTTCTTACCTTTGGGATCTTCATTTTCATTGATTTTCTCCACTTCATAAGACTGAAGAGTGTCAACCAATTCGTCAATAGAGAGTGGCATGATTCTTTGTGTCTCCCTTAGTGAGATCTTTATGTGATTTCAATCTTTGGAAAGCCTACGCAGTAACTTGTTAACTTTCATGGGTCTAGAGATTGGTTGACCTTGATACTCAAGACCATGCACGGTTTCTGTAAAACGACTAAACATGTCAATGATAGATTTTCCTGGTTTCATCTTGAATGCTTCATATTGGCCCAGCAGAATATTGATTCTGGTTTCTTTCACTCGATCAGTTCCTTCATAGGTGATGTGTAATCTATCCCAGACTTCTTTAGCTATTTTACAAAAAGATATTCTGTTATATTCAGTAGGAGATAATGCACGATATAAGGAATAAATTGCTTTTGCATCAAGAGTTTGTCTCTTGGTTATCTCTTCTTGACTTATTTCACTAGACTCAACAGCTTCTTTTCCTCTTTCTGAGACTGTCGCAGCTTTAGGAATGATTCCTTTGTCTACCACGTCCCATTCCAGAGGATTCTTTGATATTAGGAATGCCTTCATCTTGTTTTTCCATATGCCGTATTCCTTTCCATCAAAATAAGGCGGTCTGGTGTTGCTTTGCCCTTCAACCAGACCTGGAGCCAACATACTAGCCATGGATCGTTAACTCTGAAGTAAAAAACACTTCAACTTAATTGAGCACACAGGCTCTGATACCAATTGTAAAAACTAGTACGAGCACTTAGAGTGGGTGAATAGGTGCGAAAACAAATTTTGCAGAGTAAGGTATATAATTTTGCTTTTAAATCAACTCTGTTTAGCAATAGATTATGAAAAGGAAATTGAACTCCAATAATCAAATAGAATTACGATCAAAGTAAAAGAGCTTAGGGAAGAGAATAAGAACACAAGGTGTATAATGGTTCGGCTTAATCCAAGCCTATGTCCACTCTTCTGCACTGACAGCCCATCGGCTGGATTTCACTAAGAATCAAAAGAGTTGTCACAGTATTGCTCTTACTTGATTCCATAGTGTAGAGACTCTGCTACACTTCCTCAAGGTCTCACAGAAGTATAAACTCTCTTTTGAGTACAAGTTTTTGCTCAACAATTGAATTGACAAAGAACAAGGAGCTTCAGACTTTGGAATTCTTCTATCGCGCACGCCTTTGAATAAGTTGGAACATCTTCCTTATATACTCCTCCATGCTTTCATACCCGTTGGCACTTACTAAAGGAGCTCTTCCAATCTACCCGTTGGACAGAATCAATTAGGGAGATTTCAAGTTATTTAAGGAATATAACGATAACCCAAAAATCTTGCTTGCCCATAAAATCAGGATCTAGGTTTCCATAAGTAGAACCTTCCAAGTATGCTTCGTCAATCAACGGATCTAAATTAAACAAATTGAAATCAAAACGAATAACAGATTCCAAGATGCTATATCCAGTCAAGAGATCTTCTTCAGTCGGTAGAATTAAATCCTTAATGAGATACTCAGTTCTGGATAAGTCTTCTTCGACGGTCTAGAAACTGTCAATGAGGATAGACTTTGAATCTTTGAGTCTGGCAGTCGGCGATCTTTTAGACTTTGACTAAAGAGTCTGCAAGTCTTCATACTAGACTGATTGAAATGTTTTGTCAGCTTCAAAACACATAAGGAAGTTTTCTCCAACACAAGCTTCCCACCACGTATGCAGCTACAACTCCAAATAAATCTTCCACAGTTTTGATCAAGAAATTAATGCCTGCCCTTCCTGGAAAACCAGAGCAGCCCAACCAACATGTGACCAAGGGAAAGAAGATGCTTATTTTGATCTTATCAATTAGCTTGGGTACCTTTGCAGTTCTATGTTGCCTGATTGCAGTCTTCAGCTTCTTGATTGCAACGATGTGGTGTCCTTGATGTGGACCCAACCAGATAATAAGTGCGGAGTGAAGGGCATTTGTGGCTTCAATAGTTACTATACTATGGAGGAGGAGCAACCTGTATGTCGGTGTTTTCCTGGTACGAATCATGTTGATAGTACAAACCAGTCTAGTGGGTGCGAGAGGAACTTCAAGGAAGAATGGTGCAAGGACGCCAAAGAAAACTTATCATCATTTACCTTTAAATCCATCGACCATTTGTACTGGCAGGACCCTCCCTATTTTCAGGTGACAATGGAAGTAGCGGATTGCAACATGTCATGCTTAGAAGATTGCAATTGTGAGGTAGCTTTATACACTTCGATCAAGGAACTTGTACGAAACAAAAGCTTCCTCTTATGTATGCTTGGACAGTTCCTGAAAAATCATTCAGAGCATTTTTCAAGGTGGGAGGAGAAGGTATTGAAGCTGCCAACACCAATAACTCTGATCCACAAGTGCTGGAAAATGTCAAAAGCAAGGAAGAAACAATTCAACTACTTTTGGTGACTATAGCTCTTACAACATGCTCGTGCATCACCCTAGTAGTCGCTGGTCTTTTTTGCCTTCAAGTTGCGAGTACTTGAGTACAAGAAGATAGTGGAAAGTGTTGGAGAAAACTTCCTTGTATATTTTAAAGCTGACAAAACATTTCCATCAGTCCAGTTTGAAGACTTGCAGACTCTTTAGTCAAAGTATGAAGATCGCCAAACCGCTAGACTCAAGATTCAGAGTCTATCCTCATTGACAGTTTCTAGACCGTCGAAGAAAACTTATCCAGAATTGAGTATCTTGTTAAGGATTTGATTCTATCGACTGAAGAAGATCTCTCGACTGAAGATAGCATCTTGGAATATGTTATTCGTTTTAATTTCAATTCGGGTAATTTAGATCCATTGATTGACGAAGTATACTTGGAAGGTTCTACTTATGGAAACCTAGATCTTGATTGTATGGGCAAGCAGGATTGGTTGGCTATCGTCATATTCCTTACATAACTCGAAATCTTCCTAATTGATTCTGTCCAACGAGTAGATTGGAAGAACTCCTTTGGTAAGTGCTAACGGGTATGAAGGCATGGAGGAATATATAAGGAAATCGTTCCAGTTATTTGAGTGTGTGCGTGATAGAAGAATTCTAAAGTCTGAAGCTCCTTGTTTTTTGTCAAATTCAATTGTTGAGCGAAAACTTATACTCAAAAGAGCGTTTATATTTCTGTGAGACCTTGAGGAAGTGTAGCAGAGTCTCTACACTGTGGAATCAAGGAAGTGTTATATCGTAACGACTCTTTTGATTCTTAATGAAATTCAGCCGGTGGGCTGTTAGTGCGGAAGAGTGGATGTAGGCTTGGATCAAGCCGAACCACTATAAACCCCGTGTTCTTATTCTCTTCCCTAAGCTCTTTACTTTGATCGCAACAATATTTGTTTGTTAGAGTCTAATTTCCTTTTCATAATCTATTACTAAACAGAGTCGGTTTAAAAGTAAAATTATAATTTTTACTCTGCAAAATTTGTTTTTGCACCTATTCACCCCCTCTAGGTGCTCATACTAGCTTTCACAATTGATATCAGAGCTCGTGTACTCACTTAAATTGAAGTGTTTTTACTTCAGAGTTAACGATCCATGGCTAGTATGTTGGCTCCAAGTCTGGTTGAAGGGCAGAGCAATACCAGACCGCCTTATTTTGATGGAAATGAATACAACATATGGAAAAACAAGATGAATGCATTCCTAAGATCAAAGAATCCTCTGGAATGGGACGTGGTAGACAAATGAATCATTCCTAAAACTGCAACAGTCTCAGAAAGAGGAAAAGACAAGCTCTTGATGCAAAAGCAATTTATTCCTTATATTGTGCATTATCTCCTATTGTATATAACAGAATATCTTCTTGTGAAACAGCTAAAGAAGTCTGGGATAGATTGCACATCACCTATGAAGGAACCGATCGAGTGAAAGAAACCAGAATCAATATTCTGCTCGGTCAATATGAAGCATTCAAGATGAAACCAGGAGAATCTATTACTGACATGTTTAATCGTTTTACAGAAATCATGAATGGTCTTGAGTATTAAGGTCAACCAATCTCTGGACTCATGAAGGTTAACAAGTTACTACATGGGCTTTCCAAAGATTGGAACCACATTAAGACCTCAATAAGAGAGACACAAAGAATTATGCCACTCTCTGTTAACGAATTGGTTGGCACTCTTTAGTCTTATGAAGTGGAGCAAATCAACGAAGATGAAGATCCCAAAGGTAAGAAATCTATTGCATTAAAATCTAATGATAATTCTGATATCACAGATTCTGAAGACGATATGGATGATGAAGAGCTTGCTCTCATGATAAGAAGGTTCAAAAAACTGAATAAAAAGGGAAGAAGATTCAATCCGAAGAAACAAAGTTCTCAAAAGCTTCAAAATAAATCAGCTGAGGATGATGAATCCAACAAGGATGTAGTCTGCTTTGAATGCAAGAAAAAGGGACACATCAGACCTAACTGTCCTCTGCTGAAGAGAAAGAAAGTAAAAGCTGAGAAATATCGAAAAGCACTTAAAGCAGAAACCTAGAGTGACACTGAATGTGAGGAAAGTGATGATGGTTATGCCAATATTTGTCTCATGGCACAATCAGACTCAGATTCAGACTTTGAGACAAACTCAGACTCAGACAGTGAAATCGAGGTAAGTAATTTAAAAATTCCTACTAAAGTTTCTAAATATATTGATGAATTGTGTCTTAGTCTCAAAATCTCTCTCAAGAGGATTTCTGAACTTAAAAAGGAAAATTCTGCACTAAAGCAACAGGAAATTGTTTGGAAAGAAAAGGTCTGAAGTTTAGACAAAAGTGTTATTATTTTAAAAGAAAATGCAGATAATCTTTCAAAAGAAAATGCATTCTTGAAAAATGATATCTCAAGCATTTCTAAAAGGTTTTCTATAGGATCTAAGAAACTGAAAAAAAATTATTTCTACATAAAGACCTTACTTCAACAAATCAGGTTTGGGAATGACTAGTGAAACCATTCCTCTAATTGATTTTCCTAAGGTAAAGGAAAGAATTAAACAAAGACCTACAAAATATTCTTATAAAAATCATTTCCAAAAAGTTTTTGTAAAACCTGTAGGCGATAGTGCTCTTAAATGTTCTAAGTGTAACAGCATAGAACACTTTGAGAAAGAATGTCCTATGGTTTGGAAACCTATGAAGAAGGTTTGGGCAAAAACTATATATCACACTAACTCCACTGGACCCAAGAAAATATAGGTATCAAAGAAAGCTTGAGTTTCTTTTTTAAATGTAGGTCACTATCAAGAAAAATGTTAAATGGTACTTCGATAGTGGATGCTCGAGACATATGACAGGAGACTCAAACTGCTTTATAAAGCTTGTGCAAGTTAATGGTGGAAAAGTTTCTTTTGGAGGAAATAACAAAGGAATAATTGTGGGATACGGAACTGTAAAGATTGGAAGTCCCACGATCAGTAACGTTTCCTTAGTAGAAGGACTCAACTACAACTTGCTGAGTATTAGCCAGCTGTGTGACACCGGTTTCAAAATCAACTTTCAAGAAGGAATATGTTCAGGAACTTGTAAAGACTCCTCTTAGACTTTTACGGGGCGAAGACATGGGAATATCTATCTCTTGGATATTAAACCAGAAAAATCCAAATGTGTAATCTCAATTCAAAAGGAAGCGAATCTATGGCACAAAAAGCTTAGGCACATCAACATGAAGCAAATAGCCAAGATCTCTACAAAGAATCTTGTTCGTGGACTACCCAATCTGACATACCAAAAGTCTGACCTATGTACACCATGCGTTTTGGGAAAACAGGTAAGAAATTCATTCAAACCAATAAATCAAGTGTCCACTAACCGTGTTCTGTAGCTCTTGCATATGGATCTGTTTGGACCAACCATAACTCAGAGCATTGGAGGTAAGAAATATTGTCTAGTAATTGTGAATGATTATTCACGATTCACTTGGGTATATTTCCTGGCAAGTAAGTTTGAAACCTTTTCTTATTTTATAAAATTTGCTAAGAAAGTTCAAAATGAGAAAGGGTATGTTATTTCTAGTATACGGACAGATCATTGAGGTGAGTTTGAAAATCAAGATTTTGCTAAATTCTGTGATGAATCTAGTTTTCAGCATGTATTCTCATCTCCTTATACTCCAGAGCAAAATGGAGTTGTGGAAAGGAAGAATAGATCTTTGCAAAAAATGGCTAGAACTCTTTTAATTGAAAGTAACATTTCTTCTCGTTTTTGGGCTGAAGCAATTTCTACAACATGCTATATTATTAATAGAGTCTTCTTAAGGCCTATTCTGGAGAAAACTACTTATAAGTTGTTCAAAGGAAAGAAGCCAATTGTTTCCTATTTTCGTGTGTTTGGATGCAAATGTTTTATATTGAAAAATGCAAATGATCGAATTTGTAAGTTTGAAGAAAAATCAGATGAAGGCATCTTCCTTCGATATTAAACCACTAGCAAAGCCTACAAAGTATACAACAAAAAGACCCAATCTGTGGAGGAATCAATGAATATTAAATTTTAAGACTTTACACAAAATCAATCGATTCAGACTCAAACTGAAGAACCTGAACCTGCTTCAGATTCTACAAAGTCTAAATCTACAGAAGCAGCTCAAACTTCAGAAGACCAGCAACAAATGATCGTTGAAGAATCAAATGAAGAAAATGATCAACAGTCTAACAAATCAACCAGCAACTGGAAGCATAAGTCTAGTCATCCTAAAGAACTCATTATTGGTGACATTAATGAGGGAATTCGTACAAGATCCAAAAGGCGTGAAGAGTCTAGTGCTGTGGCTCTTATTTCTGAAATAGAACCCAAGAGCATAGAAGAAGCTTTAATTGATGAAAGCTGGATTGAAGCTATGCAAGAAGAACTCAGGCAATTCAGTATCAATGATGTCCGAGAATTGACTCCTAAACCGAAAGGTAAATCTATCATTGGAGCTAAATGGGTTTTCAGGAACAAGATGAATGAGAAAGGAAAAGTCGTAAGAAACAAAGCAAGACTCGTGGCCAAAGGATATACACAAGAAGAAGGGATAGACTATGATGAGACCTACGCACCAGTAACAAGGTTAGAAGCAATTAGACTATTACTTACTTTTGCTTGTTATAAGAATTTCAGGTTATTTCAAATGGACGTTAAAAGTGTTTTCTTAAATGGATTTATCCAAGAGGAAGTCTATGTGGAACAATCTCCCGGTTTTGAAGACCCAAGGAAACCAGACTTTGTATTCAAACTAAAAAAAGCGTTATATGGTCTAAAGCAAGCACCTCGAGCTTGGTATGACAGATTAAGTAAGTTTTTAATCCAAAATGGCTTTATTAAAGGTAAAGTAAATACTACACTGTTTATCAAAAGAGAAAACAAAAACTTCTTGCTTGTTCAAATTTATGTTGATGATATTATTTTTGGATCTCCTAATGAAAATTTGTGCAAGAAATTCTCTAAGACTATGCAGGATGAGTTTTAAATGAGCATGATGGGTGAACTATCATTCTTTCTCGGACTTCAAGTAAGACAATTGAAGGAGGAAATTTTCATTCACCCAGAAAAATATGCTAAAGAACTTGTGAAAAAGTTTGGCTTGGAAAATTGCAAAAAGATTGACATACCAATGTCAAGTTCTTCGAAGCTGGACAAAGATGAAGGAGGAAAGAAAATTGACCAGAAGCTATACATGAGTATCATTAGTTCACTTCTTTATCTTACTGCTTCTAAACCTAACATTCTGTTTAGTGATTGTATTTGTGCCAGATTTCAATTAGATCCCAAAGAATCTCATTTAAATGCTGCAAAACGCATCATCAAATACGTTGCATCTACTTCAAATTTAGGTCTTTGGTATCCTAAAGAATGAGACTTTACCCTTCTTGGATATTCAGACGCAGACCTAGCAGGATGCAGAGTTGATAAGAAGAGCACATCGGGCACTTGTCAATTACTTGGAAACAAGACAGTATCTTGATTCTCGAGGAAGCAAAGTACCGTAGCTCTATCTACAACAGAAGCAAATATGTGGCTCTTGGAAGTTATTGCTCACAAATTCTGTGGATAAAGCAATAGCTAAGAGACTTTGGAATTGAAGATTAGTGCACTAAGATCAAATGTGACAACACCAGCGCAATCAATCTCACCAAGAATCCAATTCTTCACTCAAGAGCAAAGCATATAGAGATTCGACATCATTTCATTAGAGATCATGTCCAAAATGGAGAAGTCTCGATTCAGTTTATTGACTCAAAGAATCAACTAGCGGACATCTTCACAAAGCCTTTGGAGAAAAGTCAATTTAAGTTTATTCGTTCCAAACTCAATAACTTAAAGTCTGAAGAAGTTCATACTCTGGGATAAAAGTCTAATGATATTCAGACTCAGAAGATGAAAATCAACGACTGTAAGTTATTTTCATTTTTAGAAATTTATCTCTTGGATAAAATCTCGAAAATATACGATTATATATTAATCTATAATTGATTGATCTTGAAAAGGCATGATCATCTCCTCAGTTTTCTTAATTATTGCAATCATTCCTTTTCGAAAAAGAGGTTATTTTTTAAAAGACAGTTATCCATTTTTCAAAAAGGCAGTTATTTTTTAAAAGACATTCTCTATTTTTTCCTTTTTACGTCGTTCCATATGCCTCTTTTCGACTGTTTTGTATACTGTTCATCTTCCTCAAAACCCTAAAAGCACAGACCTTCGTTTTCTTACTTTTACTCTTTAGTTTAATCTTCCAAGTTCTCACCTTTATCACAAATCGAGTTTGGAATCTCTCAAAATCTGTGAGAATGGCATCCTAGAGAAAGTCTTCAAGGATTGCGAATAGGGGACCACAGCAAATGCGTGAGGGTCCTACACATTTTGACCTCACCGAGGAAGAAGAATCTTCGAGACAAGAGCAGAGCCCACAACATTCTCAACAACGTCAATCTCCTCAAGCTAGACCTCAATGCAGTATTCGTAGATCGGAGGAAGAAATCATTGAAGACGCAAAACCTGTAAAATCTCAAAAGCCCGCTTTTATGTATAAGCTTTATTCTATTTTAAAAAGGGGAGGGACTCCTTTGAATTATATTGATGAATTTTTGAAAGATAAAGGGTATCGAAATGAAACCCACTTTTTGCGGACAATGGAACGATTGAAGATTGCTCTTGCGGGATCGGCAGATCGAGCATTTGCGAGTATTCCTAGTGATCCACGTGTTGGAGGTCTTAGTCAGCCTGATGGAAATGATGATAATAAAATGTACACTCAATTCAAGCCTAGAATGGGTTGTGAAAACTAGTACGAGTACCTAGAGAGGGTGAATAGGTGCATAAACAAATTTTCAGAGTGAAGTGAGCAACTATGATCAGCAATAAATTATGAAAAGAAAATTAGACTCTTGTAATCAAATTGAATTACGATCAAAGTAAAAGAGCGTAGGGAAGAGTATAAGAACACAGGGTTTATAGTGGTTCAGTTTAATCCAAGCCTACGTAAACTCTTCCGCACTGACAGCCCACTGGCTGGATTTCACTATGAATCAAAAGAGTTGTTACAGTATAGGTTCTTCCTTAATTCCACAGTGTAGAGACTCTGCTACACTTCCTCAAGGTCTCACAAAAATATAAACTCTCTTTTGAATACAAGATTTCGCTTAACAATTGAATTGACTAAGAATAAAGAGCTTTAGACTTTGGAATTCTTCTATCGCGCACACACTCGAAGAACTGGAACGTCTTCCTTATATACTCTTTCATGCCATCACACCCGTTGGCACTTACCAAATGAGTTCTTCCAATCTACCCGTTGGACAGAATCAATTAGGGAGGTTTCGAGTTATTTAAGGAATATGTCGATAGCCCACCAATCCTGCTCGCACATACAATCAGGATCTAGGTTTCAATAAGTAGAACCTTTCAAGTATATTTTGCCAATCAACAGATCCAAAATCCCTGAATCAATTTCAATTTGAATAATGGATTCTGACTTGCTATATCCAACCAAAAGATCTTCTTCAGTCGATAGAATCAAATCCTTGACGAAATACTCAGTTCTGGATAAGCCTTCTTCGACGGTCTAGAAACTGTCAATGAGGATAGACTTTGAGTCTTAAGTCTGGCAGTCCGGAGGTCTTCAGACTTTGATGGAAGAGTCTGCAAGTCTTCAGACTAGACTGATGAAAACGTTTTGTCAACTTCAAAACACTCAAGGAAGTTTTCTCCAACAATCTCCTCCTTTTTTATGGTGACAAAACTTTCCTGCAGATTTGAATATCGTTGACCTGCAAAATAATACTCAAGCAAACATGGATATCTCACAAAAGATAATTGGCTTAGTAAAGATAACTTTAAAATCTGCAACCACAGATAATAAGTTAGTCCTATAAATGAGCAACTATCTTTGCCATGAAATACCAGTAGTGCTTAAAATAAACAAACGATCAAACAAACCAAATCCCCATCCAGTCACAACCAAACAGCCAAACACAAAAGTAAAGTCAGTCAAACACAAAAGTCAAGAGTTTAAATCTCAAATATGCACCACATCTCTCCCCCTTTTTGTCAGCATTAAAGAGGTAGAGATGAAAAGTGAATGGAATTAGGATTGCTTTGGAACACGAGCAAGTTGGAAATCTCCCATTGACTGGACAATCTCTTCTAGCTTTTTCAAATCCTCCTTCAGTTGAGCCACATCTTCACCCTTGGCATTTGCTTGAACTTGAAGAGTAAAGACATGAATTTGATCATGCAAAGAAACTGAAGATGATTGACCTGCATTCTGCAAGTTCTGAACTTCGCATCCCAGAGCATAAATTTGGCCTCGCATCTCCAAGAGAACATCAAGCACTCTACGAAAGTCTGTTGAATTATCAGTCTAAGTACTAGCTTCTGCATGATCAGAAGGTGTATTGGCAGATGATGGCAAGTCAGCACGATCACTCAAATTGGGCGATGAAACCTCATGGCCTTCCTCAGGAAATTGAAAGGCATAGATGTTTTTTGGATCTGCTGGTGAACGACTTACTCCTTCACTAGTAGCAGCAATTGAGAATGTACCTCTTTTCTCAGCATCTCCCCCTGTTTCATGGCTTTTAGGTGGTGAGAAGTACTCTTCGTGCTCTACTTCTTCTTGTTCACCTCTGCCCTATTCTTCTTCTTCTTCCTCAATCCTTTCTTCCTTTACTTCTTTCTCCATTGATTCTCTCTCTCCAGTCCTCTATTTGATCTCCTCCTTGTCTTGTTCCTGTCTCTCATCTGTCTCTGGAATAGAACGACTTAAGTTCTTCAATGCAAGAGCAGAAATTGTGATATCATCTCCATCCTCTTCATCCTCCAAGATGAGTACTCTTCTTTTCTTGGATGGAGCAACCATGGGCTCATTCTCTTTTCGTTTTGCAACCGAAGAGACTGAGTGAGTCTTGATAGGGGTTTTATCATTGAATCGCTCCAAAGCCTTGTTAAGTTCCTTTAGACGCATTTTAAAGACCATTTTCAGTCCTACCACCATTTGATCGCATGTTTGAACACAAAGAATCCTGGGAGGCTGAATGTTCAAATGTCTGAATAACTTAGTGACAAGTGCTGAGTAAGGAAGTTGGCCTTTGTCTTTCACCATCGTTCTATACATGTGGAACATAATAGTGTGTGGAAGAGAGAACTTTTTGCCAGTGTTAATGGCATACATCAACTTTGCCTCCGAGTTTGAAACATCGGTCTTCGAAGTTGATTTGGGTCTGAGGTAGTTAATCACTATCTTGTGAAGCAAAATATTTGAGGCATTCATCCTCAAATATGAAATCTTTCCTTCCGCCGTTATATCTCGAACAAGCTCTACTGTCGCACGTCCAATTGACACACTGATTGGTTGGTATTTCCCTCTTTCAACCCCAATCACATCAGCCAATGTATCCATGTCAACTACATAGTCCTGATCTCGAACACTGAAAGAGAATCTATTCGCATCCAAGAAACTTAGATTAGAATAGAAGTAAGCAGTGAGTTCAGCATGAGCCTCTGTCGTTTCAGAACAAAACCGTTCTAGTTGAAGAAGATTGAATTTCTCTCGCAGCTTGACATTCAGAGAATCAAGAAAATCAAAGTCCACACTTTTAGGGTTAATCACACCGCGCTTTATCAACTTAGAGTACAGTTGCTTGTGTTCCTCCGAGCGAAACAAATCTGTCCTTTTGCTTCGGATTTTCGCCGCAACACCCATTCTAGATTTAAACTGAGTATACATCCTATCATCATCATTCCCATCAAGTTGACTCAGCCCTCCAACACGTGGATCGCTTGGAATATTTGCAAATGTTTCTTCCGCTGACCCAGCAGGAGCAATTCCCAATCATTCCATTGTGCGTAAAAAGTAGGTTTCATTTCGATACCCTTTGTCTTTCAAAAATTCATCAATATAGTTCAAAGGAGTACCACCCTTCTTCAGAGCACAGTAAAGCTTAAACATAAAAGCGGGTTTTTGAGTTCTTACGGGTTCTGCATCTTCGATGATTTCTTCATCTTCTCGATGTGCAACATCCTGAGGTCTAGATGGAGGAGATGGACGCTGCAGAGAATGTTGTGAGCTCTGTTGCTGTCTAGGAGATTCTTCTTTCTCGATGAGATCAAAATGCGTAGGCCCCTCACACATTTGCTGTGGTCCCCTGTTCGCGATCCTCGAAGACTTTCTTTGAGACGACATCTTTCACAGTCTTTGAGAGATTCCAAGCTTGTTTCGCAAGAAAGGTGAAAACTTTTCGAGGATTAAACAAGAGAAGAAAAGAGAAGTGGAAGATCTGTGCTCTCTTAGGGTTTTTGTGAGTAAAACGAAGAAGAACCCACGGTATATAAGGTAGTCGAAGCGAGGCATACGGAATGTCATAAAAGGAAATGTAAAAATGCCTTTTAAAAAATAACCGCATTTTCAAAAAATTAGATAATCGTCATTTCAAAAATAACTTCTTTTTCGAAAAGGAAAGATTGCAATAATCACGAAAACTGGGGAAATAACATCAATCAATTACAGATTGATGATCGTACCTTTTCGAGATTTTATCATAGAGATAAGTTTCTAAAATAGAAATAACTTACAGTTGTAAATCTTGATCGTCTGAGTCTGAGTGTCTTTAGACTTTCAGTCCTAAGTCTAAACTTCCTCAGACTTTAAGATATTGAGTCTGAAACGAATAACTTCAAATTGATTTTTTTCCAAAGGCTTTGTAAATATGTCCGTCAGTTGATTCTTTGAATCAATAAACTGAATCAAAACTTCTCCATTTTGAACATGATCTCTAATGAAATGATGTCGAATCTCTATATGTTTTGCTCTTAAGTGAAGAATTGGATTCTTGGTGAGATTGATTACGCTGGTGTTGTCACATTTGATCTCAGTGCATGAATCTTCAATTCCAAAGTCTCTTAGCTGTTGTTTTATCTACAGAATTTGTGAACCACAACTTCCAAGAGCTACATACTCTACTTCTGCCATAGAAAGAGCTACTGTACTTTGCTTCCTTGAAAACCAAGATACTGTCCTGTTACCAAATAGTTGACAAGTGCCCAAGGTGCTCTTTTTATCAACTCTGCATCCAGCTAGGTCTGCATCTAAGTATCCAAGAAGAGTGAAGTCTCCTTCTTTAGGATACCAGAGGCCTAAATTTGAAGTTGAGGCAATGTATTTGATAATACGTTTTGCAGCACTTAAATGAGATTCTTTGGGGTCTAATTGAAATCTGACACAAATATAAACACTAAACAGAATGTCAGGTCTAGAAGCGGTAAGATAAATAAATGAACCAATGATACTCCTATATAGCTTCTGGTCAACTTTCTTTCCTCTTTCATCTTTGTCTAGCTTCAAGGAACTTGACATTGGTATATCAGTCTTTTTGCAATTCTCCAGTCCAAATTTTTTGACAAGTTCTTTAACATATTTTTCTTGATGAAAAAAGGTTCCCTCCTTCAATTGTTTTACTTGAAGCCCGAGAAAGAAGGTTAGTTCACCCATCATGCTCATTTCAAATTCATCCTACATAGACTTAGAGAATTTCTTGCACAGATTTTCATTAGAAGATCCAAAAATAATATCATCAACATAAATTTGAATAAGTAAAAAGATTTTCCTTTCTCTTTTGATAAACAGTGTAGTATCTACTTTACCTTTGACAAAGCCATTTTGAATTAAAAACTTACTTAGTTTGTCATACTAAGCTCGAGGTGCTTGCTTTAAACCATATAGAGTTTTTTTCAGTCTGAATATAAAGTCTGGTTTCCTTGGGTCTTCAAAACAGGGTAGTTGTTCCACATAGACTTCCTCTTGGATAAATCCATTTAGGAAAGCACTTTTGACGTCCATTTGGAATAACCTGAAATTCTTATAACAAGCAAAAGCAAGTAATTATATAATTGCTTCTAACCTTGCTACTAACGCATAAGTCTCATCATAGTCTATCCCTTCTTCTAGCGTATATCCTTTGGCTACGAGCCTTGCTTTGTTTTTTACGACTTTTCCTTTCTCGTTCATCTTGTTCCTGAAAACCCATTTAGCTCCAATGATAGATTTACCTTTCGATTTAGGAGTCAATTCCTAGACATCATTGATACTGAATTGCTTGAGTTCTTCTTGCATAACTTCAATTCAGCTTTCATTAGTTAAAGCTTCTTCTATGCTTTTGGGTTCTATTTCAGAAATAAGAGTTACAGCACTAGACTCTTCATGCCTTTTGGATCTTGTGCGAATTACTTCATTAATATCACCAATAATGAGATATTTGGGATGACTGGACTTATGCTTCCAGTTGCTGGTTGATTTGTCAGACTGTTGATCATTTCCCTCATTTGAGTCTTCGATGATCATTTCTTGTTGGTCTTCTAAAGTCTGAGATGCTTCTGGAGATTTAGACTTTGTAGAGACTGGAGAAGGTTCAGATTCTTCAAGTTGAGTCTGAATCGATTTATTTTGCATAAAGTCTTGAAATTTGACATTCCTCGATTCCTCCACGGATTGAGTCTTTTTGTTGTATACTCTATAAGCTTTGCTTGTGATAGAATATCCAAGGAAAATACCTTCATCTGATTTTTCTTCAAACTTACCAACTCGATCATTTGCATTTTTCAATATAAAACATTTACATCCAAACACATAAAAATACGAAACAATTGGCTTCTTTCCTTTGAATAACTCATAGGAAGTTTTCTCCAGAATAGGCCTTAAAAAGATTCTATTAATAATATAGCACGCCCCAAAAATGAGAAAAGATGTTACTTTCAATTAAAAGAGTTCTAGCCATTTCCTATAGCGATCTATTTTTTCTTTCCATGACTCCATTTTGCTCTGGAGTATATGGTGAAGAGAATACATGCTGAAAGCCAGATTCATCACAGAATTTTGTAAAGTCTTGATTTTCAAATTCACCTCTATGGTCTGTTCGTATATTTGAAATAACATACCCTTTCTCATTTTGGACCTTTTTAGCAAACTTTATAAAATAAGAAAATGTTTCAGACTTACTTGCTAGGAAATATACTTAAGTGAATCGTGAATAATCAACCACAATTACTAGGCAGTATTTCTTACCTCTAATGCTCTGAGTTATGATTGGTCCAAAGAGATCCATATGCAAGAGCTACAATACACGATTAGTGGATACTTGATTTATTGGTTTGAATGAGTTTCTTACCTGTTTTCCCAACACGCATGGTGTGCATAGATCAGACTTTTGGTATGTCAGTTTAGGTAGTCCACGAACAAGCTTTCTTTGTTGAGATTTTGGCTATTTGCTTTATGTTGATGTACTCAAGTTTTCTGTGCCATAAGTTTACTTCCTCTTGAATTGAGATTAGACATTGGGTTTCATCTGGTTTGATATCCAAGAGGTAGATATTCCTATGTCTCCGTCCCGTGAAAGACTGAGAGGAGTCTTTATTGGTTCCTGAACATATTCCTTATTGAAAGTTGATTTTGAAACCAGTGTTGCACAGTTGACTGATGTTCAGCAAGTTGTAGTTGAGTCTTTGTACTAAGGAAACATTACTGATCGTGAGACTTCCAATCTTTACAGTTCTGTATCCCACAATTCTTCATTTTGCTATATCCTCCAAAAGAAACTTTTCCACCATTAACTTATGCAAGTTTTATGAAACAATTTGAGTCTCCTGTCATATGTCTTGAGCATCCACTATTCGAGTACCATTTTGTGAAAGCTAGTATGAGTACCTAGAGGGGGGTGAATTGGTGTAAAAACAAATTTCCGAGATAATTGTGCAACACTAATCAACAATAGATTATGAAAAGGAAATTCGACTCTTGTAAACAAAACGAGTTACGATCAAAGTAAAAGAGCGTAAGGAAGAGAATATGAACACAGAGTTTATAGTAGTTCAACTTAATCCAAGCCTACGTCCACTCTTCCACACTGACAGCCCACCGGCTGGATTTCACTATGAAACAAACGAGTTGTTACAGTAAAGCTCTTCCTTAATTCCACAGTGTAAAGACTCTACTACACTTCCTCAAGGTCTCCCAAAGATATAGACTCTCTTTTGCGTACATGATTTCGCTCAACAGTTTAATTGACTAAGAACAAGGAGCTTCAGACTTTGGAATTCTTCTATCGCGCATACACTCGAACAACTAGAACGTCTTCCTTATATATTCCTTCATGCCATCACACCCGTTGGCACTTACCAAAGGAATTCTTCCAATCTACCCGTTGGACAAAATCAATTAGGAAGATTTTCAAGCTATTTAAGGAACATGACGATGGCCCATCAATCCTGCTCGCCCATACAATCAAGATCTAGGTTTCCATAAGTAGAACCTTCCAAATATACTTCGCCAATCAACGGATCCAAAATCCCTAAATCAATCTTGATTTGAATAATGAATTCTGACATGCTATATCCAGCCAAGAGATCTTCTTTAGTCAATAGAATCAAATCCTTACCAAAATACTTCGTTTCGGATAAGCCTTCTTTGACGGTCCAGAAACGGTCAATGGTGATAGACTTTAAGTCTTAAGTCTGGCAGTCTGGAGGTCTTCAAACTTTGATAGAAGAGTCTGCAAGTCTTCAGACTAGACTGATGGAAACGTTTTGTCAACTTCAAAACACTCAAGGAAGTTTTCTCCAACAATCTCCCCCCTTTTTATGGTGACAAAACTTTCCTGCAGATTTGGATAACTTTGACCTGCAAAACATTACTCAAGCAAACAAGGATATCTCACAAAAGATAAATGGCTTAATAAAGATAACATTAGAATCTGCATTCACAGAAAATATGTTAGTTCTGTAAATGAGCAAAGCCACGAGATATCGATAGTGCTTAAGATAAACCAACGTTCAAATAGTCAAATCCAAATCCAGTCCAAATCCAAACAGCCAAGCACAAAAGTCAAGTCAATCAAACATAATCGACACAAAAGTTCAAAAAGTCAAGAGTTCAAAGTTAAGAGTTCAAAGTTCAAAATCAAATTTGCACCACATCTCTCCCCTTTTTTGTCATCATGAAAAAGGTAGAGATGAAAAGAGAATGGTTTAAGATTGATTGGGAACACGAACAAGCTGGAAATCTCTCATTGACTGGACAATCCCTTCTAGGTTTTTCAAATCACCCTTCAGTTGCGCCACATCTTCACCCTTAGCATTTGCTTGAACTTGAAGAGCAAGGGCATTGCAAAGAAATTGAAGAGGCTTATCCTGCATTCTGCAAGTTCTGAACTTCGTATCCCAGAGCATAAATTTGACCTCACATCTCCAAAAGAACATCAAGTATTTTGCGAAAGTCTGTCGAATTGTCTGTCTAAATACTGGCTTCTGCACGATCAGACGGAGTATTGGCAGATGATGGCAATTTAGCACGATCATGTAAATTGGGTGATGAAACCTCATGTCCCTCCTCAGGAAATTGAGAGGCAAGGATGTCCTCTTAATCTGCTGGAGAACGACTTACACCTTCACTGGTGGCAGGAAATGAGGACGTACCCCTTTTCTCAAGATCTCCCCCTGTTTCCATGCCTTCAGGTGGAGAAAAGTATTCCTCATGCTCTGCTTCTGCTTGATCTTCTCTGCCCTCTTCTTCTTCTTCCTCAATTCTTTCCTCCTCTGCTTCTTTCTCTAAATCTTCTCTCTCTGCAGTCCTCTGTTCGGTCTCATCCTTGTCTTTTTCATGTCTCTCCAATGTCTCTGAAATAGAATGACTCAAGTCCTTCAATGCCATCGCAGAAATGGTGATATCATCCTCATCCTCTTCATCCTCAATGATGAGAGCTCTTCTTTTCTTGGATGGAGCAACCATGGGCTCCTTCCCTTTTCGCTTTGCAGCCGAAGAGACTGGATGAGTCTTGATGGGGGTTTTCACTTTGAACTGCTCCAAAGTCTTGTTGAGTTCCTTTGATGGCATACATCAGCTTTGCCTCCGAGTTTGAAACATCGATTTTTGAAGTAGATTTTGGTCTGAGGCAGTTAATCACTATCTTGTGAAGCAAAATGTTGGACGCATTCATCCTCAAATAGGAAATCTTCCCCTCTGTTGTTCTATCCTGAACAAGCTCTATCGTTGCACGAGCAACAAACACACTAATGGGTTGATATCTCCCTCTTTCAACCCCAATCACATCAGCCAATGTATTCATGGCAACCACATAGTTATGATCTCAAACACTGAAAGAAAATCTATTCGCATCCAAGAAACTGAGATTCAAATAGAAATAAGCAGTAAGTTCAGCATGAGCCTCTGTCGTTTCAGAACAAAACTGTTCAAGTTGAAGAAGATTAAATTTTTCCCGCAGATTGACATTCACAGAGTCAAGAAAATCAAAGTCCACACTTCTAGGGTTTATCACCTCACGCTTTAGCAACTTAGAGTACAGTTACTTGTGTTCCTCCGAGCGAAACAAGTCTGTCATTTTGCTTCGTATTTTTGCCGCAACACCCATTCTAGGTTTAAACTGACTGTACATCCTATCATCATCATTCCCATCAGGTTGACTCAGCCCTCCAACACGTGGATCACTTGGGATATTTGCCAGTGCTTCTTCTGCCGACCCCGTAGGGACAATTCCCAATCGTTCCATTGTGCGTAAAAAGAAAGTTTCATTTCTATACCCTTTGTCTTTAAGAAATTCATCAATGGAGTTCAACGGAGTACCACTCTTCTTCAAAGCACGATAAAGCTTGTAGGTAAAAATGGGCTTATGAGTACTTACGGGTTCTGCATCTTCGATGATTTCTTCATCTTCTCGATGTGCAACATCCTGAGGTCTAGATGGAGGAGATGGACACTGCTGAGAATGTTGTGAGCTCTGTTGCTGTCTAGGAGATTCTTCTTCCTCGATGAGATCAAAATGTGTAGGCCCCTCACGCATTTGCTGTGGTCCCCTGTTCGCGATCCTCGAAGACTTTCTTTGAGACGACATCTTTCACGATCTTTGAGAGATTCCAAGCTTGTTTCCCAAGAAAGATGAAAACTTTTCGAGGATTAAACAAGAGAAGAAGACGAAGTGGAAGATCTCGTGCTCTCTTAGGATTTTTGTGAGTAAAACGAAGAAGAACCAACAGTATATAAGGCAGTCGAAGCGAGGCATACGTAATGCCGTAAAAAATGATATATAAAAATGCATTTTAAAAATAACTGCCTTTTCAAAAATTAAATAACTGTCAAAATAACTTCTTTTTCGAAAAGGAAGGATTGCACTAATCACGAAAATTGGGAAAATAACACCAATCAATTTTGGATAGATGATCGTACCTTTTCAAGATTTGATCCGAGAGATAAGATTCTAAAATAGAAAAAACTTACAGTCATAAATCTTGATTGTCTGAGTCTGAGTGCCTTTAGACTTTCAATCCTGAGTCTGAACTTCTTCAGACTTTAAGATATTGAGTCTACAACGAATAACTTCAAATTGATTTTTCTCCAAAAGCTTTGTAAATATATCCGCCAGTTGATTCTTTGAATGAATAAACTGAATCGAAACTTCTCCATTTTGAACATGATCTCTAATGAAATGATGTCAAATCTCTATATGTTTTGCTCTTGAGTGAAGAATCTGATTCTTGGTGAGATTGATTGCGCTGGTGTTGTCACATTTGATCTCAGTGCATGAATCTTCAATTCCAAAGTCTCTTAGCTGTTGTTTTATTCACAAAGTTTGTGAGCAACAACTTCCAAGAGCTACATACTCTGCTTCTGTTGTGGAAAGAGCTATTGTACTTTGCTTCCTTGAAAACCAAGATACTGTCCTGCTTCCAAGTAGTTGACAGGTGCCCGAGGTGCTCTTTCTATCAACTCTGCATCCGGCTAGGTCTGCGTTTGAGTATCCCAGAAGAGTAAAGTCTCCTTTTTTAGGATACCAAAGACCCAAATTTGAAGTTGAGGCAATGTATTTGATAACACGCTTTGCAACACTTAAATGAGATTCTTTAGGGTCTGATCGAAATCTAGCACAAATACAAACATTGAACAAAATGTCAGGTCTAGAAGCAGTTAGATAAAGAAGTGAACCAATGATACTCCTATATAGCTTCTGGTCAACTTTCTTTCCTCCTTCATCTTTATCTATCTTCAATGAACTTGACATTGGTATATCAGTCTTTTTGCAATTTTCTAGTCCAAACTTTTTGACAAGTTCTTTGGCATATTTTTCTTGATGAATAAAGATTCCCTCTTTCAGTTGTTTCACTTGCGAGAAAGAAGGTTAGTTCACCCATCATGCTCATTTCAAACACATCCTGCATAGACTTAGAGAATTTCTTACACAGACTTTCATTAGAAGATCTAAAAATAATATCATCAACATAAATTAGAACAAGTAGAAAAATTTTGCTTTCTCTTTTGATAAACAATGTAGTATTTACTTTACCTTTGACAAAACCATTTTGAATTAAAAACTTACTTAGTCTGTCGTACCAAGCTCGAGGTGCTTGCTTTAAACCATATAAGGCCTGTTTCAATCTGAATACAGAGTCTGGTTTCCTTGGGTCTTCAAAACAGGGTGGTTGTTCCACATAGACTTCCTCTTGGATAAATCCATTTAGGAAAGAACTTTTGACGTCCATTTGGAATAACCTGAAATTCTTATGACAAGCAAAAGCAAGTAATAATCTAATTGCTTCTAACCTTGCTACTGGTGCGTAAGTCTCATCATAGTTTATCCCTTCTTCTTGTGTATATCCCTTGGCCACGAGTCTTGCTTTGTTTCTTACGACTTTTCCTTTCTCGTTCATCTTGTTCCTAAAAACCCATTTAGCTCCAATGATGGATTTAGCTTTCGATTTAGGAGTCAATTCCCAGACATCATTGATGCTGAATTGCCTGAGTTCTTCTTGCATAGCTTCAATCCAGCTTTCATCAGTTAAAGCTTCTTCTATGCTCTTGGGTTCTATTTCAGAAATAAGAGCCACAGCACTAGACTCTTCGCGCCTTTTGGATTTTGTGCGAATTCCTTCATTAATATCACAAATATTGAGATCTTTGGGATGACTGGACTTATGCTTCCAGTTGCTGGTTGATTTATTAGACTGTTGATCTTTTTCCTCATTTGAATCTTCGTTGATCATTTGTTGCTCGTCTTCTGAAGGTTGAGCTGCTTCTGGAGATTTAGACTTTGTAAAGTTTAGAGCAGGTTCAGATTCTTCAAAATGAGTGTGAATCGATTGATTTTGTACAAAGTCTTGAAATTTGACATTCATCGATTCCTCCACAGATTGAGTCTTCTTGTTGTAAACTCTGTAAGCTTTGCCTGTGATAGAATATCCAAGGAAAATGCCTTCATCTGATTTTTCTTCAAACTTACCAACTCGATCATTTACATTTTTCAATATAAAACATTTACATCCAAACACATGAAAATATGAGACAATGGGCTTCTTTCCTTTGAATAACTCATATGGAGTTTTCTCTAGAATATGCCTTAAAAAGACTCTATTAATAATATAACATGCTGTAGAAACTGCTTCAACCCAAAAACGATGAGATGTTACTTTCAATTAAAAGAGTTCTAGCCATTTCCTGAAGCGACATATTCTTTCTTTCCACAACTCCATTTTGCTCTGGAGTATATGGTGAAGAGAACACATGCTGAAAACTAGATTCATCACAGAATTTTGTAAAGTCTTGATTTTTAAATTCACCTCCATGGTCTGTCCGTATACTTGAAATAACATACCATTTCTCATTTTGGACCTTTTTAGCAAACTTTATCAAATAAGAAAAGGTTTCAGACTTACTTGCCAGGAAATATACCCAAGTGAATCATGAATAATCATCCACAATCACTAAACAGTATTTCTTACCTCCAATGCTCTGAGTTCTGGTTGGTCCAAAGAGATCCATATGCAAGAGTTGCAGTACACGATTAATGGAAACTTGATTTATTAGTTTGAATGAGTTTCTTACCTATTTTCCCAACACGCATGGTGTGCATAGATCAGACTTTTGGTATGACAGATTGGGTAGTCCACGAACAAGCTTCTTTGCTAAGATTTTGGCTATTTGCTTCATGTTGATGTGCCCAAGTTTTCTGTGCCATAAGTTTACTTCTTCTTGAATTGAGATTAGACATTGGGTTTCATCTGGTTTGATATCCAAGAGATAGATATTCCCATGTCTTCAACCCGTGAAAGACTGAGAGGAGTCTTTACTGGTTCCTAAACATATTCTTTCTTAAAAGTTGATTTTGAAACCGGTGTCACACAGCTGACTGATACTCAGCAAATTGTAGTTGAGTCCTTCCACTAAGAAAACATTACTAATCATGAGGCTTCCAATCTTTACAGTTCCGTATCCCACAATTCTTCCTTTGCTGTTTCCTCCAAAAGAAACTTTTCCACCATTAACTTGAACAAGCTTTATGAAGTAATTTAAATCTCCTATCATATGCCTTAAGCATCCACTATCCATGTACCATTTAACCTTTTTCTTGATAGTGACCTCAATTTCACTGTCTGAATCTGAGTCTGATTGTGCCTTGAGACAAATATTGGCATAATCATCATCACTTTCCTCACATTCTGCATCACTCCAAGTTTCGCTTTAAGTGCCTTTCGATATTTCTCGCTTTTCCTTTCTTTTCCTCGAAGGGGACAGTTGGGTCGATGTGTCCCTTTTTCTTACATTTAAAGCAGACTACATCTTTATTGGATTCATCATCCTCAACTGACTTAGTTTGTTGCTTTTGAAAACTTTGTTTCTTTGGATTGAATCTTCTTCCCTTTCTGTTTAGTTTTCTGAATCTTCTTATCATGAGAGCAAGCTCTTCATCATCCATATCATCTTCAAAATCTGTGACATTAGAATCATCATTAGATTTTAATACAATGGATTTCTTACCTTTAGGATCTTCATATTCGTTGATTCGCTCAACTTCATAAGACTGAAGAGTCCCAACTAATTTGTCAACAGAAAGTGGCATAATTCTTTGTGTCTCCCTTATTGAAGTCTTTATGTAATTCCAATCCTTGGAGAGTCCACACAGTAGCTTGTTTACCTTCATGGATTCAGAAATTGGTTGACCTTGATTTTCAAGACCATTCACGATTTCTGTAAAACGACTAAATATGTTAGTGATAGATTCTCCTGATTTCATTTTGAATGCTTCGTATTGGCCGAGCAGAATGTTGATTTTGGTTTCTTTCACTCAATCAATTCCTTCATAGGTGATGTGTAATCTATCCCAGACTTCTTTAGCTGTATCACAAGAATATATTCTGTTATATTCAGTAGGAGATAATGCACAATATAAAGAATAAATTGCTTTTGCATCAAGAGCTTATCTCTTGGTTATCTCTTCTTGGGTCTTTTCACTAGACTCAACGGCTTCTTTTCCTCTTTCTGAGACTGGTGCAGCTTTAGGAATGATTCTTTTGTCTACCACATCCCATTCCAGAGGATCCTTTGATCTTAGGAATGCCTTCATCTTGTTTTTCCATATGTTGTATTCCTTTCCATCAAAATAAGGCGGTCTGGTATTGCTTTGCCCTTCAACCAATCCTGGAGCCAACATACTAGCCATGGATCTTTAACTCTGAAGTAAAACACTTCAACTTAAGTGAGTACACAGACTCTGATACCAATTGTGAAAGCTAGTACGAGCACCTAGAGGGGGGTGAATAGGTGTAAAAACAAATTTCCGAGATAAGTGTGCAACACTAATCAACAATAGATTATGAAAAGGAAATTCGGCTCTTGTAAACAAAACGAGTTACAATCAAAGTAAAAGAGCCTAGGGAAGAGAATATGAACACAGAGTTTATAATGGTTTGGCTTAATCCAAGCCTACGTCCACTCTTCCGTACTAACAGCCCACCGGCTGGATTTCACTATGAAACAAAAGAGTTGTTATAGTAAAGCTCTTCCTTGATTCCACAATGTAGAGACTCTACTACACTTCCTCAAGGTCTCTCAAAGATATAGACTCTATTTTGCGTACATGATTTTGCTCAACAGTTTAATTGACTAAGAACAATGAGCTTCAGACTTTGGAATTCTTTTATCGCGCACACACTCGAACAACTGGAACGTCTTCCTTATATACTCCTTCATGCTATCACACCCGTTGGCACTTACCAAAGGAATTATTCCAATCTACCCATTGGACAGAATCAATTAGGAAGATTTTCGAGTTATTTAAGGAATATGATGATAGCCCATCAATCCTGCTCGTCCATACAATCATGATCTAGGTTTCCATAAGTAGAACCTTCCAAGTATACTTCGCCAATCAACGGATATAAAATCCCTGAATCAATCTTGATTTGAATAATGGATTCCGACATGCTATATCCAGCCAAGAGATCTTCTTTAGTCGACAGAATCAAATCCTTAACAAAATACTTCGTTTCGGATAAGCCTTCTTCGACGGTCTAAAAACTGTCAATGAGGATAGACTTTGAGTCTTGAGTCTGGCAGTCCGAAGGTCTTCAAACTTTGATAGAAGAGTCTACAAGTCTTCAGACTAGACTGATGGAAATGTTTTGTCAACTTTAAAACACTCAAGGATGTTTCCTCCAACACATTTAACATTTTTCTTGATAGTGACCTGCATTTAGAAAAGAAACTCAAGCTTTCTTTGGTTCCATTGGTGTTAGTGTAATATACAGTTTTTACCCATACCTTCTTAATAGGTTTCCAAACCAATGGACATTCTTTCTCAAAATGATCTGAACTATTGCACTTAGAACATTTAAGAGCACTGCGGCCTACAGGTTTTACAAAAACTTTTTGGAAATGATTTTTGTAAGAATCTTTCATAGGTCTTTGCTTAATTCTTTCCTTTACTTTAGGAAAATCAATTAGAGAAATGGTTTCAGCAGTCATTCCTAAACCTGATTTGTTGAAGTAAGGTCTTTGTGCTGAAAGAATTTTTTTAAGTTTCTCAGATCCTATAGAAAATCTTTTAGAAATGCTTGAGATATCACTTTTCAAGAATGCATTTTCTTTTAAAAGATTGTCTACATTTTCTTTCAAAGTAGTAACACTTTTGTCTAAACTTTCAACCTTCTCTTTCCAAACATTTTCCTATTGTTTCAGTGCAGAATTTTCCCTTTTAAGTTCGGAAATTCTTTTGAGAGAGGTTTTAAGACTAAAACACAATTCATTAATGTATCTAGAGACTTTAGCAGGAATTTTTAAATTACTTACCTCGATTTCATTGTCTGAGTCTAAGTCTGTCTCAAAGTCTAATTGTGCCATGAGACAAATATTGGCATAATCATCATCACTTTCCTCACATTCAGTATTACTCCAAGTTTCTGCTTTAAGTGACTTTCGATATTTTTCAGCTTTTCCTTTCTTTCTCTTTAGAAAGGGACAGTTAGGTCTGATGTGTTCCTTTTTCTTGCATTCAAAGTAGACAACATCTTTATTGGATTCATCATCCTTGACTAATTTATTCTGTAGCTTTTGAAAACTTTGTTTCTTTGGATTGAATCTTCTCCCCTTTCTGTTCAGTTTTCTGAACCTTCTTATCATAAAAGCAAGCTCTTTATCATCCATATCGTCTTTAGAATCTGTAACATCATAATCATTATTAGATTTTAATGCAATGGATTTCTTACCTTTAGGATCTTCATCTTCGTTGATTTGCTCAACTTCATAAGACTGAAGAGTTCCAACCAATTCGTCAACAGAGAGTGGCATGATTCTTTGTGTTTCTCTTATTGAGGTCTTTATGTGATTCCAATCCTTGGACAATTCACGCGGTAACTTGTTTACTTTCATGAGTCCAGAAATTGGTTGACCTTGATATTCAAGACTATTCACGATTTCTATAAAACGACTAAACATGTCAGTGATAGATTCTCCTGGTTTCATCTTGAATGCTTCCTATTGACTAAGCAGAATGTTGATTCTGGTTTCTTTCACTCGATCAGTTCCTTCATAGATGATATGTAATCTATCCCAAACTTCTTCAGCTATTTCACAAGAAGATATTCTGTTATATTCAGTAATGGATAATGCACAATATAAAGAATAAATTGCTTTTGCATCAAGAGCTTGTCTCTTGATTATCTCTTCTTGAGTCATTTCACTAGACTTAACAGCTTCTTTTCCTCTTTCTGAGACTGTAGTAGCTTTAGGAATGATTCCTTTCTCTATCACGTCCCATTCCAGAGGATCCTTTGATCTTAGGAATGCCTTCATCTTGTTTTTCCATATGTTGTATTCTTTTCCATCAAAAAAAGGCAGTCTGATATTGCTTTGCCCTTCAACCAGACCTGGAGCCAACATACTAGCCATGGATCTTTAACTCTAAAGTAAAACACTTCAACTTAAGTGAGTACACAGGCTCTGATACCAATTGTGAAAGCTAGTACGAGCACCTAGAGGGGGTGAATAGGTGCATAAACAAATTTTCAGAGTGCAGTGAGTAACTATGATAAGCAATAGATTATGAAAATGAAATTAGACTCTTGTAATCAAATTGAATTACGATCAAAGTAAAAGAGCGTAGGGAAGAGTATAAGAACACAGGGTTTATAGTGGTTCGGCTTAATCCAAACATACGTCCACTTTTCCGCACTGACAGCCCACTGGCTGGATTTCACTATGAATCAAAAGAGTTGTTACAGTATAGCTTCTTCCTTGATTCCACAGTGTAGAGACTCTGCTACACTTCCTCAAGGTCTCACAAAGATATAAACTCTCTTTTGAATACAAGATTTCGCTCAACAATTGAATTGACTAAGAACAAGGAGCTTCAGACTTTGGAATTCTTCTATCGCGCACACACTCGAATAACTGGAATGTCTTCCTTATATACTACTTCATGCCATCACACCTGTTGGCACTTACCAAAGGAGTTCTTCCAATCTACCCGTTAGACAGAATCAATTAGGGAGATTTCAAGTTATTTAAGGAATATGTCAATAGCCCACCAATCCTGCTCGCCCATACAATCAGGATCTAGGTTTCTATAAGTAGAACCTTCCAAGTATAATTTGCCAATCAACGGATCCAAAATCCCTGAATCAATTTCAATTTGAATAATGGATTCTGACATGCTATATCCAGCCAAAAGATCTTCTTCAGTCGATAGAATCAAATCCTTAACGAAATACTCAGTTCTGGATAAGCCTTCTTCGACGGTCTAGAAACTGTCAATGAGGATAGACTTTGAGTCTTGAGTCTGGCAGTCCGGAGGTCTTCAGACTTTGATGGAAGAGTCTACAAGTCTTTAAACTAGACTGATGGAAACGTTTTGTCAACTTCAAAACACTCAATGAAGTTTTCTCCAACATGGGTATTGCAGTGAATGTTCGAAGCAAAAGGATAGACTTGTTTCGCTCAGATGAACATAGGCGACTTTACTCTAAGTTGCTAAAAAGAGGGGTGATCAATCCAAGGAGTGTAGACTTTGATTTTCTTGATTCTGTGAATGTGAAACTGAGAGAGAAATTCACTAAACTTCAGCTTGAGCAATTTTGTTCCGAGACTACTGAGGCATATCCAGAACTTACTGCTTACTTCTATTCTAATCTCAGTTTCTTGGATGCGAATAGATTTTCGTTTAGTATTCGAGACTAGGACTATGTTGTTGACATGGACACATTGGCGGCTGTGATTGGAGTGGAGTAAGGGGCTTTCTAATCGATTAGTGTGTCTATTGGTCGTGCGACAGTAGAACTTGTTCAGGATGGAATGGCTGAAGGAAAAATTTCGTACTTGAGGATGAATGCCTCTAACATTTTGCTTCACAAGATTGTGATCAATTGCCTCAGACCCAAGTCAATCTCAAAACCAGACATCTCCAACTCAGAAGCAAAGTTGATGTATGCCATCAACGCTAGCAAGAAATTCTCTCTACCTCACACAATCATGTTTCACATGTACAGAACAATGGCGAAAGACAGAGGGCAACTTCCTTACTCAGAGCTTGTTACAAAGCTTTTCAGACGTTTTAATATTCAGCTTCCCAGGATCTTATGTGTTCGATCATGTGATCAAATGGTAGTGGGACTGAAAATGGTTTCCAAAATGCATTTGAAAGAGCTAGACAAAGCTTTGGAGCGATTGAAAGAGAAAACCCCTGTCAAGTCACACCAAAGTTCTTCAGTGGCAAAGCGGAAAGGAAAGGAGCCCATGACAACTCCATCCAAGAAAAGAAGAGCACTCATTCTGGAAGATGAAGAGGATGAGGATGATGTTACCATTTCTGCTCTTGCACTAAGAAATCTTCAAAGTGTTGTTCCAGAGACTGAGGGGAGAGAGAGTCAAGACAGAGATGAAGAAAAGGAAAAGAGTGAAGAGAGAGAATCAATGCAAAAAGAAGCAGAGGAAGAAAGAATTGCAGAAGAAGAAGAAGGCAAAGGTGAACAGGCAGAAACAGAGCATGAAGTGTACTTCTCACCTCCTGAGGGCATTGAAATAGGGGGAATTGCTGAGAAAAGAGGTACATCTTCAACTGCTGTTACTAATGAAGGTGTTAGTCGCTCACCTATAGATCCAGAAGACATCTATGCTCGCTCACCTATAGATCCAGAAGACATCTATGCTTCTCAATTCCTTGAGGAAGACCATGAGGTTTCATCGCCAAATCTGAGTGATCATGCTGGCTTGCCATCATCTGCAAATACTTCTACTGATCATGCAAAAGCCAGTACTCAGATTGAAAATTCAGGAGACCTTCGCAGAATTCTTAATGTTCTTATGGAGATGCGAGGATAGATTTATGCCCTAGGATGTGAAGTTCAGAACTTGCAGAATGCAGGTCAAGCCTCTTCAGTTTCCTTGCATGATCAAGTTAACGCCCTTGCTCTTTAAGTTCAAGCAAATGCCAAGGGTGAAGATGTGGCTCAACTGAAGGAGGATTTGAAGAAACTAGAAGGGATTGTCTAGTCAATGGGAGATTTCCAGCTCATTCGTGTTCCTAGGCAACCATGATTCCATTATCTTTTTATCTCTACCTTTTTAATGCTGACAAAAATGGGGAGAGATGGTGTAGATTTGAAACTTGACTTTTGTTTGGTTTAGTTTTTGAATGACTTTTGTTTGGCTTGTTTGGTTGTGACTGAATTTGGTTTAGTTTGTTTGATCGTTTGGTTATTCTAAGCACTATTGGTATTTCATGGCAAAGATAGTTGTTTATTTATAGGACTAACTTTTTTCCTGTGGATGCAGATTCAATGTTGTCTTTACTAAGTCGATTATCTTTGTGAGATATCCATGTTTGCTTGAGTTCTGTTTTGCAGGTCAAAAATATCCAAATCTGCAGGAAAGTTTTGTCACCATCAAAAAGGGAGAGATTATTGGAGAAAACTTCCTTGTGTGTTTTGAAGCTGACAAAACGTTTCCATCAATCTAGTCTGAAGACTTGCAGACTCTTTAGTCAAAGTCTAAAGATCGCCAAACCGCCAGACTCAAGATTCAGAATCTATCCTCATTGACAGTTTCTAGACCATCGAAGAAGACTTGTCCAGAACTGAGTATCTTGTTAAGGATTTGATTCTATCGACTGAAGAAAATCTCTCGGCTGGAGATAGCATCTTGAAATCTGTTATTTGTTTTAATTTCAATTCGGGTAATTTAGATCCGTTGATTGACGAAGCATACTTGGAAGGTTCTACTTATGGAAATCTAGATCCTGATTATATGGGCGAGCAGGATTGGTGGGCTATCGTCATATTCTTTAAATAATTCGAAATCTTCCTAATTGATTCCGTCCAACGGGTAGATTGGAAGAACTCCTTTGGTAAGTGCCAACGGGTATGAAGGTATGAAGGAGTGTATAAGGAAGTCGTTCCAGTTATTTGAGTGTGTGCGCGATAGAAGAATTCTAAAGTCTAAAGCTCCTTGTTCTTTGTCAAATTCAAAAGAGCGTTTATATTTCTATGAGATCTTGAGGAAGTGTAACAGAGTCTCTACACTGTGGAATCAAGGAAGTGCTATACTATAACAACTATTTTGATTCTTAGTGAAATCCAGCCGGTGGGCTGTCAGTGCGGAAGAGTGGACGTAGGCTTGGATCAAGCCGAACTACTATAAACCATATGTTCTTATTCTCTTTCCTAAGCTCTTTACTTTGATCGCAACAATATTTGTTTGTTAGAGTCTAATTTCATTTTCATAATCTATTGCTAAACAGAGTCGGTTTAAAAGTAAAATTATAATCTTTACTCTGCAAAAATTGTTTTCGCACCTATTCACTCCCTCTAGGTGCTCATACTAGCTTTCACAGAAAGTGGCAATTTTGGCTTGACGGAGGAACTTACTCTGAGGCCATTTTCTTACAAAGAGCTGAAGAGAGCAACAAACGGCTTCAAGGAAGAGTTGGGCAAGGGATCTTTCGGTGGATTCTACAAAGGAACCTTGTACAGGGGCAAAAGAGTTGTTGCTATCAAGAGACTAGAGAAGCTGCTCAATGAAGGTGAAAGGGAGTTGCACGCAGAAACGCGTGTCATCGGCGCGACTAATCACCAGCACTTGGTTCGGTTGCTCGGCTTCTGCGCTGAGGCATCCACGAGGTTGCTTGTCTAGAATTTATGAGCAATGGCTCCCTTGCGAATCTAAAAGGCGTCCTGATTGGAACGAGCGGATGAGAATCGCCTTGGAAACTGCCCGGGGAATCCTCTACCTACACGAAGAGTGCGACACGCCCATCATACACTGCGACATTAAGCTCCAAAACATCCTGATGGACGACTTTGGACAGCCAAAATCTCTGATTTCGGGCTAGCAAAGCTCCTGATGCCGGATCAAACCAGGAACTTCACAGTCATAAGAGGAACGAGAGGCTATATGGCGCCAGAATGGCACAAGGGCACCCCGATATCGGTGAAGACAGATGCCTAAAGCTATGGGATCATGCTCCTGGAGATCGTATTCTGTCGCAGGCACATGGATGTCAACGCATCGACTTCTGAGGAGATCGTCCTTTCCAGTTGGGCATACAGGCATTTCAGGGATGGAGAGCTGGACAAGTTGGTCTTAGGCGAGGAAGTCGATAAGTGGTTGTTGGAGAAACTGGTGAAAGTGAGCCTCTGGGGCATTCAGGACGAGCCGGCTCTTCGTCCTTCGATGAAATCCGTGGTGATGATGTTGGACGGAACAACTGAAATTTCGGTTCCTCCATGTCCGACCGCCACCACCACTGTATGAACTCGAGTTCGGATCTCGTTGCAATTCCTAGTCATCAATGCATGTAATGTTACTATAATTTTAAGTCACAGTGTGCTCAGAATCACTCTCGAGTCTTGAATTTTGTGTAGCAGATGAACATTAGTATTTGTATTTTGTACCTAGTTTAGACGTGTTAGTAATTTCCATCTTCCATTCCATCTTAATTCAAATCAGCATTGAGGCTTAAGATTTCCTTTGCCGGACTAGATTGATTTTCATTTTATACTTTTTCTTTAAACAAAATCTTCCGACTCACGCATTTTAGCTGCTTTTAAATGCAAAATTCGTAAAACCTTCATAATGTTTAAACGTTAATATGTTGGATTAATTCATATATAATGCATTAATTTCCATTCCTTTCCCCTAATAGCCTTGAGCACACCGGTGAGAATTAGCGGAGCCTTGGGAGAGGCGTGGACGCTCTTTTGTTGCATGGCAAAATCTTTTCTCGAGAAAGTATTTTCTGTAGCAATTCTTCGATGAACGCCCCCATACAACCCGTCTTTGACCAGGCATCTAAGAAAATGTTGTACAGAAGGACCGAAAAATGTTGCTGTATGCTGACATTGAATCTTTCTAATGTAAGACTTACAAACGCGTATTTTAAATTTAAGGACTTCTGCATTGACTTGGAAGAGCACCGAAAAAGATAAGGTTAGTTCCTCCCCAGTAAAAATTGTAGTCAGGGGAACAACTCAATTTTATAGACTTTGACCCCTTAAATCTGCATTATATTAAAATTGGTCAATTTGGATCGATTTTCAAATCCCTTATAGGTTTTCCTTGCAAGCATTTCTTTAACGTGTGGGGCAGGATATTGAACGATCTTTGTGGTACTGGTTTTTCTTTCTTTTCTTGCACATGTGGAGACTAGAAGACATTCAAGGAGGGGAACAACCCAATTTTATAGACATTGACTCGTTCAATCTGTATTATATAAAACGGGTCAATTTGGGTCTGACTGTCAAATCACTTGTAGGTTTTCCTTGGAAGCATTTTTCTCCCCGCGTGGGGCAGGATACTGAACGATCTTCGTAGTGCTGATTTTTCTTCCTTTTCGTGCACATGGGGAGACTGGAAGACATTCGGTCGGTCTGTGTGCAGGGAGCGCGAGAGGAGACGGCAAGTCAAAGACGACCTCGGAAAGTCGTCCATGCAAGCTGTAAGCAACTTCTCTGGACCCCTAAACTTCTCGAGAAATTTGAAGTGCTAAAATTATGAAAGGAATTTTGGATGATTTCATACATTACTATCAAGATGTTTCAAACCTATAGTTTTTCCATCGAAATTTGATATGTAATTTAGATTTTAAAGATTATAAGAAAATATGTATATGAATTCATGCGTCAACACTTTTTTTTGTTGCGAAAGTTTATGATATTTCGTGTTGAACAAAACTTAAGGTGCATTTGAAGCGGAATTCTAATAAAATTAAGGATTAATGCAACTGAAAACTCCGAGAAATAGAAGAACTCAACGAATTTGGGGTATTGACCCAACCATCTTTGCGGACTAAGTGCTTCGGCCTTTGCTGTTTCGTCACCTACCAACGTGTCAAGGTCTCATTGCCTTTTCTTTCGGAGGTTGGTGTTGTTCTTGTCCGTTGGCTCCTTTTGGCTGTTTTCGCTTGTCTGGTTGTATTTTCTTGTAGCTTTTCTTTTTATTTGGCTCTTTCGTGGAAGCCGTTTGGCCTCCTGTTGCTACCTTGGTAGCTTTTGGCTTCCTTTTCCTGGCATCCTTCCACTCGACCTAACTTGTTACCTCGTTGAGTGTAAGTTTTTTATGCCAGTTTCCGAGTTGTTTTGTTTGGTTTAAATCAATATATTCTTACCTTACCAAAAAAAAAAAAATGCCACTGAAAACTCCGAATTAATACACCTATCAAAAATTAATTTTTATATTATAAAAAATCTCAAACTAATATACCCATATCACATTTATCCAAAACCGGTGCACTCATGTCACATTTACCCCCCTCCCCCGAATCCTAGATTTACCATAATTTGGCATAAATATAACGCATGTATACTAATTTGGGGTAAATGTGATATGAGTGTAGATTTTTTGTGACACAAATTAGTTTGAGATAAATGTGGCGTAGGTATATTAGGTTGGAGTAAATGTGGCATAAGTATACAAATTTAGAGTTTTTGGTTATATTGATCTTAAATAAAAGGTAAAGACTAAAATTTCACAGCAGTTTGTTCTTCCACCGGACATTGCATCACTTTCTCCCGGCTAATTTGAGGTATTAGGGGGTTCAAGTCATTTGAGCTGGTTAACAAACAGTTGCTTTTTCCTATTTTTCGTTTATGCCATTCTTTCTTTTAATTTATGCCCCTATTTAGTCTTTAAGTTTTGAATAAACATAGAAAGATGACCTTTTGAATCATAATACTATAACTTCCATTCCTTTCTCTTACTAGCCTCGATTACACTGGCGAGAATTAATGGGGCCTCGTAGAGCGGTGAACCCTCCTTTCGAAGCCAAAAAAGAAAAGATAACAAGGGCGCAACCAAGGACAAAATGGTTTATATTATTTTATTTAGAAAATGACACAAATGTTTCTTAAACTTTTTCTAAATGTGGAATGCGATCTCTAAACTTTAGCTCATTGTGCAATGTGATCTCTAAACTTTTAATTTGTTCAATGTAGTTCATGAATTTTTTTATATATGTTCAATTTAGTCCCTAAACTATAAAATTGTTCAATATTGTTCATTATCTTAAATTAATGGAAGGACTACATTGAATGTATTCATATAACTCAGTATCAAAAGTCTAGGGACCACATTGAACAAATTTAAAGTTCATAAATCACATTAAATATTAGGGCTAAAGTTCATGAACCACATTGAACATTAGGCTAAAGTTTATAGACCATATTGAATAAATGAAAAGTTCATAAACCTCATTATACATTAAGCTAAAGTTTATAGATCATTTGTGTTATTATCCCTACCTCCCCCTTTTCAATTGAATATTGTCAATTACTCATTGTCACGCCCAAACTCCTATAAATATAGGGAAATAACACAGTCGTCCTCCTATTTGAAGGACGAAACCTTAAACATAACTAAAATTAATCTGTTATCAAAATATATATCTCTATCAATGTATTTGACTAAGAGGTAATTTGATTATAGTATCTTTCTTAAATTCACCATAATAAATATATACTTTTCCAAACTAACAAACTAAATCTCAATAATTGTCTATTCAAACATATGCCCAACTATCTCAACTCATATCCACTATTCAACTGTAGAAAACTTTTGCTGTTGATAGCACTCTCGCTACTTACCCTTAACTAAAGAACTTGAACAGGGATTGCAATGAATGATATAAGCAAATACAATTCATTGAATAGTACTTATTTCTTCTAAACAAATTGAGCATTCATTATACATATTTATAAAACAATACCAAAAATTTAATAATGTCAAATACAGTATATACTATTTCAAATGTGAGTTATTTGATTTCACCAATCTTTCACGTATTAGAATTACTTAACCAATTATTAATAACAAATCAAACAACAATAGTCTATTGTCACGTCCCGATCCTCGAACGCATGCCCATCCCTATCCTCGAACGCATGCCCATCCCTCACTTGGTCGATTAAAAGCGACATCCCAGGACGCATCGCCATCCCCTTTCATTCTAATACGCATGTGGAAGCAGATAATAATCCCCAGACAATAAAACATTGTAATAGAAAAGTAGGCCATAATTTTCACAATATGAAAACACATAACCACATTTTTATACAAAGCAAACTATAGTATAATACAATACTATTCACAAGTCTAATCTACTATATACCCGATCAAAACCCAAAGTTTGCAAGACAAGATGGGATCTCAATCCTCATCCAAGTCGTACTCAGGATCCTCCTCGAGGTCATCCTCCTTAGATTCCTCTTCACTAAGCTCGTTTTCTTCTAGCTCCTTGTCTTCTTCCGGTTTGTCCTCGAGCTCTTATTCTTCAAAATTCACCTCAAGCTTGTCCTCAGCTTCCTCTGCTACGGGCTCCCCCTCTGGCCATTCCCACTCCTGATCCTCCTCCCGTCCCTCCTCTTACTCGACTATCTCCCCTTAATCTGGCATGCTCCAATTGGATCCTGCTGCTGAGTATACAGGGGACTCAGTATTGTTCTCGAGCTTCGGGTCCTCTGCATCCACTACCGATCCATCCTTGTGATTGGCTGTCCCTTTCCCGAATGCCTCCTCCAGGACAAACATGGGCACATCAATCTCTGGCATGGGACGCACTCTTCGCCCATCATAGTACTCACGATACCATGATTGATACTTGTGGGGCGTTAGGGCATCTTTTCGCACGTCAACCCAGATGGTTGACTGAAGCAGGACGTACTCCAGTCCTTCGGGGTGGGGATGTATCGGGAAGTGAGTCTCCATTTCTGTGACTTCCACTAGAACACCAAAATGCATGGGAGGATGAGGAGGTAGAGGTGCTGCCATCTAGGGGCTTGAAATGGTTATACAATAACCATTGAGACCATGTCTCAGCGAGTTCTACCCCCTAAGACTCGATTAGTAAACCAATACGCTAACTAGGCTGCCTATACACACACGGATCGGAGGACTTACCTTGGCCTCAAATTCCACCTGCATATTAGCACAGTTCAATAGGTACCCAAGCAATCACAAATCGATATCTCGATCAATCGACCTAGTCAATTACATGTCAATTGGACCATTCACTGGTCAATTCCATCTATACTATACAATTTCCAGTATAATATATCTAGTCGCTGAGCCACGTGCATTCTCTAAGGTGCCAAATCACCAAGGCAACATACTTAGTCACCGAGCCACATGCATTCTTTAAGATGCCATATCACCAAGGCAACGTACTAATCACAGAGCCCCGTGCATTCTCTAAGGCATCTTATATGCCAAGGTGATATACTAATTACCAAGCCACGTGCATTCTCTAAAGTGATATACCAAATCACCGAGCCACGTGCATTCTCTAATGCAACTTTTCGCCAAGATAACGTACTAACAACGAGCCACGTGCTTTTGTAGGTGATATATATATTCAACAATTACGTGCATTCTTTAAGGTGAGCTATTCACCAAAGCGATGTAATAATCGCCGAGCCACGTCACACATCATTTCTTCTCATCTTTTATTACACCCGATAAAATATCGTGCATGGGCACACGGTTGGCCTTAACCAAAATATAATATTTTCCTTTCCATAACTCTCACATTTTCTGTAGTCCACTAAAATATTTTTGGCATTATCAACCAATGCCCGGTTATTTTTAAATTAATAACCAACATTAATTAATTTATAAATAATTTCCAAATTCACAGATAATTCAATTCAACACAAAATAAAGCTCAATTAAATAAATGGACTGCGCCACGACAATCAGCATAAAATTCCAGTCGTCGACTATCCCTGCCTAATTTTTGAAAAATAAATAAATAATTAATTGATTTCGAAAATTAATAAATAAATACTAAAAATCCAATTTATGCCCATAATGCCTAATTGGATGCCAGAACGGATCGGGAAAAATCTTGAGATGCATTCAATAAATAGAAGTACGTCTCTACTTGCTAATTACACTAACCAAACACCTAACATGCATCATTAAGTCACTAATTAAATTATCCTAAACTAATATAACCACATAATCATGCTCAATTAACACTAATCAACTCTTAAGCATTATTAGAAAACTAAGTAAGGATTAGTGAGCTAAACTCACCCATTTAACAATCTGCTTGGATTGAAACATCGGGAACGTCGCAAGGGACATTTAACTCCAAAGCGGGCAACAGGTTCGGGACCCGGAAACACCTCAAAACGGGCTTGCAAGGTGGCTAGAAACCCACACCAAACCTGATCTGATCTTGCTGAAAACAGAAGCCAGACAACTTGATTCTGTTAGGGAAATCTCTTATGATGTTTTGAAGATGACAAAATAAATCAAAGGCTACTAACATGTTTAATGGTTAAGTAATAGACCATGCAGATGATAGAACATGTAAAGGATATTGTCAAAGTCTGAAGACAGCCAGAAGACTGAACGTAACACATGTCCAAAGTATATTTTGAAGATTTCCAGATTTTTGTGTCAAAATCTGAAAACTGCCAGACTTTAGTGTCAAAGTTTATTCTATATCAGAAGTCTACTCATTCTGACAAATTCCAGACTGAATGTGAATGAAGAACCAGAAGACAGATTCTATGCTGAAGCTAAACTTATTCAGACTGTGTTCAGACCTTAAAGCTAAATCTGTTCAGAAGCAGAATATGTTCAGAGCCAGATTATAAAGTCTATTGCACTCAGACTCAGATTGTAAAGTCTATAGCACTCAGGCTTTACATCCACATTCGACAGAACGTAACACAAGCCCCAATCGTATAACGGCTAGTGATATGGTTTGGATTCTACATTAAGATAGATTTGATTGACTCAATCTAATTGATTGACGATTGGATATTGAAGACAAGAACTTTCTATACGAAAAAGCTCTACTTATGGAAACCAAGATTCTGTTTGTATGGGCGATCAGAATCAATTTGGGATTCTACTTCTATCACTCAACAGCTACCAAATCTTCTAGATATAGATCTATCCAATTGGTAGATTGGAAGACGATCCTCGATATACTGTCCAACGGCTAGTTTGGAAGTAGAGGAGCATTTAAGGAGATGAAGGACCGATGAGCAAGTAAGAAACGGAGCGTAGAATTTATAATTCTAAAGTCTAAGCGACTTTCGATCATACACTTGTCTCTTATAAGCTTAAACGCTTGTGATCATGAGAGAAATACCAAAAGAGTGACTTAGTGAGATAGTGTGATCTACTACTAAGTGTTTGCACTCAAAGTTGTAATCTATTGTTGATTGCATAGTGGAATCCAGCCAAGAAGGCTGTTAGCATGGGAGAGTGGATGTAAGCTTGGATTAAGCCGAACCACTATAAACCTTGTATTCTTATTATCTTCCTTGAATATCTTTATTTTGTTCGTAGTTCTATTTAACTGCTAAACTCTGATCTCGCTCAAAGTCTGCTGCTCTTTAGACTTAGTTTCAAAAGTCTGTTGTTATTCAAACTCAAGTTAAAAGTAAAGGTTTTCACTATATCTTGCAGAATCTATTTTTACATCTATTCACCCCCCCTCTAGGTGTTCATACTAGCACTTTTAGATTCAAGACGTGAATTGCTCGAGTAAGATAGAATAGGCCAAACCAGGCCTTGACGGAGGTTTACCGGCAAAGAAATGGTGAAGGGCAACTTCCGTTGAGCTCCTCAGGTCACAGCACAATGGTTAGACGGCAAGAGGAAGCGAGCAAGGTGGACGGCGAGCATGGCCTGGCACAGGTGGAGGTGGAGTGGCAAGACGGCATGCGACGATGGACGGTGGCGACGACTTGGCATGCGGCAAGCTACTCCGGTTCTCCTCTTAAGCTATTGGCGTCGCATAAGGCTAGGAGAGGGAGAGAATGGAGGTGGATGCATTTGTAAGGGAGAAGGGAGAGGAAAGAGTGAGAAACAAGTTGGCTTTGGTGGGGTCCTTGGTTAAATTTTTCCACACCCTTGTCCCCTACAAGCTTGTCCATCAAGCCAGCCCTCCATGGCTATCAATTGGCCACCAAGGCACTCCCCCACAACATCTCAAATGGTCCAAAATGCTAGGGGGAAGGGGGAGCTACGAACTTGGCTTCCATTGCCTTCAATTGGCCATTCATTTCTCTTCAATTCAACCTCAAATGACTTCTATAAAATCAATTGATAGCTCATTAATCATTTTAGCATTTTTCCTCACCCATATATCCATCTTGCTTCCCAAATTTGCAATAAAAAAAAATCCCCGGCCTTTTTCTGCACAAAACGGTTCTAAATCGACTTTTCTTCTGAGACTGAGTTGTAGGTCCTAGAATTTATTGTGACATGACAAAATCTTCAATTTTTGAAATCGGACTTGAATTGGCGGTCTAATTTCCATTCGACGCGTTTTTAGTGTGACCTAAACTATTGGGTAGTGTTCAGAACTTTTTAAGGCAAATAACCCGTGGTCGATTTTCTTCGAGCCACTATGAACCCACTCGACTCAATGGCGATGCTCGATTGTCGTGAAAATCTCGAGGATTCAATTACAGACACAAGGTACCAAAAAACGACAATAAAATCAAATTAATATCGGTCGATGAGAATTTTCCAATTTAATGGAGTCACCCACGATCAGCCACACATCTCAGTTGAACAGACCTATCTCTAATCTCAAATCGATTTTTAATTGTACCGTAATGGCTTTTAAAGATAAGCACAGTCGAGAAAATCGATTTCTGGTCGAATTCTCAAGTCTATTGCTTTATAGTCCTTAATAGCTTCCCTAATTAATCTAGTTATCTCGAGAGTGACCAGCTCTGAGAACAACCCTATAGGCGCGTCAATGAAATGCCTGATTAATTCAGTAAAAAAATAGGGTTGAAAATCTGGAATGTCACATCTATTGCATTTATCAACCATTATTAAATCACACATTAATGAACTATTCTATTGATCATCTATTGTTCAATATCCAATTGTGGTCATGACATAATGCCCTGTGAAAAGGCAACCAAGATTCTTCATTGGCAATGTCTCCACCTATTATAAGTCAGTGACTCGACCCAACAGGATATCCTAAAAACAATATACATAAATTCCTTAATGGATTCATAGCGATAATGAGCATCAAATAACTAACATTATCTTCCAAAATTCCACAAAGTCTATCCAAAATACATATCATAAATTTGTTTCATAACCAAAACTAATAACAATTCTTAAGTCAATTCATCCGGCAAAATATCTTTCGTAATTTATTTTTCAAATTGTTTTAGAATTCTTTTCATACATTCACAAAATAGTGCATATGACCTTTTTTACATTAACTTCATAGAACGTTTTTCATACCATTCACAAATAACCAACAGTAATAAAAGTTTGATCTAAATTTTATGTAGCAAACATGCTCTTTAATAATATATCAAATTCATATCACTTTTAAGACACAAGCTTACAAATTAATAGGAGAGATAAACACTAGTCACCTAGGTTGCGAAACCAAATAATGTAGGCTACTTCAGCTTTGCAAACAATCCCTATGCACCCACGAAATGCTCATATTCATTGTTGTTTGTTCCACGTAACTTGCGCACGGAACTTTAAAAATTCATTTCAACCAATTTGTGAGACTAAATTAACTTTTGTAATATCCTACGATTTCATGACACTCTAGAATTTTATTGTTATATCATTTCATAGCTAAAGAACTCCCAAATCGGACCAGTTTTTGAAAATTTACGTACTTTTGAATTTATGGCTAAACTAGGAAAATTTATCCGATTAGACAGACGAATGACTTCAATCCTTACCGGGCTTGTGAATTGAAATTAATCCGACTTGTCAAGACGTTTGAAACTTAAGTGCATGAACCCCTTTCTTGTCTCCCTCCCTTCTTTTCTTTTCTGCTTGTTTTCACGCTCTTTGTTCTTGGTTCTTTTCTTCTTCTATTTTATTTTCGCCTCAACTCTTCTTTTCTTTTTCTCTTTTTTGGTTGCCACCTGTTTACCGTCTTTTAACCAAGTGACCTCCACCTGTCCCCCTCCATTTTCTTTTTATTTTCCTTTTAGTTAGCCTGTTGTTACACTCATAGTGTTCGATTACACGGTAAAATGTGTTCTTCAGATACTATCTTCTGTTCTATAGCAATTATTCCACGAATGCCGCTGGACACCCCGCCGTTGACCTGGCTTGACCGACACGAGGGCCTTTAAGCAAGTGTTGTGCGGAAAAACTAGGATATGTTCCTGTATGCTTACATTGAATCTTCCTAGTATAAAGACTTACAGACATGTATTTGTGCACTCAAGGACTTTGAAGAGCCATTGACTTGTAAAAGCAGCAAGAAAGTTCCCCTCCAATGAAAATTGTGGTAGGGAAAAACTGAATTTTGTTTTTTCTTTGAAATGCAGTTAAGTCTTCTTTTGTGAAGTATTACTTCCAGTCCTTCCCAGATGTTTTGTTCTTCCTTCACTTTCTACTTAATCACAAAACTGATAACAGGTTTTCAAGATTCATATAGAACTTTTCTGCTCTCTCTCTCTCTCTCTCTCTCTCTCTCTGATGGCCTCTCTGCAAGTTGCTTGCCTCCTATTATTGCTTTCCATGGCTGTCGGTGCCCAACAAATGACCTCTAAAACCTCCCCCGAAAGGATACCTGTTGATTCTTCACTTTCTCCGAGCACTAACCAGACTTCATGGCTTTCGCCTTCTCGTCTCTTTGCCTTCGGGTTTTATCCGGAAGGCGGCAAATATGCCGTGGGAATCTGGCTTGTTGGTAATCCAAATAACACTGTCATATGGACAGCCAATCGAGATGATCCTCTTGTCGATTCTAGTTCTTCTATTGAGTTCACCCCCTATACAATCATTGTTCGAACCTATCAGGGAGGAAAAGGCAAGTCGATCATTTCATGGCAAAAGCCGGCAGACTCAGCCTCGATGCTTGATTCTGGTAATTTTGTCATTTACAATTTCCCGTATGATCCGTCTAATGTAAATTGGCAAAGCTTTGATTCCCCAACGGACACCCTTGTAGTTGATCAACATCTGTTAAATTATAAGGAATTGGTTTCAAGCAAATCCCCAGTAGACCACTCGAGCGGGCGATTTCATGTTGTAATGCAGGGTGATAGCAACCTCGTTGCATACGGCGTTAATTCCACTAATGCTGATACCGATGCATATTGGTCCACCAATACCCAAGAAAAAATCAATGCCACATACACATTGCTCCAGGATAGAGTAGCCTTGTTCTTTGTGGGTGGGCTTGTAACGCTTCAAGCTAATAGCTCAGATCCAGATCAGAAGAGCATTCTACTTTACCGAGCAACGCTGGATTATGATGGAAATTTTAGGCTCTATTTGCACAGTTTCATTAATGGTGATGCCTTGAACTCAAATGTGTCGGTAAAGTGGTTGGCACAGAATTCCTCATGTGATATAAAAGGTTTCTGCGGATTAAACAGCTTCTGCAAAGTCACAGACGAAAAGGCAGGGTGTCATTGCTTCCCAGGGTTTGATTTTGTGGATGAAAGTCATGATTTCCTCGGCTGTTACAGGAGGTCTAAATATGAACAACTCTGCAGGGCTGAAGAGTCTGCCTTGTCTTTTAGTATTGTCCAAATGAACAGTACTACGATGGGGGGCCATCCTTATTCTGTGATACCACTTTCCCTCGAAGAATGCAGCAGGTCTTGTTCAGACGACTGCCATTGTGAAGCTGCTCTGCACGTCAATGATATCTGTGAGAAAAACAAGCTTCCCATCATGTATGCAGCTAAAACTCCAGATAATTCTTCCACAGTTTTGATCAAGAAATTAATGCCTGCCCCTCCTGGAAAACCAGAGGAGCCCAATCAACATGTGACCAAGAGAAAGAAGATGCTTATTTTGCTCTTATCAATCAGCTTGGGTTCCTTTGCAGTTCTGTGTTGCCTGATAGCAGTCTTCAGCTTCTTGATGTATCATCACCAAGTTCGTAAGTATGAAAGGCTGGCAAAAGTTCCTACTTTGGGTCCAGCGCAAGAGTTTAGCCTGCAATCTTTTTCATATAACGAGCTTGAGAAGGCCACTGCTGGGTTCAGGGAAAAGCTTCACAAGGGCTCCCTATGGACGGTGTACAAAGGGGCTATATCTGATGGTAAAAGGCCTGTAGCAGTGAAGAGGCTAGAAAGAGAAGTGGAAGAAGGAGAACAGGAGTTTCGAGCAGAAATGACTACAGTTGGACGTACTCATCACAAAAACTTAGTTCGGCTGCTCGGGTTTTGCAAGGAAAACTCTAGGAAAATTCTTGTCTATGAATACCTGAAAAATGGACCCCTGGCAAATCTTCTGTTCAATGTTGAAAACCGGCTGGCCTGGAGAGAGAGAGTGAGAATTGCATTGGAAGTTGCAAGAGGAATCCTGTATCTACATGAAGAATGTGATCTTCAAATAATTCATGGTGCTATTTCGACTCGAAATATTCTAATCGATGAATCATGGACGGCAAAGATCTCAGATTTCAGGTTAGCAAAGGTTTTAATGCCAAATCAAATAGGAATCCTCTATAACGTCAAAGGTAAGAGAACATGTGTGGCACCTGAACAGCACAAGCATGCCTTATTGTCCACAAAGGTTGATATTTATAGCTTTGGAGTTGTGCTATTGGAAACCGTGTGCTGCCGAAGCAACATCGTGGTTGATGCTCCAACGGCAGATGAAGTGCTTCTTTCCACGTGGGTGCAAAAGTGTTATGTTGCTGGAGAGTTGAAAAAACTTATTATGGATGATGCACAAGTGGACATGAAAAACCTGGAAAAGATGGTGAAAGTGGGACTGCTTTGCACTCAAGATGATCCAAGTCTTCGCCCTTCAATCAAAGATGTAATATTGATGTTGGAAGGCACCAAGGATACACCGGACCCCCCCTTCATAACAATGTCCTCAGTTTGCTTTTAGTCTGTATCATATGTATAAGTTATTGTGCCTTTTCTGAAATATGGCCTTCTCCTTCCATTGGTGGAAGGCTATTTTGAACGCAGAAGTGAGATGTATGATTTTTAGACTTTGAAAGAAGTCCTTGAAAACTTAAATCTCACCCTTTTATACATTCGTTATCTCTTTTTGCATTAAAAAATAACTGGTTGGTTTATCAGCAAACTATATTTGCATGACTGTCGTGTGTTGAATAATACATCCAAGGTGTAACTGTGTGCTAACAATCGTTGATATGTTCAAGCTCTTGGTATGATTGGCTTGATTCTAGCTGCTTTGTTACTGATGACAGGAATGATCAAACTGATTCGGTGGTAAGAAGCTGGGTATAACTTTGGAAAGAGAATCTGATCACTTGCTTTAGAGAGTTTATTCTTCCTGAATAATGACTTATCTTAGTGGCATTACCGATACACACTATTGTTCATCCAAGTTCAAGCTGGTACAGTTTGACAACAAACTGACCAAGCATACTCATCAAAATTGAAACTTCTGCATGACAGATTTGAAGAGCGAGAATGACAACTGGGTGACCTTTTCAATTGCTTTCCAATAAAACTTAAATCTTCGTTGATCTAGACATTGTTGGTCAAAATACGTTCAGTCGGGTTATGAAAGTGTGGAACTGTAGAAGGTATTCATTCTGTAGAGCAATTGGCCATGTCTTCTTAAATTTTACTGTCGGGTCGGCAATATGCTAGGGTAGAGACGGTTTGAGTCTCAGTTGGATTATTTGGCATCTCCGCACCAATGAAGTCTTCATCAAATTAATTTTCATATTGTTGGCTAAAATATTGTTTACTCAGGTTAGGGACCTGAACGGACAGAAGGGCATTGATTTTACTGGACAGCTCAACATGTTCAATATAGTTTACCTGCTCATTTGCAGATTGATTGGGACAGCAATATTCTAAGGAAATTATCATCGAGTCTCAGTAGAATAATTTCAGGCCAATGCCTTTCGACTAGAACAGAAGTCATTTTCCAGAATCACTGACATTTGTATTGTTTAGACCCAACTGGACAGCTTCTTTCTGGGGAAATCGGTCAGTATTATTTTCATGTGTAGGCGTGATTATTTCCTGATGAGATAATTCAAGGTCTTTGCAGAAGTTTCAGCAATATATGGTTATATTCTCTGACGAGAGTTTTAGTTGTATTTCCTCACGTAATTTTGACAGCTATGTTTTTTATTTCCAAGTCCAGACATCATTATGGACCGTGACAAGTATGTCTGACATTACACCAGTTGGAGTCTTGCAAGTCAACAGGGGTGAAAGATGCTTGGCTGGATTCTCATTTTCCTTGATTTTTCGAGAAGCAATGACTTTGCCAGTCAACATGACTCACCAAAGTCATGCAAGCAAGCCACAAGAAAGTTCTCAATGTACAACATTTAAAAGGAGGAGGAAGTTATGACTCTTGTTTACAACTCTCACATACCCTGAAGTGAATTCCCACTTTATAAACAGATACTGCCCATGGCTTCTTCATACATCATACTGATCTTTCTGCTTACAGGGTATTGCGCCGCAGTTGGATCTGAAAAGTGCTCGATAAGCTTAAACTCAGCAATCCATCCCATAACTCATCCCACTTCCTGGACCTCGCCTTCTGGTCACTTTGCATTCGGCTTCTACCAGGAAGGTGGTGGGTTTAAAGTGGGGATTTGGATGGTTCGTAAATCACAGAACACCACTGTGTGGACAGCAAATCGAGACGATCCGCCAGTGTCCTCAAATGCTGCACTGGAGTTAACCCCTGATGGTCAGCTCGTTCTTAAAATTAGTCCTGGGGAGACTGAACTGATTGCTAACTCGTCAGATAGTGCTTCATGTGCAGCCATGGACGATGCAGGGAATTTCATCCTCTATAACCAGCATTCTGAGGTCATCTGGCAAAGTTTCAATTTTCCTACTGATACATTACTTGGAGGCCAGTCCTTACCCACTGGTGCTGAATTACATTCGAGCGTGTCTTGGACTAATCATTCAACAGGCAGGTTTCGTCTCTGTATGCAATATGATAATAACTTGGTTCTCTACCCTAAGGATACTCTGACATCTGGAATAGATGCTTACTGGGCTTCAAATACGTGTTGTTACGTACAGCCTGTTCATTTTCACCTGTATCTCAATTTCACTGGTGCACTTCTTCTACTAGACAACTCGGGAGAATACGTAGTTATATCAGATCTGGATACCTCTTCTGTGAACCATAATTCGACAATTTACCGTTTGATACTGGACTCGGGGGGAATACTCCAACTGTATTCTCATAAGTTCGCTGAAAATGGTGACGATGTGGTGTCCTTAATGTGGACACAACCAGATAAAAAGTGCGCAGTGAAGGGCTTATGTGGCTTTAATAGTTACTGTACTATGGAGGACGAGCAACCTGTATGTCGGTGTTTTCCTGGTACGGATTATGTTGACAGTACAAACCAGTTTAGTGGGTGCGAGAGGAACTTCAAGGAAGAATGGTGCAGGGACGCCAGAGAAAACTCATCATCGTTTACCTTTAAATCCATCGACAGTGTGTACTGGCAGGACCCTCCCTATTTTCAGGTGACAATGGAAGTAGCAGATTGCAACATGTCGTGCTTGGAAGATTGCGATTGTGAGGTAGCTTTATACGACTTCAAACAAGGAACTTGTATGAAACAAAAGCTTCCTCTTATGTATGCCTGGACAGTTCCTGAAAAATCATTCAGAGCATTTTTCAAGGTGGGACTAGAAGGCATTGAAGCTGCCAACACCAATAACTCTGATTCACTGGTGCTGGAAAAAGTTGACAGCAAGAAAGAAACAATCCAACTACTTTTGGTGACTGTAGGACTTACGGCATGCTCGTGCATCGCCCTCGCAGTCGCTGGTCTTTTCACCTTCAAGTTGCGAGTACTTGAGTACAAGAAGATAGTGGAAAGTGGAAATTTTGGCTTGACGGAGGAACTTGCTCTGAGGCCATTTTCTTACAAGGAGCTGAAGAGGGCAACAAACGGCTTCAAGGAAGAGTTGGGCAAGGGATCATTCGGTGCAGTCTACAAAGGAACCTTGTACAGGGGCAAAAGAGTTGTTGCTGTCAAAAGACTAGAGAAGCTGCTCAACGAAGGTGAAAGGGAGTTCCGCGCGGAAATGCGTGTCATCGGCGCCACTAATCACCGGCACTTGGTTCGGTTGCTCGGCTTCTGTGCTGAGGCATCCAAGAGGTTACTTGTCTATGAATACATGAGCAACGGCTCCCTTGCAGATCTGCTCTTCCGATCTTAAAGGCGTCCTGATTGGAACGAGCGGATGAGAATCGCCTTGGAAATTGCCCGGGGAATCCTCTACCTACACGAAGAGTGCGACACGCCCATTATACACTGTGACATTAAGCCCCAAAACATCCTGATGGATGACTTCTGGGCAGTCAAAATCTCCGACTTCGGGCTGGCCAAGCTACTGATGCCAGATCAAACCAGGACCTTCACAGTCATCAGGGGGACGAGAGGCTATATGGCGCCAGAATGGCACAAGGGCACCCCAATATCGGTGAAGACAGATGTCTATAGCTATGGGATCATGCTCCTGGAGATCGTATTCTGTCGCAGGCACATGGATGTCAATGCGTCGACTCCTGAGGAGATCGTTCTTTCCAGTTGGGTATACGGGCATTTCAGGGATGGAGAGCTGGACAAGTTGGTCCTAGGCGAGGAAGTCGATAAGTGGTTGTTGGAGAAACTGGTGAAAGTGAGCCTCTGGTGCATTCAGGACGAGCCGGCTCTTCGTCCTTCGATGAAATCTGTGGTGATGATGTTGGATGGAACAACTGAAATTTCGGTTCCTCCATGTCCGACCGCCGCCACTGTATGAACTTGAGTTTGGATCTCATTGCAATTCCTGGTCATCAATGCATGTAATGTTACAATAATTTTGAGTCAGTGTGCTCAGAATCACTCTCAAGTCTTGAATTTTCTGTAGCAGATGAACATTAGTATTTGTATTTTGTACCCAGCTCAGATGTGTTAGTAATTTTTATCTTCCATTCCATCTTAATTCAAATCAGCATTGAGGCTTCAATTTCCCTCCCCGGTCTAGTTTGATTTTCATTTTATACCTTTTGTTTAAACAAAATCTTCCGACCCATGCATTTTAGCTGCTTTTTAATGCAAAATTCGTAAAACTTTCATAATATTTAAACATTGATATGTTGGATTAATTCATATATAATGCATTAATTTCCATTCCTTTCCCTTACTAGCCTTGAGCACACCGGTGAGAATTAGCAGAGCCTTGGGAGAGGCGTGGACGCTCTTTTTTTCCATGGCAAAATGTTTTCTTGAGAAAGTATTTTCTGTAGCAATTCTTCGATGAACGCCCCCATACAACCCGTCTTTGACCGGGCATCTAAGAAAATGTTGTACAGCAGGACGGAAAAATGTTGCTGTATGTTGACATTGAATCTTTCTTATCTAAGACTTACAAACGCGTATACAGGGTTAATGCCCTGAAAAATCCCAAACTGATACACTTACGAAAAATTTACCCCAAATTAATTTTTTGATCACCAAAAACCTCAAATTGGTATAACTGTGATAAATTTACATTCTGTTAGTTTCCATCAAATTTTACTTTTAAATTGCTAAGTTAAATGACACATAACAATTGATTGGTATACCGATTTGGGATTTTACTCTCCGTTTATTATAATTATACAATTTTTGTAATTTTTTGTGATATTAATCCAATTTAATATATTTATCATAAATATACCAATTTTGGGTTTTTGACTGTTGAATAAATTAATTTGAGATTAATTTATTACAAGCATACCAGTTTGAGATTTTTTATGGTCAGTTTGGATAAATTTGTCATAGGTGTATCAATTTTGGGTTTTACATGGTCAAAAAAATTAGTTTATGGTAAATTTGTCATATGTATACCAGTTTAAGGTTTTTCAAGATATTAATCCTATTTTAAATTTAAGGACTTCTGCATTGACTTGGAAGAGCACCAAGAAAAGATAAGGTTAGTTCCTCCCGAATAAAAATTGCAGTCTGAGGAACAACTCAATTTTATAGACATTGACACCTTAAATTTGCATTATATTAAAATTGGTCAATTTGGATCGACTTTCAAATCACCTGTAGGTTTTCCTTGCAAGCATTTCTTTAACGTGTGGGGCAGGATATTGAACGATCTTTGTGGTACTGGTTTTTCTTCCTTTTCTTGCACATGTGGAGACCGGAAGACATTCAAGGAGGGGAACAACTCAATTTTATAGACATTGACTCGTTCAATCTGCATTATATTAAAATGGGTCAATTCGGGTCGACTGTCAAATCACTTGTAGGTTTTCCTTACAAGCATTTTTCTCCCCACGTCGGACAGGATATTGAACGATCTTCGTGGTGCTGATTTTTCTTCCTTTTCGTGCACATGGGGAGACTGGGAGACATTCGGTCGGTCTGTGTGCAGGGAGCGGGAGAGGAGACGGCAAGTCAAAGACGACCTCACAAAGTCGTCCATGCAAGCTGTAAGCAACTTCTCTGGACCCCTCAACTTCTCGAGAAATTTGGAGCGCTAAAATTATGAAAGGAATTTTGGGTGATTTCGTACATTATTAGGATATTTCAAAGCAAAAGTTTTTCCATCAAAATTTGATATGTAATGTAGATTTTAAAGATTACAAGAAAATATGTATATGAATTCACGTGTCAATTTTATTTTTTTTAATTGCGAAAATTTATGCTATTTCATGTTGGAGAAAGTTAAGGTGCATTTGAAGCGGGGTTATAATTAAATTAAGTATTAATACCACCGAAAACTCCAAATTAGTACACCTATCCAAAATTAATTTTTATATTATAAAAGATGGCAAACTAGTACACCCATGTCATATTTTCCCAAAACAGGTACACTCATATTACATTTACCCCCTAGAATCCTAGATTTACCATAATTTGGCGTAAATATGACGCATATCCACTAGTTTGGGGGTAAATGTGACATGAGTATATTAATTTGAGGTTTTTTGTGACACAAATTAGTTTGACATAAATGTGGCACGGATATATAAGTTGGAGTAAATGTGGCATGAGTGTATGAATTTAGAATTTTTGGTTATATTGATCCTTAAATAAAAGGTAAAGACTAAAATTTCACAGCAGTTTGCTCTTCCACTGGATATTGCATCATTTTCTCCGGCTAATTTGAGGTATGAGGGGTTCAAGTCATTTGAGCTGGTTAACAAACAGTTGCTTTTTCCTATTTCTCGTTTTTGCCATTCTTTTTTAAATTTATGCCTCTTTTAGTTTTGAATATATATATATATATATAAATATGACCTTTCGAATCTTGATACTATAACTTCCATTCCTTTCTCTTACTGGCCTCGATTACACTAGCGAGGATTAATGGGGCCGCGTAGAGCGGTGAACCCTGCTTTCGATGCCAAAAAAGAAAAGATAACAAGGGTGCAACTAAGGACATGGTGGTTTATTTTATTTTATTTAGAAGATGACATAAATGTTCCTTAAACTTTGTCTAAACGTGCAATGTGATCCCTGAACTTTAACTCAATGTGTAACGTGATCTCTAAACCTTTAATATATTTAATGTAGTCAATGAATTTTCTGTACATGTTTAATTTAGTTCTTAGACTATAAAATTATTCAATGTTGTTCTTGATCTTGAATTAATGGAAGGATTACATTTAACATATTCATATAGTTTATAAATTATATTGAACACATACCAAAAGTCTATGGACCACATCAAACAAATTAAAAGTTCATGGACCACATTGAACATTAGGCTAAAGTTTATGGATCATATTGACTAAATGAAAAATTCATAGAGTTTATGGACCATTTGTGTCATTATCCCCCTCCCCCTTTTTTGTCCATTGAATGTTGTTAATTGCTCATTATCACACCCCAACTCCTATAAATATATGGAAAATGACACAATCGTCTTCCTATTTGAAGGACGAAACCTCAAACAGAACTAACATTAATCTGTTATCAAAATATGTATATCTCTGTCTATACATTTCACTAAGTAGTAATTTAATTATAGTATCTTTCTTAAATTCACCATAATAAATATATACTTTTCCAAACTAACAAACTAAAACTCAACAAATGTCTATTCAAACATATGCCCAACTATCTCAACTCATACCCACTATTCAACTACAGAAAATTTTTGCTATTGATAGTGCTCTCACTACTTGCCCTTAACTAAAGCACTTGAAAAGGGATTGCCATGAATAATATAAGCAAACACTATTCAGTGAATAGTACTTATTTCTCCTAAATAGATTGAGCATTCATTATACATATTCATCAAACAATACCAGAAATTTAATAATGTCCAATCCAATATATAATATATGTAGTATTTCAAATGTGAGTTGTTTGATTTCAACAGATCTTGCACATATTAGAATTACTTAACCAATTAATAATAACAAATCAAACGCCAATAGTTTATTTCATTTTGTCAACCATTATTATCAGTCAATGGCTCAGCCCAATAGAATATCCTGAAACAATATGCATAAACCCCTTAATGGATTCATAGTGATTAACATTATCCTCCAAAATTCCACAAAGGCAATTCAAAATACATATTATAAATTGTTCATAACCAAAACTAATAACACTTCTTAAGTCAATTCATTAGTCAAAATATCTTTTGTAATTCATTTTTCAAATTATTTGAAAATTCATTTCATACATTAGATTCACAAAATAGTGTGTATGACCGTTTTCACATAAACTTCATAGAATGTTTTTCATACCATTCACAAATAACCAATAATAATAAAATTTGATCCAAATTTATGTAGGAAACATGCTCTTTAATAATATATCAAATCCATATCACTTTTAAGATACAAGCCTACAAATTCATAGGAGTCACAAACAATCCTTATGCACCGACAAGAAGCTCATATTCATTGTTGTTTGCTCCATGTAGCTTGTACGCAATGCTTTAAAAATTCATTTCGACCAATCCGTGAGACTAAATTAACTTCTGTAATATCCCCATGGTTTCACGACACTCTAAAGTTTTATTGTTATATTATTTCATAGCTAAATAACTCCTAAGTCAAACCGGTTTTTCAAAATTTACATACTTCCGAATTTATGGCTAAACTATAAAAATTTATCCGATTTGACGGACAAATGACTGCAATCCTTACCGGGCTTGTGAATTGAAATTAATCCGACTTGTCAAGACGTTCGAAACTTGAGTGCATGAACTCCTTTCTTCGCTTCCTCTCTTCTTTTCTTTTCCGCTTGTTTCCTCGCTCTTTGTTCTTGTTTCTTTTCTTCTTCTATTTTTCTTTGGCCTTAGCTCTTCTTTTCTTTTTTTCTTTTTTGGTTGCCACCTGTTTACCGTCCTTTAACCAAGTGACCTCCACCTGTCCCCCTCCTTTTTCTTTTTATTTTACATTTTGTTAGCCAATTGTTACACTCATAGTATTCGATTACATGGCAAAATGTGTCCTTCAGAAATTATCTTCTGTTCTGTAGCAATTGTTCCACAAATGCCGCTGGACACCCCGTCGTTGACCTGGCTTGACCGACACAAGGTTCTCTAAGCAAGTGTTGTACAAAAGAAGGTGTGTTTGTTTCGCGGAATACATTTTCAGGGAAAACGTTTTCCTCATTTTCTGGCGTTTGGGTCGCTCAGGAAAATGAGTCAACGGAAAACGTTTTCCTAACAAAGCTTAAATTCAGGAAAATGATTTCCCTTTTGAAAGAACCGGAAAACGTTTTCCGAATCTACCAAAGCTTAGATTTGATACTTGGTTTACAAACAATTATTCTTATAAAAATATATTTTAAAAAAATTGAATTTGAATTTTGTATTTTTTCAAATCTAAGCTTTGGTAGATTCGAAAACATTTTCCGGTCCTTTCAAATGGGAAATCGTTTTCTTGAATTTAAGTTTTGCTAGGAAAACATTTTCCGTTGACTAAGAAAACATTTTCCATTGACTCATTTTCCTAAGCGATCCAAATGCTGGAAAATGAGGAAAATGTTTTCCCCGAAAATGTATTCCGTGAAACAAACGCACCCTAAAAATAAAAAATTCAAATTTGCTTATTTTTCTTTTTCTTTTCTTCCTTTTTCTTTTTGCTTCTTCTTAACCCGTCACTAGCCACAAGGACGGCTAGTGAGCTCTAGTCTCACCAAATCGAGCGATCTCATGGCCTTTGACAACAAGGCTTAAGCTTGCCCGAGGCCGATGAGCCTCAAGCCTTGCTAAATCAGGTGAGCTCGTGGCCTCCAGCGATGAGGCTCAAACCTCGCCTGATTGGGTGAGCTCGCAGCCTCTAGCAGCCAGCTAGCGAGCTCGCCGCCTCTAGCAACAGCTGGAGCTCACCCCTTATAAGCCAGCCGGTAAAAAAAATTCAATTTTTTTCTTGTGATGAAGTGTGAAATTATTTTTTAATGAGATCCAAATGGCAGAAAACATTTTCAATTATACATTACCAAACAAAAGAAAACAAACCGTATTCTTGGAAAATGTTTTTCCGGAAAACATTTTCCTTTATCATTGAGTTTTCCATGAAACAAACGCACCCTAGGATATATTCTTGTATGCTGACATTGAATCTTCCTAGTATAAAGACTTTACAAACATGTATTTGCACATTCAAGGACTTTGAAGAGCCATTGACTTGGAAAAGTACCAAGAAAGTTCCTCTCCAATGAAAATTGTAGTGGGGAAAAACTGAAATTTGTTTTTTCTTTGAAATGCAGTCAAGTCTTCTTTTGTAAAGTATTACTTCCAGTGTCCTCCTCAGATGTTTCTTTCTTCCTTCACTCTTTACTTAATCACAAAACTGATAACAGGTTTTACAGATTAATATAGAACTTTTCTTCTCTCTCTCTCTCTGATGGCCTCTCTGCAGGTTGCTTGCGTCCTACTATTGCTTTCCATGGCTGCCGGTGACCAACAAATGATCTCTAATACCTCCTCGAAGTTGATACATGTTGGGTCTTCACTTTCTCCGAGCACTAGCTAGACTTCATGGCTTTCGCCTTTTGGTCTCTTTGCCTTCAGGTTTTATCCAGAAGGCGGCAATATATGCTGTGGGAATCTGGCTTGTTGGTAATCGAAATTACCATCATACTGCAAAACCATCAAGAATGGGGGGGGTAACACGGCCACATTCCACTCGAAGAATGCAACCTCAAACCACCAAAATCCAACTTTCAAAAGTCCCCTCATCAATATCTCTCCCGAACTACTCATACTAGTTGAAGAACCTGAAAAAGATTGAAAAATAGAGAGATGAGCAATCACAACTCAGTGAATAGTGCATCTCTTCCAAGCGAATTGAACATTCACTTTGCATATTTACAAACACCATATCACTAGTTATCAATTCCAAAGCTAGAGTACTATATACGCAAAATATCAAAAGTAGATAATATCTTTCCAATAAACTCTTTTACTTATAAATCAATAATGAAATTAGTTCACAGTAACAAATCAATTATCAATGGCCTATTCTATTAATTAATCTCATTTAACCACATGTCGATGGTCCATTTTATATCTTAATTCACATGTCAATGGTTCACTCCATTAACCAAACTCAAATCACTTGTCAATGGTCCACTCCATTGACTAAACTTGTGCTCAAATATTTAATCATGGTCATGCATAACGCCCATGACAAAGCAATTGAGATTCCCCTCTTAATTAGGTCTCCACCTTTTATTAGCCAGTGGCTCGGCTCATAAGGATATCCTAGATTAATATGCGCATACTCACAAGCCACTCACTAGACTCACGGCCATGTTGAGCACCAAATTCACATCCTCCAATATCAGCAATCAAATCCACAATCACTATCAACAATTGATTTCACAAAACAAAACGCATAATCTTTCTAAACTCCGTTCATCAAAATGAACAAATTTCACAAGATATTCCTCACATCATTTTAGAATTCTTCATAAACCCAAATATGTAATCTTTCACCCTAAACCAACAAATAACCTTTCACAAATAAGCTCATTCACTACAAATATTTTTGTAGAGTATCATATCATTTCAAAAATCATTTCATAAACTAGTTCACAATGCCATATATATAAATATCCTTTCCTAATACCTTTAGTAGAACCATTTTCAAATCATCCTCAAATATTAAAAGGTAGTAATTGCCCAATTTAGACTTTTATGCAACAAATATACTTATTCATAACTCATAAAATATCAAATTTCTGTTATTTTAAAGACATGAGTTTACAAATTCCTAGAAGAGATACCATCACTAACTTAGAAGAGCTGAAAACCAATACACGGTGGTTACTCGAGCAAACGTACTCAAATTCCTAATAGTTAACCGAAAATGATATCAAAGTCCAAGTAAAACCACTACTTCAATGAACGATCGACTAAACCATGCTTAATTGTTGATAAAACGACATTGATGCGCAACCAAGTAACCTCGTTTAAAGCAAACGTTCATATTTTTTCCCTATGTGTACTACCCGTTCTGCGTAACTCAGAATTTTATTCCAATTAACCTGTACTTCGGATCCCATTTTCGTCAAGCCCCATGGCTCCATCACATCTTAAACTTTCATCTCCACAAAACCATAGCCTAAAAACTCCTCAATCTAACCTCGAAGTTCAGAATTGACATAAGTTTGAATTTGTGTCATAAATTAGAAAAGTATTCCAATTAGATGAACGATTGACTTGAATACTCACCAGGCAATGCGATTTATAGTTGATTCGGCTAGTCAGGGTGTCCGGATCGAGTGTGCGCTAGAATTTCTTTCTCTTTCTCTCTTCTTCCTTTCCTCTTTCCCTTCTTCATGAACGCTTATTTTATTTTATTTTTCATTGCTTTTGGCGTCGCTGCCTTCTTTTCATTTATGCTCACGCTCAATTGCACTAATTTAGGGGAAATTTTCCTTGCTTTTGCCGTCGCTGCCTTCTTTCCATTTATGCTCACGCTCAATTGCCCTAATTGAGGGGAAAGGAAAAGAGATGGGTTGGGCTTTGGCTATTAAAAATAATGGGCTGGATTTTATGGTCCACATATTACAACAACACTGTCATTTGGACAGCGAATCGAGATGATCCTCGTCTATTTTAGTTCTTCTACTGAGTTCACCTTCTATAAGCTCGTCGTTCGAACCTATCAGGGAGGACAAGCCAAGCCGGTCATTTCATGGCAAAAGCCAGCAGACAGCCTCGATGCTTGATTCTGGTAATTTTGTCATTTACAATAACCCGTCTAATGTAATTTGGCAAAGCTTTGATTCCCCAACGGGCACCCTTGTAGTTGGTCAACATGTGTTAAATTATAAGGAATTGGTTTCAAGCAAATCTCCAGTAGACCACTCGAGTGGGCGATTTCATGTTGTAATGCAGGGTGATCGCTACCTCGTTGCATACGGTGTTAATTCCACTAATGCTGATACCGATGCATATTGGTCCACCAATGCCCTAACAGAAAGCGATGTCACATACACATTGGTCTAGGATAGAGTAGCCTTGTTCTTTGAGGATGGGCGCTTATAGATCAGAAGAGCATTCTACTTTACCGTGCAACGCTGGATTGTGATGGAAATTTCAGGCTCTATTTGCACAGTTTCATTTATGGTGATGCCTTGAACTCAAATGTGTCGGTAATATGGTCAGCACAGGATTCCTCGTGTGATATAGAAGCTGTTTGATCAGCAAAAACCTTCTGCAAATTCACAGACAAAGAGGCAGGGTGTCATTGCTTGCCAGGGTTTGATTTTGTTGATGGAAGTCATGATCTCCTCGGCTGTTACAGGAGGTCTAACTATGAACAACTCTGCAGGGCCGAAGAGTCTGCCTTGTCTTTTAGTATTGTCCAAATGAACAGTACCACGATAGGGGGCCATCCTTATTCTGTGATACCACTTTCCCTTGAAGAATGCAGCAGGTCTTGTTCAGACGACTGCCGTTGTGAAGCTGCTTTGCACATCAGTGATATCTGTGAGAAAAACAAGCTTCCCACCATGTATGCAGCTACAACTCCAAATAAATCTTCCACAGTTTTGATCAAGAAATTAATGCCTGCCCCTCCTGGAAAACCAGAGCAGCCCAATCAACATGTGACCAAGGGAAAGAAGGTGCTTATTTTGATCTTATCAATTAGCTTGGATTCCTTTGCAGTTCTGTGTTGCCTGATTGCAGTCTTCAGCTTCTTGATTGTGACGATGTGGTGTCCTTGATGTGGACCCAACCAGATAATAAGTGCGGAGTGAAGGTTATACGAGGCTTCAATAGTTACTGTACTATGGAGGACGAGCAACCCGTATGTCGGTGTTTTCCTGGTACGGATTATGTTGACAGTACAAACCAGTCTAGTGGGTGCGAGAGGAACTTCAAGGAAGAATGGTGCAAGGACGCCCAAGAAAACTTATCATCATTTACCTTTAAATCCATCGACCATTTGTACTGGCAGGACCCTCCCTATTTTCAGGTGACAATGGAAGTAGCGGATTGCAACATGTCATGCTTAGAAGATTGCGATTGTGAGGTAGCTTTATACGACTTCGATCAAGGAACTTGTACGAAACAAAAGCTTCCTCTTATGTATGCTTGGACAGTTCCTGAAAAATCATTCAGAGCATTTTTCAAGGTGGGAGTAGGCCTTACAACAGTCTTCACCAAAAGGTATCGAAGATGCCAACACCAATAACTCTGATTCACAGGTGCTGGAAAATGTCGACAGCAAGGAAGAAACGATTCAACTACTTTTGGTGACTGTAGGCCTTACAACATGCTCGTGCATCGCCCTGGCAGTCGCTGGTCTTTTTTGCCTTCAAGTTGTGAGTACTTGAGTACAAGAAGATAGTGGAAAGTGGAAATTTTGGCTTGACGGAGGAACTTACTCTTGAGGCCATTTTCTTACAAGGAGATGAAGAGAGCAACAAACGGCTTCAAGGAAGAGTTGGGCAAGGGATCTTTCGGTGCATTCTACAAAGGAACCTTGTACAGGGGCAAAAGAGTTGTTGCTGTCAAAAGACTAGAGAAGCTGCTTAACGAAGGTGAAAGGGAGTTCCTCACGGAAATGCGCGTCATCGGTGGGGCTGATCCCTGGCACTTGGTTCGGTTGCTCGGCTTCTGTGCTGAGGCATCCAAGAGGTTGCTTGTCTAGAATTTGTGAGCAACGGCTCCCTAGCGGATCTGCTCTTCCGATCTGAAAGGCGTCCTGATTGGAACGAGCGGATGAGAATTGCCTTGGAAACTGCCCGGGGAATCCTCTACCTACACGGAGAGTGCGACACGCCCATCATACACTGCGACATTAAGCCCCAGAACATCCTGATGGATGACTTCTGGGCGGTCAAAATCTCCAACTTTGGGCTCGCGGAGCTACTGATGCCGGATCAAACCAGGACCTTCAAGGTCATCAGAGGGACGAGAGGCTATATGGCACCAGAATGGCACAAGGGCACCCCGATATCGGTGAAGGCAGATGTCTATAGCTATGGGATCATACTCCTGGAGATCGTATTCTGTCGCAGGCACATGGACGTCTACACGTCGACTGCTGAGGCGATCGTTCTTTCCAGTTGGGCATAGAGGCATTTCAGGGATGGAGAGCTGGACAAGTTGGTCCTGGGCGAGGAAGTCGATAAGGGGTTGCTGGAGAAACTGGTGAAAGTGAGCCTGTGCTGCATCCAGGATGAGCCGGCTCTTTGTCCTTCGATGAAATCCGTGGTGATGATGTTGGATGGAACAACTGAAATTTCGGTTTCTCCATGTCCGACCACCACCGCCACCGTATGAACTCGGAGTTCGGATCTCATCGTGATTCCTAGTCATGAATGGACGTAACGTTACAATAATTTTGAGTTACAGTGTGCTCAGAATCATTCCCAAGTCTTAAATTTTCAGTAGCAGATGAACATTAGTACTTGTATTTTGTTCCCAGTTCAGATTTGTTAGAAATTTCCATCTTCCATTCCATTTTAATTCAAATCAGCATTGAGGCTTAAGATTTCTTTTGCCAGTTTAGTTTAATTTTTCATTTCATATTTCAAACTTTTTGCTTAATCAAAATCTTCGGACTCATGTATTTTAGTGCCTTTTAAAATCCGAAATTCATAGAAATTTCATAATACTTAAACATTGATATGTGGATTGATGCATATATATTTCATAATTTTGTGAAATTTAAATAATACATTGATATATAAACTTTCAGGTATTGGATCTTTAGTTCAATGTACATAAAATATTCATATATGAATATCGCTATAGACATCAACGCAGATACTTTCAGATTTGGAAAGCTAGCCACATAGAATTTCTTGCTTTTTTATTTTTACTACATAGAGAGTGATATGTTTTGTTTATTTTCACATGAAGAGCTTACAGATAATTCAAAATTCATTTTAAGTAATTCGGGGTTACTAAGCAAAAACTGTTTGGCAAAAGTGAAGTTAAGTGCAAAAATTGTAAAAACTGAATTTGAAGCGCTGACAATCTAAGTGTTGAAAATAGGATAAAGAAATTGTTCCATGATAATTGAAAGTTGATAACCCAATATTATTGATTTTTTCTCAAACATAAACCTACCCTATTTTTGATAAGTTTTATTAATATATTTGACAAGATTTCAATTACCATCAATTCTTCTTCTTTTTTTTTTTTTTTTTATTGAAGAAATACAGTAACTCCTTCCTTACTTATGGTAATAGGAGAATTTTGACTATATAATTTTCAATACTTAGTTGGATTATCAAACAAATTATGGTTATTAAATCATACTTTTTATTAATTGAAAAAGTTGTAAACCTTATTGTAAAAAGATACCTTGAAATTACTTATTTTCATCTATAAAAAAAGACTCAACCATAGAGCGTCTTATAACCATTATGAGGAGTTGTTTCACATAAAAAATGGTAAATCACACTGTATCATAGGAAAGCAAGTTTTTCCATTTAGGCCAACAACTTAAATCAATTTAAAAAAGTTAAGTTTTCTGCAATCATAGATTCATTATCTTTACCTAAGTTTAATAACCAGCCAAGTTAAATTAACTCTCAAAGCTGTCCGAATTTCGAATGTAATTGATTAGCACCCTTTTAATATTCGAAAATCAAGTAGAAATATTAAAAATTATATTAAGCTTTATATATATTTCCAAAAACAAAAGGTGATTTCAGCAGGAGGGGGAATCCGAAGCGATGCCTCCGCCGAGGAAGAACAAATCGCAGCCGAAAGCGGCCCAGTCAACTCGGTCCTCTTCCACCGCCGCCGCCGCCGCCGCCGAGAGCTTCCCTTCGTGCCTCCGCCCCGTCCCTCCCTCCTCCGTCGCCATCACCATCCACGCCAAGCCGGGCTCCAAGTCGGCCTCCATCACAGGTCCGATCCTCCCTCCCCCTCCCCCTCGCCGTCGCGCCCCTTCCCGGAATCACCTTCGATTCCGTGACCTCTCTCTGTTTCTTCCGTTCTGATCTCGTTGTTGTTGTTCTGATGCCGGTGGAAGATCTCAGCGACGAGGCGGTGGGGGTCCAGATCGACGCGCCGGCCAAGGACGGCGAGGCCAACGCGGCGCTGCTCGAGTACATGAGCTCGGTTCGTTATCTCCCCCCTTTCACGCGACGAGTCGGTCCCTGCGCGTGGCCAGGGCATCGCATGAGCGAAGATTGCGGAGATGAAGAGCAATCTCGAATGCGAAGCTTGCAAAGATTGGTTTTTTATTATTTTTTCTAATTGAAGATCCTTTTTGGTTTCCGTTCTTGTTCTCTGGGGCAGGTTTTGGGGGTGAAGAAGAGGCAGGTCTCGATCGGTTCGGGCTCGAAATCGAGGGACAAGGTCGTGATCGTGGAGGAGGTGACCGTGAAGACCGTCTTCGATGCCCTGGCAAGAGCTTCGAAATGAAGGCAATGATGGGTGGGTGGCAGAGGAGATGAGGCATACCCAGCTAGCAGAACGAGAACATACAGGAAGAGATTCACGTCTTCAAGAGCCCAGACAGCACCAAGATTCATGGGTTGCTGTGCGAAGGTTGTCTTTTTTGTCTGCAATGTAAGATCATAGTGCTTTTGTAACTAAAGCTGAGTGCTTTTCAATTAATGTGCCATACATGGAAGCCGGACCGATGCTGAAGCAACGCTGGAAAGTGTGGTAGCATGGATTTTCACCATTTTATGTTTTTGTACAGACGTGATGTAATAGCACAGTTGATGGTTCTCGAGCTAGTTGTTGTTCCTCAATCAGTCAGCAAACCTGCTCTCAGGTTTATCTTCTTCGCTTGATATGGTCTCTTTGGGTCTTTTATGCAGTTCTTTCTATCAGCACCTGCTTGATGTCTCTATGGGGTTTGCTTTCCGCATCAGATGAGATGTTGTCTAGTTTCTTAACAGCAATTTCTTCTGCAAAATCTCCAGTCATTCATCTATTTGTAAGAATATGATTTAGGTGCGACATCCTCTAAGGGGTGAGCATTCGGTCATCTCGATCTTTATTTGCACCGAACCAATTGAGCCCGGAGATGCCTCTTGGGCTGCATTTGTCATCAGTAGATGACCACACGGTGGACAAATTACTTTCTTGGTTGTGTTGTATAAGTAAAACCATAAAATCCCATCTGCATCGATTCTCATTAGCTAGATTATTCATTCTTTAGGAAACCCTCCTCTGGTGATACTCCTTATATTATGACCTGTGGTGTCCAATAGGTAGAAATCTGTCATTGTCAAGATAGAGCACCACATCATCGCCTCTTCCATATTTTGCCGCTCAATAAGTGTTTGGCGGTGTGTCTGGAGTATTTACCCGATATTGCATATGATTTCCACCTTTTTTCATGTCAAGACGCAAGATGCCTTCTGATGATTATTGGCAGAACTGCTTGAGAACATCTGTTCACCTGATGATAGATGCTGACCTGCCATAATGCTATCATTCGGTGGATCAAACTCTGCCATATTACATCCTTCTTAGAGTCATAAAGTACATAATTGCCTGTATCAAGCAGAGAAGCTTGAACAGCAATTGTAATGACCCAGTCTTGTGAGAGATGGACCAAGAGCACACCTTGTGTTGATGGCGACAGGGTTAAGAATGGACTGAATCCCACATCACTTTGGGACAGTGAGGTGATGTGCCTTATAATGTGCAGCACCAGTCTTAATTACCAAGGGGAGCTTTTCTGGGCGAAACCTAGAAGAACAAGACCACGTGGGCTCTAACCTAAAACGGATAATATGGGAAAAGTGCCAAAAAAGTCATAAACCTTTTGTCTTTGTGCTGATTTAGTCCTAAACATTTTTTTGGTGCCGATTTAGTCCTAAACTTTTTTACGTTGTGCCAATTCAATCCTTTCCGGCCAAAATTGCCCGGAATTTGCTGACTAGACGCTGACAGCCCCGCCGACGTGGCGTGGCGATCGGCGCTTGTTGTGGACTACTTTTAATAATATTTTAATATTTTTGATTTTTTTTTTATTTTGAATTTTTTATTTTGAATTTTTTTGAATTTTTTTCTTTTTGTCTTCTCATCTTCTTCCTCCAGTCGGTTGCCAGACCTCGGCGACCGGCCTTGACCTCACCGGCCACCTCGCCAGTGGCCGCGAGGGCGGCCTCGCGTTGGGCGGCGAGGCTCGACCTCGCCCACCGGGCGCGAGGCCGCCCTCGAGGCCCGGGTGGCGAGCCTTGCCCTCGTCGGATCCGGCGAGGGTCGGGCCTCGCCCATGAACGGCGAGGGCAAGCCCCGCCAGCTCGGCGCGTGGAGCATGGGGAGGAGAGCGAAGCCGACGGTGGCGAAGCTCGGCGAAGGAGACGACGCGGAGCACGAGCCGAAGTCCGCGGTGCCGCTCGGCGGCAACGATGACGACGACGACGACGACGACGACGAGGAAACGAACGAAGACCTGAGCCTGAAAATCGTCGAGAAGGCGCTCTCAGTGCGCGCCGCGAAGCTCGCCTCCACGCCGCCGGGCGTCGACGTGTCGGAGGAGGACGACGATAGGCCTCGGTTCCATAAGACCTCGAGGACCGAATCCGGCCGCCTCCTCGCGTCGACCTCCGGCGAGGGCGAGGGCCGGCGAGGCTCGACCTCGCCGGATCCGGCGAGGGCGAGGCTCGCCTCGCCAAATCCGGCGAGGCTCAACCTCGCCGGATCGGGCGAGGTCGCCTCGCCCTCGCCGGAGGTCGCCTCGGCTGGTCGCCGAACCTCGGCAACCGGCTGGAGGAAAAAGACAAAAATAAAAAAAAAAAAAAATTTAAAATATATATTTTTAAATTAAAATATTAAAATATTATTAAAGTTGACCACGTCAGCGCCGATCAGGCCACGTCAGCCGGCCGACGTCTAGTCAGCAAAATCCGGCCAAAATTGACCGGAAAGGACTAAATTGGCACAACTTAAAAATGTTTAGGACTGAATCGGCACCAAAAAAAGGTTTAGGACTAAATCGGCACAAAGGCAAAAGGTTTAGGACTTTTTTGGCACTTTTCCCCGGATAATATTGTTGGCAAGTTCAAAGGTCGGTCCTTACAGCAAATTCTCAAGAAGTGGCTGACTGCGGAACAAGCCTCCCATCCATAGTGAAATGCGGTGATAAAATTGCTTGGAACAGGACTGTCTCGATGGCAGTCCGGACCCCGGTTTTAGTTACTGGAAAGAAAAGTCACTACTGACCAGCCATCGCCTCTCTTGACCAAATGCAAAGAGACCGGAAGGTGAGGGCCTTGAGGAATTTGGCGGTGGGTGTGACAGAAGCGCCAAGGCTTATGATGGGTCTGGTTTTGTGAAGTTGCTGTTGGGAACATCAATACAAATGGAATGCGCAAGAATAGTGAAATGGCCATCACTGGTGAAATGCCTTTGAATAGCTTGTGCGGCTCTTATGCTTAATGGTGGTAGAATTACATTAACTTAAGATAAAATCTTTCGCAAGTTGTGTACCTCTTGAGGTGAAATAGATTACTATGACAAAATAGGTGAAGGCCTTGATTTTGCTTTAGTGGACTATACAGGAAAAGTGAGCAGTAATTTTGTATCCAAGCTCTAAATAAAATATAAGAGTTGATTTGATTAATCTCTCCGACCCATCTTTGAATGGCTCTGGATGAAATGAGTCGGTCCACATGCGTATTTTGCAGGCTTTATGAGTAAAGTAGTAAGTTACATTGGTAAGTTAGGGCACATTTGGTAATGCTTCAATTCCTGAGAACAATTTCTAATCAGAAATGATTCTTTTTTATTATATTTTCGAGAACAATTTCTAAATAATAAAACGCGCTTGGTAACTGTACAAAATTTATAATTCTGAAATAGAATTGTGTTTGGTACCGTACTCAAAATTTATGCTCCAAATTAGTTTCTTTTAATTTTTAAATAATTTTATTACTTTTTTTCCTTTTTTTCCTTTTTTTTTTTTTCCCCCTTGTTTCTCTACTTCTTCTTTTTCTTCTTCTTCAAGTCGTTGATTGTTGGCCCCGAGATGATTGGCAATTAGCCAAACGAGGGCCGACGACCTCACCAGAGCGTCGCCAGCCCTTGGCGCAAGGCTGGCCCTCGTTAGCCGAGCCTCGACGAGGCTAGTTGAGCCTCGCCGGTGGCCGGGAGAGGCCCGAGTTAGGCCCACTTGGCCATTGGCAAGGTTCAACTTCGCCAAATCCCTCGCCGGTGGCTGGGCTTGCCTCCGATGAGCTTGCTGAACCTCGCCCTAGCCTGGTGAGGTTGCTGGACCGATTGTTGGCGATCGGTGGCAATGGGTGGTGGACAGCAATAGCAGTGGCGGCAGCAAATGAAGAAAAAGAAAGAGGGAAGAAGAACAAGAAAAAAGAAAAGAAAAAGAGAAAATAGGTGCTTGATTCTAGAATTGTTCTCCAGAATAAGAATTAATTTTTTTTTATTCTCGATTTTACTCCAAATCTGTTTCTGGGAACAATAATTTTACCGAACGCATTTATGTTCCAAATCTACTCCTAAGAACAAAAGAATAGAAACAAATATTGTTTGGCAAGTTGTCAAATAGACCCTTAGTAAGTTAATAGGAGACAAACGCATATATTTCACACAAACAGAGGCTGATAAATTCATATGAGAAAGGGTAAAGTTAAGGCATCTATAAGAAAGACAAATAAAATTTGGTAATAGTAACAAAATTTTATAATTTAAAAAAAAAAAAAAAAATGAATGGTCGGCACTCAAGTAAAAGTTGATAATCCAAAATCAATTAATAATTTAATCACAAAAAGTCGATAAATCACTCCAATAAAGATGGGCAAATTCACATGAGATTCGGTAAGTTTAAGGCATTGGCATGAAAGACAAAGAAAAATTAGTGAAGGATATATATATATATATATAAACATTAGTAATATGCTGACTCGATAATTTAACAAAAATGTCGAGAAATTACCCACAAGTTACTGAAAATTAGTTGAGGGGTAATTTTTCCTTTACTCTCATTTTTCGACACTAGCTCCTTTCTAAATCTACTGGCACAAAAAAGTATTCCAATTTCTTTTAACAGGAAAGTAGAATCGTCGAATATTTTATCTGTAAGAAGTTTTACAGCAGAACCATACCGCTCGCATTACGAAACATGTTTTCAAATTCAGTTGATAGGCAAACTTCCCTGTCCCCTCTCCCTCCACCCCATTCTTTGCACTTTCATCGTATCCGGCAGAATAGCACTATAAGGAAACAGAGAACTTATGATCATATCTGTCTCCATTGGAAAGCAATGAATTTGTCAAAATAGTTTGTGCATTATTTTAACTTCCCAGAAGAAAGAATAGCAGAGAAAGAACAATATTGGCAAACAAGTATCACGCCTCACATAAACCTCTCAGGACAGTTTCTACACATGATATTGACAATCAAATGCATTTCTGTCAATGACGATCGCCACAGTGTTGGCGAAAGTCTAGATAGCACTGAGGAAGGAAGAAGGACAAGGAGGTATGGGGATGTCCACCGTGCCTTCCAGCATCAGAAGCACCTTCCTCATCGAAGGACGGAGCGATGGCTCTTCAAGGATGCACCAAAGAGCCACTTTCACCATTCTCTCCAACTGTCTTCTGTCGGTTAATTCGTCATTGACTAGTTTCTCTAGCTCGCGCTCCTGGAAACAGCTGTAGGCCCATTCTTCGAGTACGGCTTCATCATTGGGAAGGCTCCAATCCACACTTCTTCGGCAGCAGATGATCTCCAGCAACACGATGCCAAAGCTGTAAACATCTGCTTTCACCGTCACTGGCAAATTCTTGTGCCACTCTGGTGCAACGTAACCCCTCGTTCCTCTAATCCTTGTCATGGTGTTGGTTTGATCTGGCTTCATCAGCTTTGATAACCCAAAATCGGATATTTTTGCTCGCCTACATTCGTCGATTAGTATGTTCTGTGGCTTGATATCACAGTGAATGATCTGGGTTTCACACTCTTCATGGAGATAGAGGAGGCCTCTGGCTATGTTTCGAGCAATTCCCATTTTTTCATCCCAGCAAGGTTGTTTCTCAGGCGTGAAGAGCAGATCCGCAAGCGACCCGTTGCTCATGTACTTGTACACCAAAAGCCTGTCGTGTCCGTCAAGACAATAACCAAGCAATTGGACGAGGCTACGGTGATGAGTCCTCCCGATAATTTTCACCTCGTTTTGGAATTCGCTTTCAACATCCGATGAGACCTTCTCTAGTTTCTTAACTGCAACAACCTCGAGGCTATTCAACAGTGTGCCTTTATACACTGTTCCGAATGCTCCCCTACCAATCTCTTCGGCGAAATCTTTGGTTACCCTCTTCAGCTCTTCATAAGTAAATGATCTCGGCGAAATATTCTCTATCGTTGTAGCGCTTCCCTCCTTGGGAAGTATTTCATATAGCCGAACGCGATACCTGTAAACAACGAATCCTGACACTGCCAGTGTCATTAATGCGAAAGCAGTAGATGATGCAATTGCAAATAGAATGGCTCTCCGAGAAGGCCTTTTCTTTCCCTCCGGCATGAAGCCATTCGCTCCATTCCCATTAGATCCAGTCTCCCCTACCTTGATGGAGAGTATGTTTGCATTATTGAGGTCTCTCCTGCCATATTTCAAAGGAAGCCTCATCTTTTTGCAGGATTGGGCATTGTATATCACCGCTTCGCAATTGCAATCCTGCAAGCATGCCTTTTGACATTCTTCGTTGGTAGAAAAAGTAAGATCAGCATACGCAGTATCCTGCCATACAGTGTTAGAGACCGGTTGAATAGTGTACCTAGGGGCTGCGTCTGCTCTCATGCAGCTATCTGCAGTGAAGTTCCTCTCGCACCCAGATGTCCAGTTCCCAGGGTTCACATATCCGAATCCTGGAAGACACTTGCACTCGAGATTTTGATCATTCATGGCGCAAAACCCGTTGAGCCCGCATAAGCCCTTGGGCATACATTTGTTGTCAGAAAGCGACCATATTTTTGACAAATCCGCATTCTGGGTCGCGTTGTACAAGTACAGTCGCAAAATCCCATCTGGGTCGATTCTCAAAAGGTAGATTATTCCTTCTTTTGGAGGTCCTCTACTTGCGGTGATATTGTTCACATATGTACCTGTTGCGTTCAACAGGTAGAGAGAACCGTCATTATCGAGATACAGTGTCACATTGTCACCGACTCCGGCGGTGCCAGATGCCCAGTAAGCGTGCTCGCCCGTCTCTGGAGTAGCTACAGGATACTGCACGAGGTTTCCATCCTTTTGCATTTTGAGGCGAAACAAACCAGTCGATTGGTCGCTCTCGGAAGCGCTCGAGCACAACTGTTGGCTTGGTGATAAATGCTGGCCTGCCAAGAGGGTGTCGGTCGGCAAATCAAAAGTCTGCCATATGACGTCCCGCCTTGAGTTATACAGAACGAAATTGCCAGTGTCGAGCATAGAAGCTGAGACCGCAGTCTCCCTCGGAATGGCAACAAACGTCTCTTGCGCTTCTGTAGACTGCAGGACAAGTCTCCCGTCGCTGGTGAAACGTAGGGTGGAATTTCGTGGGACCGGAGGATAGTCTCGGTTAGCGGTCCAGACTATGGTTTTACGCGGAGTTCGTGGAAGGAAAACCCCGACCGCATAACCGTCGCCTCGCTGATAGAACCCGAACGCGAAGGCACCGGAAGGCGAGAGCCAGAAGGAGTTGAAGGTGGTGGTGTTGGGTGCGAGAGAAGCACCGAGGGTTATGTTGATCTGTCTTTGTGCAGTTGCAGGTGTGAAGAAGATGAATGCAAGTGCGAGAAGAAAGGGAAGCGTAGCAACCATACGAACGAAGTGCTTGCAACGAAGGGCGGAATTAGCCATTAAAGCAAACTGAGGTCTACTTTTAATGCTACAGAACTCGTTTTGTGGTGTGAACAATTAGCTCTTTGGCCCATGCTTTATAGAGCAACATCAGCTTCTAAAATGGAAATAATAACTAGAGGTCTTGACTCTAGAAAAGTCTTGTTCAAAGAAGGCATGAGACTCCAGACACGGACGTTTAAATGCCATGTTCCCAGAGATTTCTTCTATTTTTGTTTTCATAAACTCGCTGACGCGGTGCTGTCACGATTGGATGGCTTGAGTTTAGTCCATGGTCGAACCACACCGTCTTCCAGCGGGGTTCCTAATTTCTACATTAATTACTTCCGTTGTTGTCCTTTTTTTTTTTTTTTTTTTTTTTTTTTTTTTTTTTTTGCCTCTTCTTGTTTTAGCTTTGACCAACAAGTTGCTCACTTCTGTCGATTTTAGCAGCCGGGCCTACTTTTGCACAAGTCTCTTCACTGATTATTTTAGTAAGGAGGGAGAGACAGCTTCTTCTGCGGTCGATCGGTTCATTGCGGGTGGGGAAGCACCCGAAGTTTTTATAAGTCTTCTTTTGGTTTTTTAAGTTGGTAAGTCGTCGTCTTCTTGCGAAAACTTTTCTGGCGGAAATTGCACGCTCCACCGCCTTTTTATTCTCCAACTTGCCACAACTTTCACTGTTCCACAGCCTTACTTATAAATGAAATAATGTGAATTGTAATTGTCATTATTATTATTATTATTTTGGTGACCGAGGATCCAAAGTCTTCTTTTGTTTTTTTAAGTTGGTAAGTCGTCGTCTTCTTGCGAGAACTTTTCTGGCGGAAAGTGCACGCTCCACCGCCTTTTTATTCTCCAATTTGCCACAGCTTTTACTGTTCCACAGCCTTACTTATAAATAAAATAACGTGAATTGTAATTGTCATTATTATTATTATTATTATTATAATATTATTATTTTGTGATAGAGGATCCGCAGGAGCCTATCTTTGTCGGCTTCACTGATTTGGGGTCTCATGGGCCTTCGCACGGTGGAGGCCCAGCAACAATTATACCTCGGGGGAAACTAGCTTAACAACCCACCGCCGAGGCCTTTTTACCCCCACTTTAATCGCTAACAAGTAGGGTTTCCAACTTTTGACCTCCTTCGCTAGAGGAGAGATCTCAACCAACTGCGCTGCTCATGGATGGGTTTGTAATTGTCATTATTGTTATCTTTTAACTATATTAAAGGGGTATGCATTATGTTTGACCAGAAAAAAAAATGATGTGCATTTTTATCATTATTATATTATCTTTATCTATACTAAAGTAGTGGGGATAATTGCCATAATATTCTTAATCATATTGTATTTTGATTAATTCAACTCAATTTTTTTCAATTTATTCCCAAATTTTAAGATGATCTTTCCGGTCAATTTTGGCCGAAAATTGATAACATGAACACTACTCTTACTTGACATAGCTAGCTAATATAGACAATTTTTTTATATTTTAATTCTTCTTTTCTTTTCTTTTCTTTTCTTTCCTTTTTTCCCCCTTTCTTTTCCTTTTTCCCCTTGACTAGCCACAAGTGAGGGCCGCCCTCACTTGGGCAACCATCGCCCCCACCAAATCTAGCAAGGGCATCATGGCCCTTGCAAACCACCCTTTGCCTAGGCTCACCTATGGCCAACAAGGGTGACCATTGCTTGCAATCGACGAGCACCATCCTCACTTGTGGCACTCGCCATAGGAAAAAGGGAAGAGAAAGTGAAAAAAAAAAAAAAAAGGAAAAAAAAAAAAAAAGGAAAAAAAAATAAAAAATATTCAAAAATTTAAAAAATTACAAAAAAATTGTCCATATTAGCATAGACTAGCCATGTATGAAGGCTGATGTCCACGTCAACGATATCTGATTTGCAAAAATTGCAAAAATTTGCTTACTTGTCTGTTGATTTGGACCATCTAGGAAACTTGTTCAATCTCATTCTTACGAGTACATGCATTAGCTTTAGGTTTGGCCCCCGTGTACGCACAACACATCTTAACTTGAATTTTTAGATTGGATGAATCTCTCATGAGGTCTAATAAATCCACCAATTCAAAAAATTCCTACCTCGTGTCAAGTGGTAGGCGTAGTCACCTGGAAGGACCATGCGAGTCCTCCACTTCCCTGTGATGGCTAATCGGGTTTAACCTAGGGAGTGCTCTTTGGGAACGACCCATTCAAACAAACTTTTTAAGTCAAGTCTCCTCTCTCTTTTTTAAGTTGTCGGTGGGAAGAAGATCACTACAAGTGCTACAACTTTCATAGACACTTACTTTAGTATTATAACTTTTCCTAAACCACTTGAATGTTGTAACTTCTAAAAAAATGTTTACTTCAACGTCATAACTTTCAATTGATCACTTAAGTACCATAATTTTTTGATACTATTCACCTAAGTATTGGAAATTCAACATTGGCATGACACTTGTAGTGAATGTTTTTAAAAACTTATGACAATAAAGTGATCAATTGAAAAGTCATATGGCACTCAAGTGATTAGAAATAAAAAAAAAAAAAAGTTACGACGCAAAAATGAGCTCTGTAAATAAGTTATGACACTCAAGTAATCGGAAAAAAAAAAAAATTCTATGACTCTCATGCGAGTGTCATATAGAAGTTATGAAATTTGTAGTGTTCTTTTTCCAATAAATAACATGTGCTTGAAAGAAGCATTAGGCAAATGCCAAAATGTTATATCGAGAAATCATATTAATTTGGAAGGATTTGTTATTTTAATTGTGAGAAAAGATCAACTCAAAAAAATAAAAAATGGAAATGATCTTTTGATGACATTTTCTCCAAAATTGATTTAAAGTGTTAATTATGCATATCAAAGTGAATTCGGTACATGTGATGCTTCCAACATTAATTGTTTAAAATCTTTTCAACTTTTGATTAGGCATTGGAATTGTCAAGGTTTGGATCGTATTTAAAATGCAGGCGACATTTGTGAATGCATGATATGTGTCCTAAACTAGCCTTGGCAATTAAATGCGCTCCATAACTAAGATGCTCATTTGTCTAAATGTTTCGCTTTACTTTCTTGATGTTTCAAATACATCCAAATCTTTGAAGCATCACATGAATCACGCATGCATGAAACTATTTCATTTATTAAAAATACATGTGATTGTGATTGGCGCTTGTCAATTGAATAAGTGATCCGCTTGTCAATCACGCATGCATGAAATTAATTTTTTTTCTTCTTTTTCTCAATTTTTTAAAAGTAATAATAAAAATTATGATCATCATGTGAGCACCATATAAAAGTTATGAAATTCATGGTGCTCTTTTCCCAATAAATAATGTGTGCTTGAAAGTAGCATTGGGCAAACACCAAAATATTGTCACGAGAAATCGTATTAATCTAGAAGGCCTTGTTATTTTAATTGTGAGACTATTTTGTCGGTGAACCATTCGCATTATTTTTAAAATAGCATGAGTTGAAAGTGATTGGCACTTCTATGTCCATCTTTTGATTATATAAAATTCACATAATGACAATCGAGGGTCATGATATTAACCTGTGGTTTAGCCGAAGACTGAAAATTAAGAGAATTGGAATAATCTTTAGTGGTAGAACACGAGGACGGGATATCCTGAATCGGGAAGGCCATCGCTGGAAATCTTTTATTTATTTTTTTCCTTTTTTTGTCAAATGAAAAATTTCATTCATTTCCACATAAATACAGTAGAGAAACCAAGACAAATCTCAAACAAATTCCCCCCCAAAAGGAAAAGGTCCAGATAAGAAGATAAATATTCAAAAAAAAGATTAGGATCACACACTCAAACAGCAGATTTGTCACTTCTTTAAATCAAAATTGGTGGCCAGTCACTAAATCCATTTTCAATATTAAGCATACATCAAGATCTCTATTTGTTACTACGGCTTTGCCTTTTAGCAGTGTGCATCTAGGTTTGACAACCCTAATCAAATCACCATTTAGAGTAATATGGTTGAACACATACAAATTTTACACTTGTGAGAGCAAAGCCTTCAAAAACTCCTCTGCTCATTCGAAACAAGACTGTGCACCAACAAACCTAAGAGAAGCGAAACCCCAAAATCGTACACACCAAAAACTCCAATTCTAGACTAGATTGGGATAGAAACGTCCCCTCACACGAAGCTCGAACGTCACTTGACGTTGGAGACGATCTGGGGGTAGTGAGGAGCACCAAAAATTTCAAAAAATCTTGATTATTGATCTGTAATTTTCCTACGCTAAATATCTTAGATTTGGCTTTTATGGACGGGATTGCAAACTGATATGAGATCGTTTTGGCAAGTTGGGGTTTAGAATAATGTAATTATGATATAGTAATATGTGGTGACCAATAGAAGTGAGATCCGATGTTTTAATATGTGGCGACCAATCTATTTTCATCGCTAGAGCTAATAGAGATCATATTATTTTTGTCACGTTCTATGGGCGGACATGTTCGTGGAAGGTAATCGGCGATGACTTCTCCTTTTCACCTTAGTCGTCGGAATAAGATCAGCCGGCTGATAATGACGATCAGAGGCAATGATGATCGGTTGTCGTGGAGATGGTCCTTGTGCGGTGGCCGGCCAAAAGGACTTACCAAATTTTATTTAGCTTCGTCTTCTTGTTCGGTCTTATCCGGTCCGAGTCGACAGTCACAAGACATGGGAAATTTTGGATGTCAATATAGTCGATTTTTTTTCCCTAAAACTAGATATAATCGTTTGTTGAGTCTCCTTTATAATCCCAGTTTAGTCAGTGCTCAATGTCCGGGAAAAGTGCCAAAAAAGTCCTAAACCTTTTGTCATTGTGCCGATTTAGTCCTAAACCTTTTTTTTGGTGCCGATTTAGCCCTAAACCTTTTTGAAATGTGCCGATTCAGTCCTTTCCGGCCAATTTGGCCGGATTTTGCTGACTGGACGCCGGCCGGCTGACGTGGACAACTTTTATTAATATTTTAATATTTTTGAAAAAATTTTATTTTTTTATTTTTTTATTTTTATTTCTATTTTTTATTTATTTATTTTTTATGCCTCCAGCCGGTCGCCGGACCTCGGCGACCGGCCACCTCGCCAGTGGCCGCGGGGGCGGCCTTGCGCGGGGCGGCGAGGCTCGCCGCCATGGGCGAGGCCGCCCTCGAGGCTGGGCGGCGGCGAGGCTCGCCCTCGTCGGATCTCGGCGAGGGTCGAGCCTCGCCCATGGCCGGCGAGGGCGAGCCTCGCCGGCCACCTCGCCGGTGGCGCGGGGCGGCCTCGCCGGCCATGGGCGAGGCTCGACCTCGCCAGATCCGGCGAGGGCGAGCCTCACCCGCCCGCGCGAGGCCGCCCCGCGGCCACGGCGAGGTGGCCGGCGAGGCTCGACCTCGTCGGCCGGCCGGGCGGGGCTCGCCCTCGCCGGCCTCGCCCATGGCCGGCGAGGGCGAGCCTCGCCGCCCGCGCGAGGCCGCCCTGCGCCACCGCGGCAAGGTGGCCGCCGGCCGTCGCCTGCGGCCGGTCACCGAGGTCCGGCGACCGGGCTGGAGGCATTAAAAAATAAAAATAATAAAAATAAAAATAAAAAAATAAAAAAATATTAAAATATTAATAAAAGTTGTCCACGCGCCCGGCCGACGTCCGTCAGCAAAATCCGGCCAAATTGGCCGGAAAGGACTGAATCGGCACAATTTAAAAAGGTTTAGGACTAAATCGGCACCAAAAAAAGGTTTAGGACTAAATCGGCACAATGACAAAAGGTTTAGGACTTTTTTGGCACTTTTCCCCTCAATGTCCATATATTCGCTTCTTCACATCGTCAAACGAAATTACTCTTTTTACAATGCTTGCACGTGGTTACGCCCCATCATTGTCTTCTCCACGAGGTTAAGAAGATCAATCTGTAACCAAAATAAAAAATAAAAATTAGAGCTCCATACACTGAAAGAACGTGATAAATCTTAGACAAGGAATGGTAAAGTTTTCAACGAGATATCTGAAGTGAAGAGAGATCTAGGAATGGTAGAGTTTCTGATGAGATATCTGAAGTGAAGAGAGATCTAATTTCTGTCTTGAGAGTGTATATGTGGATTATTTTTCCTCATCTGGTTTTCGGCAAGAGGAATTTTTTTAGCGGTTCCAATGTCCATCCTCCAAATATATCAAAGAAATTCTTGCAAAGAGCTGGATCAAGTATGCCGGCAAAATGATCGCCTAGTAATTTTCTAACGTAGTTGGTAATCTCCCTATTGTAGAGCGTAATTGGTAAAAGTCGTCTATTCATTAACGTTTCCAACTAATAATAAGCATTCCGCGCCCTTGATAATTTAGTTGATCATGTGTTTAAGCCCTAAAGAAGATTACCAACTTTGTCTACATTCCATGCAGAAGAGACTGACTTGCGAGAATCTCTTCATTCCAATGGTTGATTGGTGGTCCACTCACAATATGTATTGAAAAGGTGGATCCAACCTCTGATGCGCGTAGCCAACATCAACCATCTTGCTAAAGTGAGCACATTTGCTAATCCTTTATTATAAATACACTAAGCAACTGGAATTGGATCAAACAACAATAATTAAAGCATCAAGAAAACGAAAATAGACCAAGCATAGTCGCATGCTTGAGCTCAAGTCACTCACATTATTGACAAATTTCGGCGAGGAGGGAAGTGGAAGAGATGAAGAAGACAGTCACATGGAACTGAGGAAGGAAGTCGGAGAAGGCAGCATGGGGATATCCACGCTGCCTTCAAGCATCAGCAACACCTTCCTCATGGAGGGACGAAGCGATGGCTCTTCCAGGACGCACCACAAGCCTACTTTAACAACCCTCTCCAGTTGCCTCATTTCGACCTCCTCGAAGCCTCTAGCTTTGCCAGATCACCTGCCTGAAAGCATCCGCAAACCCATTCTTCGAGAACCGCTTCCTCCTCAGAGCGGCACCAATCCAGGCTCCTCTGGTTGCAAATTATCTCCAGCAACACAATCCCGAAGCTGTAGATGTCGACTTTCCCTGTCACAGGTAATTTCTTGTGCCACTCAGGTGCTACGTACCCTCTGGTTCCCCGGATTCTAGTCTTGGTCTTGGTCTGATCCAGGTTCAACATCTTCGATGGTCCAAAATCAGATATTTTCGCCCTCCTATTCTGGTCGATTAGTATGTTGTGAGGCTTTATATCGCAGTGGATAATCTGCGTCTCACACTCCTCGTGGAGGTAAAGGAGGCCTCTGGCTATATTGCGAGCATGCTCATTTTTTCATCCCAATGAGGCTGTCTTTCTGGTGTAAAGAGTAGATCCACGAGTGAGCAATTGGTCATATATTCGCACACCAAAAGCCTGTTGTTCCCATCCTGACAATAACCGAGCAGGCAGACCAGGTTCCGGTGACGAGTCCTCCCAATGATTTTCACCTCAGCTCGGAATTCGACGTCCCCATCAGATGAGATGTTCTCGAGCCTCTTTATGGCTACGACTTTTCAAAACTTCTCCGAAAGCCCCCTTACCATTCTCATCCTTAAAATCCTTGGTCACTTCCTTGAGCTCCTCATAAGTGAAGCATCTCAGTCCAACATTCTCTACCGATCCGATGCTTACTCCATGATCTATAAACATTTGATGTCCCAAGAACCTGTTCTGGTAAACGCAGACCCCGAAATAGACTAGAATTATCAACGCCAGAGCAATCAATGAGATGCTCGCGACCAAAATGTCAATCCTGATCTGCTTTTTGACGTGCTTCGGTGCATTTGCATCCAGTGTAGTGGTACTCAGCTTGATGGAAACTATGTTCGAATTGCTGAGGGCTCTCCTGCAGAACCTCAAAAGGAGGCCTTGCTTTTGGCAATCCTTTGTTGTATATCACGGCACCGCAATTGTAGTCGGGCAAACATGTGGCTCTACATTCCTCAATGGATTGTAACTGCTGGACAGAGTATGAATCGTCTTCCTGTTCAAACAAGTTATTGAGTCGGTGTGTGATTGAAAGAGACATTGCCATACACCGAAGGTTATCCCGAGAACTCATTTCCGTCTTGAAGCCTTGATATTTTAATTGTGAGAGGCTCTTTCATTGGTTATGTGTTGGTTTCATGCCAAGGCACTTTCCTGGAATGTGAAACAAAAACAGGGGCTACGACTAGGATTGTCATCGGTGGTCCTTTCACATTATTATTGCAATAGCATGAGTCGAAAGTGATTAGCACTTCTGAATCCATCTTTAGATAGATAGAATTCACATGATGACAATCAAAGATTAAGATTGTTAGAGATAATTAAGGACTTCTCTAGGAGAACTTCTTATATTAGAGATATTTGATTACTACGTCGACTCTTTGTAACTCTCAAGATTGCGTGTATATCTTGATTGATATATTATCTTAGATAGTCATCTAATAAAGTTTATAAATAGGCTTGGGTATTCTTTTTCAATATATATCGAATTATATTGAAAAAAAAAATTCAAATTCCTCTCTTCTGCATCATTACTTTAACTAAGATATTGGGTGATGGTTTAGCTGAAGACTTAGAAATTAAGGGGCTTTGTTTGTTTCACGAAAATTGAATGATTTATAAATAATTCCTTAAAACCACTCGTTTATATCTCTTACAAAAATAAATGAATAAAAAATATTTTCATCGTCCACAAAAATATTTAAGATCAATTGTTATTAATAATGAAAATATTTTTCATTGGTTAATTATTTTAAGTAACGCAAGTGATTTTTTTAAGGAAAATATTTATTAAATCATTTATTTGCTGTGAAACAAATGGAGGTTAATAGAATTGGAATGATCTAGAGTGAGAGAATACGAGGATGGGAATCAAGAAGACCTTGCTGGATACGGGGAACCTATGGTGCCCGAAAGTCACGCCTATATTTTTTCTGTGGGAATCTTGACTGAAGATTTTTGTGGCTTATGTACACCTAAGTCCTGCTTTCTTCATGATTGACCACTCTCTTTGGGATGATCAAGTAATTTTAGAGTGATTTTCATCCGGGTACCTGAGTTTTGAGTTTGGACTCCTTTGTATGGCATTGGCCAGGGATGGAAGTGAGAGACATAAATGATCCCTATGTCACATCTTCTCTCACTTGACTATATATCACATAGAAAATTCGTTGGAGGATTTGCAGATGTAAACTCTCTTTTGGTATACTCATCTTCAAGATGAAAAGGCAGAGAGTAAAGGTATTAAACTATGACTAGAAATACTTGTAAAGTATGATCGGACCTTTTAATAATTCTGTTACCAGCACAACATAAATAACCCTAATCAATATTCATACAAAACCCGTTAAGCCCGCATTCGCCCGCTGGGCTGCATCCGTCAGTTGGGACATTTATTTCAATGGACCAATCATCCTTTCTGATTATGTTGCATGGGTATAGCCTGAAAAGCCCCTCTGGGTCAATCCTGGCAAGATAGGCCATATCTTCTTTAGGAAGTCCTTGGATCGTGATAGAGATCGAATAGCCGTCCAATAAGCTAGGATTGTTTCCTAATTTGGAGGATTTTTTTTTTTTTTCGATTTTGCGGATATGCATATTCTCATCAAATATTCCATGGAAGATAGCAATTATTCTAACTAGGCAATCAAATATTTCAGATCGACTAAGGATAAAATAATTACCTAATTTGAGGATTAACTTTCGAAATTCGACCTTGACATGATCGGATTGGCGATTTGATGAACGGTGGTGGGCAACTCTCAGCCGAGGATGTCAACGGCGGCAGATTAGCACAATGACAGCAGCGACCCACGAGTGGGGTGACTTGGTGTTGTCAGACTTCGCGGCATGGTAGCAAGCATCGTCATCAGGACAACTTGGCAAGCTGCACTGAGCTTGGCTCAGGGCGGGGAACGGCAGGCTGTCAAGTCAAAAGTAGGGAGCTCAACGCAGCGGCAGGGAACTCAGCTCGGCGGCAAGGCTTGGGTCTTCGCGGCTTAGCACAGCAGGGACGACAGCTGGCCCTTGGCAGGGCAGTAGCGACTAGGCTAGGTCGTCGCAGCAGAGGAGGCGGCAGCCATGTTGTGTGGGGCACGGGGTTGCGACCAACAAAGGAGCTGGCTCAGTCATGAGGCAGCGATCGTCGGCGTCTCGTGTCTCGGCTCAACACGCGAGGTGGAAGGTCACGTTGTCAGGTAGGATGGCATGACAAGGACGGTAGGGCTTGCCCCCGCAGGTAGCTTGCGGCGGGACACGGTGAGAGAATGGACGGCACACAGCGCTGTCAACGGCGAGGAGGCAACAACGAAGTCGTCGTTGAGGGGGTCGGCTGGCTCGCGACTAAAGGCAGGGCAGCACATGGCGTCGTTGACAGTGAGGGTGCGGCAGCGGCACGGCGGGGTCTCAACCAAGGCTTGGCCAAGAGCTCATTTTCTCTCTTTTCTCACGTGTGTCTTTCTGATAATTGTGATTTGCTAACCTCTAAATTCCGAGGCATAAGTATGTCAATATAGCAAAACCTGACTCTCATGTCATGTTGAGAACAAAGTGGAAGAGAGAATTTGGAATTTTTGTATCTTTGTTCATTATTAAGTGAAGAGTACAAAAGCTAATTTATGGGCTTTACATGAAGACTATATGAAGTAATAAAACATTAAGTACAATAAGTGAGGACTAATCAAGGAAAATATATAGAATCACACTATATTTTAAATATATCTCTAACAAGTAGCATGAGTTGAAAGTGATTAGCATTTATGAATCCATCTTTTTGATAGATAGAATTCACATCATGACAATAGAGGATCAAGATATTGACTGATGAATTAGCCGAGGACTTGGAAAATTAACAGAATTGGGAGAATCTAAAATGATAGACCACGTGGACAGGTTGAATGAACCTAGAGCGTCACGAGAGTCACTTAGTAAAATTCTCGTGTATGACTTTTTCCGAGGGAATCTTGATTAAAGTTTTTTTTTTTTTTTTTTTTTTTTGGTAGAAGGTAATAATACATATTAAGCTTTGGACAAATGAACAAGAATTCGGCACCGTAACTCACACTTTAGCTGTGGGAGCAGGGAGAGTGTGAGGGTGCCGAATCAAAAAAGTACAGAGAGAAGGAAACAGAGCAGCAACTAATCGGCTGAACTACAAGTAAAAAACAGACCAATGACCCTCAGGCACCCCTCCAAAGAGCAAAGAGACGGAGGAGAGCTAGGAAGAGGACGCCGAGCTGAAGATGGACGGATCGAACCCCCAACTTCTCTGGAGTCGCTTGTTTCTTGGAGTAGGTGGGACATTAGAGAACAAAAGAGCCTTATCCTTCACAACCTTGATCAAGTGATTCTTCATGGCCGGAATTGCCAAAGAGTCACCTCGAAAGATGATAGAATTCCTTTTCTTTTTTTTTCCCATATGAAATGGCATAAAGCCCCAAAAGAGAAAGGGCAATACTGTGAAAAAAATCTTTGCCGGATAGGAATTTGAGAGCCCAAGAGAGGTTGTCCTTCCAAACTCTGTTCTTCCAAGGTAAATTACATCTAGAAGCCCAAAAGAACGCAAGAGTCGCAGACGTTGTGCACTCAAAGAACAAGTGGTCCATGAAGTCCGGAACGGAGCAACATAAAGCACAAACAGAGAACTCAATCCTCCCATAAGAGAGAAGGAGAGTCTGAGTTGGCAACCTATTTTTTGCGAGCAACCACAAATGAAATTGAAATATGGGTGTAGGGTCATTGTCCCAAATAAGAGGAGCCCAAGACACTCGATTCTTATTAACCCTGATGTATTTCCAGGCAGAGGCAACAGAGAACGAACCTGATGGATCTTCTCGCCAGGTGAAGCGGTTAGAATTAGTAGAAAAAATGGGTATAGTAATTCCCATATTTGTGAGGAGATCTCTCAAAGAAGCACCCACAGGAGAATAAAGGTCCGCCACTACAGAATAGCTTGGAAGGCGACAGCTCTCCACAAGGTCCGGTGGGATAAGTAAGAGAAGCGGGCCACATTCCAACCAATTGTCATGCCATAAGGAGACAGAGGAACCGTGGCCAATCTTCCAAAAGAAAGAGAGCCTAAAGTGTCTTCGAAGTTGAAGGATTTTTTTCCAGGTCCACGAACACGTACTGGGTGTGGAGGAGTTCCAAAAGTTGTCATTCTTTAAAAAATAAGAATAGATCCAACGACACCGAGAGATTCTCTATTGGTGAAGAGAAACCAGATGTACTTAAGCAAAGAAGCAGTATTGCAGTCTCTCAATTTCCGAATACCCAAGCTACCTTCATTTTTTGGGAGGCAAATGTCATCCCAAGATACTTTGGCACCGCCTCGGCCAAGCGAGGTGCCCTTCCACAGAAACTGTCTTAGCAGTTGTTCAATTCTATCAAGAACAGAGGTAGGCAGAGAAAAAACACTAGCCCAAAAGGCTTGGATAGAATGCAGTACCGACCTTATAAGTTGAAGCCTGCCAGCAAAGGATAAAAAGTGGTGAGCCCACGATTGAATTCTTGCAGTAATACGATCAATCAACGAAGCACAATCAGCTTTCCCAAGTCTTGAAGTGATGATGGGCACCCCTAAGTACCGGACTGGGAGTCGACCTTCCTGAAAGCCAAATGCAAGCCTAATCTTGATTAAAATTTTTGTTGCTTGTATCAGCCTAAATCCTACTTTCGTCATGATTGACTACTCTTTGGGTGATCAAGGAATTTTAGATGGATGTGAGAGACATGGATAATATCTATGTCACATCCTCTCTCACTTGACTATATCGCATGCAAAGTTTGTTGGAGGATTTGCAGTTGTAAACTGTCTTTTGGTATCTCATCTTCATAATCAAACGACAAATAGTAAAGGTGCTAAACTATGACTAGAACTACTCGTAAGGTATGATCAGACCGCTTGGTAATTCTATTACCAGCATAGCAAGATAGGTAAATTGTTCAAAAAATTCTAAATTTATTGTACTTTTTTGAATTCAATCTTAAACATTTTAATATTATCAATTGAGTTCTAAACATTTTTAAGTTTTGCTAATTGAATCCATTCGGCTAATTTTGGTTGGAAATTGTCGATGTGGCAGTCTAGTCAATGTCAACCATCCTAAATAACACGATCGACGATAACATGGATAAATTTCAATACATTTTAAATATTTTTTCTATTTTTTATAATTTTATTGATTTTCTTTTTCTTTTTCCTTTTCTTTCCTCTTCTTTCTTTTTCTTTTTGGTTCAAAGGGTCTAAGCGTAATAATTGTAAACAATGAATCCAGACACCGCTAGCGTGACTAATACAGAAGCAATTGACGATGTAATCACGACTAGAATCTCTCTCCGAAAGACCATATTTTCCGGTCTGGCCTCACTTACCTTTGATGTAAGGTTGGCTCGAGTTGTCGAGGTCTGTGCGGCCGTATCTAAGAGGGAGCCTCTGCTTCGTGCAATTTCCATCTTTGCATATCAACACTTCACAGTTGCGATCCCGCAGACATGCTTCTTGAGATTCCTCCTTGGTGACGTCCTCCCACAGAGTGAAAGTCACCAGTCAACTGTTGTATCCATTATCCAGGGTTCGTTCCCTCGCAGGTTTGGGCTGTGAGCTTCCTTTTGTACGCGGATGTCCAGTTGCACTGGTTCGCATGCGCAAATCCTGGGAGATATTTGCAGTCGGCTTTCTGATTGTACATCGCGCAGTACATTCTGAGTCCGAATGTGTCACCGGGGCTGCATTTGGCACCGGAAGACTCCCAGTCCAATGACAAGTTGTTCTTGCTCACGTTGCATGGGTAGAGTCTCAAAATCCCATCCACATCGAGTCTCATAAGATAGACGATTCCTTCTTTAGGAGGACCCATGCTAAGTAAATTATAAACTTATCATCGTTAAAATAAGATGTTAGTACATTTAAAGTGTATCTGATTCTATTATGAAAATGGCAAGTCTTGAAAATTTTTATAGAATTTTCAGATATTTGCACTAAGTAAAGTTTAACTCAAAATAGGGCTTTATGTATTTTTATTAATCTTATAAAAATTTTGGCTATATATTTTCTTAAAATTTTATTTTAGTTCAGAAATTTTGTTTTACAAACAAAGTAGGGAATTGTTAGTTGTTTGTTTGTAGAATAAATAAAATTTTTCCTTATCCCACGTAGGAAAATTTGAAGCACGTAGGCCACTGTATAAATGTGGATGTCCTCTAACTTGTTTAAATAAAGACAATGGGTTATGGACTAGACCCTACAATACTCACATGTAGGTGCATGGTTATTAAGTGCAAGATCGTGGACCATAGCTAGAATTAATCCTTGTTCATTATTTTTATATTTTTTTGTGCGGTTATTTTGCTAAAAAATTTTCAACGTATCTTTTGAGAAAGAATCTATTTACTTTGCAAACTTTTTCGAATGGTTGCTTCTGTTCAAAAGGACTAAGATAAGTATGTCAAATTTTTGGTATCAATAATTATCAAATATTGTCGAATTTTCATTCCAAAAATACAAGCTTCTTTCCAATTGTTTTCCTTTGAGAGTTCTTGGAGATATATCAAAATTGATATATGGTATTCTTATTTGAGACTTTATTCTATATCGGAAGATTTTTTCCAGGTACCATTAACAATGTTGAGAGGCAAATAATTTCTTAAAGATAGTGTTATCATGCCTCAAAATTTGACTCCAATTCTTCTTGATCTGAAGCATTTCTCCTAACAAGTACTAGTGGTGATATTCTTTAAATATTTGCCTCTTATGTTCAACCAGTAGAGAGAACCAACATTTTTTAGATATGGCTGTCGCATTTTCACTAACTCCATAGGTTCCGCACGACCTGCAAAGTTCATGCCTACGAAATATCTTCCAGATATTGCATGAGGTTTCCATCGGTTTGCATGTCAGGGCAAAAGATACCGATCGTTGCTGTTTGAAGATTGGAAAAGAACTGTTAATCCAATGATAAATGTTGCCCTGCCAAGAGGGTATCGGTTGGCGAATCAATATTCTACCATAATTTGTCCCCCCTTGAGTTATGCGGAACAAAATTGCTGTATCAAACATGGAAGCCGAGACCGCTGTCTCACTAGCATTGGCAACGAGCATCTCTTGCGCTTCCGCAAACTGTAGGACAAGTCTCCCGTGGCCAGTGAAGAGCAGGGTGGAATAACTAACGATCGGAAGTTCAGTTGGCCGTCCAAACCACGGCTCTTAATATAGCTCTCGCAAGGAAGACTCCCCCCTAGTACCGCGGTCTCTCTGGTAGAATCTGAATGCAACAAGGCTTATGTTCATCTGTCTTCGTGAAGTTGCCAGTGGGAAGATGAATGCAAATGAGGGAAGAAAGGGAAATGGAGCTGTAATATATGGGCCATAAATCCAGCCCATTATTTTATTAGTTAAGTTTAAAGCCTGGCCCATTTTTTCTTCTCCAGATAATTCACGTGAGAGCAAGCAGTGGACAGAACAAGGAATTGAAAATAGAAGAAGCACGTTCGTGAAGAGAGGAAAAGGTGGAGAGAAAGAGAGAGAGAGAGAGAGAGAATTTTCGCTCATACGGACATCCCAACAAGCCAAATCAAATCCAAATTGTGACTCCTAGTATGTATTCAAGCCTATTATTCATTTAATTGAAGAAATTTTCAAAGTTAGGTTGTAAATTTGGAGTTATGAAAAGTTGAACGGCCAGATTCAACTGATGGGTTTTCTAGTTTTAGATTTATATGGAAATGATAGATAAGGGTATTATGAAATTGTGGAGTTCGACGAAAATCGATTTGGAAGTACAATTTGATCAGGGTTCAATGAAAATCGATTCTGAAGTATGCTTTGATCGTAACAAAATTCTGAAGTTCCGCATTCGAGTCACATTCGATTTACACAAACAGATAAAGATGAGTGTTTGCTATGAACGAGTTTCTTTATTAGCGTACATGTGTCATTTTATCAACGAATAGGCATAGTTTAGACAAGTCATTCAATAGAGTAGCGTATTACTCGATTTTTTCATGTCATTTTCAATTAAGTAATTGGAATACGAGTGTGTTAGCTCGAGTAACCGTCATAAATTGGTTTTAAGCTTTCCTGAGTAAGTGGTACCGTCTCTTCTTTGAGTAAGCGATACGGATTAGATATACTATGAGTACCGAAATGACATGTTTATTGCACATAATATGGATCAAGATTTTACTACCATTTTGTTCATTTTAAATGGAAAAGTATTTATTCATGTGCACATTAGTTATGTTCAACTAAAGCGTAAGGAACTTTTTCTCTCTCGTTTGAGAGCTCTCTCTACCTACTATGGTAGCCAGCCCTAAACCCTAAAAATCCCTACGGCCGAAACTCCCAAAATGATAACCACGTGTGCTTCTGCTGGTCAGATTCATCTCGCCTTCTTCTGGGGACGATGGGTTTTGACTCCTCGCTAATTCCTGGTAAGGAACGGCCGAGACCCACTATTGTTCTGCCCTCTCTGTTGCGGGAGCCAACGAAGCTTTGGTGGTCCCGGAGGTTTGGCAAATGTGGCGACAGGTTGTGCTCGTTTCTCGGATCAGCCGAAGATGATAATGCGTCCTACCCCATCTCCGTGTAAGTCTGCGTTTGGGAATGATATGGAGTATCCTTTATTTACGGAAATAGAGTTTAATTAGGGTAATCCGAAGGAAAATTTTGAACGGGAAGGAAGTTAACAAATGGGTATTACCTGGATTTGAGCTCTGGCTTTCTTGGCGTTTATTTACTGCTGCTCATTGGGAATTAGCTATGGACGAATCGGGGGAAAAAGACTATCGACTAGCCTTACTGTGTAAGAGGTTAGGGAATCTGAAAACCGAGGTGGATGCACCGCCTCGAGAAAGTGTTATTTCAGTAGAAACACTTGAGGAATGCAAGCGCACGGTATTCGGGAAGTTGTATTCGAGAGGAAATATAAATTACCAGAGCTTTATCTCTACTATGAAGTGGGCTTGGAAGGTTGATTACCTGAATTTTGTACAACGAGAAGCTGATATCTTATCCTTCACATTTGAATCTGAAAGGGAGAAAAATAGAATATTAGCCAATAGCCCATGGTCTTTTTCGAGTAATTTACTGATATTAAAACCGTGGGTACCAAACAAACCAGCACAATGTTACAAGTTCACAAGCTGTGAATTCTGGGTTCAAGTGCATGGTCTTCCAATTGAATGGTGCAGTGAAGAGATAGTGTCTCTTGTTGCCCAACAACTAGGTGGGGTGAAGGAAGTAAAAGTGAAGAAAAAAGGAGTGGCGTTTCACAAGGTGGGGAGAGCTAGAGTTGATCTGGAATTGGAAAAACCTTTAAAACCATGTACCTTATTTAATCTGGGAGAGGAGAAGGTCTGGTTAGACTTTAAGTACGAGAGGCTACCTAGATTCTGTTATTCATGTGGACGGGTTGGGCACTTTACAACCAATTGTGAAGAAATCCCGTATGATGTAGACAAAATTGAGGATAGAAAAAACAACATGTTTGGCAGTTGGCTAAAAGCTGAGGTAAAAGAACATAGTCCCTTTTGGGAGCTATTTTATGATGAAAAGGTGGCTGAACAAGAGGCGGAACCACAGGAGGACAGTGTCATATCTTCTCATGATACTCAAATTGTTCTATTTTCAGGAGAGCAAACTGAAGTAAACAACCCAGAACTATCACACTCCCAAAACAGGGCACAGATGGATGTAATCTTACCTGACATCCAACTGGATCAGCAAAAGGAGAAAGGAAAAGATATTCTGAATGCTGCTGAACCAGCAATGCAGCTGCAGCAAGCTGAATTTTCCGCTTCGTGGAAAAAGAAAACGGTTTTAAAGAAGGAAAGTCGAATTGTGAAAAACTCTCCAGCAAAAAAATTAAAGAGATATACTCCTTACCACTCCTCAGTTGTTGATTTGGCATGCTTGGATGAAACAACGTTGCAGGATACTCCTATAAGTCTTTCTGAAGAGACTAGGGGTAGGGCTTTGGTGGCTAGCCCAAATAAGCCACCGGGTCACAAATGAAAGCAATCTGTTGGAACTGTCAGGGGTTGGGCACACCACTGACAGTTTAGAATTTGAGAGCCATGGTGGCTCAGGAAAGGCCCAACTTAATCCTGCTCATGGAAACAAAAAACAAAAAATCAGTAGTGGACCGTATTAGAAGAAATCTGAATTTTCAAAACAGTCATGTAGAGGACCCGAAAGGCATTGCGGGGGGAATGGCGGTGTTTTGGAATACGGAAATGGAGGTAGAAGTGGAGTTCAGCTCTCAAGAAATGATCAATATGATATGTTTTGATTATGAAAGCAACATAAAGATGCGGCTTAGCTGTATACATGCCCCTAACATATATGGGGAGAGACAACAACTATGGGAGAAATTGAGACAGCTTGCATCATCTAATACACTTCCATGGGTGTGTATGGGAGATTTTAATGAAATTCTCTATTACTGGGAGAAAAGAGGCAGAAGAATGGCTGACAATTCTAGAATGCAGGCATTTCAAAATTGCATCAATGACTGTTCTTTAATGGAAATTGACTGTAAAGGGTGCGCATTCACCTGGTCCAACAACAGAGAAGGGGCTGATCTGGTTCAGGAGAAATTAGATAGAGTTTTCTGCTCAATGGATTGGAGAGTAATGCTACCGGAGGCTGAAGCTTTTGCCCTTCTAGCTGTGGGCTCTGATCATAGCCCACTCCTTGTGGTTAGCAGTGCCAGACCTGTTAAAAAACAAAAAGAATTCAATTTCGAAGCATTTTGGGCTGAAGACAGTGAATGTAAGGAGATAGTAAAACACACATGGCAGTCTCAATCTTGTATCCAGGGAGGTTTGGGAGATAAGTTACGCATCACCAGCAAAGCCTTAATCACATGGAGTAAACAGAAATTCCCCAATAATAATGTTCGCATTATTGCCTTAAAGAAGGAGCTCCAATCCATTACAAACAGCCATCGAAGTTGTCAAGACAAAAGCAGAATCAAGCGTATCAAAGAAGAAATGGAAACTTTATGGCGAAGAGAAGAAATGTTTTGGGGTTTGAAATCCCGGATTAATTGGCTTCGGTGGGGAGACAAAAATACGAAATATTTCCATGCAACCACGATCCAAAGGAGACAAAAGAACAGAATCCATATGCTGAAAAATACAGAAAATCAGTGGATTAGGGGAAAACAGCAAATCCAGCACCTCATTCTGTCCTTCTTCAAGGAGCTATATACCTCGGAAGGTCCACGCAACTACACTCCAGTATTAGATCAACAGCCTACACTAGTTGGAAATGATATGAATGAATGTTTAGTGGCGGACGTGTCTATGGAAGAAATTCATGATGCTGTTTTCCAACTAGGAGCTCAGAAAGCCCCGAGCCCAGACGGTTTAAATGGACTTTTCTATCATCATAATTGGGAGACAATCAACTCCGATATCTTAAAGGAAGTCCGAGATTTTTTTCTACATGGGGTCCTAGATCCAGCCCTGAACAAAACGCATATCACGTTAGTTCCAAAAGTTCCCCATCCGGAGACCCTCGACCAATTTCGCCCAATCAGTTTGTGTAATTTTGCCTACAAGATCATTGCAAAAATATTGGCAAACAGACTGAAACGATGGCTCCCTTCACTGATTTCAGAAGAGCAAAGCGCTTTCATTAGCGGAAGACAGATTCAAGACAACATCTACGTTGTACAAGAAGTATTGCATCAATTGAGGAAGCGTAAAAGAAAGAAGCATTTTCAGGCAATACTTAAACTTGACATGAAAAAAGCTTATGATAGGATTGAATGGGATTATCTAGAAGGTTGCTTACTGAAGATGGGGTTCTGTGCTCAATGGGTTCATTGGATCATGCAATGTGTTACCACAGCCACATTTAATATAAAGCTAAATGGGGAAACACTTCCGGCTTTTGCTCCAACTAGAGGTATTCGACAAGGAGATCCTCTCTCACCCTACCTATTTATCTTGGTAGCAAATAGTTTATCCATGTTGATGAAGAATGCGCTTCAAGAAGGAAACATAAAGGGAATCAAACTGAATAGATACTGCCCTACTTTAACTCATTTGTTCTTTGCAGATGACTCAGTATTTTTCTGAGATGGATCTATTTAGGAATGCCAGCACGTTGCAGCTGTCATTAACCAATACTGCTATGCCTCAGGACAAGCTGTGAACTTGAACAAATCAGGGATCTTTTTCAGCAAAGACTGCCTAGCTTTATTGAAAGATAATATGAAGAGTGAACTTAGGGTACCGGAGCTAGAAAGATCAGGAAGGTATTTGGGTCTTCCTTCTGATTGGGGGGCATCTAAGAGGCAAGTTTTTGGCTGGATTTTGAACCGGATCAATATAAAGTTAGAGGGATGGAAGGAGCAACTCATATCAAAAGCTGGCAAAGAAACTCTCCTGAAGTCAGTAGTGCAGGTGATTCCACAATATGCTATGTCAGTTTTTTAAATTCCAGTTTCAATATGCAAAGCTATAGAGAAAAAAATAGCAAATTTATGGTGGAAAAACAGTGACTCAAGGGCTGGTTTGCACTGGAAACACTGGGAAATTATGAAGATGAGAAAAGATAGAGGGGGAATGGGCTTTAAAGATTTGATCACTGTGAATAAAGCCTTATTAGGAAAGCAAGCCTGGCGGATGATCAAAAACCCAAATGCTCTATGGAGTAAACTATTGAAAGGGTTGTATTTCAATCGAACAGATCTCTTGCACGCTGAAACTGGATGTAATCCTTCATGGGGTTGGAAAAGCTTACTTATTGGAAGAGAAGCCGTTGCGGAATCAATCAGATGGTCAATCGGATCTGGAGAATCGGTTCAAATAAGAACAGATAGATGGCTGAAACGTGGCTACATAGGAGGACCGGCAAATAAGGATGATCCCCAGAAAGTTTCAGAGCTAATATTACCGAGTACTCGGACCTGGAATGAAACATTGCTAAGAAATCTTTTTGATGAGCAGTTAACTCAGGAGATCCTTGCAACTCCAATCAACGGCCCATTTTTCAAAGATGAGTTATTATGGACGGGAACAAAACATGGTTCATTCACAGTCAAGAATGGATACAATTTGCTACGAGACACAACTACAGAAAAAAGCGAGAAAGAGCTCCCTTCATCCTCACATCAAACCCCTACAGCTTTATGGAATGCAATTTGGCGCATGAAAACCAACCCCAAAGTAAAGTTATTTGTATGGCAGGCTTGCCAAAAATGCCCTACCAACCAAGGAAAATCTTTGGAAACGCAAGATCCTACCTGATCCGATGTGTAATCTCTGTCAGTCCAAGGTAGAAACGGCTGAGCATACCCTCCTCCTCTGTCCCTGGGTTGCTGGAGTGTGGAGCTGCAAGGACACTGACCTGCGAATTGATGAACATGAAGTTAGAAGACTGGATGAATGGTTGCTCAAATTTATTAGCAAGCAGTCACGCCTACCCTCCTTGGAAACCATCGGCTATCTCCTGTGGCAGGTTTGGAAGGAGCGCAACAACTTTATTTTTCGAGGAACAACCCCAGAGGTCTGCAGAGCTGTAGATCTAGCAAGATCTCAGCAAATTAGCTACCAAAGATGGGGATTTGGGGAAGATCCAGCCGAATCAGAACCGGTACAGACGAATCCACCTACCTGGCGAGCTCCGAAGGCCGGATGCCTTAAGCTGAACGTTGATGGGTCGCTGGGGAAAGACTCGCCGGAGGGAGCGGTGGCTTGCGTCGTCCGAGACTCCTCCGGCGTTCTCGTAGATGGATTTACCAAGACGGTCTGGGCAGAGTCAGTTCTTCAGGTTGAAACCCTCGGAGTCTTTGAAGCCCTAAAATTTCTACAGGGAAAGGAAAACGTCGAAGCTGTGGTGGAAACAGACGCTCAGATCGTGGTGGATTACTTACTCTCGAACAACACACGGAGTCAACCGCACGTGGAAGTTTGAAGGAAACTAAACTGATGCTTCAGAAGATGTCGCACGTGAAGATGGCCCACTGTTCACGTTCTGCAAATGCGGTGGCCGACTGGGCCGCTACTCATCACCGCAAGAAGTCCCTCCCTTTGAACTAGCGGGCCTCGCCTCCCTCTGCCCTTTGGGCTTTACTTTGTATAGATGCCCCGGAAGCGGGCCTCCGCGGTTTCCGCCTATGATATAAATAAAAACCCCACCTTTCGACAAAAAAAAAAAATGGAAAAGTATTTGTTGATTATGGTTTGAGTTAGTTGGTTGTAAATTGTTTGTGAAACCTTTTACGAAAAGATCATGAAAAAGTTTACGATTTATTATTATGATTTATGAAAGGTATTTTGATTATTGAATTGTGAAAAATTATACGATTTAGTTTGTGAATCAAAGTATTAATATGCTTTCTGATTTTGGTTGTGGCTTATTGGAGATTGAGGTTGATAGATTATGCTAAGTGCCTCCGTCAACCCATTAAGGGATTTGTGTGTATGTATACTAGTTTTAGGATATCTTCGCGGGCCAATCATCAACAATATAGGTAGAGAACTACTCAATGGGGAATCTTGGTTGGTTTTGTCACGTGGTATTATGTGTGATCGTGGTTATATTCTTGAACACAAGATTGGACAATAGAATTGACAATTGACATGTAATTGATGCGATTGATTAGTGGACTAGACCATTGATTATTTGTTTTGATTTCAGTGATGAAAATGGTATTTCTACTATGAGTATCGTTATGTTCAAGTAATATATAGCTCATTTTGATCTTGAAGGTTTGTTACAATCTAGATTTAGTGAAAATCACTTATGTTTTTGTGTCTCAAATGTGTATAATGAATGCTCAATATGTTTCGGCTTTAATGCTTTTTAGGTTCCTTCGCTAGCGGCCTATTGTACGAGAGCGCTATCATGGAGAACTTTGGGGTTGAATTTTTGGGTACGAATTTAGTTAGCTTGTATGATTGAGTTGAGGTTGCTAGATTTAGTTGTTAGCTAGAGTTATATATATATGTCTGACGATAGTTGTTGGGTTGGCTGACTTAAGCGGTAAATATTATTTTTCAGTCTATAGAAAACTTTGATATTATAACAATATGACTTTTTATTAAATATATATGAATGTACATATTTCGATATAGATTGAATTATGGTTACGTTTGAGACTACGTTCTTTGGATAAAAGGACGATCACATCATTGTCTCTGTTCTTGTTGAGTTGGGGCTGTGACAGTAGCCATTATAAAAGTGAAGCGCCTGTAATGGAGGGTTGAATCAGCCATCAAAGCAAAGTAAGATTATGCAGCTCCTGAGCCTATCTTTATGTTTGAACTTGTTTTGTAATGCGAAGAATCAACTCTTTGTTTGTGCTTTATAGAGCTTTGGATTTATAGAAAGAATAGTATTAATGATAGCGAAGGTCATCTCATGACTTCTAGTGGGTCAAGCACGGCAAAGCAAAAATTTAGTGCTTGAAGACTTGGACTTCACCAAGAATTTGCGGTGGAAAGGGAACCACATTTATTTATCAAGAGAAAGCTTCAGTTGTGTCAAAATGAGGTGGTTGGACTGGGCATCCAATAGTCAGTCGTGGATCAAGGATTCCAAATAAAAGCGAAGTTTTTTATTTATTTTTTTGGCTGTCGGAGACAAGAAAAGTTGGCAATTTAAAAAATCTAATAAATGCTGATAATTAACTCAAAAAAGAGTAAACAACGCAAAATTAATAAATAACTTTGTTATTAGCAATCTAATACATTATTTCTCATGTCAGAGCAGTCCCTGATGGCTAGGGGCGCAGCTGTGGAGAGTTTAGATGGCACTGATTATCGAAGAAGGACAAGGAGGTATTGGAATGTCCACTGTGCCCTCGAGCATCAGAAGCACCTTCTTCATTGAAGGACGAAGTGATGGCTCTTCCAGGATGCACCAGAGACCCACTTTAACCATTCTCTCCAACTGTCTTCTGTCCATTAATTCATCATCTACAAGCTTCTCTAGTTCCCCAGCTCGAAAACAGCTGTGGACCCATTCTTCGAGAACGGCTTCCTCATCGGGGAGCTTCCAATCCACACTCCTTCGGCAGCAGACGATCTCCAGCAACATGATTCCAAAGCTGTAAACATCCGCCTTCACTGTCACTGGCAGTTTCTTGTGCCACTCTGGCGCAACGTACCCGCGCGTTCCTCTAATCCTTGTCATGGTGTTGGTTTGATCTGGCTTGAGCAGCTTTGACAACCCAAAATCGGATATTTTTGCATGCTTATGTTCGTCGATTAGTATGTTCTGGGGCTTTATATCGCAGTGAATGATCTGGGTTTCGCACTCTTCATGTAGATAGAGGAGACCTCTAGCTATGTTCCGAGCGATTCCCATCTTCTCATCCCCACGAGGTCGTCTTTCTGGCGCAAAAAGCAAATCTGCGAGTGATCCATTGCTCATGTACTCGTACACCAAAAGCCTGTGCTGTCCATCAACACAATAGCCAAGCAGCTTGACGAGATTCCGATGATGCGTCCTCCCAATAATTTTCACCTCAGTTTGGAATTCAGTATCCCCATCAGATGCGATCTTCTCTAGTTTCTTGACAGCCACAACCTCGAGGCCATTGGACAGCGTGCCTTTATAAACTGTGCCAAATGCTCCCTTGCCAATCTGTTCGGCAAAATCTTTGGTCACTTTCTTCAGCTCTTCATAAGTATATAATTTCGGTGAAACGTTCTCTACTATTCTAGTATTTCCCTCCTCGGAAAATGTTACGTGTGCCCGAGCACGATACTTGGAAACAATGAATCCAGACACAGCTAGTGTGACTAATGCAAAAGCAATAGAAGATGCAATCGAGATTGGAATCTCTCTCCCAAAAGATCTTTTTAATCCAGTCTCACCAACCTTGATATAAAGAGTGTTTGACTCCTCGGTGTCTCTCCTGCCGTATCTAAGAGGGAGCCTCTGCTTTCCGCAGTTTCCATCTTTGTATATCACAGCTTCGCAATTGCAATCCCGCAGACATGCTTCTTGACATTCTTTCTCGGTCAAGGACGTCAGTGAGTCATAGGTGGTGTTCTCCCACACGGTGTTATTGACCGGTTCAATGTTGTATCCAGGGAGGGGGTTTGTTTCCTCGCAGGTTTGGGCGGTGAACTTCCTCTTGCAGCCAGATCTCCAGTCGCCCTTGTTCACAGGCACGAATCCTGGGAGACACTCGCATTCGGCGTTCTGATCGATCATCACGCAGAACATGTTGAAGCCGCATATGCCACCAGGGCTGCATTTGTTATTAGAAGATTTCCATTCCGCGGGCAAGTTCCTCCTGGTCCCGTTGTATGAGTACAGTCGCAAAATCCCATCTACATCGAGTCTCATAAGATAGAGGATTCCTTCCTTAGGAGGTCCTCTACTACGGGTGATATTCTTGAAAATTTCACCTGCTCTGTTTGACAAGTAGAGAGAGCCATCATTATCGAGATTTAGTGTTGCACCGTCACTGAATCCAAAGGTGTCGGACGACCAGTAATAGTTCAGCGGACTATCTATCGGATATTGCACGAGGTTCCCAGTTGCTTGCATGTCAAGGCAAAAGATACCGATCGATGGGTCGCTATCAGAAACGCTCGAAAGCAACCGATGGTCCGGTAATAAATTTTGCCCTGCCAAGAGGGTATCAGTTGGCGAATCGAAACTCTGCCATATTTTGTCCCCGCTCGAGTTATACAAGACGAAATTGCCCGCATCGGAAAAGGAAGCCAAGACTGCCGCCTCGCTAGTATTGGCGACGAGCGTATCTTGCGCTCCTGTAGACCGCAGGACGAGTCTCCCGTCATTGGTGAAGAGCAGGGTGGAACTGCTCGGGACCGGAGGGTCGTTTCGGTTGGCCGTCCAAACCACGGTTCCACCTCGAGTTATTCCAACCCAGTAACCACGGTCGGTCCGGTAGAATCCGAATGCGAAGAGGCCAGAAGGTGAGAGCCATGGGTTGGTGGAGGAAGGGGTGAGAGATTCACTAAGGCTTATGTTTTTCTGTCTCTGTGAAGTAGCAGTTATGAAGATGAATGCAAACGAGAGAAGAATGGGAAGGGGAGCAACAATAGAAGTGAAGCGCATGCAATGGAGGGTTGAATCAGCCATCAAAGCAAAGCGAGATCAGGTAGCTCTTGAGACTGTCTTGATGTTTGAACTTGTTTTGTGGTGTGAAGAATTAGTTCCTTGCCTGTACTTTATAGATCTAAGCATCTAGATTGGAAGATAATGTGCCTAGTGTTTTTTTTTTTTCCTTCTCTCTATTACAGAGACCTTGACTCTAGAAAAGTCTACTTTCTAGAAAGAATTGGCCAAGGTCATCTCAAGACTTCCAGTGTGCTAAGCACGGCAACGCGCTTGAAGATTTGGATTTCATTATGACCTCCAGTGTGTTAAGCACGGCAATGCGCTTGAAGACTTGGATTTCATTATTAATCTGCGGTCGAAAAGGAACGACGTTTGTTTATCTAGGCAAAGCTTTAATTTTGTCAAAACGATGTGATTTGATTGAGCATCCACTTGTTGGATCTAGGATTTCAAGTTCAAAAAAAGTTTTTTGTACTTGTAGAGATACAAAAAGTTGATAATTTAAAGAAAAAATTCTAACAAACATTTGTAATTAACTCAAATTAGAGTTGATAACACAAAATTAATTAACAACTTAAACATAAAATAGTTTATAATCACTTTAATTGTAGTTGGTAATTTCTAAAAAGAGTTGGTAAATTAAAAAAAATGTTACTAGAAAAAGGTAGAAAAAGCTGGCAACCCAATAGGCAACTTGGTATATTAAAAAAGATAAAAATATATTTTTGGAAGTAACACAAGTGATAATTTGTAACTAAAAATTTCGTTGGTAACTTCATCGGAAAAAAGCTTATAAGTCAATACAAATAAATGTTGACAATGTACTCTAATAGTTGGCAAATTTAATTCATTTGTAAGAGGAAATAAAACTTGGTATTGATAAGAGAAGTCTTGTTTATTTGTCAGTCATAAGAGAAGCCAAAAATTTCTGAAATAATTAAATAAATAAACATTTGTGACTAGCTCACAGAAGAGTTCACATCATAAACTTAGTAATTTAATCAGAAACCCAACGGGAGCACAAGGCTACTAAGTTCAACTAGAATTACCAACCGGGAACCTCATTACTCTAATTGAAGTTGGTACTTTTCAAGAATAGTAGGTAAATTTATAAAGTTGGTTAGTTAGGAAAATAAAGTGTTAATTCCATTAAAAAAAAGTTGATTTTTAAAATAAATAAATGTTGGTGAACAATTCAAATTTGAGTTGGTAGTCCAATAATAGTTATTAAGTTAATCAGAAAAAAGTCAATAAGTCAGTAAATGCTATTAATAAGAAAGGTAAATAAAAATTCATAAAAAAATAACATAACTCTTATTTTTATAAACTAGCCTATGGGTGTTGCAATGGACAAAACCAATCATATTAGATCTCAACACAAGTCTTACATCTTAATAAGCAAATAGCTTGACCCAGTAGTTTAAAAATCAAGTCCATTAAGGAATATTGCCCTTTCGTCCTTGTAATCACTGCCTAACCCTCTTCGGATCAATTAACCCTAATCCATCCTCGAACCATACAATCTAATAAAAGGGTCCCCACTTTGATGTTGTTTATGACGACTCGACTCATCCATGTGGACCATGCCTCAGAGAAAATTTAAGTGTAATCACGCAAGAGGTAAAGGCATACCCAAAGTGTAATTACACTGGCTGGGATCATTTACTTATGATAACTCAATAAAGTCTCTCTCATACAATGTTGAACTTGAAGCGTTACAAGTAGACTTAATTTATGCAATAATTGCTTCCAATGTCTCAGCATTAATTCTGTGCTCAAGGTAAAATTTTCAATGAATTTTTCACCACCAACAAATGATGTATGTAGTATAACTTTTAACATCATTACCCTATTTTTCATCGGAAAAAGAGAAATAATATAAAAAAATGCAATGATACACTAGACTCCTTATCCACGATTTATTTTAGAGCATATATCACCGGAGAAAAGAAGATTTTCTACAAGCTACCCAATTTACATTTAATTTGGGGGTTTTAACCACCCACTTCTTCAGTAATCATCAAATTAAGGATGAATAAGATTGCTTATGGATAAGGACTTGATAATTTTTATCCGATTGGTTTATATGTCTTTCATTCCATTCATCAATTGGTGTTCAATTTTCGTACCAAGTTGTCCTTTTCTTCTCTTCTTTTCCACAAGCCTCTCCAATGTTTTATCAATAACAAGAGAGAGCTTTTTCTACCATTGATCCGTTCAACGCATGTGAGGAAGGACTGGAAATTTTTAGTCTTTTTTCTGTTTTCTTCTGCATGAGAAAGTCTTTGTTTTCGTGCGTGAACTTCTTGCGGAAATTGCATGCTCCAACGCCTTCTTTTTCTCCAATTTTCCGCAAGTTGCACTATTCTACAGTTTTATTTAAGAATAAGTAAACTAGAAATCCTAAAATTTGTCAAGAAATTACAATTGAGTTCTTAAACTTTCAAAAAGTATAATTAAATTCTAAAACTTGTCATGAAAGTGCAGTCGAGTCCTAAGCTTTTAAAAAATGCAATCAAATTTTAATACTTGTCATTTTGATGTATTCAAGTTCTTTTACTAACTTCGTCTAATTAGACAAACGGAAAATGATGATAAGTTTTTGGGACTTGATTACACCAACTTGATAAATTTTATGATTTGATTGTGTTTTTTGAAAGTTTTAAAACTTAATTGCACTTACACTTATTTCTTATAAGGGTGGGGACGAACAAGAAAGAGGAAAGAAAAATAGAAATGGAAAAATAAAAGAATTGAAACATGGGTTTGAGGTTTTTGTGAATCTGGACTAAGTTTGCAAGCTAATTTTGATTTTGGGCTTAGATCACTTAAAGGGAAATCAAAAATTTGGGCTTTCTTTATCGAAATAACCGGAACCCATCAGGTTAGGGCCATAGTGGGACCAGGCCTGACCCAACCTGGACCTCTATGGTTCGGGTTACACCCATATTCGGGCCGGATCCTTTAACCCAACCCGAGGCCTCCTTTTTTTTTTTTTTTGAATTAAAAAAGTTCCAAACACACATAAGTCTTTGGAAAAAGCTAAAAAAATTAGAAAACCTTAGAAATTAGATTTTGACTAGTTTCGCTAGATATTTCATGTTAATCTTGGTTTAAAACTAGCCTAGCGTTAAAAAAAAAAAGTGTGAAAATGATTTGATAAAAAATGGTTCTCAAAATTGAATAAACTCTTAGGGCTTTGTGATAGGGTTTCCTCGTTTCATTTTTTGAGATGAATTATCAATTGTTTGTGCACTTTCAATATATTGATTGTCGTTTACCTTTGGCCTAGTTAGGAATGGTATCTTTTTGATTTATTAGTGTTAAATACTTGTCTTTCCTTTCAATTTATTTAGTGCTTCATTGATTGTTCATTATTACTTTAATGATTACGTACCCACATGATTACCTCTCATGTTAATAGATAGGTTTAAAATCAATTCAAACTGCTTGACAAACATCTTTTGAAACGAACAAGATTTGGTATTGAAAATGCACTGGTTAATCAATTAGTGTAACCAAGTCTCCTGTCCTAGATCTTTGGTTGCATATGAAGTGAGACACACTCCCATACCTCACTTGGTTTCTAGCCGACTCCATTAGACTAGTGGTAACTCCTCATTAGAAAATGCTCATAGCGTCAACTTGAATACCTAACATTGCACAAGATATGGGCTTAGGAGAGCTCGCATCTAAAACGAGAGCCATAGGCCTGCATTTTAGGCAATCCTCCTAAACCTATGTCTCCCCCCCCCCTCCTCCCGAGACAGAAAAGGTAGGTCGCGACACATATACGTAATTTTCATCATAACTTTTACGCTTTAGATTCCTACGGGAAAAAGAGAAATAATATAAGTACATGCCATGATACAAAGGGTTTCTATCCACAATTTATTTTAAAAAAATTGGAGCATTTATCACTAATGTAAAGAAAATTTTCTACAACATGCCTTATTCATTATTGATTCGAGGAGGATCACGAGTCTTAACCAGTCACTGTCTCACTAATCATCGAATTAAGATTGAATAAGATTGTCATAATTATTGCTCGCTATTTTATACCCAAGTGGGTAAATTAAAATCATTGCAAGAAAACAAACCCCGCTCAATCTCTTCTTTTTTCTTATGTGTTCCAGGTTCGGGCACGTATTAGGATCCGATAAGTCTATATGTCTCCCATTCTTTTGTAACCAGCTGCCATCATTTTTAAGATACTGGCAGTCGTCGAGAGGTCAGTGCAGCAGAGCTAGGATCAGGCCGGGGGGTGTTTCCAAATTTGGACCATTCTTCTATGTGAATGACACTATGTTTACGTACCAAAGTCGGTTCCTTTTCTTGTCTCCTTTGCCGTCAGTAACGAGAGAGGGCTTCTTCTACTGTCCACCCGTTTAAGTCCTATTTTGTTTTCTTCTGCATGAAAAGGTAATTGTCTCCTTGCGAGAACCTTTCTTGTGGAAATTGCGCGTGCTCCATCGCCTTTCGATTTCCAATTTCTGTCTGTCTGTCTGTCACTCTCTCTCTCTCTCTCTCTCTCTCTCTCTCTCTCTCTCTCTCTCTCTCTCTCTCTATTACTGGCCGGGGCAACGAGTTCTTCCTTATGACAATGTTCTCCTTGATGGTCCTTGGATGGTAGCTCACCAGTACATTGCGGTGAGGCAATGCAATGGCAATGAATTTCGACCAAAGGAAGCTTCTATTGAGACAACGGTGGTTTTACTGTAGTTGAAGTCGAAACATGTTCATATTCATTTCATTGTATCTTGAAAAATGTTGGCAATTAGGCCTGGACTTTTATGGAATTGGTATTGTTGGAGGAAATGGCGGTCTCTCTCTAGCTGAAAGAATGTTCAAAAGAAAAGATCCTCATATGATTTCACGTGAGATCATTCGTTTAATTGAAGGAATGCTCTGCTTGTTCTTGTTCCAATTTTTCAGAACCGATTTTTAGTGGGCGGTTCTTAGTTCCAAGGTGGGAACCACCCACCTGGACCATGCTCGCCCTTACTTGAGCCTATCTTAATGTTTGAACTCGTTTTGTAATGCAAAGAATCAACCCTTTGTTTGTCCTTTATAGAGCTTTAGATTTATAGAAAGAATACGATTAATGATGGCGAAGGTCATCTCATGACTTCTAGTGGGTCAAGCACGGCAACGCAAAAATTTAGTGCTTGAAGACTTGGACTTCACCGAGAATTTGCGGTGGAAAAGGAACCACATTTATTTATCAAAACAAAGCTTCAGTTGTGTCAAAATGACGTGGTTGGACTGAGCATCCAATAGTGATTCCTAATAAAGAGAAGTTTTTTTTTGCTCTGTCAGAGACAAGAAAAGTTGGCAATTCAAAAAATCTAATAAATGTTGATAATTAACTCAAATAAGAGTAAACAACGTAAAATTAATTAGTAAATTAATTTTTAAAAAATTGATAATCTCTATAATGATAGTAAATTTAAAAGTTGCTAGAAAGGCAGAAAAAGGTGGCAACTCAATATAAAAACTTGGTTTTAAAAGGAAGGAAATAAACTTAAGTAAGCAGCTTATATGAGAGTTTGTAACTACTGGGTCACACAAATAAATTATGGTAATTTCATAAAATAGCTGAGAAATCAAACTCAATCATAAGTAGAATAAAAACCTAGGTACTGTAAGAAAAGTATTTTTGTTAGACATAAGAGAAGTCAATAATTAAAATTTAAAAAAAAAGTTAGTAGCTAGCTTAAATAAGAGTCAAAAGCTTAAAAGCAATTAGTCATTAATTGGAAACTCAACAAGAGCCAAACGCTACTAACTTCAACTAGAGTACCCATTAGTAACGTAATCACTCTAATTGAATTTGATCATTTATAGAAAGAATTGGTGAATTCAAAAAATTGACAAAAGAATAATAAAAGTGGTAGCTCAATAAAAAAAATTTGTAAATTCTAGTAAAAAATTATCATTTTTTTAAGCAACTGAAATGAGAGATAAGACAACATTAATTGATAAGTTAATTAGAAAAAAATACAAGAAACTCAAATAGAAGTTTATAATTTCATGTGATAGGTGGTAAATGGTTGATAAAAAAGTTACATAAAGAATTGCACACGGAAAACAAAACTTTTTTGTCATGGATAAGAGGAGTTGAAAACTTAAAAATTATATAATCATCTGGAACTTGGTTATGCAAAATTAGTTGGTAACTTAATTGGAGCAAATTGTTAGTTGGTAATTTCTAATAAGAGCCGGTAAATTTAACGGGTTGGTAAATAAGACAAGTTAATGTTTAAAATTAAATAGAAAATAAAATAGAACATAAATCAAATATATGTCGGTAAGCAACTCAAATGAAAATAAATCAAAACTAGTTAATAACTTATTAGGAAAAAAACGCGTATATTTCACATAGGTAAAGGTTGATAAATTCATATGAGAAATGATAAAGTGAAGGCATCCGTAAAAATGACAAATAAAAGTTGGTAATAATAACAAAAGTTGATAATAGGAAAAAAAAAAATTTTTCTTTTTGTAATTCCTATGATGCAATTGGAGCTTATCAACAAAAAGCTGAATTTTGGTACTCAAGTGAGAGTTGATAATCCAAAATTAATATATAATTTAATCAGAAAAAGTCGATATATCACTCCAATAAAGATGGGCAAATTCATATGAGATTTGGTAAGTTTAAGGCATTGCCAAGAAAGGCAAAGACAAATTAGTGAAAGATATATATATCCACATGTTTTTGACACTTAGTAACTCCTTTATAAATCTACTGGCACCAAAAAGTAGTCCATTTTTATTTTTATTTTTACAGAAAACTAGAATCATCGAATATTTTATTTGTAAGAAGTTTTACAGTAGAACAATACCGGTAAAAATACGAAACACGTTTTCAAATTCAGTTGATAGGTAATTTTTCTTTTATCCCCACTCTTTGCACTTTCATTGTATCCGGCAGAATAGCACTAAAAGGAAACAGAGAACTTATGATCATATCTGTCTCCATAGGGAAGCAATGAATTTGTCAAAATAGTTTCTGCATTATTTTAACTTCCCAGAAGAAAGAATAGCAGAGAAAGAACAATATTGGCAAACAAGCATCGCGCCTCGCACGAATAAACCTCTCAGAACAGTTTCTACATATGGTATCGACAATCAGATACATTTCTGTCAATGGCAATCAGCACGGTGTTGGCGAAAGTCTAGATAGTACTGAGGAAGGAAGAAGGACAAGGAGGTATGGGGATGTCCACCGTGCCTTCCAGCATCAGAAGCACCTTCCTCATTGAAGGACGGAGCGATGGCTCTTCAAGGATGCACCAAAGAGCCACTTTAACCACTCTTTCCAACTGTCTTCTGTCGATCGATTCATCAGTGACTAGTTTCTCTAGCTCGCGCTCCTGGAAACAGCTGTAGGCCCATTCTTCAAGCACGGCTTCATCATCGGGAAGGCTCCAATCCACAGTTCTTCGGCAGCAGATGATCTCCAGCAACACGATGCCAAAGCTGTAAACATCTGCTTTTACCGTCACTGGCAAATTCTTGTGCCACTCCGGTGCAACGTAACCCTTCGTTCCTCTAATCCTTGTCATGGTGTTGGTTTGATCTGGCTTCATCAGCTTTGATAACCCAAAATCGGATATTTTTGCTCGCCTACATTCGTCGATTAGTATGTTCTGTGGCTTGATATCGCAGTGAATGATCTGGGTTTCGCACTCTTCGTGGAGATAGAGGAGGCCTCTGGCTATGTTTCGAGCAATTCCCATTTTTTCATCCCAGCAAGGTTGTTTCTCAGGCGTGAAGAGTAGATCCGCAAGCGACCCATTGCTCATGTACTCGTACACCAAAAGCCTGTTGTGTCCGTCAAGACAATAACCAAGCAATTGGACGAGGCTCCGGTGATGAGTCCTCCCGATAATTTTCACCTCGTTTTGGAATTCGCTTTCAACATCCGATGAGACCTTCTCTAGTTTCTTAACTGCAACAACCTCGAGGCTATTCAACAGTGTGCCTTTATACACTGTTCCGAATGCTCCCCTGCCAATCTCTTCGGCGAAATCTTTGGTTACCCTCTTCAGCTCTTCATAAGTAAATGATCTCGGCGAAATTTTCTCTATCACTGTAGCGCTTCCCTCCTTGGGAAGTATTTCATATAGCCGAACGCGATACCTGTAAACAACGAATCCTGACACTGCCAGTGTCATTAATGCGAAAGCAGTAGATGATGCAATTGCAAATAGAATGTCTCTCCGAGAAGGCCTTTTCTTTCCCTCCGGCATGAAGCCATTCGCTCCTTTCCCATTAGATCCAGTCTCCCCTACCTTGATGGAGAGTATGTTTGCATTAGTGAGGTCTCTCCTGCCATATTTCAAAGGAAGCCTCATCTTTTTGCAGGATTGGTTATTGTATATCACTGCTTCGCAATTGCAATCCTGCAAGCATGCCTTTTGACATTCTTCGTTGGTAGAAAAAGTAAGATCAGCATACGCAGTATCCTGCCATACAGTGTTAGAGACCGGTTGAATAGTGTACCTAGGGGCTGCGTCTGCTCTCATGCAGCTATCTGCAGTGAAGTTCCTCTCGCACCCAGATGTCCAGTTCCCCGGGTTCACATATCCGAATCCTGGAAGACACTTGCACTCGAGATTTTGATCATTCATGGCGCAAAACCCGTTGAGCCCGCATAAGCCCTTAGGCATACATTTGTTGTCAGAAAGCGACCATATTTTTGACAAATCCGCATTCTGGGTCGCGTTGTACAAGTACAGTCGCATAATCCCATCTGGGTCGATTCTCAAAAGGTAGATTATTCCTTCTTTTGGAGGTCCTCTACTTGCGGTAATATTGTTCACATATGTACCTGTTGCATTCAACAGGTAGAGAGAACCGTCATTATCGAGATATAGTGTCACATTGTCACCGACTCCGTTGGTGCCAGATGCCCAGTAAGAGTGCTCGGCCGTGTCTGGAGTAGCTACAGGATACTGCACGAGGTTTCCATCCGTTTGCATTTTGAGGCGAAACAAACCAGTCGATTGGTCGCTCTCGGAAGCGCTCGAGGACAACTGTTGGCTTGGTGATAAATGCTGGCCTGCCAAGAGGGTGTCAGTCGGCACATCAGAAGTCTGCCATATGACGTCCCGCCTTGAGTTATACAGAACGAAATTGCCAGTGTCGAGCATAGAAGCTGAGACCGCAGTCTCCCTCGGAATGGCAACAAACGTCTCTTGCGCTTCTGTAGACTGCAGAACAAGTCTCCCGTCGCTGGTGAAACGTAGGGTGGAATTTCGTGGAACCGGAGGATAGTCTCGGTTAGCGGTCCAGACTATGGTTTTACGCGGAGTTCGTGGAAGGAAAACCCCGACCGCATAACCGTCGCCTCGCTGATAGAACCCGAACGCGAAGGCACCGGAAGGCGAGAGCCAGGAGGAGTTGGTGGTGGTGGTGTTGGGTGCGAGAGAAGCACCGAGGGTTATGTTGATCCGTCTTTGTGCAGTTGCAGGTGTGAAGAAGATGAATGCAAGTGCGAGAAGAAAGGGAAGCGTAGCAACCATACGAATAAAGTGCTTGCAACGAAGGGCAGAATTAGCCATTAAAGCAAACTGAGGTCTACTTTTAATGCTACAGAACTCGTTTTGTGGTGTGAACAATTAGCTCTTTGGCCCATGCTTTATAGAGCTACATCAGCTTCTAAAGTGGAAATAATAACTAGGGGTCTTGACTCTAGAAAAGTCTTGTTCAAAGAAAGCATGAGACTCCAGACACGGACGTTCAAATGCCATGTTGCCAGAGACTTCTTTTTTGTTTTCATAAACTCGCTGACGCGGGCGTCTTAAAGACGGGAGTAACTTGGTCCGCTAGTTAAAGGATCCAGTACATTTTATGTGGTCCAAGTCGCCCGAAGTAATACTGACTTGTGATCCTGGTGATCACTCCCAAATCTCATCGGATGGCTTGAGTTTAGTCCATAGTCGAACCAACCGGTCTTCTAGAAGGGTTCCTAATTTCTACATTAATTACTTCCGTTGTTGTCCCTTTTTTTTTTTTTTTTTTTTTTTTTTGCCTCTTCTTGTTTTAGCTTTGACCAACAAGTCTCTCCACTGATTATTTTAGTACAGCTTCTTCTGCGGTTGACCCGTTCATTGCGGGTGGGGAAGCGCTCGAAGTTTTTATAAGTCTTCTTTTGTATTTTTTTTAAGTTGGTAAGTCGTCGTCTTCTTGCGAGAACTTTTCTGGCGGAAATTGCACGCTCCACCGCCTTTTTATTCTCCAATTTGCCAATACTTTTACTTTTCCACAGCCTTACTTATAAATGAAATAATGTGAGTTGTAATTGTCATTATTATTATTATTTTATTTTTTTTGGTGAGCGAGGATCCGCCGGAGCCAATTATACCTCGGGGAAAACTGGCCCAACAACCCATCGCCGGGGCCCCCCACTTTAATCACTAACAACGTAGGGTTTCGAACCTTTGACCTCCTTCGCTGGAGGAGAGATCTCAACCAACTGCGCTACCCACAAGTGGGTTTCTTATCTTTTAACTATATTAAATGGGTGTGCATTATGTTCAAATAGAAAAAAAAAATGATGTGCATTTTTATCATTATTACATTATCTATATCTATACTAAAGTAGTGGGGATAATTGCCAGAATAGTCTTAATCCTATTGTATTATGATTAATTCAGCTCAAAATTTTTCAATTTAGTCCCAAATTTTAATATGATCTTTCCGGTCAATTTTGGCTGAAAATTGATAATGTGAACACTACTCCTCTTACTTGACATAGCTAGCTAATATACACAATTTTTTTTATATTTTAGTTTTTCTTTTCTTTTCTTTTCTTTCCTTTTTTTCCCCTTTCTTTTCCTTTTTCCCCTTGACTAGCCACAGGTGAGGGCTCTTGGGCAATCATCGCCCCCACCAAATCTAGTAAGGGCATCATGGCCCTTGCAAACCACCCTTTGCCTAGGCTCACCTGTGGCCAACAAGGGCGACCATTGCTTGCAATCGATGAGCACCACCCTCACTTGTGGCACTCGCCATAGGGAAAAGGGAAGAGAAAGTGAAAAAAAAAAGGAAAAAAATAGAAAATATTCAAAAATTTTAAAAATTACAAAAATTATTCACATTAGCATAGGCTAACCACGTATGAAGGCTGATGTCCACGTCAACAATATCTGATTTGCAAAAATCGCAAAAATTTGCTTACTTATCTGTTGATTTGGACCATCCAAGAAACTTGTTCAATCTCGTTCTTATGAGTACATGCAATAGCTTCAAGTTCGGCGCCCGTGTACGCACAGCACATCTTAACTTGAATTTTTAGATTGGATGAATCTCTCATGAGGTCTAACAAATCCACCGATTCAAAAAATTCCTACCTCATGTCAAGTGGTAGGCGGAGTCGCCTGGAAGGACCATGCGAGTCCTCCACTTTCCTGTGATGGCCAATCGTGTTTAACCTGGGGAGTGCTCTTTGGGAATGACCCATTCAAACAAACTTTTTAAGTCAAGTCTCCTCTCTTTTTTAAGTCGTCAGCGAGAAGAAGATCACTACAAGTGCTACAACTTTCATACACACTTACTTTAGTATTATAACTTTTCCTAAACCACTTGAATGTTGTAACTTCTAAAAAATGTTTACTTCAATGTCATAACTTTCAATTGATCACTTAAGTACCATAATTTTTTGATACTGTTCACCCAAGTATTGGAAATTCAACATTGGCATGACACTTATAGTGAATGTTTTTAAAAACTTATGACAATAAAGTGATCAATTGAAAAGTCATATGGCACTCAAGTGATCGGAAATATAAAAAAAAAAAAAAAAAAAAAAAAAAAACTATGACGCAAAAATGAGCTTTGTAAATAAGTTATGACGCTCAAGTAATCGGAAAAAATAAATCTATGACTCTCATGTGAGTGTCATATAGAAGTTATGAAATTTGTAGTGCTCTTTTTCCAATAAATAGCGTGTGCTTGAAAGAAGCATTAGGCAAATGCCAAAATGTTATCTCGAGAAATCGTATTAATCTAGAAGGACTTGTTATTTTAATTGTGAGAAAAGATCAACTCAAAAAAATAGAAAATTGAAATGATCTTTTGATGACATTTTCTCCAAAATTGATTTAAAGTGTTAATTCTGCATATCAGAGTGAATTCGGTATATGTGATGCTTCCAACATTAATTGTTTAACATCTTTTCAACTTTTGATTAGGCATTAGAATTGTCAAGGTTTGGATTGTATTTAAAATGCCTGCGACATTTGTGAATGCATAATATGTGTCCCAAATTAGCCTTGGCAGTTAAATGCGCTCCATAACAGAGATGCCCATTTGTCTAAATGTTTCGCTTTCCCTTCTTGATATTTCAAATACATCCAAATCTTTGAAGCATCACATGAATCACGCATGCATGAAACTATTTCTTTTATCAAAAATACATGTGATTGTGATTGGTGCCTGTCAATTGAATAAGTGATCCGTCGTTGGCTCACTAAAATTGTTTGATTATTTGAAAAATTAATTTTTTTCTTCTTTTTTCTCTTTTTTTTTAAAGTAATAAAAAAAATTATGACCCTCATGTGAGTGCCATATAAAAGTTATGAAATTCGTGGTGCTCTTTTCCCAATAAATAATGTGTGCTTGAAAGAAGCATTGGGCAAACGCCAAAATGTTATCTCGAGAAATGTGGTGATATTCTTTAAATATTTACCTCTTATGTTCAACAGGTAGAGAGAACCAACATTTTTTAGATATAACTGTCGCATTTTCACTAACTCCATAGGTTCCGCACGACCTGCAAAGTTCGTGCCTAGGAAATATCTTCCAGATATTGCATGAGGTTTCCATTGGTTTGCATGTCAGGGCAAAAGATACCGATCGTTGCTATTTGAAGATTGGAAAAGAACTGTTGACCCAATGATAAATGTTGCCCTACCAAGAGGGTATCGGTTAGCGAATCAATATTCTACCATAATTTGTCCCCCCTTAGTTATGCGGAACAAAATTGCCGTATCAAACATGGAAGCCCAGACCGCCGTCTCACTAGCATTGGCAACGAGCATCTCTTGCGCTTCCGCAAACTGTAGGACAAGTCTACCGTGGCCAGTGAAGAGCAGGGTGGAATAACTCACGATCGGAAGTTCAGTTGGCCGTCCAGACCACGGCTCTTAATATAGCTCTCGCAAGGAAGACTCCCCCCTAGTACCGCTGTCTCTCTGGTAGAATCTGAATGCAACAAGGCTTATGTTCATCTGTCTCCCTGAAGTTGCCAGTGGGAAGATGAATGCAAATGAGGGAAGAAAGGGAAATGGAGCTGTAATATATGGGCCATAAATCCAGCCCATTATTTTATTAGTTAAGTTTGAAGCCTGGCCCATTTTTTTCTCCTCCAGATAATTCACGTGAGAGCAAGCAGTGGACAGAACAAGGAATTGAAAATAGAAGAAGCACGTTCGTGAAGAGAGGAAAAGGTGGAGAGAAAGAGAGAGAGAGAGAGAGAATTTTCGCTCATACGGACATCCCAACAAGCCAAATCAAATCCAAATTGTGACGCCTAGTATGTATTCAAGCCTATTATTCATTTAATTGAAGGAATTTTCAAAGTTAGGTTGAAAATTTGGAGTTATGAAAAGTTGAACGGCGAGATTCAACTGATGAGTTTTTTAGTTTTAGATTTATATGGGAATGATAGATAAGGGTATTATGAAATTGTGGAGTTCGACGAAAATTGATTTGGAAGTACAATTTGATCAGGGTTCAATGAAAATCGATTCCGAAGTATGGTTTGATCGTAACAAAATTCTGAAGTTCCACATTCGAGTCACATTCAATTTACACAAATAGATAAAGATGAGTGTTTGCTATAAACGAGTTTCTTTGTTAGTGCACATGTGTCATTTTATCAACTGATAGGCATAGTTTAGACGAGTCGTTCATTAGAGTAGCGTATTACTCGGTTTTTTCATGTCATTTTCAATTAAGTAATTGGAATACGAGTGTGTTAGCTCGAGTAACCGTCATAAATTGGTTTTAAGTTTTTCTGAGTAAGTGGTACCATCTCTTCTTTGAGTAGGCAATACGGATTAGATATACTATGAGTACCGAAATGACATGTTTATTGCACAGAATATGCATCAAGATTTTACTACCATTTTGTTCATTTTAAATGGAAAAGTATTTGTTGATTATGGTTTGAGTTAGTTGGTTGTAAATTGTTTGTGAAACCTTTTACGAAAAGATCATGAAAAAGTTCATGATTTATGATTATGATTTATGAAAGGTATTTTGATTATTGAATTGTGAAAAATTATATGATTTAGTTTGTGAATCAAAGTATTAATATGCTTTCTGATTTTGGTTGTGGCTTATTGGAGATTGAGGTTGATAGATTATGCTAAGTGCCTATGTCAACCCATTAAGGGATTTGTGTGTATGTATACTAGTTTTAGGATATCTTTGTGGGCCAGTCATCAACAATATAGGTAGAGATCTACTCAATGGGGAATCTTGGTTGGTTTTGTCACGTGGTATAATGTGTGATCATGGTTATATTCTTGAACACAAGATTGGACAATAGAATTGACAATTGACATGTAATTGATGCGATTGATTAGTGGACTAGGCCATTGATTATTTGTTTTGATTTTAGTGATGAAAATGGTATTTCTACTATGAGTATCGTTATGTTCAAGTAATAGATAGCTCATTTTGATCTTGAAGGTTTGTTACAATCTAGATTTAGTGTAAATCACTTATGTTTTTGTGTCTCAAATGTGTATAATGAATGCTCAATATGTTTCGGCTTTAATGCTTTTCAGGTTCCTTGGCTAGCGGCCTATTGTACGAGAGCGCTATCATGGAGACCTTTGGGGTTGAATTTTTGGGTACGAATTTAGTTAGCTTGTATGATTGAGTTGAGGTTGCTAGATTTAGTTGTTAGCTAGAGTTATATATATGTCTGACAATAGTTGGGTTGGCTGACTTAAGCGGTAAATATTATTTTTCAGTCTATAGAAAGCTCTAATATTATAACAATATGACTTTTTATTAAATATATATGAATGTACATATTTCGATATAGATTGAATTATGGTTACTTTTGAGACTACGTTCTTTGGATAAAAGGACGATCACGTCATCGTCTCTGTTCTTGTTGAGTTGGGGGTCCGACAGCAGCTATTATAGAAGTGAAGCGCCTGTAATGGAGGGTTGAATCAGCCATCAAAGCAAAGTAAGATTATGCAGCTCTTGAGCCTATCTTTATGTTTGAACTTGTTTTGTAATGCGAAGAATCAACTCTTTGTTTGTGCTTTATAGAGCTTTGGATTTGTAGAAAGAATAGGATTAATGATAGCGAAGGTCATCTCATGACTTCTAGTGGGTCAAGCAAGGCAAAGCAAAAATTTAGTGCCTGAAGGCTTGGACTTCACCAAGAATTTGCGGTGGAAAGGGAACCCCATTTATTTATCAAGACAAAGCTTCAGTTGTGTCAAAATGATGTGGTTGGACTGGGCATCCAATAGTCAGTCGTGGATCAAGGATTCCAAATAAAAGCGAAGTTTTTTTTTTTTTTTTTTTTTTTTTTTTTGGCTGTCGGAGACAAGAAAAGTTGGCAATTTAAAAAATCTAATAAATGCTGGTAATTAACTCAAAAAAGAGTAAACAACGCAAAATTAATTAATAACTTTGTTATTAGCAATCTAATACATTATTTCTCATGTCAGAGCAGTCCCTGATGGCTAGGGGCGCAGCTGTGGAGAGTTTAGATGGCACTGATTATCGAAGAAGGACAAGGAGGTATTGGAATGTCCACTGTGCCCTCGAGCATCAGAAGCACCTTCTTCATTGAAGGACGAAGTGATGGCTCTTCCAGGATGCACCAGAGACCCACTTTAACCATTCTCTCCAACTGTCTTCTGTCCATTAATTCATCATCTACAAGCTTCTCTAGTTCCCCAGCTCGAAAACAGTTGTGGACCCATTCTTCGAGAACGGCTTCCTCATCGGGGAGCTTCCAATCCACACTCCTTCGGCAGCAGATTATCTCCAGCAACATGATTCCAAAGCTGTAAACATCCGCCTTCACTGTCACTGGCAGTTTCTTGTGCCACTCTGGCGCAACGTACCCGCGCGTTCCTCTAATCCTTGTCATGGTGTTGGTTTGATCTGGCTTGAGCAGCTTTGACAACCCAAAATCGGATATTTTTGCATGCTTATGTTCGTCGATTAGTATGTTCTGGGGCTTTATATCGCAGTGAATGATCTGGGTTTCGCACTCTTCATGTAGATAGAGGAGACCTCTAGCTATGTTCCGAGCGATTCCCATCTTCTCATCCCCACGAGGTCGTCTTTCTGGCGCAAAAAGCAAATCTGCGAGTGATCCATTGCTCATGTACTCGTACACCAAAAGCCTGTGCTGTCCATCAACACAATAGCGGAGCAGCTTGACGAGATTCCGGTGATGCGTCCTCCCAATAATTTTCACCTCAGTTTGGAATTCAGTATCCCCATCAGATGCGATCTTCTCTAGTTTCTTGACAGCCACAACCTCGAGGTCATTGGACAGCGTGCCTTTATAAACTGTGCCAAATGCTCCCTTGCCAATCTGTTCGGCAAAATCTTTGGTCACTTTCTTCAGCTCTTCATAGGTATATAATTTCAGCGAAACGTTCTCTACTATTCTGGTATTTCCCTCCTTGGAAAATGTTACGTGTACCCGAGCACGATACTTGGAAACAATGAATCCAGACACAGCTAGTGTGAGTAATGCAAAAGCAACAGAAGATGCAATCGAGATTGGAATCACTTTCCCAAAAGGTCTTTTTAATCCAGTCTCACCAACCTTGATATAAAGAGTGTTTGACTCGTCGGGGTCTCTCCTGCCGTATCTAAGAGGGAGCCTCTGCTTTCCGCAGTTTCCATCTTTGTATATCACAGCTTCGCAATTGCAATCCCGCAGACATGCTTCTTGACATTCTTTCTCGGTCAAGAACGTCAGTGAGTCATAGGTGGTGTCCTCCCACACGGTGTTATTGACCAGTTCAATGTTGTATCCAGGGACGCGGTTTGTTCCCTCGCAGGTTTGGGCGGTGAACTTCCTCTTGCAGCCAGATCTCCAGTCGCCCTTGTTCACAGGCACGAATCCTGGGAGACACTTGCACTTGGCGTTCTGATCGATCATCACGCAGAACATGTTGAACCCACATATGCCACCAGGGCTGCATTTGTTATTAGAAGAATACCATTCCACGGACAAGTTCTTCCCAGTCGCGTTGTATGAGTACAGTCGCAAAATCCCATCTACATCGAGTCTCATAAGATAGATGATTCCTTCCTTGGGAGGTCCCCCGCTGCGGGTGATATTCTTTAAAATTTCACCTGTTATGTTCAACAAGTAGAGAGAACCATCATTATCGAGATATAGTGTTGCAGTGTTACTGAGTCCAAAGGTCTCAGACGACCAGTAATAGTTCTCGCCCACCGGACTATCTACCGGATATTGCACGAGGTTCCCGTTTGTCTGCATGTCAAGACGAAAGATACCAGTCGATGGGTCGCTATCGGAAATTTTCGAAAGCAACTGTTGGCCCGGTGATAAGATTTGCCCTGCCAAGAGGGTATCGGTTGGCGAATGGAAACTCTGCCATATTTTGTCCCCACTCGAGTTATATAAGACGAAATTGCCCGTATCGGAAAAGGAAGCCAAGACTGCCGCCTCGCTAGCATTGGCGACGAGCGTATCTTGCGCTCCTGTGGACTGAAGGACGAGTCTCCCGTCATTGGTGAAGAGCAGGGTGGAACTGCTCGGGACTGGAGGGTTGTTTCGGTTGGCCGTCCAAACCACGGTTCCACCTAGAGTTACTCCAACCCAGTAACCACGGTCGGTCCGGTAGAATCCGAATTTGAAGAGGCCAGAAGGCGAGAGCCATGAGTCGTTGGAGGAAGGGGTGCGAGATTCACCAAGGCTTATGTTTGTCTGTGTCTGTGAAGTAGCAGTTATGAAGATGAATGCAAATGAGAGAAGAATGGGAAGGGGAGCAACAATAGAAGTGAAGCGCATGTAATGGAGGGTTGAATCAGCCATCAAAGCAAAGCGAGATCATGTAGCTCTTGAGACTGTCTTGATGTTTGAACTTGTTTTGTGGTGTGAAGAATCAGTTCCTTGCTTGTACTTTATAGAGCTAAGCATCTAGATTGGAAGATAATGTGCCTAGTGTTTTTTTTTTCCTTCTCTCTATTACAGAGACCTTGACTCTAGAAAAGTCTACTTTTTAGAAAGAATTGGCCAAGGTCATCTCAAGACTTCCAGTGTGCTAAGCACGGCAACGCGCTTGAAGACTTGGATTTCATTATGACCTCCAGTGTGTTGAGCACGGCAATGCGCTTCAAGACTTGGATTTCATTATTAATCTGCGGTCGAAAAGGAACGACGTTTGTTTATCAAGGCAAAGCTTCAATTTTGTCAAAACGATGTGATTTGATTGAGCATCCACTTGTTGGATCCAGGATTTCAAGTTCAAAAAAAGTTTTTTGTACTTGTAGAGATACAAAAAGTTGATAATTTAAAGAAAAATTCTAATAAACATTTGTAATTAACTCAAATTAGAGTTGATAACACAAAATTAATTAACAACTTAAACATAAAATAGTTTATAATCACTTTAATTGTAGTTGGTAATTTCTAAAAAGAGTTGGTAAATTTTAAAAAAAATGTTACTAGAAAAAGGTAGAAAAAGCTGGCAACTCAATAGGCAACTTGGTATATATTAAAAAAGATAAAAATATATTTTTGGAAGTAACACAAGTGATAATTTGTAACTAAAAATTTCGTTGGTCACTTCATCGGAAAAAAGCTTATAAGTCAATACAAATAAATGTTGACAATGTACTCTAAGTTAATCAGAAAAAGTCAATAAGTCAGTAAATGCTATTAATAAGAAAGGTAAATAAAAATTCATAAAAAAATAACATAACTCTTATTTTTATAAACTAGCCTATGGGTGTTGCAATGGACAAAACCAATCATATTAGATCTCAACGCTAGTCTTACATCTTAATAAGCAAATAGCTTGACCTAATAGTTTAAAAATCAAGTCCATTATACGTGGGTCCAATCCCCAAAAGAATATTGCCTTTTCGTCCTCGTAATCACTGCCTAACCCTCTTCGGATCAATTAAGCCTAATCCATCCTCGAACCATACAATCTAATAAAAGGGTCCCCACTTTGATGTTGTTTATGACGACTCGACTCATCCGTGTGGACCATGCCTCAAAGAGAAAATTTAAGTGTAATCACGCAAGAGGTGAAGGAGTACCCAAAGTGTAATTACACTGGCTGGGATCATTTACTTATGATAACTCAATAAAGTCTCTCTCATACAATGTCGAACTTGAAGCGTTACAAGTAGACTTAATTTATGCAATAATTGCTTCCAATGTCTCAACATTAATTCAGTGCTCAAGGTAAAATTTTCAATGAATATTTCACCGCCAACGAATGATGTATGTAGTATAACATTTAACATCATTACCCGATTTTTCATCAGAAAAAGAGAAATAAAATAAACATATGCAATGACACACAATACTCCTTACCCACGATTTATTTTAGAGCATATATCACCGGAGAAAAGAAGATTTTCTACAAGCTACTCAATTTACAATTAATTTGGGGGTTTCAACCACCCACTTTTTCAGTAATCATCAAATTAAGGATGAATAAGATTGCTTATGGATAAGGACTTGATAATTTTTATCCGATTGGTTTATATGTCTTTCATTCCATTCATCAATCGGTGTTCAATTTTCGTACCAAGTTGTCTTTTTCTCGCTTCTTTTCCACAAGCCTCTCCAATGTTTTATGAATAACAAGAGAGAGCTTTTTCTACCATTGATCCGTTCAACGCATGTGGGGAAGCACTGGAAGTTTTTAGTCTTTTTTCTGTTTTCTTCTGCATGAGAAAGTCGTTGTTTTCTTGCGTGAACTCCTTGCGGAAATTGCACGCTCCAACGCCTTCTATTTCTCCAATTTTCCGTAAGTTGCACTATTCTACAGTTTTATTTAAGAATAAGCAAACTAGAAGTCCTAAAATTTGTCAGAAAATTACAATTGAGTACTAAAGTTTTCAAAAAGTGTAATTAAGTTTTAAAACTTGTCACGAAAATACGATTAAATTATAACCTTTTAAAAGTGTAATCAAATTCTAATACTTGTCATATTGATGTATTCGAGTTCTTTTACTAACTTTGTATAATTTTGACGAATGGAAAATGATGATAAGTTTTTGGGACTCGATTGTACCAATTTGATAAATTTTATGATTTGATTGCATTTTTTGAAAGTTTTAAAACTTAATTGCACTCTTATAACAACTTTTAGGACTTTCAATATTCTTATTTCTTATGGGTAAACACATAATACATTTTTATCCTATTGGTTTATGTCTTTCATTAGTATACACTAATGGTGTTTCATTTTCGTACCAAACTGTCGTTTTCTTCTATTCTTTTCCACAAGCCTCTCCAATGCTTTTGTCCAAAACGTGAGAGAGCTTCTTCCACGGTTGATCCGTTCAACGCGTATGGGGAAGCACTAGAAGGCTTTAAGCCTTTTCTCTGTTTTCTTCTGCATGAGTGCATGAGAAAGTCATATATCAAAGAAGTGGGGACAAGGACTGCATGTCCCAAGTGCCATAATTGTTTAACTACGATAATATTATTTTTCAACTACTTGAGTGCCATAATTTCTAGAAGTACTATAACTTTCAATTAATCACTTTGTGCCATAATTTTTTTAAAAATATTCACCCAAGTGCTGAAAATTCGACGTGATATAAGACTCATGGTGAACGTTTTAAAAAGTCACGGCACTCAAAAGATCGCATGAAAAGTTATATATGACTCAAGTGATAAAAAAAAACAGTTATAACATTCAAGTGAGTGATGTACTAAGCTATGACACTCAAGAAAATGAGAAAGAAAAATATAGCAGTTGAATAAGTACCGTACAAAAGTTATGATAATTGTCATGTCCTTTTTCCCCAAAAAGTATTGTAAGCGGCCTTTATGGGGCGACACATCCATGCAAAGCTCCCATGTAGGGCCTTTACTAACTGCCATATTTAATCTTTTACCACCTATCTAATTTCTTTTTTATTCTAATTATATGCTTTCCTATATTATGCTTGTCCTATTATCTTACCTAAATTTCTTCTTTTACATAGTTAAAGCTGTGTTTATGGATATATGTGGGGCGACAAATCTAGCACTCCGCAAATATGACTGTGGATGCAGTGCTTATAGCTTATTGGTGTTTGTGACTTACCTTTAACTTGTTAGAGCAATGTGATGATGGCTCATGAAAAGGTCGCAAAGCATACTGATCATGTTAATAGTACATGAAGTGTTCACTTTGTGTGTTTTGATTTGTACCTGATTTTAAATTAATCAGGTTTTTGCTAAAATCTGGTCATATGACATAGATATGTATACCCAACTTGCATCAAGCTTTGTAATTTAATTTAATCTTTAGTTTCTATGGTTTTTTTGTAATCAATTACTATTATAACAATTGACGTGCTTGGTAATTAATCGTGTTTGTGTCCAGATGGATGAACTCACTTGATGCGAAAGCAAGAAGTCCTATTTTACTTGCATTTCCTCAAATTGACTTGAATTATCTCTTTAACTGAAGTTTTATTGTTCGATTGCTTGTTTTGTCCAACATTGTCAATTATTTAGGATTGTAAAACAATGAGAAAATTGTACAAAAATGGGAAAGTCTTAAATCTATTCGGTCTTAAACATTTTGACAACTTGCTAATTTAGTCCTAAATATTTCAACTATAACAAATTAATCCTAAACATTTTGATAATCTATTAATTTAGTCTTAAATATTTTAATTTTTTTTTAATTTGGTCATTCGAACCAATTTTAACAAGAAATAATTGATGTGACACCGTCCTACATGGCACAGATGATGCTGATATAAACAATCTTTGCAATTCTATTTAGATGATTGAACCAAAATTTACTTACTGACATTTCGTGGCTCAATACTTAGTAATTTCCTCTTATATCGCTTGTCAGCAACTCCTCATCGCCTTATCTATAGTTGTTGACCAAAATTATGTTAGCTTTGTCTTTTTGCTTGGTCTTATCAAGTCCAAGTTGATAGTCGATTGGGCAATTTTAGGTGTCAACATATATATTACTAAGACTAGATATAGTCATTCGTTGAGTCTGAATGATCCCAGTTTATTTAGTAACTCATGTCTATATATTCGCATCTTCAAATTGTCAAACAAAATTACTCTTTTTACAATGCATTTGCACGTGGTTACGCCGTACCATAGTCTTGAGCTCGGGCTCGCCCAGCCACCGGCGAGGCTCGGCCTCGCCAATCAATCTGTCATCCAAAAATTAGAGCCCCACCCACTGCAAGAACGTGAAAATCTTAGGCAAGGAATGATAGAGTCTCTAATGAGAATTTTGCATTGAAGAGAGATCTAATTTCTCTATAGCGAGTATATATGTGGATTATTTTTCTTCGTCGGGTTTTCATGCAAGAGGAAATTTATTTCATCCTTCCTTCACCGGCCCAGTCTACTTTTCCTCTTCCTCTTCCCCTCTCTCTCTCTCTCACGCTCTCTGGAGAAAAATGGGAAAGCAAGGTACAAGCCAGAGGAGCAAGCGAGGCAGAGGATCGCGCAGCATCATCCAGGATCGGGGCTAGGCCGGCAAGGCAGCTGGTAGTGGCAGGAGCCATGCGCGATTGCTGGTCGAGCTTAAAAGCTAGAGAGGGAGAGTCGGAGCTTAAAAGCGAGAGAGGGAGAGTCGGCTAGAAGGGGGGATTTGTTTGGGGAAAGAGAGTGAGGTCCGAGAGAAAGGTTGAGAGAACGACTGAGAGTGAGAGCGGAGAGAGAAGTCGAGAGTTGAGAGAGGGTAGAGAGCAAGAGAGAAGCTCGGCCGCGCTCGAGACCCCACTTCCCGGCGTCTGTCGTTCTTCTGGTAAGTCTATTTTTTTTTTAGTTCAGACACCTTCGACTCGAGGATCCCATCTCGACGACACCAAGGCGGCCGGTCATGGCTCGATCCATCCAGAGCCCGCCCACTGTCCGCCGCTGCCGAGCCGGGCAGGGCCCCATCGCCCGAGCGCATAGGTGCGCTCCGCGTCGCTCTGTTTTCGGGCCACCGGACCGAGGCTCGCGGTTCTTCGATTCGCTCGAGTTCCGAACCCGGAGGTGCTGCGTTTTGTTGCCTCTGGACCTTGTGTGGTTGTCTGTTTCTATCTCAATCACCGTTTGATGTCCCGGTCGAGTGATCATTGCCCTCCAGTTGATGCCCACTGAGTGCTCGATGAAATGCCTCTGTGGTACTCATGAAAGTTATGTCCGTCTTACCGAAACCGTAGATCCCTTTGTTCACATTTCGTTGGTCACGGTCGCGATTCCTCGCTTCTGTTCTTCATTACTGCTGCTTTCGTGTGCGTGGTGTGTTTTGCGTTCATCGTTCCGGTGATGGATGGTGGACAAATGAGAAGCTTTCAGTTCTGCATCTTCAGGCCCGACCCAACCTGGACCTCTATGGTCCGGGTTAAACCCATATTCGGGCTGGATCCTTTGACGCAACCCGAGGCCTTTTTTAAGAATTAAAAAAGTTCCGAAAACTCAGAATTCCTTGGAAAAAGCTAAAAAAAATAGAAAAAACTTTAGAAATTAGATTTTGACTAGTTTCATTAGATTTTTCATGTTAATCTTGGTTTAAAAAGGTTTAGCACAAAAAAATGTGTGAAATCACTTGATAAAAATCGTGCTCAAAATTAAACAAACTCTTAGGGCTTTGTGATGGGGTTTCCTCGTTTCCTTTTTTGAGACGAATTATCAATTGTTTGTGTGCTTTCAATATATTAATTTTCATTTACCTTTGGCCTAGTTAGGAATGGTATCTTTCTTATTTACTAGCGTTAAATGCTTGTTTTTCCTTTCAATTTATTTAATGCTTCCTTGGTTGTTGATTATTACTTTAATGATTTTACACCCACATGATTACTTTTCCATGTTAATGGATAGATCTAAAATCAATCCAAACTGTTTGACAAATATCTTTTGAATTGAATAAGATTAGGTACCAAAAAAGCATTAGTTAATCAATCAGTATAACCAAGTCCCCGGCCCTAAATCTCTAATTGCATAGGAAGTAAGATATGCTCTCATTCCTCACTTGATTTCTAGTCGGTCTCAATAGGCCAATGGCGACTCCTCATTAGAAAATGCCCATAGCGTCAACTTAAATACCTAACATCGTGCGAGGTGCAAGCTTAAAAGAGCCTGTATCTTAAACGAGAGCTATAGGTCCACATTTTAAGCGATACCCCTAAACCCATGTCTTCTCCCCCTTCTCCTCCAGGAGGGATAGAAAAAGTAAGTCGCGATACATATACGTAATTTCCATCATAACTTATATGCTCTAGATTCCTATGGGAAAAAGAGAAATAATATTGTTGACGCCTAAATTTCGTTTTTTTAATTAATTAGGTTTTTTTAAATTTATTTTTTCCTTTTTCGGATAGTAAATAATAAATAAATAAATAAATAACCAAAAGAAAAACAAAAGCCAGCCCAGCCCCCTCTTTTTCTTTTCCACGCAGGCCCAAGGCCCAGCCATTTTCCCCAAAGCCCGGCCCCCTTCTTTTCTTCTTCTTCCTTCTTCCTTCTTCCCTCTTCTTCCCCCCTACGCCTCTGCAACTCACGCGCACAGAAGACGACGACGCGCGCGAAGGACGGCCTACGGCCGAGGGGAGTAGGCCGACGTCGGCCGGAGAAGATAAGATCTTGAGCGCCATCAATGCCGAGCACGCTTCGCTGGATGAGCTCGGATGGGACGCCGGTTCAGCCGAGGAGAACCGCTCGGCGCGCGAAGGGGACCGGCGATCGAAGCTCCGTCGACCGGATTCCCTCGCCTATAAAAGGGCACCGCCTTCGTCGAAGAACAACAATCGCAAGCTCGGAGATCCTTCACTGAGAGACATCGGGAAGGATTGAAGGGCGAGCGAGGGAGAGAACTCGAGTCGCGAGCTTAGCCCACCTTCCACCGAGAGACTTCGGGGAAGGCCGGCGGCGAGCGACTTCGAGAAGGTCAGATCCGGCCGATGGAGGCTCGGATCTGGCCTGAGTGAGAGAAAACCAAGGCTGAGCGAGGGGAGCCGGAGGAGGGAATGCCAGATCTGTGAAGCCGGAGGCTCTGCGCCACCGCTGCAACCGCGGCTCTGCTGCTGCTGTCCCCCGCCCCGACGCCGTGCCGCGACGGACCCGCCAACGCCAGAGCAGATCTGGAAACTGAGGAGCTGCTGTCGCTACCCCCCGACGCCCGCTGCATCAGATCTCGCCCCGGGCCGTGCTGTCCTGACCACCTCTCGACGACCAACCTCGACTCCTGTCCACCGCTGCTTCCTGCCTCGCCGCTGCGTCGCACCATTGCTGCAGACAGGTAGCAGAAACCACCGTCGGTCGCGTCGTCGCCGTCGCTTCTCCCTGCTTGAAACCCTAGTCATCTCCGTCACACGCCTTTTTTTTGAAACCCTAGTCTCGGCCCCGATCCCGATTGGCCGAGAGGCTCCGTGTTGCTGCCGCACCGCGTCCCGTCGAGTAGTCGGCCGCTGCTATCTTCCATGTAGCCGCCGTCGTCGACGCCAATCCGCCGCCCGTCGCGCCACCACTGTCGAGTTGCCGTCGTCCCCGCTATCCCCTCTCTCGCGCCGCAAAGAAGCACTGGAAATTGGGGTTGCGAATTCGAGTCGCGACCGGGTCGGGCGAAAACCCCGTCAGGTAGGGTTCCTCGCAGGAACCGGGTCGGATCCGGGTGGAGTTTGGGACTGGGTTGAACCCGGATTGGCGTCACCCGGATTGGGCCTGCGCGCGTGGGCCGGTCTTGTTAAAAAAAAAAAAAAGGAAAAAATCTGAGTCGGGCCCGCGTTGCGGGCCCTTCCTCGTTCGGATCACCGGCCCGGGTCAGTTTTTATATTATTTTAATATAAAATAATATTGTAAATAAATAAATAAATAATATTTTATTTTCCGAAAAATAAAAATCAAAAAATGTTTTATTTAAAAAATGTTAAAAAATGTTTTATTTTCCAAAAAAATCGAGAAAAATCAAAAAATAATTTATTTTCCAAAAATATTTAAAAAATATTTTATTTTCCGAAAAATCAAAAAATCAAAAAATCAAAAATATTTCATATTTTCCAAAAAATGCCAAAAATCCAAAAATGCCAAAAAAATTCAGAAAAAGCCAAAAAGACTTGTATTTTTTCCAAAAATACCAAAAATCCCAAAAAATCCCTTTTGTGTCCAAAAATTAGAAAATGACTCAAAAATGTTTTTCCTCCAAAAAATGCGTGGAAAATCCTCGAACATCCAAAAACCTCGGGGTTTAAACAAGATTAGAGAAAGCAAGACAGTGATTAACTAGTGTAATCAAATCCCCCGATCTTAATTTCTCTCAGTTCTTGCCCAAGTGGTGAGTATTTCTCCCGATACTTCACTTGGGTTTTAATCAACCCACCCCAAATCGATTAGTGGCGACTCCATTTTAAAAATTGATTTACTGATTAAAAAACTTAGACTATTAAAGTCGTGAATTGGCGGACTTGGGAGAGTCCGGGCATAACTAAATTCAGCCGAGCCATTAGCCTCCTTAGGTGCTCGTACCCAATTGCGGGCGCCGAAAAAAAAAGAGGTCGCGACAAATATAAGTACATGCCATGATACAGTGGGTTTTCTATCCACAATTTATTTTAAATAATTGGAGCATTTATCACTAATGTAAAGAAAATTTTCTACAAGTCGCCTTATTCATTATTGATTCGAGGAGGGTCGCAAGTCTTAATCAATCACTCCGTCACTAATCATTGAATTAAGATTGAACAAGATCGTCATAATTACTGCTCGCTATTTTGTGCCCAGGTTGGTAAATTAAGATCATTGCAAGAAAACAAACCCTTGCCCAATCTCTTACTTTTTCTTATGTGTTCCTGGTTCGGACATGAATTAGGATTCGATTGGTCTGTATGTCTCCCATTCTTCTATGTGAATAACACTATGTTTACGTACCAAAGTTGGTCCCTTTTCTTGTCTCCTTTGCCGTCGGTAACAAGAGAGGGCTTCTGCTTCTTCTTCTTCTTCTTCTTCTCCTCTCTCTCTCTCTCTCTCTCTCTCTCTCTCTCTATTACTGACCGGGGCAATGAGTTTTTCCTTATGACAATGTGCTCTTTGATTGTCCTTGGATGGTAGCTCACCAATACATTGTGGTGAGGCAATGCAATGGACTAGACTTTTATGGAATCAGTATATTTTGAGGAAATGGCGGTCTCTCTCTAGCTGAAGGAATGCTTGATAGAAAAGGACCTCATATGGTTTCACGTGAGATCCTTCGTTTAATTGAAGGAATGCTCTACTTATTGTTGCTTGTAGAGAACTCATGACAAGCTCTCTAATTATACACAACAAAGAACCCAGTCTCATTTATTACACATGAAAGAGACCTTGTTTGTTTCATGAAAAATGACAAATTTAAAAATATTTTCTTAAAAATGATCACTTCTATAGCTTACAAAAGTCAATAAACAAAATATATTTTCAATATCCACGAAAACATATAAATATAAATCGTTATTGATATTGAAAATATTTTCCATTGACTTATTATTTTGATCGATACAAGCGATTGTTTTTAGACATCTCAACTGCGGTAGGAGGTAATCAATGAAAGAAACAAGTCCACTCGTTAGATAATATTGTGCGCATGGAAGAATTCATTTTCTTGGTTGTCTTCATGCTACTCCCTTTTAATGCCAAAGGAGGGATGGAATCTTCTTCAGGAAATAGGTGTATCCTGTGGAAGTCTTTCACTTGCGGACACACAGAAAACAAAAGTAACTCCAGAAAAATAATAAAGAAAGAACATGTGCAGCCGAGACCACAAGATCCCAACAAATCAGGAGATGACCAACCTATTTATCCAGCCAGCACGCAAGAAGTGAAGATAATGTCAAAGAACATGCCGGAAATTTTGGACGTGAGAAGCTAAGTAATTTAAAATTTTAGTAAGTCTCAGGCGGTTGCCTATTCTAGGTCGTGAGATGACTTTCCTTTTGTCAAAGTCTAGTAAACAAGCCTACGTATAATAGAGGTCAGCGATTTAAAGTTACGGCCCATCAATCAAAACAAGTTTCCTAATCGTTAGAATCCGGAGCTTACTCTGTCAAAAGTTCCAAGGTCTATCCAAGTTTCATCTATACTCTTAATTGAAGAATTGCAATAAATCATCACTTTTAATGAACACCATTTGTTATAATGAACTATTCACAAATCATATTTCGACACACAAAGAATATGAAATATTAACAAAGTAAAACTCATAATCTTGGATATTGCCGAAAATGAAAACTTATACACACTCATTATTGGACACCATAGAATGCCGCAAGATCATGCGAAGACATAGAATAAGAAGAGTACAAAGACTTGTTCCAAATTTTAGGTTCAAGGTGCGTTGGAACTTGGAACTTACCCTATATACTCTAAAACCTAGAACTAGACTGATTCTCACCGATCCGAATCACAGGTTCTCGGTTCTATCCTGGATTCATGCTCACCTCTAATGTATATGACTTTGATGCACGACCAGCAAAAGGAGAGAGAACCAGAACAAAAAATTAGATCAACTAGAGAAGAAAATAGAGAAACTAAGAGAGAGAGAAAGAGAAAAGTAGCTTGGGGGAGTGAGAAGAGCGTGGTGCTGTATACCATAATAAACTTCAATTATACTATTAGTTTTTTCATGTTGGGATAGTATAGTTTCATGTGTAGATCTGACCATACTTAAAAGAAAGCTGGCCCCCATTGACAACCGTAGGGAATGAGAAGTTCACTTTCTTGTGTCAAAAAAGAGATTAAGGCAATTTTTTGGCGTCTCTGAATAATTCTGAATCTGCCGGTTTTAGGCTGAAAGATGGGGAAGTTCCGTCGACCTTTTGCATGAGGTCAGCCGATCAGTCAGAACAGCATCCAACATTTATATGGGCAATGGTCCATAGGCAAAATAGTGCTGTCCCCTCTCCCTCAAAACGCATTCTTAAATTAATGGTTAGCTAACAGGACTCATACTGATAAAATATATCTGCAACCTCAGGAAAGTTGTTATCTCAGCTATAACAGCCCGAGCTTGATAATTTTGACAGCCCAAAAAAAACTAACAGGACTCATACTGATAAACTATATCTGCAACCTCAGAAAAGTTGCTGTCATCTTGACAGCCCAAGCTTGATAATTTTTCTCAGTAAAAACTGAAGCAGCCATTGCAGAGAATCCACTCGATCCTGCCTCCTTCAGTCTTTTTCTTTGCAGATTGGAAGCAGTCTTCACTCACTTACCCTCACTTCACAGTCCCTTAAGATCCCACAGTGGCTCTGATACCACTGTTATAGCTGATATAATCAACTAATAGCAGAAACTTCTCTGTTATACTAAGAGAGAAAGAATGGAGCAGAACAATGAACTTCATACATCGTTAATAAAAACTGTCAAGTACAAGCTAAATAAGAACGTATTTTGGAACTACACACAAACGTGCAAAACAGAACCGCACACAAACGTGCAAAAAAACTTGTTCCACTTCCTAGAAAATAGCTAACAAACCAACTGCCTAACAAATAAACTTGACTGAATAAAATAAAACAAAAAAAAACGACAGAACATCAGCAGCACTGAGACATGTCTCCAACAAAAGTTAAGAATTTTTCATATGAACTCGAGGTTGTTTTACTTCCCATAAGAACGAAGAATTGCTTAGGACAGAACAGGGAACTTATTTCTGTCGAAATGACAGACAGACAATGCACTTTGCACGGATAAACCTAAAAACATAGAGTAGAAACAGCTCAATTTCACTCTAAATCGAGCAGGTTTTGGTGGCGATAATTGCAATTGCGAAGATGATTTAGATAACACTGGGGAAGGAAGTAAGACAAGGAGGGATTGGAATGTCGACCGTGCCTTCAAGCATCAGCAACACCTTTCTCATCGAAGGACGAAGAGCTGGCTCTTCTCGGATACACCAAAGTGCAACTTTAACCATCCTCTCCAATTGTTTTTGGTCAATAGTTTGATAATGCACCAGTTTGTCCAGCTCACCAGCCTGGAAGCAGTGGTAAACCCAATCCTCGAGAATGGCTTCCTCCTCGGGAAGGCTCGAATCCACACACCTTCGGCCACAAATGATCTCCAACAGCACAACACCGAAGCTGTAAGTGTCCACTTTCACTGTCACCGGCAGTTGCTTGTGCCACTCTGGCGCAACATAACCTCTTGTACCCCTTATCATTGTTGTGGTATTGGTCTGATCTGGCTTCAGCAGTTTCGACAGCCCAAAATCAGCAATCTTCGCTTGCATGTTGTCATCTATCAAAATGTTCTGAGGCTTTATGTCACAATGAATGATCTGTGTCTCGCACTCTTCATGTAGATAAAGAAGCCCTCTGGCAACATTCTGAGCTATTCCCATTTTGACTTCCCAACTGGCTTGGTGTTCGGCTTTAAAGAGTACATCGGCAAGTGACCCATTGCTCATGTACTCATACACCAAGAGCCTATTCTCTCCATCGTGACAATAACCTAGCAGTCGGACCAAATTCCGGTGATGAGTCTTTCCAATAGTTTTCACCTCAGCTAGGAACTCCTTTTCCCCATCGGATGAGATCTCTTTTAGCTTCTTAACAGCTACGGCTTTGCTGCTGTCCTGATTCTTCATCAGCGTGCCTTTGTAGACTGTTCCGAATGCTCCCCTGCCAATCTCTTCCGAAAAATTTCCAGTCACTTTCTTCAGGTCTTCAAAAGTATACGATGTAGGAGCAACATCTTCAATTGTTGTGAGAAATACCTTTTTTGGAGGCCTTTCATATACCCAGACACGATTCCTGTGAACAATAATTCCAGACGCCACCAACATCACTATTGCAAAAGCAATCGATGATGCAACTGCAATCAGAATGTCTCTCCGAGTATGCTTTTGCTCAGAGCCTTTTGTTCCATTGCCTCCACGTCCAACATCACCTACCTTGACGTAAAGTTGTGGGTTTGAGTTCCCTTCAGGGACTCTACCGAATCTTAGAGGATGGTTCTGCTTGTAGCAGTATTGACTGGCGTTGTATGTAACAGCTTCGCATTTGCAATCCTGCCGACACGCTTCTAGACATTCATCCTTGGTCAACGATGTAAAAGCGGAATCCGTGGTGTACTCCCATGTGGTGTCAGGAACAGGTTGCATGTCGTAGCTGACCGTGAGGTTATTGCAGCTTTCTGCAGTGATGTTCCTCTCACAGCCTGCAGTCCCGTTGCCGTACTTCACAGATCCTGGAAGACACTGGCACGTATAATCCTGATCAACATTCGTACAAAACCCGTTAAGCCCGCATAGGCCCTTGGGGAGGCATCTGTCTTTTGGTTCATACCATTTGACGGGCCAATCGTCATTCCTGGTTATGTTGTATGAGTATAGCCGGAAAATCCCGTCTGGGTCAATCCTGGCAAGATGGATCATATCTTTTTTAGGAATTCCTTGGTTCGTGAAATTGTGTAGGTATATGCCTGGGGGTTTCAACAGGTAGAGAAACCCATCATTCTCAAGATGTAGCGTCACATCCTGACCATTATTTGGTGTCTTGGAATCCCAGTAACCGTATTCGGCGGTAAATGGAGTGTCCTCGGGATATAACGCAAGCACTCCATCTAACTGCATGATGGCAAGAAAGAGACCAGTAGATGGATCAGTGACCGAAGCACTTGAATGCAACTCAGCTTGTGCCGATAGACGTTGACCGCCTAAGATGGTATCTGTTGGTGTGTCGAAGCTCTGCCGTATTACTTCCTGGTTAGAGTTGTATAGAACGAAGTTCCCTGAATCGAGCATTGAAGCCGAAGCGATTGTATCAGTAAGAGAGGCGACATATTTATCCTGTGCTTGTGCTGACTGAAGAACGAGTCTGCCACTGCCATCGAAACGTAGAGTGGAATTGCTCGGAAGCGGAGGGTTATCTCGGCCATAAGTCCAGACCGCGGTTTTATTTGAAGTCCGCGGAAGGAAGACTCCCACGTAATAACTGTTGCCTCTCTGGTAGAATCCAAACGCAAAGACGCCGGAAGGGGAGAGCCATGAGGATTTGGAGGTGGGCGAAAGAGTGTCGGTGAGGCTGATGGTTTTCTGTCCCTGGGAAGTTGCTGTGATGAAAAGGAGTGCCAATGGGAGGAGAATGAAAATTGGAGCAGCCATAACAGAAGAATCAGCTCTTGGGTGCGTGCTTTTTATCGTCTTGGGGAGTAACCCGTTCGGACAAGTTTTTTTGGGGTCAAGGTCTTTCTTTTTTGTTGGTCAAACACCAAAATGTTGTCCTGAGAAATCATATTCATCTGGACCGCCTTGTTATAACTCTTTTATTGGTTGTGGTATACAACATGGGATCGGATTAGAATTATTATCTGCAGACCATTCACGTTATTATAAAAGGTTAATACCATTAAAAATCTCGAATTTGTATCATTATTATTTATTTAATCCGAACTAATTTTTATCTCACGATATTCGTAATACATTTATTCCAAACTAATATCGTCTCACAAAAAAGTCATAAACTAGTACCCCTAACCCAAACCTACCTTTTTGTTAAAAATACATACATATCAATACATGTGGATTTTCCACGTCGAATATTAAGAGACTGACAGACAAATGTCTTGGAATTGCCAGCGGTGGTGGGCTTGAATTATTTTCCCTATTTTTTTTTTTTTATTAGATGGAATACTAACAGGGGGTGTTTTGGGTGAATGTATAGACATGTCCATTGAGCTTATTAACAGAATATATAATGTATAGACATCTTAACTGGATGTAGCAACCACATGTCTCCACACATGTGGTTGCTACAACCACTTAAGATGTCTATACATTATATATTCTCTCTCCCCCTAGCTCACATTTGCCCCCCTCCCTTCTAATGTCCCTACAAATCCTTACAAAAATGCTCAAGCTTAGGCCATTTGAATGGCTAAGATTGCATCTAAACAAGATATCAGACGGAACACTAACAGGGGTTGTTTTGGGTGAATGTATAGACATGTCCGTTGAGCTTATTAACAAAATATATAATGTATAGACATCTTAACTGGTTGTAGCAACCACGTCTCCACACATGTGGTTTCTACAACCAATTAAGATGTCTATGCATTATATATCTTCTCTCCCCCTAGCTCACATTTGGCCCCCTCTCTCCCCCTAGCTCAAGCTTAGGTTATTTGAATGGCTAAGATTACATCTTAACAGGATATCAAACAGAATACTAACAAGGGTTGTTTTGGGTGAATGTATAGACATGTCCGTTGAGCTTATTAACATAATATTTAATGTATAGACATCTTAACTGATTGTAGCAATCACATATCTCCACACATGTGGTTGCTACAACCACTTAAAATGTCCATACATTATATATTATCTCTCCCCCTAGCTCACATTCAGTCCCCTTTCTCCCCTACCTCAAGCTTAAGCCATTTAAATGGCTAAGATTGCATCTTAACAAGATATCGACGAAATACTAACAGGGGTTGTTTTGGGTGAATGTATAGACATGTCCATTGAGCTTATTAACAGAATATTTAATGTATAGACATCTTAACTGGATGTAGCAACCACATGTCTCCACACATGTGGTTGCTACAACCGCTTAAGATGTCTATACATTATATATTCTCTCTCCCCCTAGCTCACATTTGGCCCCCTCCCTTCTGATGTCCCGACAAATCCTTACAAAAATGCTCGGTAAATGGGGTTGGGGTTTTTTGTGAGATTAAAATTATTTTGGGTGAATGTATCGCAAGATATTAGTTTGAGATTTTTTATAAGACAAAAATTAGTTTGGGATAAATGCTTGGTAACATTAGTTAAAAGTGATTTTCTCCTGTAGATCCACCTATGATTAGCCGCGAGACTGAAAGTTAAAAGAGAAATAAAATAAACATATGCCATGATATATAGGACTTCTTGTTTTGGGGAATTTAAAGCATATGTCATCATTATAAAGAAAATTTTCTGTAAGCGGCCTAATTTAATATTGATTAAAGAGTTTTAACCACTCCCTCTCTCACTAATCATTAAATTAAGGATAAATAAGACCTCTCATGGATAACACCATGTTTCGCTGGAATTTCTCTCCTCATGAAATATTTTTTACCTAAAGTCGTTCTTTGGCCTAATTTAATATTTTGGAGTTTCAGTACATTTCGAGTGTATTTATGAAGATGTGATTATACTCGATTCAATCGTAGTATATACTAAGTGTAGTTCGGTGATATGGATCAATGTAGGTGTATCATAGTGGATCCTTCATCGATTTTTTGCCAGAGAGTTCAACATCAATGGGGAGTTGGTTGGTCCAGTTAAGGGCTTCGATGGTCCTTCTGGTTCCGACGATGACGGCATGTTGATGGACAAAAATTGTTGATTCATAGTATAGTAGCGTGGCTTTGGGGAAAAGTGCCAAAAAAGTCCTAAACCTTTTGCCTTTGTGCCGATTTAGTCCTAAACATTTTTTTGGTGCCGATTCAGTCCTAAACATTTTTAAGTTGTGCCAATTCAGTCCTTTCCGGCCAATTTTGACCGAATTTTGATGACTGGACGCCGGCCGGCTAACGTGGCATGATCGGCGCTGACGTGGACAACTTTTAATAATATTTTAATATTTTTATTTTTAAAAAAATATTTTAAATATTTTATTCTTTTTTTTTTTTTTTTTTTTTTTTTTCTTTTTTTCTTTTTCCTCCAGCCAATCGCCGAGGTCCAGGCGACCGGCCGAGGTGACCTCCGGCGAGGGCGAGGCCGACCTCACCGGATCCGGCGAGGTCCGGCCTCGCCCGGCCATGGGCGAGGCTCGACCTCGCCGGATCCGGCGAGGCGAGCCTCGCCCATGGCCGGTGAGGGCCGGCGAGGCTCGACCTCGCCAAATCCGGCAAGGTAAGCCTCGCCCTCGCCGGAGGTCGCCTCGTCGATCGCCGGACCTCGGTTACCGGCTGGAGGAAAAAGGCAAAATTAAAAAAATAAAAAATAAAAAGTAAAAATATTTAAAATATATATTTTTTAAATTAAAAAATTAAAATATTATTAAAAGTTGTCCACGTCAACGCCGATCAGGCCACGTCAGCCGGCCGGCGTCCAGTCAGCAAAATCCGGCCAAAATTGGTACAACTTAAAAAGGTTTAGGACTGAATCGGTACAACAGCCGGACTGAATTGGTACAACTTAAAAAGGTTTAGGACTGAATCGGCACAAAAAAAATGTTTAGGACTAAATCAGCACAAAGGCAAAAGGTTTAGGACTTTTTTGGCACTTTTCCCCGTGACTGTGTAGGCAAGTTTTGGGTGTAGGAGTACGGGGTACGATCGATGAGACTCACCCTATCCCCCAGAGCTAATGCGTTGTATTTTGCTTCTTTTTTGTTTTTGTACCAATATTTGGAAGAATGTTATAAATGGAAAAATTATTTGTGTAAATCATTCAGACTCGTGCGATTTTTGTAGGAGATGTTGTGATAATTTTATTATGCTTATTAAAGAACTCAATGTCCAGCATCGCCATATAAAAGACTCCCATTTAGGACCTTTACTAATTTCCCTTATTTAATATATTAAATCTGCTTTTTTGGTTTCCGTTTTAATGCCTTGTTAATGTATTTGGGAAAAGGACCCAAAAAACGAACATTTGCTCAGATTAAGATTCAAGGGTCTCGAGTCTTAAACAGTCACTCCCTCCCTAATCACCAAATTAAGATCAAATAAGATCGTCATAATCACTGCCCACTAATTTATACCCAAGTGGGTAAACTGAGATCATTGCAGGAAAAACGAAAATTTGCTCGATCTCGTCTTTTTTTCTTATGTGGTCCAGGTTCGGACATGCATTAGGATCCGACAGGTCTGTATGTCTCGCATTCACTTCCGGCAATGGCACCATGTTCAGGTACCAAAATTTGTCCTATTCCTTGTCTTCTTTTTCCCACCCCGACCAATAAGTTGTTCCCCGTTCTCGGTAACGAGAGAGAGCTTCTTCTCCTGTCCACCCGTGTTAGTCTTCTTTTGTTTTCTTCTGCAAGAAAAAGTCGTTGTCTTCTTGCGATGACTTCTTGCGGAAATTGCGCGTTCTCCAGCGCCTTTCATTTACCGATTTTCCACTAGTTTTACTATTCTACAATTTTATTTGTAAATGAAATCAACGTGAATTGTTATTGTTGTCACTTTCATCTTTAAAAGCAGTGTACATGTAAAATATTAGCATTATTACTTTTATCTTTACTTAGATCGTACTAATGTATAGGACATTCATTGGGCGAAAAATATCAATCCGTAAAATACTCCCATATAGGGCCTTTACTAAATTCCCTTCTTTAATATGTTAAATCTACTTTTTTGATTTCCCTTGTATTGTCTTATCAATATATTTTGGCGACATGATATTTCCACGAGCCTTCAATGCTTAGCTCTAATGAGTTAAAAGACATAAGCACTACCTCCACACACTCATATTTGTGGGCAAAGAACATATTTAAGTAAGCTAAATAGGACAAGTATATATATATAGTAGGCCGCACGCATGAGCTGAATCGACTCAAAGTTACTAAGTTCAATTAGAATGACTAAACACCAATGACAGCCTTTAGGCCCTCACCCAAGCCTTCACCCTTGCCCTGATAGCATTTATGCCCTCGCTTGTGGTTGGCTAGTCCGCAATGGCCTTGGGCAATGCCATCGCAGCCGGCTATGGCCTCACCTTGATCTGGCAATAGTTGCCACCCTCACCAAATAAAATGAAAAGGAAAAGAAAAAAGAAAGAATAACAAAAATAATAAAAATTGTTCACTTCAGCACTGCCCTACCACGTAGAACATCTTGAGTCTACGTCAGTAATTTCAAACCAAAATTGGATGGAGAGACTCAATTAACAAATTATGAAAATATTGAGGACCAAATTGACACAATTAAAATATTTATGATTGAATTAGTACGTGTGCAATAGGTATAGGACTTTTTTTTTGTATTTTCCCCTGATTGGACGTAAGCTCTCTCTCTCTCTCTCTGGATTATTGATCGGGGCAATGAGTTTTTCTTAATTTAAAGTTTGAAAGTGAAGAAGATATGAAAGGTGCTCTTTGATGGTCCTTGGATGGTAGCTCACCAGTACATTATGATCGCAATGGCAACCAATCGAGACAGCGGTAGTTTTATTGTAGTTGAAGCCAAAACATGGTTTCATATTCATTTCATTGTATATTACTAAAAACGTTAGATATTAGGACTAGACTTTTATAGAATCGGTATATTGAGGAAATGGCGGTCTCTCGCTAATTGTCGGCAGATGTCAAGCCTGGAAAGTCATCATGTATTATGTATTTTGTTGTCATAGTCTATCGCCTCATTTTTAGTACATCAGTTTAGCTGATCTTACCTAGTACATATCTCATTATAGTTTGATTTTTATTTTTGGGTAGCTAGCTCCTTATAATGTCAATGAAACTACATAATACAGTACTCATCCATGTAAATGTGAATAGAAGGCCCCCTAAGTTATTCATGAAGCTACATAATTAGTTTACTTGGTTGAATAGCATTTCTTATACCGACATTTAATTCACGGAGTTGATTGATAGACTAAGTATGATATCATGCTTTGTCCCCTAAATCTTTTAACAATGGTTACATCTAAGAGCTGAATCTTGCGACAATAATAAGATAACTGAGTGAGCAATAGTTCCAGCATAAGAAATAACATAATTTTGCGCGTGGCCATTGCAATTTTGGTAATATCGAGTATCCATTAAAAGTTCCCATTTATTGGATTTTAGAAGAGAATTGAGGAAAGAATTCTATTGTTATGGAAAGTATCTTGTTGTGATTACAATCATAAAAAGCCAAGAGCTCTTGCAGTACTTAAATACTATTGAGTGAAAAATCTATGGGAGAAGTACATTATTAGTGCCATAAGTTGTGTACGGCGCTCACTTTGGTACCAAAAGTTTCCATCGGATCACTTAAGTGCCAAATCGGAGGAAAAACAATCACTTTGGTGCCACCGGCGACAAATTCCGGCCAAAATAATTACGTGGCTTTTATATTTTTAAAAAAAATCGAGAAGCCTTTTAAACGACATCGTTTTCCATATTCCTTAAGAAAATAACGTCGTTTTGCCGTCCTACGTGGATGGCCTCACAAAAACGACGCCGCACAACTCATTTGAGGATTTTTTTTTTATTTGGGGATTGAAATTAGGGTTTTTTTGTCTGCTGTTGCTCGGTCACCATCGCTTGGCCACCGTCCCTCGACCTCCATCGTAGTTGCTTGCCATAGCAAGACAAAAGAAAAACAAAAAAAAAAAAAAAAAAAAACGAACAGAAAATCCCGGGGAGGGAGGTGTCGATGGCGAGGACGGAGGAGGGGATGGCGGGGCCACGGCCGCTACCGCCATCACAGCTAGCTTCGCTGATGACCTCCATGGCATTCCAGATCTTCACGGCTACCATTGGCCGGATCGCTCGTGCTTTTGGAGATTCTTCGAGCTCACGCTTCCTCTGCGCCCGGTGATATTCCTTGGGAAAAGGCGATGGTAGGGCTGAGATTCGGGGATTTGAAAGGTCGATAAGGTGATTGAAAATGGGGAAAACTACTAAGGGAGGGCGGAAGCAAGTGCGTGGTTTCTTTTCTAGAAAACTACTAGTGTTATGCTGGTGCGCTGCTGGTGTTGCCGGTGCTGTTCTTTGAGGAAGAAGACGACGCCTTCTCTCTCTCAATTTAGGGATTTAGGGTTTTGAATTTGGGGGAAAGACACAAAACGGCGTCATTTTGTTGTTTAAATGCTGACTATACTCTCCGGCGAGCCACATCAGCTTAAAAAATTAATAAAAAAGTATCACGTCGGATTTTCGGCCAACCAGATCGGAGTTGACACCAAAGTGAGCGTTTTTCAAACTTTTTGACACTTAAGTGATCTGACAAAAACTTTTGGCACCAAAATGAGCACTATACACAACTTATGGCACTGATAGTGTACTTATCCCAAAATCTATTCAAAACGGCTAAATATCTTTTACCGATTGCTTAATTAAAAGAGAAATCTTTTGATTACAATAAAAGAAGTGCATCTTTGTTGATGAGTACATTCTTTTAATCATAAAAACAACTAAAGTTTTTTCAATTTTATATAGAATGCTCTATCATTCATTCAATAAAAAACTGCTTAAAATTGATGTTCAATATCGCGTGAACAACTCCACGAAAATGTCAATTCATGGAGTGGACATTTCAATGTGGCTCTTCCGGCATGCTTAATCTCAATTGGTTCTCAAAATGAGATTCTTTTCTATCGAGTATTATAAATGCTTTTAATTATGAGGGTGACCCCCCCAACCTATTTCACAGTGCCATTCATGCAAAAAATGTACATTCAAGTTGGACTAGTAATCAAAGTCGAGGCAAGGCATATACTTATACTCGGCGTGCCATGTGAGTTCATTGTCTGTGTTGTAAAACGATCGGATCTTTGCAATTATATTGGGACACGAAATTATCAAAGAACAACAAAATAAGGAACAATAAAAGGACACAAGAGATTTACGTGGTTCAGTCCAATTGTTAATACCTATATCCATGGGGAGAACCATCCACAAATAATCCACTAATCAATCGGATAATTACAAGGTTGCAATTGCTCATGCACTCGAGTATTTCCCACCCCTAAAATTATACCCAAACTCACAGTTTTTAGCCTCACGTACTTGCTCATTATATATTGAGTTTACGTCATTAATCAAAAACACTCAAGGATTTTCTGCACAAAACCTCACGTGAGATCCTCCGCTTGATTGAAGGAATGCTCTGCTTGTTTTTGCTTGTAGACTTGTAGAGAACTCACGATGAGCTCTCTATTTATACACAAAGAAGAACCCGGTCTCATTTATTACACGTGAAGAAGCTCCATTTGTTTAATGGAAAATGACTGATTTGAAGACATTTTCTAAAAATAATTGTTTGTATGGCTCACAAAAGTCAATAAATGAAATATAATTTCCTCATCCACAAAAATAGTTAAATATAAATTATTATCAATATTGAGAATATTTTCTGTTGATCAATTATTTTAGTCGATACAAGTGATTGTTTTTTGAAAAAAAAAATTAATCATTCATTTTCCATAAAACAAACGGAGTTAAAGTCTTCCTTTCTCTTCAGCTGCCGTGGGAGGGAATCAATGAAAGAAACAAAATAAGTCTACACATAAAATAATACTGTGTGCATGGAAGAATTCATCTTCAAGGTTGTCTTAATGCAACTCCCTTTTAATGCCAAAGGAGGGATAGTCTTCTTCAGGAGTAGCCTGTGGAAGTATTCTCTTGCGGACACACATAAAACAAAAGTTACTCCCAGAAAAAGAGTAAAAATTTCAATTAAGAGCCTAGAGTGAATGCATTTTCTCAATGAAGGGTCCAAAATGGAGTTATCTCAAATAAGAACATGCTGGAAATTATGGACGCAAAGAAGTGAAGACAGCATGATCCCACCAAATCAGGAGATGACCAACCTATTTATCCAGCTAGCACGCAAAAAAGTGAAGACAAAGTCAAAGAACATGCTGGAAATTATGGACGAGGGGAGCAAAGTTTTGTAATTTGACTGTTGAGGAATTTAAAATATTACAATGACTTAGGCGGTTGCGTAATCAAAGTGGTGAGATGACTTTCCCTTTGCCAAAGTATGGTAAACAAGCCTATGTAAATGGCTTGGATGCAAAACCAGCAAATGGAGAGAAAACCAGAACTAAAAACTAGATCAATTAGAGAAGAAAAAATAGAGAAACGAAGAGGAGTAGCTCGGGAGACTGAGAAGATAGTGGTGCTGTACCATTGTAAATTTCAATTATACTATTAGTTTTTTAATGTCAGGATAGAGTTTCATGTGTAAACTTACCATACTTAATAGAAAACTGGCCTCCATGAACAATCGGAAGGAATGAGAAGTTCACTTTCTGGTATCAGTGTTGAGTATGCTTCTCATTGCACTTATCATGCTAGAGACATCTTACTAAAATAAAATTTCAGATTCTTGACACATAAAATAGGTGCGAATCCTGTCTAGGAGGGCTAAAAAAGAGAATATGGCAAATTTTTGGCGTCTCTGAATAATTCTGAATTTCCATGGGCCGGTTTGAGGCTGAAAGATGGGAAGTTCCGTTGACCTTTCGCATGAGGCCAGCTGATCAGTCAGAACAGCATCGAACATTTACAAGGACAATGATCCATAGGCATAAAAGTGCTGTCCGCTCTCCCTCAAAACGCATTCTTAAATTCATGGGCAGCTAACGGGACGCATACTGATAAACTATATCTGCCACCACTGGAAAGTTTAGGAATTGTTGAAATGAACTCAAGGTTGTTTTACTTTCTATAAGAACGGAGAATTGCATAGGACAGAACAGGGAACTTATTTCTGTTGAAATGACGACAGACAATGCACTTTGCACGGATAAATCTAAAAACATGTTCTCTACTCTGGAAATACCCATCGTAGAAACAGCTCAATTTCTCTCTAAACCGAGCAGGTTTTGGTGGCGATAATTGCAATTGCGAAGATGATTCAGATAACACCGGGGAGGAAGTAAGACAAGGAGGGATTGGAACGTCGACCGTGCCTTCAAGCATCAGCAGCACCTTTCTCATCGAAGGACGAAGAGCTGGCTCTTCTAGGATACACCAAAGTGCGACTTTAACCATCCTCTCCAATTGTTTTTGGTCAATAGATTGATAATGCACCAGCTTATCCAGCTCGCCAGCCTGGAAGCAGTGGTTGACCCAATCCTCCAGAACGGCTTCCTCCTCAGGAAGGCTCGAATCCACACTCTTTCGGCCACAGATGATCTCCAACAGCACAACGCCAAAGCTGTAAATGTCCGATTTCACCGTCACCGGCAGTTGCTTGTGCCACTCTGGCGCAACATACCCCTTGTACCCCTTATCATTGTTGTGGTATTGGTCTGATCTGGCTTCAGCAGTTTCGACACCCCAAAATCAGCTAGCTTCGCTTGCATTTTGTCATCTATCAATATGTTCTGAGGCTTTATGTCACAATGAATGATCTGCGTCTCGCACTCTTCATGTAGATAAAGAAGCCCTCTGGCAACATTCTGAGCTATTCCCATTTTGACTTCCCAACTGGCTTGGTGTTCGGCTTTAAAGAGTACATCGGCAAGTGACCCATTGCTCATGTACTCATACACCAAGAGCCTATTCTCTCCATCGTGACAATAACCTAGCAGTCGGACCAAATTCCGGTGATGAGTCTTTCCAATAGTTTTCACCTCAGCTAGGAACTCCTTTTCCCCATCGGATGAGATCTCTTTTAGCTTCTTAACAGCTACGGCTTTGCTGCTGTCCTGATTCTTCATCAGCGTGCCTTTGTAGACTGTTCCGAATGCTCCCCTGCCAATCTCTTCCGAAAAATTTCCAGTCACTTTCTTCAGGTCTTCAAAAGTATACGATGTAGGAGCAACATCTTCAATTGTTGTGAGAAATACCTTTTTTGGAGGCCTTTCATATACCCAGACACGATTCCTGTGAACAATAATTCCAGACGCCACCAACATCACTATTGCAAAAGCAATCGATGATGCAACTGCAATCAGAATGTCTCTCCGAGTACGCTTTTGCTCAGAGCCTTTTGTTCCATTGCCTCCACGTCCAACATCACCTACCTTGACGTAAAGTTGTGGGTTTGAGTTCCCTTCAGGGACTCTACCGAATCTTAGAGGATGGTTCTGCTTGTAGCAGTATTGACTGGCGTTGTATGTAACAGCTTCGCATTTGCAATCCTGCCGACACGCTTCTAGACATTCATCCTTGGTCAACGATGTAAAAGCGGAATCCGTGGTGTACTCCCATGTGGTGTCAGGAACAGGTTGCATGTCGTAGCTGACCGTGAGGTTATTGCAGCTTTCTGCAGTGATGTTCCTCTCACAGCCTGCAGTCCCGTTGCCGTACTTCACAGATCCTGGAAGACACTGGCACGTATAATCCTGATCAACATTCGTACAAAACCCGTTAAGCCCGCATAGGCCCTTGGGGAGGCATCTGTCTTTTGGTTCATACCATTTGACGGGCCAATCGTCATTCCTGGTTATGTTGTATGAGTATAGCCGGAAAATCCCGTCTGGGTCAATCCTGGCAAGATGGATCATATCTTTTTAGGAATTCCTTGGTTCGTGAAATTGTGTAGGTATATGCCTGGGGGTTTCAACAGGTAGAGAAACCCATCATTCTCAAGATGTAGCGTCACATCCTGACCATTATTTGGTGTCTTCGAATCCCAGTAACCGTATTCGGCGGTAAATGGAGTGTCCTCGGGATATAACGCAAGCACTCCATCTAACTGCATGATGGCAAGAAAGAGACCAGTAGATGGATCAGTGACCGAAGCACTTGAATGCAACTCAGCTTGTGCCGATAGACGTTGACCGCCTAAGATGGTATCTGTTGGTGTGTCGAAGCTCTGCCGTATTACTTCCTGGTTAGAGTTGTATAGAACGAAGTTCCCTGAATCGAGCATTGAAGCCGAAGCGATTGTATCAGTAAGAGAGGCGACATATTTATCCTGTCCTTGTGCTGACTGAAGAACGAGTCTGCCACTGCCATCGAAACGTAGAGTGGAATTGCTCGGAAGCGGAGGGTTATCTCGGCCATAAGTCCAGACTGCGGTTTTATTTGAAGTCCGCGGAAGGAAGACTCCCACGTAATAACTGTTGCCTCTCTGGTAGAATCCAAACGCAAAGACGCCGGAAGGGGAGAGCCATGAGGATTTGGAGGTGGGCGTAAGAGTGTCGGTGAGGCTGATGGTTTTCTGTCCCTGGGAAGTTGCTGTGATGAAAAGGAGTGCCAATGGGAGGAGAATGAAAATTGGAGCAGCCATAACAGAAGAATCAGCTCTTGGGTGCGTGCTTTTTATCGTCTTGGGGAGTAACCCGTTCGGACAAGTTTTTTTGGGGTCAAGGTCTTTCTTTTTTTGTTGGTCAAACACCAAAATGTTGTCCTGAGAAATCATATTCATCTGGACCGCCTTGTTATAACTCTTTTATTGGTTGTGGTATACAACATGGGATCGGATTAGAATTATTATCTGCAGACCATTCACGTTATTATAAAAGGTTAATACCATTAAAAATCTCGAATTTGTATCATTATTATTTATTTAATCCGAACTAATTTTTATCTCACGATATTCGTAATACATTTATTCCAAACTAATATCGTCTCACAAAAAGTCATAAACTAGTTCCCCTAACCCAAACCTACCTTTTTGTTAAAAATACATACATATCAATACATGTGGATTTTCCACGTCGAATATTAAGAGACTGACAGACAAATGTCTTGGAATTGCCAGCGGTGGTGGGCTTGAATTATTTTCCCTATTTTTTTTTTTTATTAGATGGAATACTAACAGGGGGTGTTTTGGGTGAATGTATAGACATGTCCATTGAGCTTATTAACAGAACATATAATGTATAGACATCTTAACTGGATGTAGCAACCACATGTCTCCACACATGTGGTTGCTACAACCACTTAAGATGTCTATACATTATATATTCTCTCTCCCCTAGCTCACATTTGCCCCCTCCCTTCTAATGTCCCTACAAATCCTTACAAAAATGCTCAAGCTTAGGCCATTTGAATGGCTAAGATTGCATCTAAACAAGATATCAGACAGAACACTAACAGGGGTTGTTTTGGGTGAATGTATAGACATGTCCGTTGAGCTTATTAACAAAATATATAATGTATAGACATCTTAACTGGTTGTAGCAACCACGTCTCCACGCATGTGGTTTCTACAACCAATTAAGATGTCTATGCATTATATATCTTCTCTCCCCCTAGCTCACATTTGGTCCCCTCTCTCCCCCTAGCTCAAGCTTAGGTTATTTGAATGGCTAAGATTACATCTTAACAGGATATCAAACGGAATACTAACAAGGGTTGTTTTGGGTGAATGTATAGACATGTCCGTTGAGCTTATTAACATAATATATAATGTATAGACATCTTAACTGATTGTAGCAATCACATATCTCCACACATGTGGTTGCTACAACCACTTAAAATGTCCATACATTATATATTATCTCTCCCCCTAGCTCACATTCAGTCCCCTTTCTCCCCCTAGCTCAAGCTTAAGCCATTTAAATGGCTAAGATTGCATCTTAACAAGATATCAGACGAAATACTAACAGGGGTTGTTTTGGGTGAATGTATAGACATGTCCATTGAGCTTATTAACAGAATATTTAATGTATAGACATCTTAACTGGATGTAGCAACCACATGTCTCCACACATGTGGTTGCTACAACCGCTTAAGATGTCTATACATTATATATTCTCTCCCCCTAGCTCACATTTGGCCCCCTCCCTTCTGATGTCCCGACAAATCCTTACAAAAATGCTCGGTAAATGGGGTTGGGGTTTTTTGTGAGATTAAAATTATTTTGGGTGAATGTATCGCAAGATATTAGTTTGAGATTTTTTATAAGACAAAAATTAGTTTGGGATAAATGCTTGGTAACATTAGTTGAAAGTGATTTTCTCCTGTAGATCCACCTATGATTAGCCGCGAGACTGAAAGTTAAAAGAGAAATAAAATAAACATATGCCATGATATATAGGACTTCTTGTTTTGGGGAATTTAAAGCATATGTCATCATTATAAAGAAAATTTTCTGTAAGCGGCCTAATTTAATATTGATTAAAGAGTTTTAACCACTCCCTCTCTCACTAATCATTAAATTAAGGATAAATAAGACCTCTCATGGATAACACCATGTTTCGCTGGAATTTCTCTCCTCATGAAATATTTTTTACCTAAAGTCGTTCTTTGGCCTAATTTAATATTTTGGAGTTTCAGTACATTTCGAGTGTATTTATGAAGATGTGATTATACTCGATTCAATCGTAGTATATACCAAGTGTAGTTCGGTGATATGGATCAATGTAGGTGTATCAGAGTGGATCCTTCATCGATTTTTTGCCAGAGAGTTCAACATCAATGGGGAGTTGGTTGGTCCAGTTAAGGGCTTCGATGGTCCTTCTGGTTCCGACGATGACGGCATGTTGATGGACAAAAATTGTTGATTCATAGTATAGTAGCGTGGCTTTGGGGAAAAGTCTTAAAAAGTCACTAAACCTTTTGCGCTGTGCCGATTTAGTCCTAAACCTTTTTTTGGTGCCGATTCAGTCCTAAACCTTTTTAAGTTGTGCCAATTCAGTCCTTTCCGGCCAATTTTGACCGAATTTTGCTGACTGGACGCCGGCCGGCTAACGTGGCCTGATCGGCGCTGACGTGGACAACTTTTAATAATATTTTAATATTTTTATTTTTAAAAAAATATTTTAAATATTTTATTCTTTTTCTTTTTCTTTTTTTCTTTTTTTTTTTTTCCTCCAGCCAATCGCCGAGGTCCGGTGACCGCCGAGGTGACCTCCCGGCGAGGGCGAGGCCGACCTCGCCGGATCTCGGCGAGGTCCGGCCTCGCCGGCCATGGGCGAGGCTCACCCTCGCCGAATCCGGCGAGGCGAGCCTCGCCCATGGCCGGTGAGGGCCGGCGAGGCTCAACCTCGCCAAATCCGGCGAGGGCGAGCCTCGCCCATGGCCTGATCTCGGCGAGGCGCCCATGGCCGGCGAGGGCCGGCGAGGGCGAGCCTCACCCGACCTCGCCAGATCAGGCCATGGGCGAGGCTCGCCTCGCTAGATCCGGCGAGGCTCAACCTCACTAGATCCGGCAAGGTCGGCCTCGCCCTCGCCGGAGGTCGCCTCTGGCCGATCGCCGGACCTCGGTTACCGGCTGGAGGAAAAAGGCAAAATTAAAAAAATAAAAAATAAAAAGTAAAAAATATTTAAAATATATATTTTTTAAATTAAAAAATTAAAATATTATTAAAAGTTGTCCACGTCAACGCCGATCGTGCCACGTCGGCGCCGGCCCAAATCCAAGAAAAAATCCGGCAAAATTGGCCGGAAAGGACTGAATTGGTACAACTTAAAAGGTTTAGGGCTGACCGGCACAAAAAAAACGTTTAGGACTAAATTAAGACAGCGCAAAAGTTTAGTGACTTTTTGGCACTTTTCCCCGTGACTGTGTAGGCAAGTTTTGGGTGTAGGAGTACGGGGTACGATCGATGAGACTCACCCTATCCCCCAGAGCTAATGCGTTGTATTTTGCTTCTTTTTTGTTTTTGTACCAATATTTGGAAGAATGTTATAAATGGAAAAATTATTTGTGTAAATCATTCAGACTCGTGCGATTTTTGTAGGAGATGTTGTGATAATTTTATTATGCTTATTAAAGAACTCAATGTCCAGCATCGCCATATAAAAGACTCCCATTTAGGACCTTTACTAATTTCCCTTATTTAATATATTAAATCTGCTTTTTTGGTTTCCGTTTTAATGCCTTGTTAATGTATTTGGGAAAAGGACCCAAAAAACGAACATTTGCTCAGATTAAGATTCAAGGGTCTCGAGTCTTAAACAGTCACTCCCTCCCTAATCACCAAATTAAGATCAAATAAGATCGTCATAATCACTGCCCACTAATTTATACCCAAGTGGGTAAAAACTGAGATCATTGCAGGAAAAACGAAAATTTGCTCGATCTCGTCTTTTTTTCTTATGTGGTCCAGGTTCGGACATGCATTAGGATCCGACAGGTCTGTATGTCTCGCATTCACTTCCGGCAATGGCACCATGTTCAGGTACCAAAATTTGTCCTATTCCTTGTCTTCTTTTTCCCACCCCGACCAATAAGTTGTTCCCCGTTCTCGGTAACGAGAGAGCTTCTTCTCCTGTCCACCCGTGTTAGTCTTCTTTTGTTTTCTTCTGCAAGAAAAAGTCGTTGTCTTCTTGCGATGACTTCTTGCGGAAATTGCGCGTTCTCCAGCGCCTTTCATTTACCGATTTTCCACTAGTTTTACTATTCTACAATTTTATTTGTAAATGAAATCAACGTGAATTGTTATTGTTGTCACTTTCATCTTTAAAAGCAGTGTATATGTAAAATATTAGCATTATTACTTTTATCTTTACTTATATCGTACTAATGTATAGGACATTCATTGGGCGACAAATATCAATCCGTAAAATACTCCCATATAGGGCCTTTACTAAATTCCCTTCTTTAACATGTTAAATCTACTTTTTTGATTTCCCTTGTATTGTCTTATCAATATATTTTGGCGACATGATATTTCCACGAGCCTTCAATGCTTAGCTCTAATGAGTTAAAAGACATAAGCACTACCTCCACACACTCATATTTGTGGGCAAAGAACATATTTAAGTAAGTTAAATAGGACAAGTATATATATATATAGTAGGCCGCACGCATGAGTTGAATCGACTCAAAGTTACTAAGTTCAATTAGAATGACTAAACACCAATGACAGCCTTTAGGCCCTCGCCCAAGCCTTCACCCTTGCCCTGATAGCATTTATGCCCTCGCTTGTGGTTGGCTAGTCCGCAATGGCCTTGGGCAATGCCATCGCAGCCGGCTATGGCCTCACCTTGATCTGGCAAGAGTTGCCACCCTCACCAAATAAAATGAAAAGGAAAAGAAAAAGGAAAGAATAACAAAAATAATAAAAATTGTCCACTTCAGCACTGTCCTACCACGTAGAACATCTTGAGTCTACGTTAGTAATTTCAAACAAAAATTGGATGGAGAGACTCAATTAACAAATTGTGAAAATGTTGAGGACCAAATTGACACAATTAAAATATTTATGATTGAATTAGTACGTGTGCAATAGGTATGGGACTTTTTTTTTGTATTTTCCCCTGATTGGACGTAAGCTCTCTCTCTCTCTCTCTCTCTCTCTCTCTCTCTGGATTATTGATCGGGGCAATGAGTTTTTCTTAATTTAAAGTTTGAAAGTGAAGAAGATATGAAAGGTGCTCTTTGATGGTCCTTGGATGGTAGCTCACCAGTACATTATGATCGCAATGGCAACCAATCGAGACAGCGGTAGTTTTATTGTAGTTGAAGCCAAAACATGGTTTCATATTCATTTCATTGTATATTACTAAAAAACGTTAGATATTAGGACTAGACTTTTATAGAATCGGTATATTGAGGAAATGGCGGTCTCTCGCTAATTGTCGGCAGATGTCAAGCCTGGAAAGTCATCATGTATTATGTATTTTGTTGTCATAGTCTATCGCCTCATTTTTAGTACATCAGTTTAGCTGATCTTACCTAGTACATATCTCATTATAGTTTGATTTTTATTTTTGGGTAGCTAGCTCCTTATAATGTCAATGAAACTACATAATACAGTACTCATCCATGTAAATGTGAATAGAAGGCCCCCTAAGTTATTCATGAAGCTACATAATTAGTTTACTTGGTTGAATAGCATTTCTTATACCGACATTTAATTCACGGAGTTGATTGATAGACTAAGTATGATATCATGCTTTGTCCCCTAAATCTTTTAACAATGGTTACATCTAAGAGCTGAATCTTGCGACAATAATAAGATAACTGAGTGAGCAATAGTTCCAGCATAAGAAATAACATAATTTTGCGCGTGGCCATTGCAATTTTGGTAATATCGAGTATCCATTAAAAGTTCCCATTTATTGGATTTTAGAAGAGAATTGAGGAAAGAATTCTATTGTTATGGAAAGTATCTTGTTGTGATTACAATCATAAAAAGCCAAGAGCTCTTGCAGTACTTAAATACTATTGAGTGAAAAATCTATGGGAGAAGTACATTATTAGTGCCATAAGTTGTGTACGGTGCTCACTTTGGTACCAAAAGTTTCCATCGGATCACTTAAGTGCCAAATCGGAGGAAAAACAATCACTTTGGTGCCACCGGCGACAAATTCCGGCCAAAATAATTACGTGGCTTTTATATTTTAAAAAAAAATCGAGAAGCCTTTTAAACGACATCGTTTTCCATATTCCTTAAGAAAATAAAGTCGTTTTGCCGTCCTACGTGGATGGCCTCACAAAAACGACGCCGCACAACTCATTTGAGGATTTTTTTTTATTTGGGGATTGAAATTAGGGTTTTTTTGTCTGCTGTTGCTCGGTCACCATCGCTTGGCCGCCGTCCCTCGACCTCCATCGTAGTTGCTTGCCATAGCAAGACAAAAGAAAAAAAAAAAAAAAAAAAAAAAAAAAAACGAACAGAAAATCCTGAGGGAGGGAGGTGTCGATGGCGAGGGCGGAGGAGGGGATGGCGGGGCCACGGCTGCTACCGCCGTCACAACTAGCTTCGCTGATGACCTCCATGGCATTCCAGATCTTCGCGGCTACCATTGGCCGGATCGCTCGTGCTTTTGGAGATTCTTCGAGCTCACGCTTCCTCTGCGCCCGGTGATATTCCTTGGGAAAAGGCGATGGTAGGGCTGAGATTCGGGGATTTGAAAGGTCGATAAGGTGATTGAAAATGGGGGAAAACTACTAAGGGAGGGTGGAAGCAAGTGCGTGGTTTCTTTTCTAGAAAACTACTAGTGTTATGCTGGTGCGCTGCTGGTGTTGCCGGTGCTATTCTTTGAGGAAGAAGACGACGCCTTCTCTCTCTCAATTTAGGGATTTAGGGTTTTGAATTTGGGGGAAAGACACAAAACGGCGTCGTTTTGTTGTTTAAATGGTGACTATACTCTCCGGCGAGCCACATCAGCTTAAAAAATTAATAAAAAAGTATCACGTCGGATTTTCGGCCAACCGATTGGAGTTGACACCAAAGTGAGCGTTTTCAAACTTTTTGGCACTTAAGTGATCGACAAAAACTTTTGGCACCAAAATGAGCACTATACACAACTTATGGCACGATAGTGTACTTATCCCAAAATCTATTCAAAACGGCTAAATATCTTTTATCGATTGCTTAATTAAAAGAGAAATCTTTTGATTACAATAAAAGAAGTGCATCTTTGTTGATGAGTACATTCTTTTAATCATAAAAACAACTAAAGTTTTTTCAATTTTATATAGAATGCTCTATCATTCATTCAATAAAAAACTGCTTAAAATTGATGTTCAATATCGCGTGAACAACTCCACGAAAATGTCAATTCATGGAGTGGACATTTCAATGTGGCTCTTCCGGCATGCTTAATCTCAATTGGTTCTCAAAAATGAGATTCTTTTCTATCGAGTATTATAAATGCTTTTAATTATGAGGGTGACCCCCCCAACCTATTTCACAGTGCCATTCATGCAAAAAATGTACATTCAAGTTGGACTAGTAATTCGACCAAAAAAAAAAAAGTTGGACTAGTAATCAAAGTCGAGGCAAGGCATATACTTATACTCGGCGTGCCATGTGAGTTCATTGTCTGTGTTGTAAAACGATCGGATCTTTGCAATTATATTGGGACACGAAATTATCAAAGAACAACAAAATAAGGAACAATAAAAGGACACAAGAGATTTACGTGGTTCAGTCCAATTGTTAATACCTATATCCATGGGGAGAACCATCCACAAATAATCCACTAATCAATCGGATAATTACAAGGTTGCAATTGCTCATGCACTCGAGTATTTCCCACCCCTAAAATTATACCCAAACTCACAGTTTTTAGCCTCACGTACTTGCTCATTATATATTGAGTTTACGTCATTAATCAAAAACACTCAAGGATTTTCTGCACAAAACCTCACGTGAGATCCTCCGCTTGATTGAAGGAATGCTCTGCTTGTTTTTGCTTGTAGACTTGTAGAGAACTCACGATGAGCTCTCTATTTATACACAAAGAAGAACCCGGTCTCATTTATTACACGTGAAGAAGCTCCATTTGTTTAATGGAAAATGACTGATTTGAAGACATTTTCCTAAAAATAATTGTTTGTATGGCTCACAAAAGTCAATAAATGAAATATAATTTCCTCATCCACAAAAATAGTTAAATATAAATTATTATCAATATTGAGAATATTTTCTGTTGATCAATTATTTTAGTCGATACAAGTGATTGTTTTTCGAAAAAAAAAATCAATCATTCATTTTCCATAAAACAAACGGAGTTAAAGTCTTCCTTTCTCTTCAGCTGCCGTGGGAGGGAATCAATGAAAGAAACAAAATAAGTCTACACATAAAATAATATTGTGTGCATGGAAGAATTCATCTTCAAGGTTGTCTTAATGCAACTCCCTTTTAATGCCAAAGGAGGGATAGTCTTCTTCAGGAGTAGCCTGTGGAAGTATTCTCTTGCGGACACACATAAAACAAAAGTTACTCCCAGAAAAAGAGTAAAAATTTCAATTAAGAGCCTAGAGTGAATGCATTTTCTCAATGAAGGGTCCAAAATGGAGTTATCTCAAATAAGAACATGCTGGAAATTATGGACGCAAAGAAGTGAAGACAGCATGATCCCACCAAATCAGGAGATGACCAACCTATTTATCCAGCTAGCACGCAAAAAAGTGAAGACAAAGTCAAAGAACATGCTGGAAATTATGGACGAGGGGAGCAAAGTTTTGTAATTTGACTGTTGAGGAATTTAAAATATTACAATGACTTAGGCGGTTGCGTAATCAAAGTGGTGAGATGACTTTCCCTTTGCCAAAGTATGGTAAACAAGCCTATGTAAATGGCTTGGATGCAAAACCAGCAAATGGAGAGAAAACCAGAACTAAAAACTAGATCAATTAGAGAAGAAAAAATAGAGAAACGAAGAGGAGTAGCTCGGGAGACTGAGAAGATAGTGGTGCTGTACCATTGTAAATTTCAATTATACTATTAGTTTTTTAATGTCAGGATAGAGTTTCATGTGTAAACTTACCATACTTAATAGAAAACTGGCCTCCATGAACAATCGGAAGGAATGAGAAGTTCACTTTCTGGTATCAGTGTTGAGTATGCTTCTCATTGCACTTATCATGCTAGAGACTGTTAAGTATAAAGGAACAAAGTGTGCTGCAAAGTGTGCTGCGGAAAAACGAAAACAGAGGACTTGGCAATACAGCAAAAACAGAGGACTTGGCGATACAGCAAATGACTTGGATCGCCAAGTCATAGGGTTAAATCAACGGCAAAGATCTTATAAAGAAGACCAGCCTGGATCGAAGATCAATGAACGAGATGCTCAAAGAATCAATGACTCGGATCGCTAAGTCATAAGCGTAGTCAGTTAGGTTTTTCTGTTAAAATAGTTGCTGTATTCAGTTTTCCCTTGTATTCGGTTTTCCCTTGTAACCGAGTTCTGTTACTTACCCTGATATAAATACTCTGCTTTGCTTTACATAAGAAGCTATGAAAAACAGATAGAAAGAATACGAGAAAGGTGAGAGAATAGAGAACAGAGGAATCGAGATCATCAACGAATGATGAAGAGATCTCGTATTGAAGAAAGAGTTTTCGAAGAATGGTAAACAGCTCAAGTCGAAAGTGCTTTGAAGCAAGTCAAGTAAGATTGATCTTAGAAGATAGATCGAGAAAGTGTATTCATCTTTCTGTCCTTCAATTGTACTGATTTACAATGATATGATCATCACACTGAAATACAAATGATCTTCAGAGTAGACCACTTGATCTTGTTTGAGTTCTTCATCTTTCTCATGGTATCAGAGCTGTAGGTTGTTTGTATGATAGCTTGGTTTGAACTGGAAGTTTGCAGCAATGGCAATAAAAACACCAAAATATCATTTTCCAATTCACGTAAACATCTCGAACTTTGTTACAATCAAGCTCGCCGAAGATAATTTTCTGTTATGGCAAGCTCAAATTCAAAGGTTTCTGAAGAGTCAAGATCTCTTCGGTTTTGTTAATGGTGATGTTACTTCTCCTCCACGAATGTTGCAAAACGATGATGAAGGATGTGACTCAAAACTTGTTAATCCTGATTACGTTGATTGGACAAGAACAGATCAGTTGATATCATCGTGGATTAGCGGGGCTGTTACTGAGAACATTCTGAGTCTAATCATTGGTTTAGAGACATCATTTGAGGTATGGCAGTCTCTTCTAAAACGATTTACACAAAAATCAATAGCAAAGGAGTTTGAACTTAGAGGAAAATTACAGTCCTGCCAGAAACTTGATCAAAACCTCTCCACTTATCTCAGAGAATACAAATCTATATGTGATCAATTGAATGCTATTGGTAAACCAGTGGATGAAATAACCAAAATCTTTGGTATACTGGAAGGATTGGGTCCAGAATATGAGAATCTTCGAACTACCATATATTGTTTGAAGCCTCAACCCGATTATGATGAAGTTATAGCTCAACTGGAGAGATTTGAATCAAGAATGAAGACATACTCCAGAAGTCAGTTTAATCCCAGTCTGGCCTATCTCGGCCAAAGAAAGTCTCAAATGTGTCCTAAAGAGAGAGCTGATGGAGAATATTTTTCACAACCTACTGGTTTTCTAGCTCAGAGAGGAAGTTATAGGGGTGGCCATAGCTTTGGTCGAGGCAGAACTGTCAGTAATAGAGGACGAGGGTCTGGTTATGCTGAAAGAAATCAAAATTACAGAGAAGATGCAGCAATTCAAGGGCAAGGAGATCAATATCTAAGACAAAAGAATGTCTTTCCTACAGCTACTCAGGGATTTCGACCTTATGCCACATACTCTCAAAGGTATCAAAACAACAAGTCTTATCCTCCTCCATTAAACTCAAGAAAAAGTTTGCAGGATGAGAAAGACACAGGGGTTGCTAGATTGGAATGTCAAATATGTAAGCGACCTGGGCATGATGCTCTCCGCTGTTGGTACCGTTTTGACAATTCCTATCAAGTAGAGGACATTCTAGCAGCTCTGACAGCAATTCATATTGAAGATCCAAAAGGAAGTGAATGGTATCCTGATACAGGAGCTACTGCCCATATCAGTGCGAATCCTGGTATTCTTCATACTTTTTCTAAATATCAAGGTCTCGATACAGTGATGGTTGGAAATGGATCTTGTTTACCTGTTACACACATTGGTAACACTTACCTAAAAACAGAAGTAAATACATTACCTCTTAACGATGTTCTTATAGTGCCAGAGATAAAGAAGAATCTTCTTTCTGTGTCTAAACTTACTGATGACTATCCTTGCACATTTATCTTTGATAAACTTGGTGTTTATGTAAAGGACAACAATACCAAGGCGACAATTCAGCTCGGAAGGAAGACTAAGGGCCTTTATCAAGTCGATACACGGACTGCAGCAGCCTTTTTCACTCAAAGTCAGAGAACAGTCAATGCAGAAGTATGGCACCAAAGATTGGCTCATGCCAATACTCAAATAGTGGATTATCTACATCATCAGAAACTGATTCATGTTAATTCAGTCCCTTCAAAAATCTGCAGCAGCTGTCAAATAGCAAAAAGTACAGCTCTATCATTTCCTTTGTCAAACTCTATATCAACTTCATCATTAGAAAGGATCCACTGTGACATTTGGGGACCGTCACCAGTAGGTTCATTTCAAAAGTTTAGATACTATGTGATTTTTGTTGACAATTTCTCACGATACAGTTGGTTATATCCAATGAAGTTGAAATCTGAGTTCTTTGATATCTTTATTCGATTCCAGACATTAGTTGAAAGACAATACAGTCACAAGATCAAAATTTTCCAAAGTGATGGAGGGGGTGAGTTTGTAAGTAGAAGATTTCAAGATCATCTGCAAAGCTGTGGAATAAAACAGCATCTATCTTGTCCTCACACTCCCGAACAGAATGGAGTCTCAGAAAGAAAGCATAGACATATTGTTGAATTGGGATTGGCTATGTTATATCATTCCAAGGTCCCACTAAAGTTTTGGGTGGATGCTTTTGTTACGGCAAACTACATTATAAACAGACTTCCAACACCAAAACTAAAAATGGATACACCATATAGTAAGATTCATAACACTCAGCCACAATATGATCATTTAAGGGTGTTTGGCTGTGCCTGTTATCCATGCTTAAGATCATATTCAAAACACAAGTTCGATCCTAGATCCCTTACTTGTGTTTTTCTGGGATATAGTGATGTGTATAAAGGCTATAGATGTCTTGTGCCTACTGATAATCGTATATATATCAGTAGACATGTTATCTTCGATAAAACATTGTTTCCCTTCACAAAAACTGTGATCAATGAATATGGTCAATATACTCCTCTGTATAGACAATGGATTGAAGGAGTAAAATTGCTCGAATTCTCAAGGTCTGACACAACAAACCAAAGTATTTCCCATCAGACAGTAAGGAAAAGTCAATATCATCCTACTATGGATAGTTATGAAAGTGAACAGATGCACCAACATACTTCATCAGCATCAATGCAGCTCCAAGATACTCCACTAACATCAAGGCAAAATGATGCTATCACAGAAACTCGATCTGGTCTGAATTCTTCATCTTTCTCAAGTACCCTGCCTGTCAATAATAGCTCTGACACAGAACAACATACTCTTGAACTATCTTATCCTGACATAGCACAACATACTCGTGATCTATCTTCTTCTCAGAGAAATTTTAGTAGTCATCCTATGTAGACCCGACTCAGATCAGGTATTATTAAGCCAAATCCAAAATATGCTTGCTTGGCTGAGTATCGAGTTCCTATGGAACCACGATCCATTAAGTCTGCATTAGCTGATAAGGGTTGGAACAATGCAATGCGGGAAGAGATGGATGCTCTCTATAATAATCATACCTGGACATTAGTTCCAAGAACAGACCAGATGAATGTTGTTGGCTGTAAGTGGGTCTTTAAGACCAAACTCGCACCATATGGTAGTCTAGAGAGACTCAAGGCTCGTCTGGTAGCCAAAGGATTCCATCAGGAAGCAGGACTTGATTTTACTGAAACATTCAGTCCTGTTGTAAAACATGCTACAATACGCATAGTACTCTCTATAGCTCTCACAAGACAATGGACAATACACCAACTTGATGTGAAGAATGCATTTCTTCATGGAGACTTAAATGAAACTGTTCACATGGAACAGCCACCTGGCTTCATTCATCCTCAGAAATCAAGCCATGTCTGTCTTCTTCACAAGTCATTATATGGACTTCGACAAGCACCAAGAGCCTGGTTTGACAAATTTAGCAACTATCTTCTTGAAATTGGTTTTGTCTGTAGTACAGCTGACCCATCTTTGTTCGTGCTCCATACTGAGTTGGATACAGTATTATTACTTCTTTATGTTGATGATATCATTCTAACAGGAAGTTCTCCTCAACTCCTAACTGCATTAATCCAGAATCTTAGCCTTCACTTCCAAATGAAAGATCTCGGCTATATTCACTACTTCTTAGGCATTGAAGTGAAACATACTCTACAGACCTTGTTCTTGTGTCAAACAAAATATGCAGTCGACCTACTCAAACGGGCACATATGACAGATTGCAAACCAATTTCCACACCTTTGCCACTACGGCCAATTGCTATGACCAATGCTGAAGTTCCTCTGCTGGATCCTATTGAATACAGAAGCCTGGTAGGTGGTCTTCAATACTTAACTATCACTCGACCAGATCTAGCATTTGCAACAAATCTCCTCTGTCAGAAGATGCAACATCCCACAATGGCAGATTTTCATCAATTAAAACGAGTCTTACGATATGTCAAAGGAACTGTTCATCTTGGATATTATCTTCACTCCAACAGTTTGACAAATCTCTATGGTTTTTCAGATGCTGATTGGGCAGGTTGTCCTACTACTCGACGATCTACTACAGGATTCTGCACTTTCTTAGGTTCTAACTTGATTTCTGGTCCGCCAAGAAACAAACTACTTTGTTTCAAAGTCTTCCACGAAGCTGAATATCGGGCTCTAGCATCTACAACAGCTGAACTAACTTGGATTGGTTTTGTTCTACGTGACATTGGTATTCCTCTTACAAAAGCTACATCATTATTTTGTGACAATAAATCAGCTATTTCCCTCACAGCCAATCCTATCTTACATGCGCGAACAAAGCACATAGAAGTTGACTTCCATTTTGTTCGTGAAAAGGTGTCCTCTGGTTCCATTTCTATCCAACATGTTCCCAGTCATCTTCAAGTAGCTGACATATTCACTAAGTCCCTCTCTCACTCGCTCATCGTAAACCGCACCAAATTGGGAATGGGATTCATCCCCCTTCCCAATTTGCGGGGGATGTTAAGTATAAAGGAACAAAGTGTGCTGCAAAGTGTGCTTTGCGGAAAAACGAAAACAGAGGACTTGGCAAGACAAAGAAAAACGAGGGACTTGGCGATACAGCAAATGACTTGGATCACCAAGTCATAGGGTTAAATCAACGACAAAGATCTTATAAAGAAGACCAGCCTGGATCGACGATCAATGAACGAGATGCTCAAAGAATCAATGACTCGGATCGCTAAGTCATAAGCGTAGTCGCTTAGGTTTTTCTGTTAAAATAGTTGCTTTGTATTCAGTTTTCCCTTGTATTCGGTTTTCCCTTGTAACCGAGTTCTGTTACTTACCCTGATATAAATACTCTGCTTTGCTTTACATAAGAAGCTATGAAAAACAGATAGAAAGAATACAGAAAAGGTGAGAGAATAGAGAACAGAGGAATCGAGATCATCAACGAATGATGAAGAGATCTCTGTATTGAAGAAAGAGTTTTCGAAGAATGGTAAACAGCTCAAGTCGAAAGTGCTGAAGCAAGTCAAGTAAGATTGATCTTAGAAGATAGATCAGAGAAAGTGTATTCATCTTTCTGTCCTTCAATTGTACTGATTTACAATGATATGATCATCACACTGAAATACAAATGATCTTCAGAGTAGACCACTTGATCTTGTTTGAGTTCTTCATCTTTCTCAAAGACATCTTACTAAAATAAAATTTCAGATTCTTGACACATAAAATAGGTGCGAATCCTGTCTAGGAGGGCTAAAAAAGAGAATATGGCAAATTTTTGGCGTCTCTGAATAATTCTGAATTTCCATGGGCCGGTTTGAGGCTGAAAGATGGGAAGTTCCGTTGACCTTTCGCATGAGGCCAGCTGATCAGTCAGAACAGCATCGAACATTTACAAGGACAATGATCCATAGGCATAAAAGTGCTGTCCGCTCTCCCTCAAAACGCATTCTTAAATTCATGGGCAGCTAACGGGACGCATACTGATAAACTATATCTGCCACCACTGGAAAGTTTAGGAATTGTTGAAATGAACTCAAGGTTGTTTTACTTTCTATAAGAACGGAGAATTGCATAGGACAGAACAGGGAACTTATTTCTGTTGAAATGACGACAGACAATGCACTTTGCACGGATAAATCTAAAAACATGTTCTCTACTCTGGAAATACCCATCGTAGAAACAGCTCAATTTCTCTCTAAACCGAGCAGGTTTTGGTGGCGATAATTGCAATTGCGAAGATGATTCAGATAACACTGGGGGAGGAAGTAAGACAAGGAGGGATTGGAACGTCGACCGTGCCTTCAAGCATCAGCAGCACCTTTCTCATCGAAGGACGAAGAGCTGGCTCTTCTAGGATACACCAAAGTGCGACTTTAACCATCCTCTCCAATTGTTTTTGGTCAATAGATTGATAATGCACCAGCTTATCCAGCTCGCCAGCCTGGAAGCAGTGGTTGACCCAATCCTCCAGAACGGCTTCCTCCTCAGGAAGGCTCGAATCCACACTCTTTCGGCCACAGATGATCTCCAACAGCACAACGCCAAAGCTGTAAATGTCCGATTTCACCGTCACCGGCAGTTGCTTGTGCCACTCTGGCGCAACATACCCCCTTGTACCCCTTATCATTGTTGTGGTATTGGTCTGATCTGGCTTCAGCAGTTTCGACACCCCAAAATCAGCTAGCTTCGCTTGCATTTTGTCATCTATCAATATGTTCTGAGGCTTTATGTCACAATGAATGATCTGCGTCTCGCACTCTTCATGTAGATAAAGAAGCCCTCTGGCAACATTCTGAGCTATTCCCATTTTGACTTCCCAACTGGCTTGGTGTTCGGCTTTAAAGAGTACATCGGCAAGTGACCCATTGCTCATGTACTCATACACCAAGAGCCTATTCTCTCCATCGTGACAATAACCTAGCAGTCGGACCAAATTCCGGTGATGAGTCTTTCCAATAGTTTTCACCTCAGCTAGGAACTCCTTTTCCCCATCGGATGAGATCTCTTTTAGCTTCTTAACAGCTACGGCTTTGCTGCTGTCCTGATTCTTCATCAGCGTGCCTTTGTAGACTGTTCCGAATGCTCCCCTGCCAATCTCTTCCGAAAAATTTCCAGTCACTTTCTTCAGGTCTTCAAAAGTATACGATGTAGGAGCAACATCTTCAATTGTTGTGAGAAATCCCTCCTTTGGAGACCTTTCGTAAACCCAGACACGATTCCTGTAAACAATAATTGCAGACACCGCCAACATCACTATTGCAAAAGCAATCGATGATGCAACTGCAATCAGAATGTCTCTCCGAGTATGCTTTTGCTCAGAGCCTTTTGTTCCATTGCCTCCACGTCCAATATCACCTACCTTGACGTAAAGTTGTGGGTTTGAGTTCCCATCAGGGACTCTCCTACCGAATCTTAGAGGATGGTTCTGCTTGTAGCAGTATTGACTGGCGTTGTATGTAACAGCTTCGCATTTGCAATCCTTCCGACACGCTTCTAGACATGCATCCTTGGTCAACGATGTAAGAGCGGAATCCGTGGTGTACTCCCATGTGGTGTCAGGAACAGGTTGCATGTCGTAGCTGACCGTGAGGTTATTGCAGCTTTCTGCAGTGATGTTCCTCTCACAGCCTGCAGTCCCGTTGCCGTACTTCACAGATCCTGGAAGACACTGGCAGGAATAATCCTGATCAACATTCGTACAAAACCCGTTAAGCCCGCATAGGCCCTTGGGGAGGCATCTGTCTTTTGGTTCATACCATTTGACGGGCCAATCGTCATTCCTGGTTATGTCGTATGAGTATAGCCGGAAAATCCCATCTGGGTCAATCCTGGCAAGATAGATCATATCTTCTTTAGGAAGTCCTTGGCTCGTGAAATTCGCAAGGTATACACCTTGGGGTTTCAATAGGTAAAAAAACCCATTATCCTCAAGATGTAGCGTTACATGCGAACCATTATTAGGTGTCTGCGAATCCCAGTAACCGTATTCGCCAGTAAATGGAGTGCCCTCGGGATATAACGCAAGCACTCCATCTAACTGCATGATGGCAAGAAAGAGACCCGTGGACGGATCAGTGACCGAAGCACTTGAATGCAACTCTTTTGATGCCGATAGACTTTGGCCGCCTAAAATGGTATCTGTCGGTGTGTCGAAGCTCTGCCATATGACCTTCTGGTTAGAGTTGTAAAGAACAAAGTTCCCCGAATCAAGCATTGAAGCCGAATTGGTCGCATTGGTATCATTAGGAGTGGCAACATATTTATCCTGTGCTTGTGCTGACTGAAGAACGAGTCTGCCACCATCGAAACGCAAAGTGGAATTGCTCGGAAGCGGAGAGTTATCTCGGCCATAAGTCCAGACTGCGGTTTTATTCGAAGTCCTTGGAAGGAAGACTCCCACGTAATAACTGTTGCCTCTCTGGTAGAATCCAAACGCAAAGACGCCGGAAGGGGAGAGCCATGAGGATTTGGAGGTGGGCGTGAGAGTGTCGGTGAGGCTGATGGCTTTCTGTCCCTGGGAAGTTGCTGTTATGAACAAGAGTGCCAATGGGAGGAGAATGAAAATTGGAGCAGCCATAACAGGAGAGTGAGCGTGCCTGGCGCTGTGAAGAATCAGCTCTTCGGTGCGTGCTTTATATCGTCTTGGGGAGTAGTCCGTTCGGACAAGTTTTTTGGGGTGAAGGTCTTTTTATTGGTTGGTCAAACACCAAAATGTTGTCCTGAGAAATCATATTCATCTGGACGGCCTTGTTATATATGTAACTCTTTCATTGGTTGTGGTACACGATTTGGGATCGGATCAGAATTATTATTTGTTGAGCATTTGCATTATTAGAAAGGTTAATACCATTAAAAATCTTGAATTGGTTATTGTTATTACTTTTTTATTCCAAACTAATTTTTATCTCATGATATTCATAACACATTTATTCCAATCTAATTTTTTTTTTTTTTTTTTTTTTTTTTTTTTTTTTTTTTTTTTTGGGATTGGAGGAACCGTCTCCGTTCGCCGTCCACAAAAGTCCTAAACCAGTTTCCCTAACCCAAACCTACCTTTTTGTCTAAAAAAACCAGTATCCCTAACCCAAACCTACCTTTTTGTTAAAAATACATACGTATCAACGGGTGTGTATTTGGGACAGATGCTTGGTAACATTAGTAAAATTGTTGATTCACAATATAGAAGCATGGCTTTGCGTAGGCAAGTTTTGGGTGTAGGAGTGGGGTAGTATCGATGAGACCTGCCCTTTTTCCCAGAGTTGATGCGTTGTATTCTGCTTCTTTTTTGTACTTGTACTAATAGTTGGAAGAGAGGGTTATAAATGGAAAAATTAAGTGTAAATCACTCATACTCGTGCAATTTTTTATAGGGGATGTTGTGAAAATTTTATTATTCTTAGTAAAGAACTCAATGTCCAGAATTGCCATATAAAAGACTCTTATATAGGACCTTTACTAATTTCCCTTCTTTAATATATTAAATCTATTTTTTATTTCCTTTTTATTGTCTCACTAATATATTTGGGAAAAGGACCAAAAAAACAAACATTTGCTCAAATTAAGATTCGAGGGTCTGAGTCTTAATCAGTCGCTCCCTCACTAATCATCAAATTAAGATCAAATAAGATCGTCATAATTACTGCTCACTATTTTATACCCAAGCGGGTAAACTGAGATTATTACAGAAAAACGAACATTTGCTCAACCTCGTCTTGCTTTCTTATGTAATCCAGGTTCAGACGTGCATTAGGATTCGACAGGTCTGTATGTCTCGCATTCACTTACGGCAATGGCACCATGTTCACGTACCAAAATTTGTCCTTTTTCTTGTCTTCTTTTTCCAGACCCGACCAACAAGTTGTTCACAGCTGTGGGTAACTAACGAGAGAGTGCTTCTTCTCCTGTCCACCCGTTTTAGTCTTCTTTTGTTTTCTTCTGCAAGAAAAAGTCGTCGTCTCCTTGCGATAAATTCTTGGCACCATGTTCTTTTTTTTTTTGAACACGTACCAAAATTTGTGCCTTTTCTTGACTTCTTTTCCAACCCCGACCAACAAGTTGTTGACCGCTGTTGGTAATGAGAGAGAGCTTCTTCTTCTGTCCATCCGTTTTAGTCTTCCTTTGTTTTCTTCTGCAAGAAAAAGTCGTTTGTCTTCTTGCGATAACTCCTTGCGGAAATTGCTGTGCTCCATCGCCTTTCATTTTCCAATATTCCGTGAGTTTTACTGTTCTACGATTTCATTTGTAAATGAAGTCAAGATGAATTATTATTGTTGGAGATATGACTGAAGATTCAGAGGACATTCGTTGTAATTAGATTATGGACTGTTCAATTTAGTCAATCCATAATTGATTTTGTAGAACAGGTAATTGCACTTTTCCTAAATTTTCTTTTATTCATTGTATTGTAAATTGACACGTGTAGATGTACATTGGATAATTGAATACAATACAACAAATTCCTCCTATTTCTCTAGTTTTCTGACATGGTATCAAAGCGTTCTTTTCTAGCATAACTTCTGTAAAAATCTCCTAGAATTGCCTTTGCTTTGGTCTTTTTAGTTGTTGTAGCACAACATTTGCAAAACAATTCAGCACCTCGCTAGGAATCCATAGGAATCCATATTCTACGATTCCATGCAGAAGGATCAAAAGAAGAACTCAAGAGAAGATTCACCACACAGCAAAACCTCGGATCAGAATGAATCGATCCAAGAAAATGAGCCTCCTCAGCATCTCCGCATCTCCTTCCGGCCCAGTGGCCATTGGTCCATTGGTTTCCAGTTCAGGGTCAACGGACGAATGAAGCAAATCCCGCATGGGCTCAATATGGCCCGCCCAGAGAGGAAGGAGGCCCGCGCCTTGGAGATCCATCCAATGAAGGAGTACTGCCACCTTCCGTCTCTGGAGCCGATCCAAATAGTGGGTCGAGATGGGCAAATCTGGGTCACAAACCCGACTTCTCTCAATCGGCTCAAGGGATGAATTCCTACCCATTTTTCCAATCCAATTGGCAACCCAGATTCTTCCCCTTTGAAGTTGCAGCAAGTGGCGATCACCAGATCTGGCGAGGCCCAACCCTCACCCATGGCAGCATCGGGCAAGCGAGCCTCGCCGCCCCGCGTGAGGCCGCCCTCGCTGCCACTGGCAAGGTGGCTAGCAAGGTCGACCTTGACCTCGCCGATTGGAGGAAGGAGGAGGAGAAATAAAAAATAAAAAATAAAATATTAAAATATTATTAAAAGTTATCAACGTCAACGCCGATGAGGCCACGTCAGCCGGTCGGTGTCCAATTAGCAAAATTCGGCCAAAATTGGCCGGAAATGACTAAATTGGCACAATGTAAAAATGTTTAAGATTAAGGGTGTGTTTATTTTGCGAAAAACCATTTCTGGGAAAACATTTTCCTCATTTTCCAAATAAGTTTGGTTCATTTAGGAAAATGAGTCGACGGAAAATGTTTTTCCTAAATCGAACGGAAAATGTTTTCCTTCCAAAGCTTAAATTCGGAAAACAATTTCCTTTTGAAAGAACCGGAAAACGTTTTCCAAAATGTTTTAAGGTCCTTACTTGATGAAAAATTTATTATTAAAAAGAATTTCTAATTAAAAATTTTGAATTTGTTATTATTATATCTTTTCTTTTCTTTCTTCTTTCTTTTTTTTTTCTTTTTTTTTTTCTTGTTTTCTCATTTCTTTCTTTTCTTTCTTTGCCTATGAACGTAAACCCTAACTCCTCCTCCCCTCTCTCCTTCTCCTTCGCCCCCTCCTTTTTGTCACCGCCGCCTCCTCCAACCCTAGCCCCTCCTGTGCTCCCATTGGCTTCGCTCCCTCCTCTTCCTCTTCGTCGGCATCTTCTACACCTTCAGTCATTTTTCAAATGCAATCAAAACACCAGAAAATATTTTCAGTCACATGTCACCAAACAAAGGAAAACTAACCGTTTTCCTGGAAAATGGTTTCCCGGAAAATATTTTCCAAAATCATTACGTTTTCCGTGAAACAAACACAGCCTAAATCGGCACAAAAAAAGGTTTAGGACTAAATCGACACAAAAACAAAAGGTTTAAGACTTTTTCGACACTTTCCCCAATCAAAAACACTCAAGGATTTTCTGCACAAAACCTCCCGTGAGATCCTCCGCTTGATTGAAGGAATGCCCTGCTTGTTCTAGCTTGTAGAAAACTTACGATGAGCTCTCTATTTATACACAAAGAAGAACCCGGTCTCATTATTCATGATTACACATGAATAAGCTCCATTTATTTTACGGAAAATAACTAATTTAAAGACATTTTCCTAAAAATGATTATTTGTATGGCTCACAAAAGTCTATAAGTAAATATATTTTCATTACCACGAAAATATTTAGATATAAATTGTTATCGATATTGAAAATATTTTCTGTTGATTAATTATTTCAATTGAAACAAACGATTATTTTTAAAAAAATCTTTTTCCAATCATTCATTTTTCATGAAACAAACAAAGTCAATGTTGTCCTTTCTCTTCAGCTACCGTCGGAGGGAATCAATGAAAGAAACAAAATAAGTCTACACATTAAATAATATTGTGTGCATGGAAGAATTCATCTTCTCGGTTGTCTTCATGCAACTCCCTTTTAGTGCCAAAGGAGGGATAGTCTTCTTCAGGAGTGGCCTGTGGAAGTATTCTCTCGCGGACACACAGAAAACAAAAGTTACTCCCAAAAAAAGAGGAAAAATTTCAATTAAGGGCCTGAAACAAATGCATTTTCTCAAAAAAAAGAAGAAGGGGGGTCCAAAATGGACCTTACCTCAAATAAGGGCATGAAGTGAAGACGTGTGCAGCCGAGACAACATGATCCCACCAAATCAAGAGATGACCAACCTATTTATCCACCTAGCACGTAAAAAAGTGAAGACAGAGTCAAAGAACATGCTGGAAATTATGGCCGAGGGTAGCAAAGTTTTGTAATTTGACTGTTGAGGAATTTAAAATATTAGAATGACTAAGGCAGTTGCCTAAATCAAAGTGGCGAGATGACTTTTCCTTTGCCAAAGTATGGTAAACAAGCCTATGTAAATGGCTTGGATGCACGACCAGCAATAGGAGAGAGAACCAGAACTAAAAGCTAGATCAATTGGAGAAAAAAAATAGAGAAACTAAGAGTAGCTCGGGAGAGTGAGAAGAGAGTGGTGCTGTACCATTATAAACTTCAATTATGCTGTTAGTTTTTTCATGCCCGGATAAGACAGTTTCATGTGTAAATCTGACAATACTTAATAGAAAGCTGGCCCCCATGAACAATCGAAAGGAATGAGAAGTTCACTTTCTGGTGTCAATGTTGAGTATGCTTCTCAACGCACTTATCATGCTAGAGACGTCTTACTAAAATAAAATTTCAGATTTTTGACACATAAGATAGGTGCGAATCCTGTTTAGGAGGGAAAAAAATAGAGAATATGGCAAATTTTTGGTGTCTCTGAATAATTCTGAATTTCCATGAACCGGTTCGAGGCTGAAATATGGAAAGTTCCGTCTACCTTCTGCATGAGGTCAGCTGATCAGTCAGAACAGCATCGAACATTTACATGGACAATGGCCCATAGGCAAATGCTGTCCCCTCTCCTCCGAAACGTGATGGGAGAACGGTAATAATTCCAACAATATCGAATTAACGCAGCGGAATAAAATAATGTCCCCTCTTGTGTAAACCTAATAGGAATCGATATAGTAGAGTAAAATAAATACCAAGCACGCGAATACAAGACGATTTTTTACGTGGAAAACCTCCTCGATGTGAGGAGATAAAAAACCACGGGACCGGAGTCCACCCGAAAATCTTCACTATCAATAAAATTGTTCTTCTCTAGCAAATACTAGAGGTACATAGCAGCAAACACCTCAAGAACATAATTCTTGGCAATACACATGAACTTCACAAGAGATCAATGATAAATCTGACCAAAAACGCAGGTTTTGATTAATCCACGAAAAACCTGATGTAGGGAGCTTCAAACGAAAATCAAACCGTCCAGATTCGAGAAAATTGCGCCACGAACATGCTGACAAAATTTCAGCTCAATCGGACCACGAATCGACCTCGACGCCAGCTTGATTTAAATCGGATATTCGCCCAAAACCCCGATTTTCTCGCTTTCTTTTTTCTAGCATTCTTGTTTTAAACTTTTCTCGCGGCTATCACTTTATATAGATAGTGAGAAACCCTATTTCCTCATATAACTTATCATATGGGCTCAAGCCCTTTTTGGGCTTGCAACTCATTGGGTCTCCTCCACATATGAGTGAACCCAGCTAACAAAACGTATTCTTAAATTCATGGGCAGCTAACGGGACGCATATTGATAAACTAATATCTGCCACCACAGGAAAGTTAAGGAATTGTTGAAATGAACTCGAGGTTGTTTTACTTCCTTTAAGAAGGAAGAATTGCATAGGACAGAACAGGGAACTTATTTCTGTTGAAATGAGAGACAGACTATGCACTTTGTACAGATAAACCCAATAAAATGTTCTCTGCTCTGGAAATGCCTATAGTAGAAACAGCTCAATTTCTCTCGAACCCGAGCAGGTTTTGGTGGTGATAAATGCACTTGCGAAGATGATTCAGATAACACTGAGGAAGGAAGTAGGATAGGGAGGGATTGGAACATCGACCGTGCCTTCAATCATAGAACCTTTTAATCATAAATCTTTTAATTGTGCGAATTTAGTTATTTAGCTCTCAAGTTTGAGTTCTGTACACGACGTAGTTAAGGCTCGATGTTTCTGTTTATCGTTGTTCACATCAATCGAGAATAGTCCATGTTCTCATCTAGTGCAGAACGGGTTATCTTTCATAATCTGCATGCAAGATTATCCAGATGTGGTCATGTGTCGAGTCTCCTTTACGATCCCAGCTTATCTAGTGCTCATGTTTGTGTATTCGCATCTTCTCGTACCTTGGATATACTGAAAATCCAAAGAGTTTCCAACGTCAATTAACTCGTATTTTGTAGCGACGGGATTTTTACACTTGCCCCAATGAAAACGTCGGAACATCATTAAGACAAATTTACTTTTTTGACGATGCATTTACATTTGGTTACGCCCTACCTTTGTCGTGGCCGGGTTGCAGCAATTAAGAAGATCGATCTGTTATCCAGAAAAATCAATGCCCCACGCCCTACAAGAACGTGAAAAATCTAGACAATGAATGGTAGATTTTCTGATGTAGCTGGTAACTTCCCCCATTGTATAACAAATATAGGTTATAGGTAAACATTGTCTATTTTGAAAAGTGTAAAGTGGAAAATAAAGTCGTGGAGTTTTCTGAGTTTGACCTAATACAGACACCAGGCGGCAGACTAATGTTGTTGCGGCCAACACCTTGTAAAAGACTTAAATGAGCGTTTTGTAACGATTTTGTTCGGAGAATAATTTTTTATAAGAAATAGTTTTTTTTTTTTTTTTTTTTGTTCCCGGGAACAATTTATGAGTATAAAAATGAGCTTGATAATTGCAAAAAAATTATATTTCTGGGATTGAAATGTGTTTGGTAAAATTATATAATTTTGTTGTTTATTTTATTTTTTTAATAGCTTTATTATATTTTTCCTTTTTTTCTTCTTTCTTTTTTCTTTTTTTTTCCTTCTTTCTCCTTGGTGGTTGTTCGCTGGCCACTAAGGCAGCCGGTGACCAGCTGGGCGAGGTCCAGCAAACTCATCGAAGCCTTGCTAGGCCACCGTGAGGCGACAGGCCACCAGCGAGACTCAACCTCGCCCAGGCGGCGCAAGGTCGGCCTCACATTGGCCTATCGATGGCCAAGCCTCTTGCCATCGGCGACTGGCCAAAAGGAAGAAGAAGAAGAAAAGAAAGAGAAGAAAAAAAAAAGAAGAGAGAGAAATTTTGTTTTTAGAAATTGTTTCCGCGAACAAAAAGTTACTTTTTTTTACTTCTTATTTCTATTCTAAATCTATTCCGGGGAACAAAAAAAATAGATTTTTTGTTTCTGGGAACAAAAGCTTTACCAAACACATTTCTATTATTTTTTCGTTCCCTGGAACAAAAAAATAAAAAAATTTGTTTCGGGGAACAAAAATAGATTTTATCAAACAAGCCCTTAATTGGCGCTCCTCAATCTATAATGGTTCTGATAGCATGTGAGATTTTTGTGGAACCAATGCCAACAATTCTAAAAGCTGAAATTTTTAGATAAATGCATGGCTTATTATTTAAATATTATAATGTATTCATTAATGTTCCCAAAAAGCATACAACTCTCGAAAAAACATTCAAGTTACGTTTGGTCGTCTGGATTTCTAATCATGATAAGATTGGATAAGATAAGATATGAAATCCATGAGATTTTGATATATCACATCCACTTTTTGGTGATTACAGTAATAAAGTCAGATATATTCATATTATATCATGTATATTATTTGGTATAAACGACATATTAGTAAAAATGAACCAAAAATTTTAAAAATAGAGATAGTAAAAATCTCTCGCGACACTCTTACTTATTTTATTTTCCTCTCTTTTATTAATTTTTTATTTTTTATTTTTTCCCTTCCCATCATTCTCTAACAAAATTTTATTAAATAATAGATTGTACTAATATAACCAAAATACTAAAATATCTAAAATATATAATAAATATATATTTATTATTTATATATTGAAATTATTTTATAAAAAATTAAATTATAATATATTTATTATTTATATATTGAAATTATATTATAAAAAAATTAAATTCTAATATATAAAAATAAAAATAAGATTAAATTAAAATAACTAAAGTGTTATTTTTTTTGTTATTTTGAATTTCTTATATTAGAATTCAAATATTATTTATATTGAGATATATTTTTAATTTTGTTAATTAAAAAATTGTCCTTCTAGAAAAATAATTATCTCTCGCGTCACTCTTACTTACTTTATTTTATTGCTTTTTATTTTATTTTTCTCTCTTTTATTGATTAATTTCTTTTTATTTTTTCCCTTCCCACCATTCTCTAATAAAATTTTATTAAATAGTAAATTGTACTAATATACCTAAAATACTAAAATACCTAAAATATATAATAAATATAAGTACATATTTTATATTTATATATTGCAATTATTTTATAAAATATAATTAAATTCAAATATATAAATTAAAATAAGATTAAATTAAAATAGCCAATTTGTTTTTTTTGTTATTTTGAATTTCTTATATTAGAACTCAAATATTATTTATATTGAGATATAATTCTAGTTTTATTAATTTAAAAAGTTTGTCATTCAAGAAAAATAACTTTTATATTATAAATTCTAGAAATCCTATCCACTTTTATCACCCATCTCCCATGGGATAATTTTATCTCCTTTTATCTTGTCTTGAGTAGGCACCAAACATAAAATATGATAAATTTTATCCTATCCCGAATTTTATTCTGACTGCCAAACACACCCTCAATGCTCTTGATAATCGTTGACGGTAAAAAATGTCCAAGTGTTAGGTCAACGACTTAGTCAAGTTAAAGATAGAGCGAAGGCAGACATCGTAGCTGTAAAGGAAGTGGAAGCAACAATTGTCAAGAAGTTGAGCCAACGATTATTGATACAACTGTTAGGGAGGCTATTGTCATATAAGTGAAGGCGATGTAATTGTTTAATGGCGAAGTCAACAATTTCAAATGCAACTACCGAAGAAGTAACCATCAAAGAAGCGGAAACAATATAACTATTAGGCAGTGGAGTCAACAATCTCAGTAATTTCAATACGGATTATTGAATTGTAGGAAGCACATATAATAGATTTAATTTCTTAGTGACCGTTTGTTAACTGTTGGTTGTAGATATAAGTACTTGAATTTTAGTTTTTACAAGGGAACGCAAATCGATTGGAGAACTACATTGTTCTGTCTTTATTTTCAATTCATCTTTATATTTTCAGTACCTTTTACATGACTGTCAACAAATGCTCCTAGTTGCAATATCTATAGATTTCTGGTCGTTTATATTTTACGTCCAAAAATCAACAAAGGACCATCCGCACTCGCTCTATATCTTGAAGGATATTTCATGATCTTTCTAGCACAGTCGAAGGGACCCTTGTTTGTTGGTTTGAGGAAGCTTTCATGGCAAGAACCAAAAACCGACAAGAGGCGGACAGTGTTGTTGAAAACAATCTAGTATCACAAATTGAAAATGAAGTTGTTGCACATTCTGACTCTTCAACGCTAACAGAGTCGAGAGAGAGAGAAAGAGAGAGAGATTGAAGAATTGAGGCATTACGGAATAGAATTACATGATCACGGGGGATATATTTAAAAACTTACATGAGGTACAAAATCATAAGAACAATTAGCTAAGGGTAAAAGTAATTATGACTTTGGTTAAAAATACTTGGTAGTGGATGACAAGAGGTGTACAAATCAAAGAGTGACATTTGGCTTAACCATATGGTTCCAGAGTAGATATTTTGATAAATTGCCACAGTAGTTAGTAAATCAATATGTAAACAAGAAAATTAGTATTCGTTCTAAATATTGATGATACGAAAAAAATACTTTAAACCCACTAAAATGTTGAGCAAAATTTATCGGACGCTAGGAGGCTCTCAACACAATAAATTTCTCATCTATTACTAATTTGATACGTAATCTCGAAGCGTATAAGCCTCCATTGACAACTAATGGAATCATTTTCCAAAAGCTATGGACAAGGAGAATACAATTTGGACCTTCCTATGTTACAATGTTAATAATCCAATTAGAATTTCCACTTATGACATTATCAAATTTATTTCCCACATACAATTAATGGATGTAGAAATTTTCAGATGTTATAATTAGCACAAATAGCCCCTAAACTTTGGTTAAATGTGCAATGTCGTCTTATAACTTTTAATTTATGTAATGTAATCTATGAACTTTAGCCTAATGTGCAATATTATCCTTAAACTTTTAATTTATTCAATATGGTTTATGAAGTATTAGTAAATTTTTAATGTAGTCTTTGGATTATATGAAAATGTTCAAAATTTCATGGACAAAATTAAAAAAATTAAAAGTATCAGGATGATTGCATATTGAACCAATGCTTAGAGATCATTCATTTGACCATCCGTTGATAGTTAATCGAGATATTATTCATTATTAATTGTTTTAAACAATGCAAACTATTAATCTTAAGAAAATACTTTCATAAAATAAACGGACACTTAATTTAGTAAAATCATTTGGGCGATAAAATTCTCGAAATTATGATTTATAAATATCTAAGATCTCAAGATAAATAGCATATGGATATGGTTGGGCCCACACACGATGTGAATCGGCAAGGAAAATCCCCGGGTATTATTAATTGGGGATTTTATCTTTATCATTAATGGATTAGAGTGGAAACGCAATCGCATTTAACTTGGTAATAATCTTTTCTCTCTTTTATTTATTTATTTCCGAGAGAGATTACTGCTGGGTAAAAAGGAGCCAATAAAGAAAAAAAAAAAATCCAGACAAGTTGCCGTCGCTGGTTCGGGATTCGATCGAGAATCCACTGCCTCGTTTCGATGAAATCCACCATCGCCGTCTTCTTCCCGAATCTTTGATTAGGGTTCAGTGATTCGATTCCGTTCGGGGCCATTTTCATGGGGCGGGCGGTCTCCGAATCGTTCAGCTGATTGGGCATTTTTTTCGCCGATTCTTTTCTTCTGGTAATTCCTCGTGCCTCGCCGATCGCAGCATTTGTGTACGCGCGTGTGATTTTGTTTGTCGCGGTTTTTAGGAGAGAATTGGTGCGATTCCGCGGAGTTGGTGGGTGGGTTTGCGTTTTTTTCTCTTTTTTTTGGATAAAGATGTGATCTTTAGGTGATTTGAGTGATGTCGGGGACGGTTTGAGTGCCCAATTCGTGTGAGCTTGCATGTGGGTGCTGTGGTGAATGAAAATGCGTTTATGTCGATTGGCCTTTTATCTGGTTCTTGGCGAATTGTGGGCTGTTTCTGCCGAATTCCGTAGATTTGCTTCGTTTTGTTCTAGGATTATAGACTGTCCGATGAAGATGTGATCTTTAGGGGATTGAGTGATGTCGGGGATGGTTTGGGTACCCAATTCGTATGAGCTTGCATGTGGGCGGAATGGGTGGCTTTTTTTTTTCTTTTTTTTGAACCCTGGTGATTGTGGTGAATGAAATTGTGTTGCGGCGAGTAGATTTTGATGTGGTTCTTGGGCAATTGTTCAGCTGTTTCTGCCAAATTCCATAGATTTTGCTTCGTTTTGTTCTAGGATTATAGACTGGTAAGACACATGTGGTGTTGGTTTGGGCTTTGACATTTCTGGGTTTCAATATTGACTTGTCTTGAGATAGAGCGGGGTTTTGGAAGCGGAGCTGTGAGTATGGTTGGTGTGGATAGTGAAGATGAGGGTGCAGCGCTTGCGGAGCCCCCCGATCCTGATGTCGTCGAGACAGATCCAACTTATCGATACATTCGGGTAATTGTGGCATGGTTTTTCCTTTTGCTGCTTAGCCTTTTTTTTTTCACTGGTTGCTAACATAAATTATGCTGTGGGAAATTCTATTGTTGACTCATTCTGGTCCTTGCATGATATTCAATTCTTAAGAAACTGGGTAAATGCAACAGCAATGAAGTGCTTAAGTTCTTTCCATTATCTGTCGCTTGATTTCCTTATACTTTTATTTATTTTATTGACTTGTGACTCGTTGTGCCTTTGTACAGTATAGGGATGTGCTTGGAAAAGGTGCTTTCAAGACCGTGTATCCATTGTCCTGACGTATTTATAGCACTACCACTGTTTTTCACTTTTTGTGTTGATGGACTATCTGCATTTTGTACACGCCACATTTCAGGTAGAGATTTTTTTTTTTTTTTTTGATTAGGAGGAGAAATTAAACATCAACCAAGTGCGAATTCATATATTTCAGCAAGATTGTATTTTGTCCTATATAAATGCTTTGTGACAGACTTAGTGAGAGAAGTTCACCAGTGTTACTATCACTTGAAAGTTTAAAATGATGGGTGCATCGCATACGATGATTCTTTTTATCAAGCTTTTTTAGAGAAGTATCGATTGTATTATTCGATAGGAGTGGCTGCATGCCACATTTCGTTGCTACAATATTTGGTTCCATGGCATTCCTTAATCATATATTATATAGTTACAAGGCATTCGATGAAGTAGATGGAATTGAAGTGGCATGGAACCAAGTTCGAATTGATGACGTGCTACAATCTCCTGATGACTTGGAACGGCTGTACTCTGAAGTGCATCTCCTGAAGTCACTGAGGCATACCAATATTATTAAGTTTTACAATTCATGGATTGATGAGAAAAATAAGACAGTTAATATAATCACAGAGTTGTTCACGTCAGGTAGCCTCAGACAGTAAGTTCCTTTCCTTATTCAATATGCTTTTGAAGTTTATCTTTCAGTGATGATGAGATTAACCCTATCGTTAGTGGATGGAATTTATGATCTAGGTATCGTAAGAAACACAAGAAAGTCGACATGAAGGCTGTGAAGGGATGGGCAAGGCAGATATTAATGGGTTTGAGCTTCCTTCATAGTCAGAATCCACCGGTTATGCATAGGGACCTCAAGTGTGACAACATATTCATAAATGGACACCTGGGAGAAGTTAAAATTGGAGACCTTGGATTGGCAACTGTCATGCAGCAGACCTTTGCCAAAAGTGTAATTGGTATTTTTCTATTCTGAGTGTTTGTTTCTGCACTTGGGCTTCTCCTCACTTGTTAATTTGAATTGGTGCTTTACACTTACTCATCACTATGTTTTAGTTCCGTTATATCTTTTCTACCTTAAAAGAAAAAAATCCAATGGTTGTGGCCAGCGGAACTCTTTAATTACGTGATAGCCTTTAGTTTTTGTTTCATAATATACAAGGGCACTGATCTGTCAGAATGTGGTGTTTACAGGAACTCCTGAATTTATGGCACCTGAGATGTATGATGAGAAATACAATGAGTTAGCAGATATATACTCTTTTGGGATGTGCATGCTTGAGATGGTTACTTTTGAATATCCCTATAGTGAGTGCAGGAATTCTGCTCAAATATATAAGAAGGTTTCATGTGTAAGTTATCTAATGACTTACTAAGCGGTGTCTGCCTTATTAAGAGTCAATTATAAATAGCTAGATTCTAGAGATCTTGCTTATAATCTTGTCTGTGTAGGGTATCAAGCCTGCTGGCCTTTCTAAGGTGAAAGATCCTGAAGTAAAATTATTTATTGAGAAATGTTTACTTCCAGCATCTCAAAGATTGTCCGCAAATGAGCTTTTGATGGAGCCCTTCCTTCAAATGAATGCATCCGTGAAATATCGCCCTATGCTGCTTCCTGACATAGTCATGCCTAAAATAGGAGCATTTGGGGACCGTTGTCTGGTTTCAGAAGGGCCAGTTACTGCCCAAAGCAAAACCTTTCCGATGGATGTTGATGATGGTGAGCTACCCATAATCAATTCTTTTGATCACTTTGGAAGCAATGGGTCACATTTATTGTCTCTGGAGGTCCAAAGGACAAGAAGAGGCAGTTCTTTCGTGTTAAAAGGAGAAGTGAATGATGAAGACTCTGTGTCTTTAATACTCCGCATAGCTGATCAGAATGGTTGGTCTACCACTCGAGATTGCCGATATTTATCCCTGTTGCTTTAGTTGCCATTTTCCTATCGGCGGTTCATATGCTCTTTGATGTGCAGGTCGTGCCAGGAATATCCATTTCTTGTTCTACCTCAACACTGATACAGCTTGTTCAGTTTCAAGTGAAATGGTTGAGCAACTGGAGTTGGAAGATCAGAATGTCATGTTTATAGCAGAGTTAATTGATTTGCTTTTGATTAACTTGGTAAAGAACTGGGAACCTGGTGTACCCATCAGTCATTTGGTAAGAGTTTCTCATCAGAGTGACCCCAATTTGCGAGAATGTGGACAGAGTTCCGGTGGATCTCTGGTAGATGCTCATGAGGCAGTCAATTCGCTGAGATGTGAGCCATTTGCAGTGATGACGTCACATGCCGTTGGTCTTGAGAACCCGACTATTTTAGACGATCAGGGTTCCGAAATGTCTTATCTCTCTGCTACCTCTAATGAGTGGAATGACAAGTGCTCGGCAGTAGGATCGAGTGCCGATTTGCACACTTGTAGCAGTGGCAATAGCAAGGATTTGGACGGGGGGAAGAGTAGTGTGGTGACCACTTCTCACCCGACCAACGTTCCTGTTCTGTTTGGTGAAGACGATGACGAAGAAATGAGAATGGAGCTCGAGATGATCGAGCGGAAGTTCCAGGAGCAGATTAGAGAAATTACGAAACGAAGGGACGAAGCTATCATCGAGTCGAGGAGAAGACAGTTGCGGAAGAAAGTGGAAGAGTCTCGCTAAGCCCGCCCTCCGGGCCGTCTTTGGTCATTCGATAGATTTCGCGTTATGCAGCTTGTTTACATTCCTTCTTCTTCTCTTTGATTGCTTTATTCTTTTTTCTCAATTCCATCTCAACTGTACAAAGTTTGCTTTGTAAAGAGGTCAGGGGCAAGTAAGTATGCTTCCTCCTGCAACCGTTTGAATTGCATCTGAACTTTTACTCAGTTAAGCAGCAGCAAATGGGTTTGGATGATTCCATCTCTGTAGCTTAGTAGTCCTGGCAATTACCTTTGTCTCTAAGTTTGTTTTGCCGATTTTTGAATGATTTGGGATATATTTTCTCAAAAATGAAATGAATAAATGAAAAGTATTTCCGTGGTCGAGACATGAGTTTTTTATTTTTCCATTAATTAATTATTGAAAGTAATAAAATTGATTGTTTTAAGCAATACGAACGGAACTTTCATTTAAATGCGGGGGCTTGACACTTTGGTGCTTCTTTCTATGGCCTTTCTTTTTTGTTCGGGTTGTAGAATTTCCTGATCTCCTTTTTACGTGTTGCTCGGCAATTTTGTTCGAGAGAACTGGCGATTATAATTTATGTGCACCATACTCTTTTGCAAAATTTAGGTAAAAATTTAAGTGTCAATATTGAGCAAGTTATTCATGCATCTTGATTAATCAAAGAGTATGGCAATCACATTTGATGAAGCTTCCATTAATGCAGTACCTCGAAAATAGGAGAAATGGTGTGGACAGAAATTCAAATCTTGATTAATTGGAGAGTATGGCAATTACGTTAAATGAAACTTACATTAATGCACTACCTCAGAAATAGGAGAAATGGCGTGGACAGAAATTTGAATTGAAAATTTCGAAATTTTTTTGAGAGTGAGAGTAAGCCAATTCTTTTTGGTGCATTATCTTTCCAACCCTTAGTCCTCATCTATTACTTTAAAAAAAAAAAATCAATGCTATTTTTGTTTAAAAAACATCAAGTATATTAAAATCATTATGCAAAATTGATATATGAAGTGATATAGTGCATTATCATTTGGTATCAAACATGACCTGCTTATTTAACTGTATATTTATAATCAATGATTTAGAGCACTTGTTAACAAAATTCATTTCATAAATTGAATTTTATATTCCCAACATATTACTTATTTTATTTTGGCATGCGATCCCTTTGACCTCCCTATTATTTATTATTCTATTTTTACGATATTTTGTTCGATTTTGTATTTCGAAAATATTGCCGCCATAAATTGGCGGCACCAGCGAAGGGATTTGGCGGGCAAAGTTCGCATTTTTCAAACTGAACGAAATTCCACCGAGCCTCTCCCTCTCCCTCTCCCTCTCCCTCTCTCTCTGTGTCGCAGAGAAACCCTAGGCCGATCGCCGATCGCCGATCGGAGCAGGCCGGAGATGGCGAGGGATGAGGCGCAGCTCAGGGCGGCGAAGCGGGCGTACCGGAGCGCGAGGGACGAGGGGAACCGCCAGGAGGAGGCGCGGTGGGCGAACGTGATCGGGGACATCCTCAAGAACCGCGGGGAGTACGTGGAGGCCCTCAAGTGGCTCCGCATCGACTACGACGTCACGTCCCGGCACCTGCCGGAGAAGCACCTGCTGCCGACGTGCCAGTCCCTCGGGGAGATGTACCTCCGGCTCGAGTGCTTCCAGGACGCGCTCTTCTATCAGGTAACCGCTCCCGGCCCCTTTTTTGAATGCCCGGGTTTCGATTCCGGCCACGATTGTCGGAATTTAGTTGCAGATCCTTCCTGTTGGTTCTCGTTATGGACTCGGAGGGATGGCGATTTTACGGTCTTGGTTTTTTATGTGTGTTTTGTCGACTGTCGCAGAAGAAACATTTGGAGCTCGCTAAGGACTCCGATGATCTTGTCGAGCAGCAACGAGCGAGTACGCAGCTCGGTCGTACGTACCACGAGATGTTCCTGAGATCTGCGGATGACCACTACTCCATTCGGAATGCTAAGAAGTATTTCAGATCCGCCATGAAGCTCGCCAAGGAACTGAAGGAGAACCCGCCGACCAATAAGTCTTCTTTCTTGAAGGAATATATTGATGCGCACAATAATATCGGTATGCTTGAGATAGATCTCGACAATTTGGTGGAGGCCCAGAAGATATTATCTAAAGGATTAGACATATGTGATGAAGAAGAGGTTACTGAAGACGATGATGGACGTAGTAGGCTACATCATAATCTTGGAAACGTTTACACAGAACTGAGGATGTGGAATGAGGCTCGGGAACATATTGAGAGGGACATAATAATCTGTAAGAGGATCGGGCATTGCCAAGGTGAGGCAAAGGGGTACATAAATCTTGGTGAACTGCATTACAGGGTACAAAAGTATGATGAGGCAACTCTTTGCTATCAAAAGGCACTTGATCTGGCAGATTCTATGGAGGACGAGGGTGCTTTGGTGGGTCAAATTAAACAAAATATTGAAACGGTGAATCAAGCTATTAAGGTGATGGATGAGCTGAGGCTTGAAGAGCAGAACTTTAAAAAGCTGTCGAGAAAGTCGGTCAGTGCTCGAGGCACCGGAAGTGAAAGGAAATGGCTTCTGCAACAGAATAAGTCCCTTGACTGTCTTATCGAGAAATCAAGTATGATTGCTGCATGGTTAAAAGTAAGTCTCCTTCTCTGTTAAGTTTTAGATGGCTTGGCTTCTGCAGTGAGTTCCATCTGTCAAATCATGCTTTATATAATAATTATGATATTGCTTCCATATCAATTGAAAGATTGCTAATTTTTAGAACTTTCTTACTTCCTGAGATCATTCATGATGAAAATTGTATTCAATCCTTTTGAACATTGGACCTTTTTGCTGCATTGGATACTAGGAACGTTTGGCTTGAGTGTGAAGCAGCTTTATGATATTCTTTCTCACGAAATACTAGAAAATAATCGCTTCATACATTTTTTAGCAAACATTTCGTGGTTTGGCATTGTTAGAGACTGTCTTCTCAAGAGATGACTGGAAAAGGGTCGGCCATAATGCAAGCTCTATAACCGGATAATATTTTACTTTTAATTCTTTAGAGTAGAATGCATCATAACAATAACGGGGATTTTGTAGGTACGTACAATCCACTAATGGAACTTAATCATGATACTTTACGTAGTCAACATAATCGCTGAAGTTGCATCTTTTGTTAAAGTTCTAGCAGTTTCAGGGAAGAAAATGGTCACCGATACAATAATTGAATTAGTTTGTTGATGATTTGTAAGTTGCACAAGTAGTTGCATAGGCAAGTACTGTAAAAAAACTCCAAAATATGCCTAATGTGACATTAATACCCCCTTTTTTTTTTTTTTTTTTTTTGTGTCACCAAAATCTCCAAACTTGCTCATTGTGACACAAATGCCCCAAACTTTTTTCGTTTGTGTCACACAAAAACCTAAATATGTACACCCGTGACATATCTAACTGCTATTTCATATCCATCCAAGGTATATTTGTCATACTAGTATAAGTTTGGGATTTTTTGTGACCAAAAAAAAAAAAATGGGGTCTTTTTGTCAAGGCAAGTTTAGGATTTTTAGCGACACAAAAAAAAAAAAAAAAAAATAGGGTATTTGTGTCATAGTGGACATAGTTTGGGGTTTTTTTGTAGTATTAACCCTATTTAAAAAAATGAAGGACGAGATCTAGACCATCCAAGAGAAAAACTAAACTCCAAGAATGGCAACCATGGGATTTATTGAAGGCCACCTTTGAAAGGGAGACCTAACATTCTCTCTTCATACATTTTTAGACACACCCCACCCCAACCGATAAAAATAAAGAAAAATCAAGTGATCACTGATACTGATATAGGATGTTGATACTTGTAACTAGATTTGCCACTTGCAAACTTCTGGTTTCAATTGTCCATAGCACAAGCATTATTGATGTATAGAAGTAGCGTCAAAGGAGTGATTCTTCAATAAGCTTCTCTGAATGATCAACATGAATCTTCATGAAAGTTTGAAGCTGCATATGGAGATACGCCATTCTAGATGATTAAGTGGTGCCGTTAGATTGATTGAGTCATTTCCTGATTCTCTAGAATAATTACACTATTTCCAAATACTTTATTTTGGCGTAGTCTTACATTGGTTTGTTTTCTGTGATTTATTTCAGCATCTTGACTTTGCTAAACGCAAGAAAAGAATAGCAAGTGAACTTTGCGACAAGGAAAAGCTCAGTGATTCGTACCTTGTTATTGGAGAATCATACCAGAAGCTCCGAAAATTCAACAAAGCTCTGAAATGGTACAACAAGAGTTGGGAGATTTATAAATCCATTGGCAACATGGAGGTTCGTTGGTCGTTCGTCTCTGAATTCTAATCCCTTAATAATTTTCTTTTCTAATTCTGCTGATTTGCTATTGAAGATCATAACTTGATTCAAGGTTCGAAAAGTCATAGCTATCGGAAGAATATGCAAGTACTAAATCCATGTGATAAATTAGTAAAAGTTCAGGATTAATTAAATTGTTACTTATAGAATAATTTTGGCGTCATCATCACTGAGTTATATGATCTTTCTCAATAATTTTAACTGGATCATTTGCAACAAAATGGCTCATTAACTTTATATTTGTGTGTTTGATGGACAAATGTAGCAATTTTATGTCCAGAATCGTGGGACATAGTTGATGTTATCTTTCTAATTGCTCTCTTAAATCATACTTAAAAAAATGATGGCAGCTTTGTTTGATGAATTTTTTGTGTGAGATTCCTTGTTGTGTTCTGTCAGTAACTCCACAAAGCAGTTTTTCTTAATCAAACCAATTGATAATATTTAAGCATTTCCAATTGGAACCTACTAATATATATGTAGTAGCCTTGCATTTCCATCTTCAACGAACTCACTAAATCATATTTGCACAACTTCTTTCCACCTTAACTCCATAAACCGATAGTGGTTCGTCCTGAAAGACCACTTTTTTGCCACCTTTTTAACCAACTTCTCCACATATACTGATACATAACTATAGCGTAAAACTTTAACTTTGGTACTTTAACAAATCTATCGATTTTATTATCATTTCACTATTCATAGTTTTGAAAACTTGACTCATGATTTATGTTTTGATTTGATAACCATGCAGCTGCTTTAATGTTTGTTGCTACATAGGAGAATCTTCTATAGCTAATTTTAAGATTCTGAGGGTTGGTACTCTTCATTTTCCTTTGGCTTATAAATTGATCACATTCTTGATATCTATGGTGAGAACATTTTAGTATATGTTTCATTAATGGTCTATTGACACTTACTCGAGATCAATATCGTATCCAGGGGCAGGCTTTAGTTAAAATTAATATTGGTGATGTTTTGGACTGTGACGGAAACTGGGCAGGTGCATTGGACGCTTTTGAAGAGGGGTACAGGTGATTGCCCTCCTTTACGTTAATCTTTTCAGTTGTTTCTTTTATTAAAGGTAGCATGAGAGGCTTCTCCAGTGTCAGATATAATAAATGTTTTTGTCTTGTCAACTATGAATTTTCTCTAACATTACTAGGATATGTTCAAAATATCTAGAATTAATTTGCCATGCATTTGATGTGTGACTGCATGAGCATAGCAAAACTGGTGCCTATGTGAGGTTGGAGTACACAAACAAGTATTGCTCCAACAACAATTACTGCTAGGAAGATCAACAGATGCATGAACCTGCCTGTGTATGGAATGAATGTCTGCGCTTCACGTGCATGATGCATCCATCATTAATTTTCTTTGCTACCTTTGAGATGCTTTGCTCTAAGTTGAACTAATGCGTTTACAAGCCTGATGTTTCTCAAATCCTTGAATGCGAATTATCATTGCCTTCTCCCCAGAGTTATCCTCGTTACTTTCAACATAAATGCTCGGCATTGTTTCCCAATTGTGTGTTGCAGGATTGCTGTGGAAGCTAATCTCATCTCAGTACAGCTTTCTGCCCTAGAGAACATGCACTATAGCCACATGATAAGATTTGACAATGTTGAAGAGGCGAGGTGAGTTATCTGTTTTAGAAAGTGGAACGATAGAGTAGTTTATGGAACCAAATAGTGAACTCCAGGAATTACAGTATAATAAGTGGAACTCCAATATCCCAGATTACTAGGTTTCACCACAATTGAATCCACCCAATTGTATGTAAACTAGGGCGCATTCTTCTGTGCAGGAGGTTGCAGCTTTTAATTGACAAGTTGAAGCAATCAGAAAGGAAAGAGCTTGAACAGTCAAAAGTGGCAGGAGATTGCTGCCCTGAAACAGACACAGAAGGTGATGATTGTTTATCAAATAGCAGGTCCAGCACATGCAGTTCTCCACTTACATCTAATTCTTGTAAGAGAAAACTTCACAACACTGTGGAAGAGCTAAATGATGATGCTCCTTTGATATCGCTTCTCCATTCAAAGAAAGTTTCACCAAGGTTCAGAACAGCTGCTCCTGTAGAGAAGTGTGGTAATACCATGAACCACATGATGGCATCATCCAAAACTTCATCTAAATCAACTGGTGATAAGCAGAAAGTTGTTGATCGTAAGCGCATTCGGTTAGTCCTTTCTGATGATGAAGGAGAAATGCATGCTCAGGCGGGCAGCTCAATGGCTGGGCCGCATTCTATGGATAGGGCAGCTACTTCTGATGAAAGTGAGAATTACTTTGCTTGATTTTAGCTTCACACCTATGATGTCATGACTATATCTGAATTGTATGCCTAAATGGTGTAGGGAATAAAGCAACAGCAGCAGCAGCAGGATGTCACGTAAGTGGGTCTTTGGCCAAACATAGAATTATATGTCTTTCTGAGCCCATGATGGTATTTCTCTATCTCTTTATTCAAGTTTGTTTTTCCTTCATCAGGATGCACCCGCTATTGGATCAGAATGTACCAACAGTTTTCGGAAGCTTGTTAATGTAGAAGAGAGCACATGTTCTTATAAAACCAGGAGTTCCAGTAGAGTGGCATCTGAAAATGGAAAAGAAGACAGATCCTTGAGCACCAAGGATGTTTTTCCCGACTATTTTGTGGCAGATAGCTCAAAATGTGACTTTGATGTCTCCAATAACCTATCACACACTGTTCATTTGGATTTCCCTGCTTGCACTGACAAATCCAAAGTAAGAGTCAGTTTGCCTCTAGTGCATTTAGACTTTGCGTTACGGTAATGTGGCCATGTTCATTTAACTTCATTTAGAATTTCAACGTAGCTGTTCTTTTTGAATTGTTAAAACTGTCCCTCATTTTGTACTGCTAATGCTAAGTCAATACCAAATTCATCTGCATTTAGAACGACATGACACCAATTGGAACCTAGTGAAAATTGTGTCATCTGCCATTATCAAAATTCTTGATTAAGACTGATTAAGAGTCTTTCTCTATTCAATCCATGGCCTACCTCGATACACCTGTGTCACAACGGCTGATCTTTCAGAATTTAACTATCTTTTTCCAACCTGTTATGCATTGTGATTATTGCAGCAATTCATATTGTTCAAAATCGACAATGAACTTATCCATGTAGAGGCTGAGAGCTTTGGGTCTGATGATGAATTCGACATCAACTCTTTGAAGGCTGAATTGGCATGCCTGTACTACCTACATCTTTCTAAAGAAAAGAGATCGAAGGGTTAGTCAATTAAACATCTACTGCTTATGGTCTTGCAATCCATCCATCAGAAAAAAAAACCCACCTTCAAATTCTTAATGATGCATCATTTCAGCTTCTATTAGTTGCAGTGTTCTGGCATCTATCTCTCTCACACAGACACACACACAAAGGCAAGCACACTTAACGAGACTGCCATCCTTGCAATTTTCTGATGCTCGTATCTAATACAGGTCTCTTGCCAATCATCCAACAAATAATATATGAGGGAAAACCCCTCCCATGCTTAGAAACTGTTCAAAGCTTGAGGGATCTCTTGGGAAAGGGATTAGTTGAAGTACTTGTTAATGGTATGTACCAGAACATATTATATTCGCATGATGTAAAAATGTCTTTCATGTCATGGATATTGTCATCTCAGGCTACCTCATGATAAAAGAAAACAGTCTGTGGTTTATGAGTACATGAATCATCACTATGAACTGCAGCACTTGTGGACACTCAAAGAATTTTATAATCAGAAATGTTCTTTTGGTAACTACATCAGCGTTGCCTGAAAAAAAATATCATTTTTTCACACAAGTTTCTATATTTAAATGCAAAAAGTTGGTTGAAATGCATTTCCCGTGGGAATTGTGATTGATCGTTTATGCTCATTAGCCATGTGTGAGCGACACATGATATTTTCATTGGAGCAGAGTATCTGCTGGTGTTTTTATAAAAGTCACTTTTACAAAGTTGTATTTAATATTAAAATGTCACCTTACAGGTTGGGTGCAGAAGCCCTTGATGAAGCTCTATGTTGACTGCTGTGAGGACCTATTTGAGCAACCAAATTTGAAGTTGCTCAAAAGGTTATACAACTTGGAGGTAGGTTAGCGTTCTGTTGTTTGCTTCTACTTTCATCCTTTTTGGAATATCTTAACTTCTCCTGAATTGGTGAGTTTATTGAGGAAAAGCTACGATACTTACCTGTTTAATAGGTCTCGGAAGATGAAGTCATCCTGTCAGAATGTGAACTACAAGATGTATCCGTAACTCCATTGTTGAATGCATTGCGCATGCACGGAACAATTGCGATGCTTAACCTTTCTCATAATCTCCTAGGTAATCATCTAATATCTAGTTTCAACCAGAGCCTTTTCATCGACTCTTGTGGTTTGTAGCTGCCGTCATTTCTCCTTAATAATTTTTCCATAACAAGGGCAGTATATAGATTTCAAAAGCTGTTACAATTTGAATGATTTTTCCAGGAAATGGAACCATGGAGAAACTTCAACAAGCACTCCAGTCTTCAGGTCAGAGCTATGGAGACCTGAGTCTGGATCTGCATTGCAACCGGTTTGGTCCAACGGCATTGTTTCAGGTTCATATTGAATAATAACTGTCCAGCAAACATTTACTTCCCCCATTTAACTTTTCGTTTCACCTTGCAATTTGGGAGAAATCAGTACTTTCATGTGGAAATTTTGATGTTTAACTGAAATCGAGAAAGACGTTGAACTCTAAAAATGGCTAGTGGATCTTGAGTATTGTGACAACGTCTCATTAGTGTCTACAAACCGCGTGCCTATTTGATAGCCTTGAATGAGCTTATTTAGTTTACGCATGCAGATCTGTGAATGTCCTGTGCTGTTTGAACGACTGGTGGTACTTAATGTATCCGGCAATCGTCTCACTGATGCCTGTGGATCTTACATTTCCACAATTCTGAAAAATTGTAGGGGTAAGGTCCACCTGCTGTAGCATTTTAACAAGCACATATGGCATGTACAAGCACACAGAGGTCAATGTGTACATGAGAGTGTGCACATTGAGCCACCTACCCACAGGCACATGCATCTATCTAGTTAACTGAATATTAATTACTTCCTTTTGATGGATTGTTCATTCTGTAGCCTTGTATAGCTTGAATGTAGAGCGCTGTTCAATTACATCTAGAACAATTAACAAGGCTGCTGAAGCACTGGAAGCTGGATCAACACTTGCACAACTTTATATAGGTACATAATAGGTTTTTTTTCAAACCATTACTGAGCATTATTTATGTAATGGAACATTAACTCCTTTTTCAAATCAATAGGACATAATGACTTGATATCAGGAAATGCTATTGTCTATCTGCTTTCCAAGCTTGCCTCACTGGAAAGGTACTTTAAGACTTTAAACCATACCGTCATTTCTTGTCACAGGTTGGAAATGACATTCAACTTTTCATCTGATTTTAGTGACTTCTTTTTTTGCATAGATTTTCTGAACTAAGTCTGAGTGGCTTGAAACTTAGCAAAACTGTAGTTGACAGCCTATGTCAGATATCTAAAAGGTTGTCTCTGTCGGGACTAATGCTTGGAGGTACCAATATTGGAACGGTGAGTACTTTTTTTAAGTTATAAGTGCATCATTCACACGAATGGCCCTTTGGCATTTTGCACATCTTTATATTGATGTGCTTGTTTGGGTTCCAGGATGGAGCACTACAGTTGAGTGAATCACTTCCCTTTGAGAATCAAGAGCTTGTGAAGTTGGACTTGTCATTTTGTGGATTGACATCCAAGTACTTTTCAAAACAAACCATTGAAAGTCTGGTTTGTGGAATCATGGAGCTGAACCTTGGAGGGAATTTGATCAAGCAAGAGGTATGCTGTTTACTTCCCGATTATCGTAAGTGGTGCTATGATATGACCATTCTCCGTTATATGAAATCCTTGAAATTAGTTTGTTTCGAAATTCTGCTGCTTACTACTATAACAAGGCTTCCATATCAGTGAAGTGTAGATGCTGCAACAACCAACACTACTGAAGATTTTGTTGGCTTTACCAGTTATAATTTTGGGTGCCATAACCATACAAATAAATAAGTGACACTTGTATGACATTTGTTTCTACCAGATGATAGGATATTTCAGAATGTTATCTATGTATTTCCAATTTAATCTATTAGCATCTTTGATAAGCTTGCTGTGTATGTGAAAGCTTATCTTTATATTGGCCATTAGTTGAAGCAGCTTAACAAAATCTTTTAGTGATTTGGTGACATGTTCCTATTTGCTTCGTTTCTGGTTCAGTATCACTGTTCTTATTTTTCAAGTGGAGTTGGCTTGGGATTGTAGCTAAGCTAATAAATTTGATTGTCCTGCCCCTCCTTTAAGTTCTCTGCCTAAGTTATTGACGTGTGTATTTTCAACATGATTAGACTACAGGTTTGCTGTATGAGCTTTCTCAATATACATTCCTGATAAGAATGGACTTGAAATTAGATTATATTCTGTTGGTATTTCCTTTGCCTATGTTAATTATATGTCTTTCTTCCTAAAACAATACCTTTTCTTGTGTGAGCTCTCTCAGAGTATTGAATTCTTAAAATTTTAATGCAACTGAAATGAGCTTATGCTGGATGCTCATGAAAACAGGGAATTAGTGCATTAGCGTCAGTACTTGTGCATCCTCAATGCGGCATAAAAATTTTGATCTTAAATAAGTGTCAGCTTGGCCTTGCTGGGGTTGTTGAAATAATACAGGCACTGGCAGGTTAGATACCCAAAACCCTCTCTTACAATATTTGTTTCTTACAAAAAAATTTAGTTGATGCATCTGCCATTTGATTCTGGTAACAGAAAACAACTCCCTGGAGGAGCTCAATCTTGCTGATAATGCCAACAATGAGGAAATATTGTCAAATTCGCAAATAGAGCTAAGTCTTATTCATCCTCCATCTTTAAATAGCTCTGCTGCGAAGGAAATAGATCCAGAACAGAATGGGCCATGTACCCTGAATCATGGGTGCAATCAGCTTGAAGTTGCTGACAGTGAAGATGTTCAGACTGGGATAGAGCCTGATGCATCCGGGGTCAATCAAAGCTGTGCTAGTTCGTGGGAGAGTATTGGTGCAGCGGAGAGCCCATTTGTCGAAAAGCTTTCCATGGCCATTGGGATGGCAAAGCAGTTGGAGTTGTTGGATCTGAGCAATAACGGATTCAGCAAGAATGCTGCAGAATCGTTTTACATAGCTTGGTCAAGTTCCAGAGGTTCATTGGCCCATAGGCATATTAATAAACGGACAGTCCATCTCTCTTGTCAGGCGAACAAATGCTGCAGATTTAGACCTTGCTGCAAGAGGGATTAAAATTCACAGCAATGGAATGTTATCTTTACGATTCCAAAAGTAAATACCGGATTCCCAGCTTACCACAGAATCATGACCTCAGTACTTAGAAGATGCAATATCGATGATGAGCCATTAGTCAGCTAATTTGGTTCACACTCAAGCAATGGCATCGGTAGACAAGCATCTAATTGTGTTCTAAATTCGGTAACTATAAACATCGAATTTGTATATTTGGCTGTCGTCATTGTTCTTGCGTCAAAGGATGAACAGATTAGCACTAGAGAAGTGGTGCTGCCTGCGAGTTGGATCTTGCTAGCTATGGAAACAGGAAAAGCAAAAAAAAAGGGCCAACAAGAACGAGCAAAGATGTAGTCTTTTTGTTGAGATACTAATTCCAAACCAGGATCTTTGTACTGTGTATATATACAGCTGAAAATAAACATCTGCTTATGCTAAATTATTGTGTTGTATTAGTTTTTTGGCTCAATCACTTTCCTCTGTTACATTGCCCAAACCTAGACTTGTCAAATGGGTGGATTGGATCAAAAATAAGTCGATCCATATTTGACTCATTTAACCCGTTTTAATTTATATTCATATAGTGTAAATCAAGTGATCCATACCCGACTCGATCCGTATTGTTAAAACTTAAAACCCACTTCTACTATATGTTAATTGGATTAAAACTTCAAATTAAATTAAAAATAAAAATAAAAAAAGTTAAAAAAAAAACCTATAAATTGAAATATTTATGAAGAATTAGACTATGCACATGCTTCTTATTTGAAGTGAACACATCATTGAATAACTAAAAACTGTAAAAAGAAAGATTTTAACTAAACCTAAAAAGCTCATTTTTATGATTTTTTATTAAAAAAAAAGTGTTGTTAAAAAAATTTTATGCAATAAAATTTTTTAACGCTTTTTATGCAATACAAATTTAATGGAAATTTTTATAATTTTTTAAAAATCTAATTTCTAAATTTTTTAATATAATTTTCAATTTTTAAATTTTTTTAAATACAATTTTTTTAATTTTATTTTTTAAAATATAATTTTTAATTTTTAATAATTATTTTCTCTTTTTCTCTTTTCTTTTTCTTCTTCTTTGGCCGGCCACCAGTCACGACAACGGCCGACGACCAGCCACAAGTGAGATCAAGCTCGCCGGTATCGGGCGGGGCTCGATCTTGCTAATCCGACGAGGCCAAAACCTCTCCGATGCGGTGAACTCAAGTCTTGTCGGTCGTCGGTGAGGCTCGAGCCTTGCCGGATCTCGGCAAGGCCGAGGCCTTGCCGACACCGGCGAGCTTGAGCCTCGCCAATCGTCGGCAAGGCCAAGCCTCGCTAATCATCGGCGACCTATCGGCAAGCTCGAGCCTTACCTGTCATTGCCTGGCGACGGCCGTCGACTAAGGAAGGAAGAAAAGGAGAGAAAAAGGAAAAAGAAAAAAAAAAATTGAAATATGAAAAATAATTATAATTTCGGTTTTTATTAAAAAAACATTTTATAAAGTTAAAGAAGGCCATGAATTCAAAGTGGGTTTCCTAATAACCCGTTTAAATCCATTTTTTTGTATTTTACTTTTTCAAATCCATTTCTGACTCATATTTAACTTTTACTTGACTCATATATGACCAATTTAATTAAAAATGGGTCATAATAAGGGTTTATGATCCATTTTGGTAGCTCTACCCAAACCTGGTGAACTCTTCATGAAGTTCTACTACCCTTACAAGTTAAGCACCGACTTCTCATTGACCCAGGTTGCCCCTATCATCTGAAGCTGATTATATATAGTTACATTACTGCAGGTGCCCAATTTTAAGATAACAAGAACAGGAACTTGAATATATGTCTTGTAATTTAACAGAATAATGACCGAAAGACCATGTATTATCAGGTTGACATTATTAAATTGAACATCTCATGTTTGATTGGATCTACTGTAAGACAATCGACCTAATTTTGTTAAGCCACTTATGTTATCACACTGGATTAGTGATGGCTCATCCGTCATTTCTAATGTAAGCTTGAATATCACCTCAAACTTTTCTATTGAATGTGATAACCCATTGTGTCTTTGAGGTGATGAAGGTGCCAAAAGCAATTAGTTGGCGTATTCGGTTTTGAAAGTTCATGATTGACAATTGACATAATCTGAGAAAAAACAATTTCGCTTTGATTTAAAGGGGATATTTTCTCATTATGTTCCCAGTCAAAATTGGTTGGGCCACAACAACTTGTGAGAAAATCAACGATTGGACTTCTTTTCTAGGTTCTATAGTTCTAACAACATGGAGATTAAGAGATTCCTAAGTACCTGCTTTCGACTTTCAAGGATCGAATGAGTGCTCTTCCTTTTGCATGATTATAAGTAGTTTTCTTAGGAGACCCACTTTGAATTACAGTTCGTTTGTGAGAAACTATTTTTCGACTTTTTATACTTGGATGACAAGAAATCCATTGATTTATGAATAATTTTTTCCATAAAATACATATAACAAATTTAGATTGAAAGAAAATGATTTCCGCTTTTGTCTAGAAAGAACCTTTTTCCTAAATCATAAAAATATATATATAAAAAAAAAAGTTGATTAATTTTCTTGAAAAAAATTACGAAAAAAATTTAATATGAAATTTTCAGCAAACAAATCCAGCTTTAAATCTATTAAATCTTGACCTAGGACCATACTAGCTTGTGCGTCCACGCAATAATTTTCCGTCCTTGTCTTTTGCCGCGAACTTCTTCTTTTATATAATATAATAAGCAGATTGACATATGCTTCGTAAAGCTTTGACGAAAACGAGAGATAACGACGAAAGCTCTTTTCGTGGCTGACAGCTTGAGCTTAATTGACAATACAAAGAGTTCATACTCTATAGCAAGGAAGTCCACTTTACTATTTTCCCCCTCTGATATGTTTCACAGCTGTTGACCACGGGTGCTCTAGAGGTGCTTATCAAGCATTGAAACAAACATATAAAGTTGATATTCTCGAGACATTTATAAAGAACAGAGTATGATATGATACAATTTATGCAGAAAAATACTCTTAAAACACCTATTTGCATTGGAATAATGCTAGAGAAACAGCAAGCGGTTCACAGAATTACGCCATAATTTTGTTACTGGCTCTCCCAAATTGGACCCGGGGGTTTAGATTGTCGCAGCAGCTTGCGTTGCCATCGGCTTTGGCAGACTGATTGGCAGGTACAGATTTTGATGAAGTTGTCTTGTCGTCACCCAGTCGACATGAATTTCAGCTAACCTAAGACACAGTCACCGTGCACTATCTGTAGGTGGCCCTTTCTATGCCCTTAGCCACAAGGCCTTCCAGCAAATCGACAGCGATATCGTGCAAGCCGTCCAGATAACTCTTGGAAATGTCAACTTTCTCGCATGACTTTGCTAGATTTTCCGATGCAAAGGAAGCAGAAGCTGTCGGATTCCTAGATTGCATCTTCTGAAGAAATTATGGAGCTGACTCTTGAAAAAAATTCAGAATCCATGAATTACACATCACTTTATATTTGTTTCATAAAAAAAGGATGATTTGATAAATATCTTCCTAAAAATATTCATTTATATCATTTAAGAAATTGAATTATTTTATTATTGATGAAAATATTTAAATATAAATTATTATTTATAATGTGAATATTTTTTATTGATTAATTATTTTAAGTGATATACATTTTTAAGGAAAATACTTTTCAAACAATCCCCTTTCTACGAAACAACGAAATCTAAGGTTATGATTTTGAGGACTCACACACACCTTCTTCCAAAATCTCGATCTCTCCATAAAGTCTCATGGCGACTTGATTGATTTGTACACACATGATACACTCACGATTTATATGCATTTTCATAGAGACGTATGTGCGTTGGATAGCTCCTCCCTTTGGCTGGAGATAGCCCCTCCCTCTGGTTGGATTAACCTCAACACCAACAGGGTCTCTAAAAGCAACTCGTGTCCAGCTTTGGTCGATGGACTTCTCCGCAACGAGTCAGGCAATTGGCTTGCCAGTTTTGCTCAACATCTGGGAGTGTGCATTAAGAGATGAACTTTGGAGGTATTCTTTTGGGACTCAAATTGGCAATCCCTTTGGGAATTCTTAAAATAATTGTGAAGGTGAACTCACAAGCGGCAATTGCACTGTTTCAGAAATCCACTATCTCTCACCATTCGGCGAAATCATCTAACTTTTGAATTTGGAAATTGTTAAGTACTTCCAACAAGTCAGAATTCTTCATGCTTTTAGGGAAGAAAATTTATGTGCAAATTGGTTAGCAAAGTGGATTATTCAATCTTGTTATGTAAATACTACTCCCGCATTAGATAGACCATCAATAGGTTTAATTCCCCTATTTAAGCCTCATTAGGCAATTTTAACGTAATACGCAGACTTTGCCCCGTTTCATAAAAAAAAAATGAAAAAGAAAAAGCCAGTCACAGACTCACAATGTTGTGGAGCCAACAATCATGAAGCTCCTTTTCTTTTATATGTATATATAGAGAGAGAGAGAGATTTCAAAACCTCAGTTTCAACATAATTCGAATCCAATGCAAGAGTCAATCATGTGCTGAGACTTTGGATCCACTATATCGTGTTGATGCGAAATCATTTGAAAACCGTTCACTTTTTATACTTTAATTCTACGAAATAAAGCATTCCCAGCTCTATGCTTTATCTATCATCTTTATGGTTGTGGATAACGAGAACCAGAAACGGTGGCTGCATGGCGACAGCAAGAAATGTTCAGAAAGCAAAGAAACCCAAACGCAGAAGCTAACGCTTAAGAAGACACTGGACATCTGAATCTTTTAATCTTTGATTTTCTTTTTCAAATAAAGCAAGAGAACAAGCATCAAAATCTTCATGTATAAAGTAAGCGATTAAAAAGTACATAAATCAACATATCCCCCTAACCCATGTCTTCAATCTCCAAAAAGATTTTGCCCAACCACTCCATGTACATAGTAACAACCCAACCTTTTTCCATTTTGCTTCAACAAAATGGCAAAAGAGATAAAAAAGAAAAAAAAGAGAGAATAAAAGGCACGACTATAATAATACGCGATTCATCACCTTCTTGCCAAAATTCTCTCTGACGAAATCTTCATGGTGATGATGATGAAGTCCGGCTTTGCAAGCCAATGTCGTTGTGCTTCCTTGAAGGACCGGAGGCTGGTATTGGAAAGTTTCTAGGCAAGAACCCCAAGAAGTGGCCGATCCCATTATCATGAGATTGCTTTGGCTTAATCTTAAACGCATGCTGGGTGCTTCTTGATCCATGACAATGCGCAACAAAGAGAATGAACAAGTACAGAGACAACCAAAGCAGCAACTTAAGAGATCGTATAAACACACCCATGTTTCACTTCTGGGTACTCTGTGCTGGCTTGGCTTTGGCTGGGAAGATTGGAGTGCAAAAGGTGGTGAGAAAACCAGAATGAAACATGGAGCAAATTTGATCAAATATGGAGGACTATCGGCTCATGTGATTTTGTCAAAACGTGCGTGAGAACCAGCTCTCTCTAGTATGAAACTAGCCAAGCTACCAAAGTTAGGATTGAATGAAAGAGGGAGAAGGGGTACCAAATGGGGTAGAAGCAAAAAAGTAGAAAAAGATGGAAGAAGCTTTTGAATGGGTCTAATTGGTTGAAGAGTGATCTCAAGAGAGGAGTGACGTCCATCAAAAGAAATATTTTTTCTCTCTGTCAAATGACAGGAAAAGGAAAGAGAGTCTACGGTACGACGCTTACATAACTTGATGCGATATTGCGATGCGATCTATCTCATCGAATTACCTCACCTTATTATATTATCAAATCTTCTTATTGACATGTGACACATCAAAATATATATAATGATACGAGAGTTCCAAGATAGTTTGTTTTAGTAATATAATATTTAGAGAAATGATTATGTAATAATCTTTAATATATTGTAAGAATAATATTTTATTTCGGATTATAAAAAATTAAATTATAAATAATTATAAATTAGTGTAAGACATATTTTTAAAAAAATTTATACTCATAATAAACTGTTATTCTCACAGTACCTTAAAAACTGTTCTATTAGCAAAACCCAGTATTTATTATGTTACTGAGATAATATTATATTTGTTATGACAAACTTACAAAAGCAACACTTACAAAATTATGCTTAGACCATAAATGATAATCTAGATAAGCGAATCAGATCAATAACCCAATAGAATCTACCTCATCAATAAGCATACTGAATTCACAGGACACTAAAAGAATTCGGCAATATTAGTTTTCTCGATAAGGAACATGTAAGAGGACTTTTTTTTCCTTGGACAGGAGGAATAGAAAGAAAGATCATGTGGGCCAAGCAATTGAAGAGAAAAGAGAGAAAAGCAAGGAGGTTGATGTTGTGTCATATCCCCTATCTTTATTTTGTGTAGGGTTAGGTGAGTGTTTGGTCCCACTTCATGTTGATGGCACGGGACGACTTGAGGAACTGGGAAAACTGTAGTTTCCGACCCCCCCTCTGTACAGGAAAGCCTGTCCCACCCTTGATTTGATCACTTCTCGTTTCCTCTCACTCGCCTTTTCGTTTTCTGGTCAGCCATTCCCCAAATTAAAGGTGACCGCAACTCATGCACTCTCTCTCTCTCTCTCTCTCTCTTTCTCTCGATGAGTTGACGTGACCACTTTGAAGATTCACAAAACTTTCTGCTTTTTAAGTCTTGCATTTTGAAGTTGGGGTAACTTATAGTGGAGGCCTTGAGAGAGGCATGTACCTTTTCACTTTCTGTAACTTGGTCAAAATGGAAAAAAAAAAAAAAAAAAAAAACTCACGGTTTCTTCTTTTTTTCGTTTGGTTTGTCAGTAAGTGCAAATTCATGTTTGATCTTTACCTCCATTTCTTTGGACCAATTTATTTTTAATCATTGAATAACATATTTTTGAAAATTAAACTTTGTTGATTATTCATTTATTTGCAAAAGAATTTTTTTTCTTTGACATGGTGGGGTGAGATAAAAACGTGCATATGACATCTTTTAACATTTCACATGTAAAGATTGAAACTTGGAGGACATTGATACCAACGATTTCCTCAATGGAAACCCTAGAGATTGTGAAATTTTGTTAAAATATATGAAAAACCAAACTTTCTTTCCCAACAAACAAAAATTGCTAATTATTGTGTGATGAGCTTAGTAATCAATCAAGTTTTATTTTTATCTTATGGACGTGATGAATTAGGTGGTGAGATAAGATTGAATGAAAATTACCAATGTAAACATCCACAAGAAGTCTACCATATACATTATGAATGTCTAATATATGATTTTCATATACAGTGATTTCTTAATATCACTTAATATCCCAATTATATGTTGTTATCTCGATTTGCTTTTGTTTTTCTTTTGGTAAATAAGCGAAAATGTTTTTTGATCTTTGCTGCAGACTAACCTGGCTTGAAAAATCTTATAACTTCCCTCTCCTTTTTTTCAAATTTTTATGGGTTCTCAAGCTGATGAATGCTATACGCATCTTTTTCTTCATTTATCTATTTGCTCGTCTGCTTGTGGGAGTACTTTAAACCTTCATCGGACAATATATTGCTGAAAATTTCAACTTGGACAGTGTAGTTAAAATACGACCGACCAAGTGTTTCTATAAATTTGTTTTACTCCTTGACACAAAAAAAAAAAAAAAAATTTCATTTTCTCAATTTAAGATCGATATTTTTAGTTTCTTCTTAAAGTACCGATTAAACAATTGGGTTATGCTACCTATAAACTATAAATTCCATTTCGCAATGTTCTTAGAGGGTTTATTTCCAATTTATCACTGAAAAAAATCATTATAAATGTAATAACATTCATATTATTTAAATTTTTTTACAAGTTTAACTTATAGGTATTCTATTTTATTAGCCGGATTTTTTGGGGGTCTATTCTACTATTAGTCAAGTCACCATTATGATAACCATTGGGGGTTCGTCCCAGTGGCCACCCTTCCAATTTGGAAGGGGAAGGTTGGGGAGTTCAAATCCCCACCTTCTCAGGGGGGATTGGGGTGGGGACGATTTCATTTCAAAAGTGGGTTTCGATTCCCACGCCCTGCAAGGAGGCAAGGGCAAAAGTCTGAGAGTGAGTGCTAGAGTAAGATTAGAGTAGGACCAACAAAAAAAAGAAGAAGTCACCATTATGATCAAAAAAGAAAAAAAGAAAAAGAGTTACCATGAAATGGATTACATTAATATTTTTAGTAGTTACTTTTCTACTTTTGAAATAAATTCTAAGACACGGAATTTCTGTGTTGGAGTGTAAACTTTAGCATGTAGACGGGTTAAGTTCTAGTTCGACAAGTATTTCGATGAATATATTCTTACAGTAAAAAATCATCTCTAACATTTGATCCGATGAGTTTCACGAGGGCCTTAGGCGGACAACGAGTCTCATCAAATATATTTGAATACATGTTCTACCATCCTTATCAAGAAATTTCTCCCTAAATAATTCTTGTGATTGGCCATACAATGGGAAGATAACACAAATGATTCATGAACTTTGCTTCAATATATAATGTGATCTCTGAACATTTAATTTATTTAAGTAGTCCCTGAACTTCAACTCGATATGTAATATGATCCCTAATTTTTTAGTTTGTTCAACATAGTTCATTGAACCTTTGATTCATTTTCAATTTGAGTCCCCAAACTAGATAATCTAAGGACTAGATTGAATTTGGAGATATAATATTTCAGCAACTAGATTGAACATTTACAAAAAATTCAAGGATCATATTAAATAAACTTAAAATTCATGGATCATCTTGCATATTGTGTTAACATTTATGGACTATATTAAATGAATTAAAAGTTCATGAATTAAATTGAACATTGAGATAAAATATATGGATCATTTGTGTAATTAACCCAAAGACAATTAGACCTTGCATCGTATTTGTTTGAGAAGGTTTGTTCTCATATGTGAAACATAAAGTTGTGTGTACGTGTGAGCACGATTCCAATGTAGAACCAAGAACCAAAGAACCATATCAATTCCCACCGTGGTAGATTTTAGGCTAAAAAAATTAGGGAATCAATTCCAATGAGTAAAGTTGCGCATGACAATGTTTCTATTCCTCTAGATTTATGTTCTTTTGTTTCTTGGAACAAAAAAAGAATAGAAATCCATTTGGTAACGCCAAGTTGTTATTTTGTTCATTGGAATAGAAAGTTAGCCCGGGAATAGATTTGGAGCAGAAAAGATAAACAAAAAAAAGTTGCTTCTTGTTTCTAAGAACAATTTCTAAAAATAAGCAAATTTTCTTTTTTATTTTTCTTTTGTTCATCTCTCTTGCCACGGCCACCTCCAACCGCTCGGAGCCACCATCGACCGTCGACCGCCGCTTGCCGCCGCCCACCGTCGCCGCTGCACGACTGTCGGCCGCCAGTCGTCACCGCCGACTACCGTCGCACAGCCCATCGACCGCCACCTCCTGTGGCTGACAGCCAGCGATCGGCGGTCGGCGATCCGTGAGCAAGAATAAAAAACGAATAAATACAAAAAAGAAATTGTTTCGTATTAAACACATTTATATTCCTTTTCTATTTCTCGAGTAGAAATTTTGTGTAGTTACCAAACACCTTATTTTACTCGGAAATTGTTCCACAGAATAGAAATAAAAAGAACTGTTTTCTGAAAAAAAAAAAAAAAAAAAAAAAAAAAAAAAACTCTTCCCTAGTCAAGAAACGTTGTCATGTGCAGCCTAAGTTTCAAGTTCCTAAAACAAGCTTTTGTATTTTTTTTTGTTCTATCCGATTATGTGTATGTAATCTGGAGCTAGTAGCTTGGACTTCCATTTATGGCATATCCATGACTAAAATATTTACAATGTTAATGTTTCATATTTTTCGTATGTCTTATTATGACTTGTAATTAATAGATTGTAACGGGTAAATGATAATCATTAGAAATAATAATTTCTTACAATCATTCAATTAAGGATATAAGGAGAATTTATATATATCCTAAAATATATATAATAGAAATTCCAAAGTATGCTAGTATGTCCAAATTCAAAAAAATTGATAACTGATTTTAACGAGTAAGTTTCAAGCGAAACTTGAATTGACTGTGATGCTACACACCTTTAGTTGTGTATTTCTTAATTCTAAAGTTGGCCCTTTCAAGATTCACCGCCACACCTCTTTAATGAGCATGTGGGTTTCAAGTTACCACCGGTAAATAATTAGCGTTTTATTTTTTGTTTATTCAAAAACACGTTGTAGGGAAGAAAAGCTCCTCCGCAAGTGTTCATCGCCATCGATGCGTTGGTCGGAACGTGTAACCATTACTTTATCGCGAACCGACACACCAATCGTAAAAATTTCAATTGCACGCGTTTGGCTTTTGTAAATTGCATGGAAAAAGTAGATGGTGACTGCAATTCTGCAGCGGCGAGTGTGTTGTAGATGGGACTGCAAGTCTGCAGCTGCAGGGGGGTCGATTTTGCGGCAACAGTAAGTGAACAAATCTCGTACTATTTGCACTTGCAGATTGAATTTTTAAGAATTCTATGTCCCATTCCTTGTACTGTTTGGACTTGAGTATTTTGCACCGAAAAGGCAAAAGATTGAAAGGGACGATTTTTTGGCGTTATTAAATGACGGAGCAGGAAAAAGGAGTGGGTTTCTATTTTCCTTATCATCTGTTCCTTTATTTCCAAATTTTTATCAAAGTGAGAAGACGATATATCAGAAGCTGATGCCAATACCCTCTATTTGGCAAGTAATAGAAGTAACACCTCGATGCTCAAGTGTTAAAATGATTGCAAGTCTTTTGTAAGATCGTGCATTCAATTCACGCCGTAAGCAAATTATTGATCTATCAAACGGATGATTAAATTAAAAATTGTTCGACTTTAATTAACCTATTTAAATCTTTCGGATATATTTCCATACAATACAAATACTCGAGGCCCATATTCGAGACCCATACTCAATCCAATCCATATTACTAAAAAACTTCAACACTTAACCTAATCTACAAAAATCCTTGCCCAAATTAAAGTGTGAGTACAAAGTGAAAGAGAGCAATATGGAATGAGGACAGAAGAAAGTCATAAAGATGAATTGAGTCTAAATAGGTTATGTACTCATTTAACACTTCTATTATCTTTGACTTTGCCATTACAACCCATTTATCGAATATAACGTATATATCAACCCAATTCATCAAATATAGATAAAAAAAAATGGATTTATGATCAATTTTTATAAATTTAGAGAACAATTCTTGCTCTATTGTCCAACTAATACTGATTCGCCAATTTCGGAATTGAGTTATATGCTTATGCAAAATATTTACAACTGAAACCAGACATTCCGTAATTAGGCCTTTAGGATAAAACACTCAAATTCCTACCTTTCTATTGAAGAAAGAAATAGTAACTTAGATGTATCTCCCGCTCTTTTGTTTTTTTGTTCATTTTTGCGATAAATACATCGAAAATCCTAAAATTTATTTTTAAATTATAATCAAATTTTAAAAATTTCAAATAGTGCAATCAAAATAATATGTTGAAAAAATAAGAAGTGCGATCAAGTATTCCGGTTAACGCAGTCAAGTCAAATTTGATTACTCGAAAAATGTGATATGACGCCAAGTGGACTCCACCTTAGAAAAAGTATCAATTGAGAAACAAAACGGGCCAAATAAAAAATACAAATTTGTTTATAAAAAGAAGTTGGCGAATCGCACAGAAAATCTTGTTAGGGACGGCACCGCCACCCGTTTTCCCCAGGGCCCTATGCAGCAATGAGGGGCTCTTGCAAAGGTGACGCCATTGCTTGCTACCGCCGCACCAGTTCCAAATGCACCGAAGGACGTACGAAGCGTCTTCAAAGGTGGAGCGACTCGAGAGATAGAGCTGGTGGTGGCAAACGTATGAGATATGTAGAGTTCTGATCATGTTACGAAAGCAAATTGAGTGTTTATTTGAAACAAATTGACCGTGTCGAGATCTGATCACGGTTGGATTTACGACGAAATCGTTGTCATAAGTGCTAGCCGTTGTGCCACCTCCTCACAGGGTCCATTAACCCTCGTAAGGGAAGATGGGGAATTACCAAAAATAACTAAATTTATTGTAATTATACGAGTTCAATCCTAATCATTTTTTTTTCATCAGTTTAATTCCAAACTTTTTACATTTGTATCAATTCAATTTATCTAGCCAGCTAGTTCTAACGTGAACATCGGCCCGTTTTGGCCGTCTAACCAATGTTGACACAAACAAATTTTGATGATATGTTTTTTTTCTAATTTTCATAATTATTTATTCTTTTTTCCCCTAGCGGCTAGTGCTAAGCGAGAGCCGTGAAGCCCTCATCAACCGCAAGCAAGGGTCATGGCCCTTACTCAACTTTGCCCAAATCTGGGTGAGGCTTGGGGGCTACCTCGCACCTAGGACCTGGGCCTCATGCCCACATGGCAAGAGAAATTGTACTAATCTTCAAGACCCACACACACGACAATCTAGGTGTGAGGCCTAGGAGCCATAGGCAAAGGCAGCCATGACCTCACTACATGTAGGGGAGGTCGTCTTCGCTTGTGGTCAGTGAGAACTTTGCAGCCCTTGCCCAATAGTATGCGAGGAGGAAAAAAAGAAAAGAAGGAAAAAACGAAAAAATAAAAGAAAAAATAAATAATTGTGAAAAATAAAATATTATTAAAAAGTTATCTATGTTAGTGCTGGCTGCCCCAAATTGAGTTGATGGACTAAATTGGTATAAATACAAAAAAATTATGATCAAATTGGCAAAAAAAAAAGGGATTTAGTATAATTACAAGATTTATAACTTCTTTGTTAATTTTTTTCGGGAAGATGAGGTGGTAGCAACGTCCTTTTCCTTTATATATATATATATATATATATATATATATATATATTTTTTAATCAAAGAAGGGTTAAAGCTAAATACGCGAATTTAACGTAGTAAATCTATTTTTTTCCTATTTTTTTTGACATAATAAAACATTTAGCAACATCTCATTTGGTTGACCCAAACACTATGGCTCCGTTTGGGAACAACTGTCCCAAGGGCCTTTGAGGGGCTAAAGGCCTTTGGGCCAAATGTTGAGTGTTTGGCAATTTTTTTTCACTTGCCTTTGCCAAAGGCAAAGCCTTCCCAAGGCTGAAAGCCCAAGGCAGGTTGGGGGCTACCTTGGGCATTCTCGGAATGCTGGCTTTGAAGATAAAGAATTTTTTCTTCCGAAATTGTCCTTGTTAATTTTTCATTTTTTCGGCTTTATCCCAACTACTATTCATTGTCTTCATCAGTCCCTTCTCTCTACTGAGAACACGGCCAGCATCTACGCACAATCGCTGGCGAAGGGCAGGTGGTCCGGCTAGGGTCCCACGACCCTCCGACGAGGGTCGCCGTGCAGAGGACGCTGGCAACCCAGATCGTGCGCAGATCTGGTTGCGCAGATCTGGGTCGTGGCGACCAAATCGCGAGCGCCGACAACCTCCGCGCCGCAGTGGGTTGCACAACGGCTCGGTAAGGGTCGCGGCAACCGGGATCTCGCGATTTGGGTTGCCTCGACCCGCTGCGCCGCAACCTCCGTGCGGAGGTCGCCGATGCCACTCGATCTGGGTCGCGGTGACCCAGATCGCGAGATCCCGGTCGCCACGACCCTCGCTGAGTCGTGTCCTCCGCACAGGAACCGTAGCCAGACGCTGCCCTTTGCTGGACAGCCTAACCTTCACCGCGCCGCCTCCCCCTCACCGAACCGCCTACCCTTCGCCGGCGGGTAACCGGCGAAGCCTTGGCCACCAACTCTCCTTTTTTCCTTTTTTTTTAATAACAAAAGTATTTTGCAAATTTAATTTATCAAAACACTATTTTACTCAAAGATACTTCATAATGGACTTTCACAAGTACCATTTACCAAACACAATTTGCATTTTGAAAAACTCCTTTGATTCAAGTATCTTTACATTTTCTCAATGACTTTCCCCGAAAGTCTTCCCAAATGCACCCTATATCTCTCTTTCTCTCTCTTCGCGGTCGTTCTTTTTGTTTTTGTTTGCAGCCCCACGTGTGCTAAAATATTTGAAAAAAATTACTATGTTTATATTTTCCATCATTCAAATTGGATAAAGTTAATGAGATGGCAATTATGGACTCTTTGGACGAAGTTTTAGAGTTAATTGACTCGTACTAAGCATGGAAATTCAATTAGTGAGGCAAATGAGGCCTGAAAAATTCAAACTTATGATCTTCAGCTCTAATACTATGTAAAAATTTATAAGACCATTACTAATTGTTCTAAAAATTTAAGTTGTTAGATAAATACGTTTTTTATTATTTAAATATTTTAACAAACCATAAGTTCATGTTTTGGTTTTTCAACTTTTAAAATTTGTGATATAATTTTTCCATTTTATACAATTATATTTGCGAACATTAACATTGAAGAACATGTGAAATATAACTACCGTGTCTTAATTCCTAGATGGGATCGGACTAGATTGGGAATTGATTACCATTAGTTAAAGTGACTTTTGATAATTGCTTAAGGTTTTGGGATCATGGACTTGACTGGACAGTTCGGTCCAATCTAATGAAACCAATCATTTAGCAAAAATAAAATAAAATAAATAAAAATATATTAGAATTGTGACTATTTTAGTTTTTATTGTTATTTTTAAGATATATATATATTTATATATTTTTTAAAAAGAGTTGATGCGATGTCCTCCGAAATCGGAAATAGGACCGATAGCCCTAGGAACCGGACCAAACAGTTCGGTCTGGACAATTCCCAGTTCGATCCGTCTGATATAATCACCCCTAACTTTTTTTTTTTGGGTCAGTCTTATCTTACTCATACTCTAACTCTCACTCTCAGACTTTTATCCTGCCTTTTTGTAGGACGTGGGAGTCGAAACTCACACTTAAAACTAAATCGTTTCTACCCCCAACCCCCCTGAGAATGTGATGATTCAAATCCCCCATCTCCTTCTTCCATATTGGAATGGTGGCCAGTGGGGTAAATCCCAGTTGTTACTCACCCCTAACTTCAACATGTGAAAAATCAGAGATAATTTAAAAAAAAAAAAAGCTTAAAATTCTTTCGTCATGCATAGGAAATGATGAGTGCGAACGAGGCGCGACTTTCACAGTCTCTGCTTTAAACTTGAGGGCTTTGCATCTGGGCCAACTCTACGTAATTATTAAAATGGGCTCTACATAAATAGACCCAACACAACTATAATTCATGATTAAAAATAATCACAACACCACCACCACCACCACCACTACTACTACTACTACTACTACTACTACTAATAATAATAATAATAATAATAATAATACAGCAGAAGAACCAAAAATCATCTCAAGTTTGTTATAAGGCAGGCCAAGGGCTTCCGTAACTATGAACGTGATATTTATGCCGATAATAGGAATAAGTCAAGTAATTGACTTACAAGATGGCACAATCAAACAGTTTTTAATGACTGACGCCTGATGCGTTCGGTGAACTATTTCAAGGAAGAGAGAGTTCCTGTGCTAATGCCTCGAAGATGTATAGAGTCGGATCACATCAAAGTCGAGTATAGCTTCTCATCCGAGTCGGAGAACTCCTCGAGCCGAAGTTTGCTGTCAGGATAGCACGGAGGCATGTAATCCGGGGGGTCTCGGATGCTCGTGTCCTCGGTGCCACCATTTTTCACAATGAACACGGAGTTCATGCCCCATGTGAGGTGTTTATCCAGGTGACAGTGCCATAACCACACTCCTGAGAAAAACACAAAAGCATTAACCTTTGGGCTTAGATTGCTTTCTAACCCTAAAAAGACAGTACTCAACGTCAGGGATGGAAATCAAGATTCGATTAGCTTAAGTTTTGTCCCTGCCCATCAAGGTGTTCTCTTGAATTCTCAAAACCTCTGTCCATCACCGCAGGGGTAGAGAACCCTTCCCTGTCTCGGCTGAGCTGGAGAGAAGTGGAAAATGTGACCAGCTGTTACTGTACTGTACTCACCTGGATTGCTTGCCTTGAATCTAATGGCAAGCCATCCGTCCTTGGGTACTGAAGCGGTGTTCTGATAAGGAGGATCGATCAAATTGAACGTTAGAGGGTCGGTCTCGTTGTTATAGATGCCGAAACCCGTTCCGAGCACGTAGAAGCTGTGGCCATGCAGATGCATAGGATGATTCTCGGACGAGTTCATCACGTCGGTGTTCTGGAACACTATCTCCACCTCCTCGTTGTACTCGAGCACCTTCACCTTCGTCCCTCTGTCTGGTTCAGCCGTGGTGTTGAGAGGCAAATTATGCTGGGTGAAGTTGAAGAAAGTTGGCGGATCATCTGGAAAATCGGTCGTGTAGAAGCCGCTGACATTTCTGCAAGTGATATGTAGCGCAATTGAAGAAACATTACTCGAAATTAGATCGCATTTAGCGAACTTTACATTCGCTAATCAATTTAAACATCTAAATTCACCCTTTAACCTATATTTGCATTTCGAGCATCGAGGAATGAGATTATAATAACAAAGATCTTGCGTAGGTAACCTGTAATATGCTTGCAGTACGTCGGTCCAAGGATTATACCAGCTGATGTTATTTACGCTTGCAGATGGGTAAACTTCTTCTGTTGTATCATTGATTTCGACCATGAACTGGTTGAGCGACACAGTGATGAACATGCGAGTCGTTATATTCATCGGAACATTGACGTGATCGATAATGTTCCTCATACTCTGCACAAAGCCTGTCGCAGCTTTATAGTTGGTGTACGACGGAAGACCGGACGGGAAGACGGGAGTCGATGGGGCAGTGTAGTTTCCACTATACTCAAGAATCGCTGTCGCGTTGGTGTGATCGTATCCACTGTATTTGAACATGTTGCTGTAGTATTGCCTAGCGGCAACGTAGTACTGACCTGGAGGCTGATTTGCCGTGACCAGGACGTCTATAGTTTGTCCAGGACTAATCAAGATGTATTCCGAAGAAAAGGGCTTGAGGTATGCCGCATCAGATCCAACGACGGTGATGTTGTGGTCTGCGATTGCAAAGAAGAGCTCGGCATTCATGCCGGCATTGAGTAGGCGGAGAAGATAGGTCTTTCCATAATCGACCATCCACCTGTGTGTAGTTTCTACACAGCACGGAGAAGAAACAGGGAAATTGAGTGAATCTGCAGCCTTAGTGCTAATGCATCTTCCTGCAATTTAAGTATGTACCATTGGAGCATTCGCAGAAATCTCCAGGTTCGCCGTTGATGGTGTACGCCTCCGACACAAGCAAGTCTGACCCTGCGGCGAGCTTCTCGGCGATGGACTCGTAAACGTCCTCCGTGTACCAAGACGCTGCGAAGTAACAGTAACATTGCTACATTACAGGAAATGAACTGTTTGAAAACTACAGGTGAAACCGTTGTACATACCGAGCACCATCACTTTCTCGCCGTCGGGCTGCGGAAATGGATAGGATGTTCCGTCGGCGGGATGAATGACGATGAGGCCATGAATACTATATCTTGCCCACTCGCTGTGAGCGTGCCACCACAACGACCCCTCCTCTTCCGAAAACAAAACTTGATACGTGAAATTCGTCCCCGGCAAAATGTTACACTGTGTCACGTACTCGGCCCCATCAAACCATGGATTTCTTGGCTGGTTCACTCCATGCCTATCAAAATCTGAGTTAGCAGTTGCAACTAATCAAGCAAGAATGATCAAGTCTATAAGTTGGTTCCGAAATACTTAGTTGGATATATCTCACTCAAATTAAAAATAGCTAGCTCGTCTTCTATATAAAATCCCTAAAATGGTACACTTATAACAAATTTATTCCCCTTTAATTTCTGTTAAAATTTAACGTCAAATTGCTAAGTTAGATAATGCGGGTATACTGATTTTCGTTTGTACCCTCCTTTCATTACAGGTGCACCATTTGTATTTTTCGTGATATTAATCCAATTTAATTGAAATTAATGAAGGGTAAATTTATCATAAATATACCAGTTTGAGTTTTTTGTAGTAAAAAATTTAGTTTTTGTGTAAATTTTTTATAAATATACTAGTTTGAGATTTTTGATAATCAAAAAATTAATTTGAAATAATTTTTTAAAAAACAATAGTACTCTTTCGGAGGTTTCGTCACATTAACTTGGGGTTTTTTAAGCGTAGATTTATGGTTCAAGGGAAATTTTATGCGAACATTTTAATGGTGGGTCCATGTATGAGCACTGGTTTTTTTTTTTTTTTTGGTAACGGGTAAGAATATGAGCACTGGTTTTTTAAAGTGGTTAATACCCTAAAAAACCACAAACTGGTACACCCGTGACAAATTTATCCAAAGTATTTTTTTGACCATGAAAAACCTCAAACTGTTACATTTGTGATAAATTTACCCCGATTGACCATAAAAACCATAAACTGGTACATTTATGACAAATTTACCCCCAAACTAGTTTATTCGACAGCAAAAAATCCTAGACCGGTAAATTTGTGACAAATATACACTTTGCTAAATTGGATTAATACCACAAAAAAATCACAAAAATTGTAAACTGTGACAAACGGAGCCTAAAATCGCAAATTGATATACCAGCCAACTGTCACGTGTCATTTAACTTAGTCAAAATTTAACAAAAACGAACATAGGGTAAATTTTTCATAAATGTACCAGTTTATGGTAAATTTGTCAAAAATATACCAGTTTGAGATTTTTTATGGTCAAAAAAATAATTTGAAGTAAATTTATCACAGATGTACCAGTTTAGGGTTTTTCAGGGTATTAACCCTTTTTAAAGTTCTGGTGGAGCAAAAAAGCGACATTGATAGGGTGGACTGGACGGGCCACAGCAATCGCAATAATCTTACTCCAATCATTGCCTTCTACGGCGTACCTAACTTTTCGTCCTAAAATCGCGGTGGATGGGTCCAGTTTTTCTGTTGTTATTGACCTCTTTCTTGATTTTTTTTCCTTGTTGCGCAAGCCCTACATCAACCTCGAAATACAAAGTTCCTGGAATAAATCGACAGATGAACATACATGCTTCTGTTTTATTCGCAATCATTTCTTGTATCCTCGCTTGTCGTCGAATTCATCCTGGGTGTGAAATTTTTTAGTGGAACATTGTGGTCGATATCGTTACTTTTGTTTGAAAATCAATATTTTCCTTTATTTTCTTCGGTTCAAAATTGCTTTTGTACCTTTTAAAAGTGTCATTGGTAAATCTCTGGAATTATCTAATGGCGGAATTTGCTATTGTAGCATTAACGTCAGTTAAAAATTCATTGACATGACTTAATACCGTTAGAAGTTTGTCGAGTGGAATTTTTGTTCCCTTTCTTTAGTACTCTCTCTCTCTCTCTCTCTCTCTCTCTCTCGGAGTAACCACCACCACCATCATCATCATCTTCATTTTCTTCTCCTTCTTCAACTTTAACCCCCGTGATTAGAACGAAGACCCATAAAATCTAACATCCTCACCAATGCAAAACCTCAAGCGGCGATGGCTGAACTTGACAAAGCTCAAGCAACCATGGCGGTCATGGCCACAGGCTCAAACAAGCCCTAGCCCCCTGCAAACTTAACGAAGCTCAAGCATCCATGCTCGTGAGTTTGGAGAAGTTTGAATGACCAAGTTTGACAAAACTCGAGTAGTCCCCCACTTCTCTCCAATTAAAAGAATTTCATGTATCATAAAAGATGCGCAAATCCCTGACGTCCAATTAAGCAATTCGGTTGTCCATGTCAACGAAAACCGATGAGCTATAAAAAAAAAAATGACATAGATTTTTCGGGTAAAAGTAGAGGGGATCAACCTAACAATTCACCTATTTTTTGCTTAAACATGGTATACTAAGACCGATTCATGAAATTAATATGAAAAATGACATACGGGACAAACTTTCATGTGGGATACCGTACGTAGGATGGGAATGAGATTTGCAAGTTGACATGAGAGAGAGAGAGAGAGAGAGAGAGAGAGAGAGAGAGAGAGAGAGAGAGAGAGAGATTACCAGTGGATAGTGACGCCGTAGCCACCTTGGTTGTGGACGTTCACGTACAAAGTGTCCCCTTTCTTCACATAAATGGTTGGCCCCGGAAAACTGTCATTAACGACCAACATGCTCTTTGTGCTGCACAGCCTCGTGTAGTTTTTCTCCTCCAGCTGTGTGCATAATTTAAACATGTGTACATAACTTATTGGTTGACGAGACATTAACCAATGGAGAAAGCTTAAGAAATTTAGAGGTAGCGAAACAACATCAAGTTAAACTCGCTTTCTTCCAAGGAAAAAGGGAAGCAACTCACGACGAAATCATGGTAATGAACGTCGCCATGCACGATGCTTGCAGAGAGGAGAAGAAGAAGCCCGACAACAACAAAAGCTGAGACCAATAGCTTCGTCGCGCAGACCGCCATTGCCGTAGTCTTCGTTCCTTCTTCTCAGGTGGGCTCTTGTGGATGAGGAACAAAAGCGCACTGACGGAAGAGTTTTCACTTTAGGCTTCATTTAAATGAGACCTTGATTCGAAAAAAAAAATAAAAAATGAGACCTTGATTGGTGAGAACAGTCAAACCACTTACGCTGTATTTTCTCTTCGACTATCTAAGGTTGTGTGGCGTGGGTTTGAATTGTCGGCAGTGAGATTAGATGGAGGCTGATTAGTCATATCCATTCCTTCTCCCCCATGGGTTCTTGTGGTGGATGAACCACAGAGCATTTATGCAACAGTCTTTCTCTGTTCGCTTCATTTAAGTTAGATCTTGGTTTTAGTTGACTTCTTTTGCACAGTCCCTAGGTTACATGGTCGTGGTACCAATCCTTGCCTCGTCTCGTGGGTTTGAATTGTAGGCATTGAGATTTAGGTGGAGAATGACTAGTCCGTCTTAAAACAATAATTTCTGTGTGAATGTGTGAACACGTTTTCGGAGACGCTTGTTAAGTATATTTCTCCTGAAAAGTTAATTTATTCAATATTATCATATATCCCTTTTCGGTTGCTTAAGATCGGATGCGGACTTACTTATTTTTCACATTATTCGATAAATCTTTTTTTTTATAATTAATTTTATCATCGGATCTTTACAGCTCACAAGCAAAGAAGTTTTGAGATACCCGATCACCAAGTGAAAGCGAACAATGCCGACCAAATTTTTTATTATAAATAGTACCCTTGCCTTTTGTTCTTCCTTTGTTCTGAGAACAACTAATAAAAGCTACTACTGAATTTTGACTATTTCTTCTTGACTTACGGATGCCAGTCGACTAACTAACGTCCTAATTTGCTCCTCCTAACGCGTACGTGCAGTGTGTGAACTAAGTTGAGAGCCGCAAGATCATGCTTATATTTCAATTTAAGGGTTGTATGATAAGCGAATAAGAATGTTTAAAATGACAAACTTCCATGATTTTTGGTTTGTTTAGGTGCAAAAAGTTCACCTTTATCGAAAACGTCAATGATGGCCACCAAATCAATGAGATTAATTAATCGAACCTTGATAGTTACTTGATGATTTGAATGGCCTAACATTGGGAGACTCATTCACGGTCATTAGGCAGAAATTGGAATCGTCACCCAAAAGACGATTTCCACTTATGATGGTCCACTGAAATTCAACTTCTTGAACGTTAGACAGGATTTGAAAGTTAAGTAACGAACCTCATTCTTTTTCCAACTTATTCGATCTCCTCAAGTAGTTGGATCTTCAATGTGCGACTGTGAATAAGTGGGAAAATTATCTAAAAAGTCCTAAACATATCGTAAATGGTTAATTTAGTCTTAAACCATTATATTGTGCAAATTTAGTCTTAAAACCTTTGATAATTTGTCAATTTAGCTTTTAACCTCTCAATTGTGTTAATTAAAACTAAAACATTTTAAAAATTTGTCAATTTAATCTTAAACTTTTTGATAATTTGTCAATTATCAATTTTACTAGAAATTGCTAACATGGACGACGGCTAGTTACTAACCATCCTACATGACGTGGATGAGGCTAACGTGAATTATTTTTGCTTTTTTTTTTCAAAAAAGATTATGTAATTTTTCTTCCTTTTTTTACCCTTCTTTTCCTTATACTTTTGGTCAGTACTTGGCCACGGCCAACAACAGGCGAGGGCCGCCCTCATCTGGCAACGGCCACGACACTCTCACCGGTTGTGGCTGAAAACTAGCCATGGGAAAAAGGAAAAGAAGGAAAAAAAAGGAAGAAAATTTAAATAAAATGCAAAAATTATGTTCATCAGCACTAACCATGCCACTTATGTCACTTAGGATAGTCACTAGTCGGTTGACGTACATGTCAACGGCTCCAACTAAAATTGTTCTGAATGACTAAATTGACAAATTATCAACATATTTAAGATTAAATTGGTGGATTTTCAGGTTTATAATTAAATTGACACGATTGAAAGGTTTACGACTAAAATGGTAATTCGTTAAATTGATACAATCGAAAAGTTTGAAACTGAATTAATTGTCGTATAATAAATTTATGACTTTATGGACAATTATCCCGTGAACGATTGATGCAAAAAATGCTTCTTGAAGCAATAAGTAAGAATATGATAACTATCGAAGCTGCAAATGGGAACCACGAACTTGTTTTGCAACTTTGTTTGTGCTCGGAGTGGCTCTCTAAATCTAATGATTAAGTTAATTCAAAGAGAAAAAGGGTGTGTTCCTCGAGAAAAAGGTGGGACAGAAAGGACAACCAAGTGCTCGGCTTATGTTGGACAATGGTGGTCTATGGATGACTAGTGGCCAAAGAGGTGTGACGAATGGCATCCATATCATTTTAAAAACACGTTTTATTTTTTAAATAGTGCTCACAACGTTGGATGCCTGTTGAATTAACATTGTGGTACTTTAACAGGATGTCCAGTCACATTCACTTGAGAGAGAGACAGAGCAAATGATAACCAAAATACACATGGGCCAATACTATAAGCCACCACTTACAAAGCAAGACTTTCATTGGCAATTGTACTTTTTAGGTCAAACACTCGTTTGTCAGTACTTACAAATGAGTAATTAGGTGTGAATTGCAAAATCCGATCACATGGTGCCCAAGATACTCTGACTGGCATTGACACGATCCTATGTCGGCCAAGATACTCTGGCAAAAATATATATACAATCTTTTGTTTTTTTTTATCAAGAGGACAGCTAATCAATCTTATTTGTCATTATTTTTTTCTTTCATCATGACCCTAATCTTTTTTCGAAAGTACGATGATACCAGTCTATGGAGGGTCAGAGCACATAAGATTAAAGTTGTGAATAAATAGTAAAACCCAACATGTTTTTGAGGTTTCCCAAATCAGCAGTCATCTCTTGCTTTGACTCGACAATCCGCTCATGCCGATTGACTCGCCACGAAGTACACGAGGCATGCATTGAACAAAGTGTACGTTCTTTAGATTAGTCAGTAATGGTGCCAAAACTTGTCGAACGCGTACCTTCCACCGAGTCCTCGCCACTGAGTCCTTAGATAACAAGAAGCAAACATGAGCAGCTGCAAAAGATGCAACAAGTATGCGATCGGGGATTGCCGCCCCGCGACTCCAGCTTTGGCCTACACAAATCTATAATTTATCTACTGCTGGAAAGAGATGAGCAGAGATTTTTTTAAGTAAGAAGTCTTAAAGATTAACCACTGTTGCGACCTTTCTGAAAGTGAATTACCCAAAAGAAAGCTAATAGATTACTAAGTTCGAACACTTAGCACGGACCCTCCCAAGTCCTACCAATCGCATTGACACTAAAAAATTAATTCATGTAAATGTGTAGTTATACTCAATTTGAAGCCGCTACTAACCAATTAGGGTTGATTAGAAACCCAAGTAAAGTATGAGAGAATACTTTACTTTTGCGAATCAGAGATTCAATAGGTCCGGGGACATGGTTACGCTAAATTAATCTAACGCCATTTCGGTACCTTTTCATTTTTATTTCAAAAATATTTTTGTAAGCAGTTTTGATTAATTTTAACCCATGCTACTAATATGCAAAGGGTGATCATGCAGATACACAATCAATAAAATAACATTCAATAAACCAAAGTGATAGATTGTAAAAAATTATAAACTACAACTTTATTAAGGTCTACTCTCTAAAAATGCATGCCCCAAATATGATTTCTAAATGACATGGCACCTAATATTAATTATATGCAATCTTAATTTAAATTTGATATGCATGAGTTTTACTTCAATGACATGTGAGATGCAATTCATATGACATAACTTGAACTATCACAATATGTGTGCAATCTAATTTATATAATCCTAAATATGCATGTGCTACATGATACGGGATGGATGACGTGGTAATTCTAATGTATGTTCTTTTTATGATATTTCTTTTTTAAAAATAATGCAACCCTGATAAATTATATTTCATATATATATGCAACCTACACTAAATAACAATGACATGAAATGGGATTAATTATGAATTAACCCTATTGACTAACCAAGCAAATGACCTTTGTGTTTTCCCTGTTTTGTTTTAAATGACTTAATAATTTTTATTGAAAAGAAAGCAACATAAATATGCAACGCTAATCTTTTGGCATTTTTTTAGTTAAAAAAGAAGCGACATGATGGAATACTAAGACATTAAATTGAAAAGTATGACTCACTAACTAAAGCGCAACATATGGTGTGCATATTATGAAATCTATGTGACATAAATAACATTTTTTTTTTGTTTCTTTTTTTATATTTTATTAAAGGAAAATTATCATGATATTGTATGAATCTTAGACATCGAGGTGCGTTTCTTTAAACATGAAATGTGTATGGACCTAAGTTCTAGATATGACATATGCTGCATGATATGTGATGTGTACGTAACGATTAAGTATCATATGACGCATCGAAATATATGCAATGTGATGCATAAACTTTTAATTTGTTCTATACTGTCCATGAACTTTTAATTTGTTCGATGTGGTCTCTAAACTTTTAATATATGTTCAATTTAATCCATGAACCATATGAAATTGTTTACTGTTGTCCTTTCATTAATTCAAGTCTAGAGGCAACATTAAACACTTTTATACGGTTCAAGAATCATATTGAGCATGTACCAAAAGTTTAAGGACCACATCAGACAAATTAAAAGTTCATGGACCTTATTCACAAATTGAATGTTTATGCATTACATTAAATAAGTTAAAAGTTCTTGGACCACATTACATATTAGACCAAAATTATGGGATCATTTGTGTTATTTTTCTCTTGATATTATATTCCAAACTAGAGCAAAATCAATACGTCCAATTTTATTTTTTACTAGTTTATTTTTCATTTTTTCTAGTTCTCTCTCTCTAATACTTTCAAACATAAGAGAGATTACGTAGATCTTCTCATTTTTCACAAAAAAGTAAATGATAAAAAAAAACACTTTTGCTCTTGAAAAGTCATATAAATCCCACATATTGATGAGAAAAGAAAAGAGTCAAGGACTGTAGCAAAGTTAAAAGTCAAGAAGCATGCGTGATGGTTGACAGTCATGGGAAGATGAAAACTTTCCAAAATTTAGGAAGTATGGGTAATAAATAAATTTTCATAATGTAGGTCTCATTTGTTAAATATTTAGCTGACGACGCTAGGATTTGATCCCACATGACCCCTATTGCATAGCAACACTCTCTTAATTTGGTCTTTTTTTTTTTTTTTTTTTGTCGAATCTTAATTTGGTATTTGATTTGGTGCTCTTACCTCTTTCTTGCATTTTAAATGTCTACCAAGAACCATACCTTATTTGAGCGTGGCGATCATTCTCCACCCTCATTGGATCGACTAGAGGCCTAATCCATCCTTAAACTATGCATTCACCTGATAGAATTCTATACCAGAGCCATTTGTTGCACTTCAATTACCCGTTCCATGTGAGTTATGCCCCCGAAAGAGTACTCAATATGGTGACAATTGGAGAATTAGTCTTTTTAATGAATTACCTTGCATGGCTACAAACTCGCCCTTATGGAATCTCTCTTGCGTTGGCGATCACTTGATACCCTTCTCTTGCCAGGACCCTGGAACTTATTCTAACATCACTTTTAACGACTCAATGCATTTTGCACATGGTGAATATCAAAAGGAATACTCAAGGTGTTGACTAGTTAGGATGAGTCTTAGGCTCCAATTGTTTGGCAAATATATTCTCTTGAATTTTTTTTCTCATTTTCCAGCGTTCGAATTGCTTAAGAAAATGAGTTAATGAAGAGACATTGTATAATCAACAGAAACTCTATACTCAAATTCAGAAAAATAATTTTCTCTTTTAAAAATTAGAATTCTTTTCTAAAATATGACCAAACAATGGAGCTTGGACCAAAGACATTTACACTTGGCAAGAAAGCTTGGCACCCAATCCCAGGTTAGCCTGAGTCCATCAAGGCCGAGATCGATTCCTCGGCGATCGGGCCTAGGTAACAAAGGTTAAACCTGGGACTCCAGTGTTTATGCCCGAGCACCCGGCTCTTGCATCCAAGTTGTCAATGCCCAAGCTTGAGTCCATTGAGACCAGAGTTGGATCCGCAATGGCTAGGCTTGCTTAATGCTTGTGCTTAGGTCTTGACAACCATGTTTAGGTACCCAACTCTTGCACCTAAGCCCATTAAGGCTAGAACGTAGTTCCAAGTCCCTCGATTCCCTCAATGATGGGCCTTAGACCCAGTGACCTTGCCAAGTATCCCACTCCCATGCCCAAATCATCGACACCTAGGCCTAAGTCCACAAAGGTTAGGCCTAAGGCTCTTGAGGTTGGGCATAGGACCTTCAAGGCCGTGCTTGAGCAGGTGTCGACCCGATGTATGTGACCTAGTCCCAAGTGGCCATGCCCATATACTTGATTCCCGCATCCAAGTCAGGCCTAGGCCTAGTGCTAAAAACTAAGTCCCCAATGGCCACACTTGGGACATGGTACCTGTGCCTAAGTCTTGGAGGCCATGCCTAAGCACTTTACCTCCCTCATCTAAGTTAGGGCCAAGTCCATAAAGGCTTTGCCCAAACCCAATGCTCATTCTCAGGTCCTCCGCGGTCATATCCAAGTACCTAGCTCTCATACCCAAGTCACTAGCATTAGACATTGGTTCCTTGAATCTTAGGCCCGAGTCCACAAAGGCTAGACTCGAGTGCCTTTATGTTGGGCCCTTAGTTTTCTTTTCCAAAGGATGAAAAATAATTTCCAATTTATTTTCATATTTGAATCAAACACCATTATTTCTTTGGAAAACATTTTTCAAAAATGTAAAATTTTTCACAAAACAAAACGGAAGCCTACTGATGATTCACCTCGCGAGTTTAGTATGGGGATTTAGAATCTGTTCGGTATTAGTCGTGGTATGTAAATGTGTTTTGAAGCTTTGTAAATCATATGTTTTGGTAATATTCGTTTTACATCCGCAACTCCTTAATGCAAGGTCTAATTATCCCAAAGACAATTAGACCTTGCATAATATTTTTTTGAGAAGGTTCGTTCTCATATGTGAAACATAAAGTTGTGTGTACAAGTGAGCATGATTCCAATATAGAACCAGGAACCAAAGAACCAGATCAGTTCCCACCATGGTAGATTTTAGGCTAAAAAAATTAGGGAATCGGTTCCAATGAGTAAGTTCCAAGTTCCTAGAACAAGTTTTTGTATTTTTTTGTTCTATCTGATTATGAGTGTGTAATCTTGAGCCACTAGCTTGGACTTCCATTTCTGGCATATCCATGACTAAAATCTTTACAGTGTTAATGTTTCATATTTTCGTATATCTTAATATAAGTTGTAATTAATAGATTGTAATGGCAAATGGTAGTCATTAGAAATAATAATTTCCCGCAATCATTCAATTAAGAATATAGGTGGAACTTGAATGTATCATAAAAATCCCAAAGTACACAAGTACGTCCAAGTTCCAAAAATTTGAGAACCGATTTCAACAAGTAAATTTCAAATGAAAGCTGAATTGACTATGATACTACACGCCTTTAGTTGTGTGACTAATTATTCTGATTTCTTAATTCTAAAGTTGGCCCTTTCAAGATTCACTTCCACACCTCTTTAATGAGCATGTGGGTTTCAAGTTACCGCCCGTAAATAATTAGCGTTTTATTTTTTATTTTTTCAAAAACACCTAGTAGGGAAGAAAAGCTCCTCCGCAAGTTTTCATCGCTATCGATGCGTTGGTCGTAACTTGTAACCATCACTGTGTCGCGAACCGACAGGCCAATCGTAAAATTTTCAATCGCATGCGTTTGGCTTTTGTAATTGCATGGAGAAAGTAGTGGTGACTGTAATTCTGCAGCGGCGAGTGTGTAGTAGACGGGACTGCAAGTCTGCAGCTGCAGGGGGGTCGATTTTGCAGCAACAGTATTGCCTAGTGAACAAATCTCGTACCATTTGCACTTGCAGACTGAATTTTTAAGAAATCTATGTCCCGTTCCTTTTACTGTTTGGACTTGAGTATTTTGCACCGAAAAGGCAAAAGATTGAAAGGGACGATTTTTTGGCGTTATCAAATGATGGAGCAGGAAAAAGGAGTGGGATTCTATTTTCCTTATCATCTGTTCCTTTATTTCCAAATTTTTATCAAAGTGAGAAGACCATATATCAGAAGCTGATGCCAATACCCTCCATTTGGCAAGTAATAGAAGTAACACCTCGATGCTCGAGTGTTAAAATGATTGCAAGTCTTTTGTAAGATCGTGCATTCAATTCACGTCAAAAGCAAAATATAGATCTATCAAACGGATAATCAGATTAAAAATTGTTCAACTTAAATTAATCTATGTAAATCTTTCTGATATATTTCCATACAATACAAATACTTGAGACCCATACTCGATGCAATTCATATTACTAAAACACTTCAACACTTAACATAATTTAGGAAAATCCATACCCAAATTAAAGTGTGAGAACAAGGTAAGAAAGCGCGAGATTAAATGAGGGCAACAGAGAGTCATTGAGATGAATTGAGTCATTTAACACTTATATTATCTTTGACTTTACCTTACAAGCCATTTATCGAATATAATTTATATAACAATCCAATTCATCAAATATAGATCAATAAATGAATTTATGATCAATTTTGATAGATTTAGAGAACAATTCCTGCTCTATTGTCCAACTAATACTGGTTTGCCAATTATGGAACTGAGTTATATGCTTATGCAAAATAATTACAACTGAAACAAACGTTTCGTAATTAGGCCTTTAGGGTAAAACACTCAAATTCCTGCCTTTTTGTTGAAGAAAGAAATAGTAACTTAGATGTAACTCCTGCTCTTCCGTTTCTTTGTTCATTTTTGAGATAAATCTATCGAAAATCCTAAAATCTGTTATTAATATCAAGTCTTAAAAATTTTAAATAGTGCAATCAAAAAAATATGTCGAAAAAATAAGAAGTGCGATAAAGTATTCCGGTCAAACACAGTCAAATTTGATTACTTGAAAAATGTGATATGGCGCCAAGTGGACTCCACCTTAGAAAAAGTATCAAAATTGAGAAACAAAACGGACCAAATAAAAAATAAAATTTGTTTATAAAATTAAGTTGGCGAATCGCACAGAAAATCTCGTTAGGGACGGCACCGCCACCCGTTTTCCGCAGGGCCCTATGCAGCAATGAGGGGCTCTTGCAATGGTGACCCCATTGCTTGCTACCACCGCACCAGTTCCAAATGCGCTGAAGGACGTACGAAGCGTCTTCAAAGGTGGAGAGACCCGAGAGATATGAGTTATGTAGAGTTCTGATCATGTTACGAAAGCAAATTGAGTGTTTATATGAAACAAATTGACTGTGTCGAGATTTGATCACGGTTGGATTTACGATGAAATCGTGGTCATAAGTGCTAGCCGTCGGTCCACCTCCTCATGGGGTCCCATTAACCCTTGTAAGGGAAGATGGGGAATTACCAAAAATAACTAAATTTTTTATAATTATACAAGTTCAATCCTAATCATTTTTTTTTCACCAATTCAATTTCAAACTTTTTACATTTGTGTCGATTCAATTTATCTGGCCAACTAATTCTAACGTGGACATCGGCCCGTTTTGGCCGTCTAACCAATGTTGACACAAACAAATTTTGATAATTTTTTTTTTCTAATTTTCATAATTATTTATTCTTTTTCCCCCTAGTGGCTAGTGCTAGGCGAGAGCCGTGAAGCCCTCATCAACCGCAGGCAAGGCTCATGGCCCCAACTCAACTTTGCTCAAATCTAGGTGAGGCTTGTGGGCTACCTCGCAGCTAGGACTTGGGCCTCATGCCCACATTGCGGGAGAAATTGTACTAATCTTCAAGACCCACACACACACACAACAATCTAGGTGTGAGGCCTAGGAGCCACACGCAAAGGCAGCCATGACCTTGCTAGCTGCAAGGGAGGTGTCTTCGCTTGCGGTCGGTGAGGGCTTTGCGGCCCTTGCCTAGTAGTTTGAAAGAGGAAAAAAAGAAAAGAAGGAAAAAATGAAAAATAAAAAAATAAAAAAATAAAAAAATAGGGAAAAATAAAGTATTATTAAAAAGTTATCTATGTTAGTGCCGGCTGCCTAAAATTGAGTTGATGGACTAAATTGGTATAAATGCAAAAAATTATGATCAAATTGACAAAAAAAAGGGATTTAGTATAATTGCAAGATTTATTACTTCTTTGTTAATTTTTTCGGGAAGATGAGGTGGTAGCAACGTCCTTTTCCTTTTTTTTTTTTTTTTTTTATATATTTATTTATCAAAGAAGGGTTAAAGCTAAATACACGAATTTAACGTGGTAAATCTATTTTTCCTATTTTTTTGACTTAATAAAACATTTAGCAACATCTTATCTGTTTTTTTTTTTTTTTTTAGCAAACAACATCTTATCTGGTTGACCCAAACACTATGTCTCTCTTTATCTCTCTTCGCGGTTGTTCTTTTTGCTTCTGTTTGCAGCGCCACGTGTGCTAAAATATTTTTTTAAAAATTACTATGTTTATATTTTCCATCATTCAAATTGGATAAAGTTAATGAGATGGTAATAATGGACTGTTTGGACGAAGTTTTAAGAGTTAATTGACTCGTACTAAGCGTGGAAATTCAATTAGTGAGGCAAACGAGGCCTGAAAAATTCAAACTTATGATCTCTAGCTCTGATACTATATAAAAATTTATAGGACCATTATTAACTATTCTAAAAATTTAAGTTGTTAGATAAATATATTTTTTATTATTTAATATTCTAACGAACCATAAGTTCATGTTTTGGTTTTTCAACTTTTAAAATTTGTGATGTAATTTTTGCATTTTATACAACTATATATGTGAACATTAACATTGAAGAACATGTGATTAAAATATAACCACCGTGTCTTAATTCCTAGATGGGATCAAACTAAATTGGGAACTGATTACCCTTAGTTGAAGTGACTTTTGATAATTGTTTAAGGTTTTGGGATCATGGGGTTTTGGGATCATGGACTTGACTGGATAGTTCTGTCCAATCTAATGAAACCAATCATTTGGCAAAAAAAAAAAAAAAAAAATACTAGAATTGTTACTATTTTAGTTTTTATTGCTATTTTTAAAAAATGAAAAAATATTTTTAAAAAAAAAGAGTTGATGCGGTTGCCCCCGGAATGGGGAATAGGACGGACAGCCCTGGGAACCAAACCAAACAGTCCGGTCTGGACAGTTCTAATTCGATCCGTCCAATATGCTCACCCCTAACTTCAACACGTGAAAATCAGAGAGAATTAAAAAACAAAATCTTAAAATTCTTTGGTCATGCATAGGAATGATCAGTGCGAACAAGGCGCAACTTTCATAGTCTCTGCTTTAAACTTGAGGGCTTTGCATCTGGGCCAACTCTACATAATTATTAAAATGGGCTCCACATAAATAGGCCCAACACAACTATAATTCATGATTAAAAATAATCACACCACCACCACCACTAATGATGATGATGATGATGATAAGAAAAAGAATAATACAGCAGAAGAACCAAAAGTCATCTCAAGTTTATTATAAGGCAGGCCAAGGGCTTCCATAACTCTGAACATGTTATTTATGCCGATAATGGGACTAAGTCGAGTAATCAACTTTCATCAAGGCACAATCAAACCGTTTTTAATGACTGACGCCTGATGCGTTCGGTGAACTATTTCAAGGAGGAGAGAGTTCCTGTGCTAATGCCTCGAAGATGTTTTGAGTCGGATCACATCAAAGTCGAGTATAGCTTCTCATCCGAGTCGGAGAACTCCTCGAGCCGAAGTTTGCTGTCAGGATAGCATGAAGGCATGTAACCCGGTGGGTCTCGGATGCTCGTGTCCTCGGTGCCGCCATTTTTCACAATGAACACCGAGTTCATGCCCCAAGTGAGGTGTTTATCCAGGTGACAGTGCCATAGCCACACTCCTGAGAAAAACACAAAAGCATTAACCTTTGGGCTTAGATCGCTTTCTAACCCTAAAAAGACAGTACTCAACGTCAGGGATGGAAATCAAGATTCGATTAGCTTAAGTTTTGTCCCTGCCCATCAAGGTGTTCTCTTGAATTCTCAAAACTTCTGTCCATCACCGCAGGGGTAGAGAACCCTTCGCTGTCTCGGCTGAGCTGGAGAGAAGTGGAAAATGTGACCAGCTGTTACTGTACTGTACTAACCTGGATTGTTTGCCTTGAATCTAATGGCAAGCCATCCGTCCTTGGGTACTGAAGCGGTGTTCTGATAAGGAGGATCGATCAAATTGAACGTTAGAGGGTCGGTCTCGTTGTTATAATTGCCAAAACCCGTGCCGAGCACGTAGAAGCTGTGGCCATGCAGATGCATAGGATGATTCTCGGACGAGTTCGCCACGTCGGTGTTCTGGAACACTATCTCCACCTCCTCATTGTACTCGAGCACCTTCACCTTCGTCCCTCTCTCTGGTTCATTTGTGGTCTCGAGAGGCAAATTATGCTGGGTGAAGTTGAAGAAAGTCGGCGGATCATCTGGAAAATCGGTCGTGTAGAAGCCACTGATATTTCTGCAAGTGATATGTAGCGCAATTGAAGAAACATTACTCGAAATTGGATCGCATTTAGCGAACTTTACATTCGCTAATCAATTTAAACATCTAAATTCACTCTTTAACCTATATTTACATTTCGAGCATCGAGGAATGACGATCATAGTAACAAAGATCTAGCGTGGCTAACCTGTAATAAGCTTGCAGTACGTCGGTCCAAGGATTATACCAGCTGATGTTATTTAGGCTTGCAGATGGGTAAGATTTTTCTGTTGTATCATTGATTTCGAGCGTGAACTTGTTGAGTGACACAGTGATGAACATGCGAGTCGTTATATTCATCGGAACATTGACGTGATCGATAATGTTCCTCATACTCTGCACAAAGGCTGTCGCAGCTTTATAGTTGGTGTACGACGGAAGACCAGACGGGAAGACGGGAGTCGATGGGGCAGTGTAGTTTCCACTATACTCGAGAATCGCTGTCGCGTTGGCGTGATCGTACTCACTGTATTTGAACTGGTTGCTGTAGTATTGCCTAGCGGCAATGTAGTATCGACCTGGAGGCTGATTTGCCGTGACCAGGACGTCTATAGTTTGTCCAGGACTAATGAAGACAATTTCCGAAGAAAAGGGCTTGAGGTATGCCGCATCGGATCCGACGACGGTGACGTTGTGGTCTGCGATTGCGAAGAAGAGCTCGGCATTCATGTCAGCATTGAGTAGGCGGAGAAGATAGGTCTTGCCATAATCGACCATCCACCTGTGTGTAGTTTCTACACAGCACGGAGAAGAAACAGAGAAATTGAGTGAATCTGCAGCCTTAGTGCTAATACATCTTCCTGCAATTTAAGTATGTACCATTGGAGCATTCGGAGAAATCTCCAGGTTCGCCGTTGATGGTGTACGCCTCTGACACAAGCAAGTCTGACCCTGCGGCGAGCTTCTCGGCGATGGACGCGTAAACGTCCTCCGTGTACCAAGACGCTGCGAAGTAACAGTAACATTGCTACATTACAGGAAATGAACTGTTTGAAAACTACAGGTGAAACCGTTGTACATACCGAGCACCATCTCTTTCTCGCCGTCGGGCTGCGGAAATGGATAGGACGTTCCGTCGGCGGGGTGAATGACGATGAGGCCATGAATACTATATCTTGCCCACTCGCTGTGAGCGTGCCACCACAACGACCCCTCCTCTTCCGTAAACAAAACTTGATACGTGAAATTTGTCCCCGGCAAAATGCTACACTGTGTCACGTACTCGGCCCCATCGAACCATGGATTTCTCGGTTGGTTCACTCCATGCCTATCAAAATCTGAGTTAGCAGTTGCAACTAATCAAGCGAGAACAATCAAGTCTATAAGTTGATTCCGAAATACTTAGTTGGATAAATCTCACTCAAATTAAAAATAGCTAGCTCGTCTTCTATATAAAATCCCTAAAATGGGACATTTATAACAAATTTATTCCCCTTTAATTTCTGTCAAATTTTAATGTCAAATTGCTAAGTTAGATAACGCGAACTAATTTTGGTTTGTACCATCCTTTCATTACAGGTGTACCGTTTGCATTTTTCGTGATATTAATCAAATTTAATTGAAATTAATGAATGATAAATTTATCATAAATATACCGGTGTGAGTTTTTGGTGATAAAAAAATAATTTTTGTGTAAATTTTTAATAAATATGCTAGTTTGAAGTTTCTAATAATCAAAAAATTAATTTGAAATAAATTTGTTATAATAATAGTACTCTTTCGGAGGTTTAAGCATAGATTTATGGTTCAAGGGAAATTTTATACGAATATTTTTATGGTGGTTCCATGTACGAGCATTGGTTTTTTAAAGTTCCGGTGGAGCAAAAAGGCGAGATTGATAGGGTTGACCGGACGGTCTACCGCAATCGCAATAATCTTACTCCAATCATTGCCTTCTACGGCGTACCTAACTTTTCATTCGCAATCATCTCTTGTATCCTCGCCTATCGTCGAATTCACCCTGGGAATGAAATTTTTTAGTGAAATGTTGTGGTTGGTATCTTTACTTTTGTTTGAAAATCAATATCTTTCCTCTATTTTCTTCAGTTCAAAATCGTTCTTGTACTTTTTAAAAGTGTCATTGGTAAATCTCTGAAATTGTCTAATGGTGGAATTTGCTAATGTAGCATTAATGTCAGTTAAAAAATCATTGACATGACTTAACGCCGTTAGAAGTTTATCGAGTGGAATTTTTATTCCTTTTCTTTAGTACTCTCTCTGTCTCTCGGAGTAACCATCATTATCATAATCATCATCTTCATTTTTTTTCTACTTCTTACCAATGCAAATGCAAAACCTCAAGCGGCGATGGCTGAACTTGACAAAGCTCAAGCAACCACAGCGATCATGGCCACAGGCTCAAACAAGCCCTAGCCCCCTGCAAACTGAACGAAGCTCAAGCATCCAGGCTCGCGAGTTGGGGGAAGTTTGAATGACCAAGTTTGACAAAACTCGAGTAGTCCCCCCCTTCTCTCCAATTAAAAGAATTTTGTGTATCATAAAAGATGCGCATATCCTTACGTCCAATTAAGCAATCCGGTTGTCCATGTCAACGAAAACTGTGAGCCATAAAAAAAAGAAAAATGACATAGATTTTCGGGTAAAAGTAGAGGGGATCAAACCAACATTTCACCTACCTTTTGCTTAAACTTGGTATACTAAGACCGATTCATGAAATTAATACGAAAAATGACATAAAGGACAAACTTTCATGTGGGATATCATTAGTATGACGAGAATGAGGTTTGAAAAATGACATGCGGGACAAACTTTCATGTGGGATACCGTACGTAGGATGAGAATGAGATTTGAAAGTTGACATGAGAGAGAGAGAGAGAGAGAGATTACCAGTGGATAGTGACGCCGTAGCCACCTTGGTTGTGGACGTTCACGTACAAAGTGTCCCCTTTCTTCACATAAATGGTTGGTCCTGGAAAACTGTCATTAACGACCAACATGCTCTTTGTACTGCACAGCCTCGTGTAGTTTTTCTCCTTCAGCTGTGTGCATAATTTAAACATGTGTACATAACTTATTGGTTGAAGAGACATTAACCAATGGAGAAAGCTTAAGAGAGGTAGCGAAACAACATCAAGTTAAACTCGCTTTCTTTTAAGGAAAAAGGGAAGCAACTCACGACGAAATCATGGTAATGAACGTCGCCATGCACGATGCTTGCAGAGAGGAGAAGAAGAAGCCCGACAACAACAAAAGCTGAGACCAATAGCTTCGTCGCGCAGACCGCCATTGCCGTAGTCTTCGTTCCTTTTTCTCACGTGGGTTCTTGTGGATGACGAACAAAAGGGCACTGACTGAAGAGTTTCCACTTCAGGTTTCATTTAAATAAGACCTTGATCGGTGAGAACAGTCAAACCACTTACGCTGTACTTTCTCTTCGACTATCTAAGGTTATGTGGCGTGGGTTTGACTTGTTGGCCGTGAAATTTAGATGGAGGCTGATTAGTCATATCCATTCCTTCCCCCCCATGGGTTCTTGTGGTTGATGAACCACAGAGCATTTATGCAACAGTCTTTCTCTGTTCGCTTCATTTAAGTTAGATCTTGGCTGGTAAATAGTTGACCCCTTCTGCACAGTCCCTAGGTTACATGGTCGTGGTACCAATCCTCGCCTCGCCTCGTGGGTTTGACTTGTAGGCATTGAGATTTAGGTGGAGACTTACTAGTCCGTCTAAAAACAATAATTTCTGTGTGAATAAGTTGTCGGCACGTATTCGGAGACGCTTGTTAAGTGTATTTCTCCTGAAAAGTCAATTTATTCAATATTTTCATATATCCCTTTTCGGTTACTGAAGATCGGATTTGGACTTACTTATTTTTCACATTATTCGATAAATCTTCTTTTTTTAATAATTAATTTTATCATCGGATCTTTACAGCTCACAAGCAAAGAAGTTTCAAGATACCCGATCACCTTAGATGAGTATTTTGGATCCAATCTTGTAAATCCTTCTTGGGGTATGTGCTCGTTACATAGTCATCACGTGGTGTAGACAATACGGGGATTGGTGTTTGATGTATGTTTATCCATTGGAAGAAGACTCTCTACAACAATATTCTCCACAGCGTGCCACTCAAAATCCTCCACGCCAGCCAATAGAAGAGGAAATCGTGGAAATTGTCGAACTTGAGATAATCAAGGAAAATGTCATTTTTGCTTTTGAAAAAAATCCGTTGATGCGTGGCATCCGGCTTCGCTGTCCAGTTGAAAAGAAGCCAACCTTCATGTAGAGCACACGCTACCTTGCTCCGGTTCTCAATTTTTGGGACCGAGGACCGACTCTATTAAGCAGTGAGACGAGGACTGGATCGACCTAATGGCACTTTTGTCTTCTCTTCAAAATACTTGAAAAACTTTCAGAATAATGAAAAACAGTACCAGTACAATCGATTAGAGACCGAAGATAGGTCGATTCGACAGAGGCATGCGATTAAATTGTGGGTGATTCCACTTGTGAAAGCGAACAATCCCAACCAAATTTTTTATTATAAATAGTACCCTTGCCTTTCGTTCTTCCTTCGTTCTGAGAACAACTAAAAGCTACTACTGAATTTTGACTATTTCTTCTTGACTTACGGATGCCAGTTGACTAACCTCCTAATTTGCTCCTCCTAACGCGCACGTGCAGTGTGTGAACTAAGTTGAGAGCCGCAAGATCATACTTATATTTCAATTTAAGGGTTGTATGATAAGCGAGTAAGAATGTTTAAAGTGAGAAACCTCCATGATTTTTGGTTTGTTTAGGATGCAAAAAGTTCACCTTTATCGAACACGTTAATGATGGCCACCAAATCAATGAGATTAATTAATCGAACCTTGATAGTTACTTGATGATTTGAATGGCATAACACTGGGAGACTCATTCACGGTCATTAGATTGTTTTAGTGTCAAAATAGAATATCTTAAAGACTATCTCAATACATTGGAGCAGAAGCTATCACAATTCGTAGTAATTCATTCACATGAGCTTCCATAGTCCTACTGAAAATGTGTCAAAGGAAGTTGTTAGAGATAATTAGAGTAATTTTCTAGAATATTTTTCTATGTTAGAGATAATTAGGATATTTCTGTTGATTTTATATATCTATCAAGATTGTGCGAATAATGTCCCTTTAATTATGCATATTTTGATCAATATATGTTACTTTAAGTGCATTCGGCGCACACCAAGTGCGCATCTGGATTGTCTCTTGTAATATTTTTTTTCCCAATAAGTTCTAACATCCTCCTGCCAACATTGATGTTAACGTTGTTCGTCTTGTCAATTAGCCAATGTCAAACTGTAGTATTGTTGCATGGTCTACAAAGCCCTATCATATGAGGAAGCGCCAGCGAGTTGTTGTTTCATGAGCAAAGCCAGCTACATTAGCCGTTGTTGTTTCCCTGCGATTACTCGTCTCTTTAATCAGCAAAGCCAACCGCATCAATCTTAGCTTGGTCATTATGACACCACTTGCACAAGTTGTGTCGTTTAGTAAACGTTTTAAAAGCAAAGCCAACCGCATTAACTACTTACAAGTACGACCCCAGTCACATCGGCCGCGCTCGTCTAACTACTCTTTTAGTCAACAAAGTTAGCTGTATCGACCTTTTGCTGTTTTTCCTTTGATTCACGACCTTCAGCTACTTCTACTACAGAACCGATGCCACCACCAAAATCGCCATTCTCAAATGAAAGTATTGTAAATAAATTGCTCCTAGTTGTTCAATCATTTGATAACCAAAGTCATTCTTTGATAAATGATCACCATCAATCAAACTCAATAGAATTTGATCAATCTTTTTTTTTTCTATCAATAAGGTGGAAAACAACCTCATTTTTAGGTATTTCATTTCATATGTGATTTGGTTCTCATAAAATTTTACAAATCCGTTTTCTGCTCGTATCTTTATTCTGCTACTTGAGCTTGACTTGATTGCGAAGCACCGGGCTCGATGCGTTATTCAACTTTGATTGATCTTCAGTCTGGATCGGAGGAGCACTCGACGACAACATTCTGTTACGACTCTGGCGCTTGCTGCATCTTTAGTTCTTGGCAGGCGCAAATTGGAATCGTCATTCAAGAAGAAGACTCCCAAGTTATAATGGTCCTTTGAAGATTAGTTTCCTAAATGTTAGACAGGAAATGTAGGTAACGAATCTCAAACACGTACCAACATGTTCAATAGTTGCTTCGTACCGGGACCATCAGAGCGCAATCACGATCAAGTAGATGTGTACAGAATACGCTAATTGTTGAAGCTAGAAACAGGAACCAATAAATCGATCCGCCACTTCAGAGGAAAATTGGTGTGCACTCACGACGAATGGGTCCCGGCGTCCAGGTTTTGTACTCGAATTGGTGCTCCATCGCTTAAGTCATCATTGGAAATGAGGGGGGAGAGAGAGAGAGAGTAGAAGCTTAAGATTGGGAAGGGAGGTGTATCCCTAGAGAATAAGTGGGAGAGAAAGAGTACTAAGTGCTCAGATTACTATTTCTATGTTATCGTTAATGGGTCGCTGGATTGCGTTGGATATGTGGCAGGTTATGGATGACAAGTGACTAAAGGGGGATCACTAATGGCATCCGTACCCTTTTAGAGATCAAAGCACTTTCGACCTTTTCAGATAATGACAATACCTATGTATTCTCCAATGAATAATAGTAAAGTGATGTCTCATCAAGATCAATATATCCGATGACTAGGTATATCCATTGAGTCGAATACTTGAAATTTGTTTATTGCTATCATATGTACTAGTCGGCGTAATAATGACATGTATCGAGGGTTGATTCGTTGGTAAGAATCACCCTCATCAACAACATTTTATATTCTCTATCATTACATGACCAATTTATATCGTATTACTCTAAAGGACTTAAACCAAACGAAATTACCATATGTGGGCAATTTATTAAGGTTAACCCAAGAAGCTAAGAACAAAAATTTGACCTTTGTAAACAATATCTGTTGGGTTGATCAATAATGGGGCAATTTGATGTATTGTTTAAAAATTTTACCAATGGCACTTGCTTTGTCATAATCCAGTAAGGAAGATCCTTGTCAACGGAGTAGATGGAAGTAAGCGAGAGTCGGGGATTTCATCCTTGGTGGGTTCAGTTAGTGATGCAATGTATCACCGCAACATCATTGAGTGTACGGTTTAATGGAGAACAACTACACTACTTTCGGCCTTCAAGAAGATTACGTTAGGGAGATCCTCTTTCCCCTTATATATTCATCTTAGTGGCGAATGTTCTTTCAACCCTTATTCATCAAGCAGTCCATATGGACCACATCAACGGAATAAAGCTAAACAGGTCATGTCCGACTCTTTCCCATCTTTTTTTTCGCTGATAATTCAGTTTTCTTCCTAGAAGGCACTGTTAAGGAATGTCAGAACCTGGCTAATATCTTGAACCAATATTGCATGGCAACGGGGCAAGTCATAAATAGGAACAAATCTGGACTATTTTTTAGTAAATATTGTTCGTTGAGTCTTCAGGAAAATTTAGCAGCAGAATTTAGGGTACCGGTGTTGCAGCGATAAGGAAAATATTTAGGTATTCCTTCTGAATGGGAGAGATCTAAAAAAGAGATGTTTGGTTGGATATTAGAGAGAATAAATGCCAAACTTGAGGGTTGGAAAGAACATTTATTGTCAAAGGAAGGCAAGGAAATTCTACTCAAATTTGTTGTACAGGCAATTCCACAATATATGCTATGTCCATTTTCAAGCTTCCCTTATCTCTTTGTCAAATGATTGAAAAGAAAATTTCCAGTTTCTAGTGGCGGAATGATAAAAGCAGGGTCGGAGTTCATTGACAGAAATGGAATTTGCTAAAAACCAGCAAGGATAGTGAAGGGCTAGGCTTCCGAGACCTAATAGCATTCAACAAGGTGATGCTTGGGAAGCAGGCTTGGCGTCTACTTCAATAACCTCACTCGTTACGGAGTCGGATTTTCAAGTGATTATACTTTCAATCAAAGGACTTTCAATCAGCAGATAAAGGTACGCGTCCATCCTGGGGCTGGTAGAGTCTTCTTATTGGCAGAGAGGCCATCCTACCTAATGTACGATGGTTTGTTAGGGATGGCAAGATGATCAAAATACGCGAGCATAGCTGGTTACCTATCGGGCCCATAGGCGGACCAGCTACAAGAGAGGAGCCAGGGATGGTGGCTGATCTTATTGACCCTGTCCACCATACCTGGAATCTTCCTCTTATAACAAAGCTATTTGATGATATGATCATGGCAGAAATACTTAAGATCCCTGTCAGACCCTTACATGTTACTGATAAGTTAGTTTGGACAGCTACAAAGGATGGGCATCACACAATTAAAAGTAATTACAATACTCTAGTTAGCACAGCAATCACACAAAGTGGTCATCAAACCTCAACATCGTACCAAAATCCTAGAATACTTTGGCGCAAAATATGGACAATGAAAACAGCACAAAAAAATCCGCATATTCTTATGGACAGCATGCCAGAATGCCCTTGCTACCAAAGCTAATTTATTTTATCGTCATATCACCCCTGATCCTATATGCAATCTCTGCAATCATAAATCTCCAGAAACAATCGACCACCTATTCTTCTTCTGTTCATGGACTAAAGGAGTTTGGAGTCATTCTCAACTCAACATTTCAATATCGCCTCATATTGTGCACCGTCTGGATGAGTGGATCACAGAAAGAGCAACAAATAAGAGACTTTTACTTGGACTGGAGACAATTGTCCGTGTATTATGGCAGATCTGGTGTTTGCGCAACAACAGTATTTTTCGTTGACATCACCCCGATCCAAACCGAGCAGTGGCAAACGCATTGGCACAAACACGGATCCAGCACATCTCTCCTTTGAGCAACTAGCGAACAGGGGACTCGCAAACAGGGGATTCTACTCCCTAAACAGCAATCTTGTGGAAAGCCCCGGATCGCGGATTCCTGAAATGCAATATCAATGGATCTCATCATCCTGACAATCACGAGGGCACTATGGTGTGTATAAGCCGGAATCATCAGGGTATTCTTACAGATGCCTACACCATAAGATTTACAGCAACTTCAGCTTTTCAAACGGAAGTGCAGGTGCTCACCTTCACTCTTCATCACCTGCTACCCCAAGGCCTCAATAAGGAAAATGTGGTCATTAAGTCTGATTGCTTGCTCTTGATTGACATAGTTCAAGCGAGACTGGAAGCCGCCGTGGGAAGAACGTGCGATGTTCGCTGAAATTGAAACATTGCTATCCCTTTACCCTAATTTGTAGATGCGGCATTGTAAACGGGAGGCAAATGGAGTAGCAGATTGGGCTGCTAAAGCCCACGGCAGATTTGACCTGGCCCACAACTGGAATATCTTTCCTCCTTTTATTTTGCAAGCTTTGGTAGCCGCCGATGCCATAGCTTCTGGTTGTAACGTCACACCTATCTGTAATGTTATGAATACTTAAATAATACCTATCTTTTCGACAAAAAAAAAAAAAAAAGCGAGAGTCGTCCAACCATTAATTTTCAATTGAAAGACCGTATGGTATACGAGGAAAAGAATCTTTGGAAGTGAGAAATAGGACCTAAAAGCTCCATGATTTGATTTGTTTTGGATGCAAAAAAAGGTCCACCTTGATCAAAGATTTAGCCTAGGGAATTGAAGAAAATTACACGCTAATGGCTCCTGATGGCCACCGAATCATTGAGATTAATTGACGAACCATGACGATTACTTGATGATTCGAGCGAGATAGCATACTTAAAGACTATCATGGTAAATAGTAATTCAATCAAGTGAATTTATATATATATATATATATATATATATATATATATTATGCGGTACTCATTGGTTCATTTTAACCAAATCAAGGAAGCATGGTCTGCTTCTCGAGCTTGACTCAGATTACGAAATTCTGAGCTCGATGCGTACCATTTCGATTGAGCTTCAGGTCGAATGATTAAGGTTCTGTCATGACTCTGGCCCTTGGAGGCAGAAATTGGAATCATCACTCAAAAGACGATTTCCACTTATGATGGTCCATTGAAATTCAACTTCTTGAACGTAAGACAGGATTTGAAAGCTAAGTAACGAATCTCATTCTTTTTCCAACTTATTCGATCTCCTCAAGTACTTGGATCTTCATTGTGCAACTGTGAATAAGTGGGAAAATTATCCAAAAAGTCCTAAACATATCATAAATGGTTAATTTAGTCTTAAACTTTTTTATTGTGCAAATTTAGTCTTAAACTTTTCTATTGTGCAAATTTAGTCTTAAACCCTTTGATGATTTATCAATTTAGCTTTTAACCTCTCAATTGTGTCAATTAAAACTAAAACATTCTAAAAATTTGTCAATTAATCTTAAACCTTTTGACAATTTGCCAATTATCAATTTTGCTAGAAATTGCTAACATAGACATTGGCCGGCTACTAACCATCCTACATGATGTGGATGAGGCTAACATGAATAATTTTTGCTTTAAAAAAAAAAATTCTGTATTTTTTCTTCCTTTTTTCCCCTTCTTTTCCTTATACTTTTGGTCAATACTTGGCCATGGCCGATGACAGGCAAGGGCCATCCCCCTTGCAGCCTGAGCGAGGGCCGCCCTCATCTGGCAAGGGCCACGCTGCCCTCACTGGCCGTGGTTGAAAACTAGCCATGGGAAAAAGGAAAAAAAGGGGGAAAAAAAGGAAGAAGATTTAAATAAAATGCAAAAATTATGTACATCAGCACTAACCACGCCACTCATGTCACTTAGGATAGTCATTAGTTGGCCGATGTACACGTCACCGGCTCCAACTAAAATTGTTCTGAATGACTAAATTAACAAATTATTGACAAATTATCAACATATTTAAGACTAAATTGGTAGATCTTTAGGTTTATGATTAAATTGACACGATTAAAATGTTTACAATTAAAGTGGTAAATTTTCAAAAGGTTTAGAATTAAATTGATACAATCGAAAAGTTTGGAACTAAATTAGTCGCCGTAGAATAAGTTTAGGACTTTATGGATAATTATCTAGCGAACAATTGATGCAAAAAATACTTCTTGAAGCAATAAGTAAGAATATGATAACTAACGAAGCTGCAAATGGGAACCACGAACTTGTTTTGCAACTTTGTTTGTGCTCGGAGTGGCCCTCTAAATCTAATGCGCAAGTTAATTCAAAGAGAAAAAAATTTTGTTCCTCGAGAAAAAAGTGGGAGAGAAAGGATAACCAAGTGCTCGGCTTATGTTGGACAATGGTGGTCTATGGATGACTAGTGGCCAAAGAGGTGTGACAAATGGCATCCATATCATTTTAAAAACACGTTTTATTTTTTAAATAGTGCTCACAACGTTGGATGATTGATGAATTAACATTGTGGTACTTTAACAGGATGTCCAGTCACATTCACTTGAGAGAGAGACAGAGCAAATGATAAACAAAAAGCACATGGGCCAATACTATAAGCCACCACTTACAAAGCAAGACTTTCATTGGCAATTGTACTTTTTAGGTCAACCACTCGTTTGTCAGTACTTACAAATGAGTAATTAGGTGTGAATTGCAAAATCCGATCACATGGTGCCCAAGATACTCTGACTGCCATTGATGCGATCCCATGTTGGCCAAGATACTCTGGCAAAAATATATATACAATCTTTAGTTTTTTTTTATTGAGAGGACAGCTAATCAATCTTATTTATTATTATTTTTTTCATCATGACCCTAATCTTTTTTTGAAAGTATGACGATACCAGTCTATGGAGGGTCAGAGCACATAAGATTGAAGTTGTGAATAAAAAGCAAAACCCAACATGTTTCTGAGGTCTCCCAAATCAGCAGTCATCTCTTGCTATGACTCGACAATCAGGTCAGGCTGATTGACTCGCCACGAAGTACACGAGGCATTCATTGAGCAAGGTGTACGTTCTTTAGATTAGTCAGTAATGGTGCCAAAACTTGTCGAACGCGTACCTTCCACTGAGTCCTCCTCGCCGCTGAGTCCTTAGATAACAAGAAGCAAACATGAGCAGCCGCAAAATATGCAACAAGTATGCGATCGGGGATTGCTGCCCCCCGCGACTCCAGCTTTATCCTACACAAATCTATAATTTATCTACTTCTGCAAAGAGATGAGCGAATATTTTTTTTAAGTAAAGAAGTCTTAAGATTGACCACCGAGCTCGACCCTCTAGTAGGGGTGAGTATCGGTCTAGAGCTAACCCTGGACTGACCCTAGACCAGCCCAACCCTATCAATCATGATTCAGTTCTTAGGGGGATTGAGTCAGTCCTTGGTCCTAGAATCCCTAGACCAGCATTGTACAAGTCGATCGTCAATCTTGGAAGTTTAGGGTGTGTTTGGTAACACTTCTATTCCAAGGAACAATTTCTAATAAAAAAATGATTCTTTTTTATTTTGTTATCGGGACGATTTCAAAGCATTTTAAACCGTTTAGTAACTGTCAAAAATTTCAGTTCCTAAAATAGAAATGTGTTTAGTACCGTCCTCAAAATTTCTACTTCAAATCATTTTCTTTTAACTTTTAAATTATTTTTCTTTTTTCTTATTTTCTTTACTTTCTCCTCTTCTTCTTCAAAGGTTGTCAATTGCTGACCTTGGGATGACTAGTGACCGGCCAAACGAGGGCTGGTGACCTTTGGCTGAGTTTCGTTGGGCCACCGCAAGGTCGACCTCACCTTGGCCAAACGATGCCGACTTTGCGGTTGACCCGGAAAAGTCGAGCCCTACTGATAGTTAGGTGAGCTCGGCCGAGTCTTGCCCAACCATGGGTTGGCCGAGCCTTACCTAGTCATGCAAGGCTTGCCGGTGGCTGGAGGAGGCTTGCTTGGCCACCGACGAGGCCCGCCTGGCCATCGGCAAGGCTCGGCCTTGCCAGATCTTGAGAGGCTGAGCCTCGCTAGTGGTTGGGCGAGCCTCCGGCAAGCTCGCCGGACCTCGCCAGACTGGTTGCTGACGATTGGTGACTGTGGAAGATGGCGGCAGCAGCAGCAACGACGGCGACGATTGAAGAAGAGAAGCAAAGGAAGAAGAATAAGAAGAAAAAAGAGAAAAGATTTTAAAAAAATAAATTGAATTGGTTTGATTCTGAAATTGTTCCTAGAAATAAATAATCAACTTTTTTTACTTCTCAATTTTGTTCCAAATCTACTTCCGAAAATAAAAAAAATAAAATTTTGTTTTCGGGAATAAAAATTTTATCAAACGGAATTTTGTTCCAAATCTACTCTCGAGAACAAAAAAATAGAAATTGTTACTATTTGGCAAGTTGCCAAAAGCACCCTTAGGGTTATATATAATATATCTAAAATATATTATCTATCTAATATATTATTTATAATTCTTTATATAGAAAAAACCTTAAGTCGACGGCGTCAACATCATTAAACAGCTCCTTAGTGAGGAGTCCAAGTAATTTTACAGCGTTCTTTAATAGCTTAGACTTTTAATGTCTTTTTTGACGTAAACAACTCCTCACGGCATCCTCTTGTAGTAGTCATTCTCTTATGTCTTCTTTGTCATCTTAGTATTCAATTTGCTAAAATCGAAAAAAAAAACAACTTCCCCGCTCACCGCTCGACACTTGCCTCGCTTGCTTTTGGTCACTCGTGCTGCTGTCACTCGACGCTCACCCCGCTTGTTGCTTGTCGCTCGACGCTCACCCCGCTTGTTGCTTGTCGCTCGATGCTCACCCCGCTTGTTGTTCGCTACTCAACACTCACCCCACTCAATGCTCGCCGCTCGCCTCTCTTTGTTGACCTCACTCATTGCCGAACCCATTGAGCCAATCCGGTTTTCGATCACCTTTTCAGGGAGTACAAAAAATGAAACAAAAAAATTATCAGTTAGTTCCAAGTTGACTTTGGAACTGAACCGAACCCATTGGATCGGTTCGGTCCTTGGCCTCAGTCTCAATAGGATTGGTCATCGGCGATCAACACTATCCGGGTTAGTTTTAGGGTTAAGGGGTGAACTAGTCCAACTCGGACCATACTCATCTTGACCTTCTAGTGCGACTCTCAGCTCCACCAAAGGCAAGTAGGGTTTGATATTCAAAAGTGAGCATCCGTGGAACTCCACTAAAGTATAAAGAATGCTTACAAATTATTATTATTATTATTATTATTATTATTATTATTATTATTATTATTATTGACGTAATAGAGATTTGGTGTTAGAATGATATCTTCACCAATGTCGATTTTAATGTAATTTATGTATACACATAATGCTCGAGGATGATCTCTAGGTTCTAATGGAGCCTAATTCTGACTCGACTAGTTGAGCTTTTACGAGGTCAAACTAAGAAGAGTGAAAATTGAAGCTCTACTTATTTTGCAAAAAAATGAATAATTTGAAAAAATATTTTTTTTTCAAAAAATGATCGCTTAAATAATTAGTTAATGAAGAATATTTTCATTAGTGACAACAATTTGTATTTAAATATTTTCGTGAGCGAAAAAAATATTTTTTCGTTCATTTAGTTTGCAATCAATACAAGTGATTATTCGACAAAAATATTTTTCAAAATCATTTATTTTCCGTAAAATAAGTGGAGCTTTAAATCAAGCAAAAACCAGCTTTGTTAGAGAAAAGAGGAAGTGGGGGAAATTGGAAATAGGGAAGGAAGATGGATAAAAATGTAGATATTTTGTTAGTGAGTAATTTCAAATTTAGGGAAAAGTTCTCTCCCTTAATTTTCTCAAATAAGGCCTGGGCCCAATCTGCAATTTTATCGTTTGGTCTACGTCGAGCCCTGGCCCAGTCAAACTTTCTGTTTGTTTGACTTTTTATACAGAAGCCGCTGGGCCTAGCTTTTTCACAATGTAAAGGATTCGATTATTAGTAGACAGAGATTAGAGAACGCTTATGTGCCCCACGTTTACAAGAATATTTTAACAAGCTGTCCTACAAAAATATAATTACAATAGAGAATGTACCATTGTAGCTTACGTACAACAATATTTTAAGGTATCATTAGATGTAAAACTTTCGCATCAAACTAAATTATCAAAGTACGAAGAAACTAATTCATATAAAATTAGAGATTCACATGCATAATATAAAACATTGTACTATCTCTTAAATGTATATAATTAATAAATGCTTTTCTCAACTAGCTAATATGGTCAAAGCTTTAAATTATTTTATTATGCTAAAAAAAAATATTACATTCGTTGAAGACAGATGAGTTACAATTACATAGTAAAAGTAATGAGGAGATAGGAGAATAATGAGGGGCAATCAACTAGTGCATCCATATATTGCTACTTTTGTGAAGAGAATACCAAAGTCTTTTCTTGCAATAAGGAAAGTTCAATTCCAGCAATCTACGACCTTAATTGGCACAATTTGAGTCAACAGTTAGAGAAGACTTTTTTATAATAGTTATGTACTTATACACTATTAATTAAGTAGGTAGATCCAAGATCTACTTCAATCTCAAATTTCTACAAAAACGTTTCATGAAGAACCTTTGTATATACAATAAATGTTATATGACAACACAACTCTATAGATGGACAATTTTGTAATGTATAAGAATCGAGATAATTGGAATAACCTCTTAAATTTTATATGTGAATTCAAAATATATTGTTAGATCACGCACTCGATGATTTTGATGATGACAAAATTGCATATTCAAGTACTAACGTATTTGTTCGAGTGGATGCACGGAGATATAAAATGTAAGTTCTGCAAATGTTGGTCATAGCAGCAAGTGATATCTACATCACTACACCTTGATACCACGACTGGGAGTTTCTATTAATGGAAAGTCAAAGTGTCCGAATTCTATGGATGGAGAAAAAGATTCAGCACTGTGAAACTTCGTAATCAAGTGTAAGAAGTGTCGTTCAGCCCTAACTAAGAAAGCATGTCGTGTTAAGGAATGCAGTGATTGATTGATCTATAATTGGAAAGAAAGATGCACATTTTGATTAAAAAAAAAAAAATTCTGCTATGCTGACGGCATTGTCATTTTTTGTGAATAATGGGGCCTTTTTTTATCGCACATTATAATTGAAATGGTATCGGCGACCAATATATTGGAGGATATTTCTCTTTTTTAAAAAGAAAATGAAACCAAAATAGAAAGGAAACTTAATTACTGCTTGTGAGCATTTAAAAAAAAAAAAAAAAAAAACGCTGCTATGCCGACGGCACCGTTATTCCGCTGACGGCACCATTATTCCCTATGAATAACGGTGGCTTTCTTTCCAACGTTGCAATTGAAATGGAATTGGCAACCTGATAAATAGACAAGGAGCAAATTTGGAAAAGAATCTTGACAGAAAATTCTTAGATAATAGAAGGAGATAGTGATCCCAACAAGAAGGAAACATAATTACTACCTGTGAGCATTTATATTAACACTTGGAATAACTACTTAAATGTAAAACTCAATTCTTTTATAGCATACTCACAAATGAAAGTCAAACTAGTAACCGACACATGTATTTTTACCTAATTTAATGAGATTTCAACTCAACGAGTAAAAATGTGTACACTGCAATAAGTCCATTTCTGGCCTTTGTTGAATTTAAAACATTCTTATCTAGTTAAGTTGTTTTGTATTGAAAATTGGTTAGCAAGGTGATTAGGGTTGTACAAAAAAAAAAGGGAGGCAAAATAATCTAATCAAACGAATTCAATATACTCAAAATTTTTAAATAAATTTCATTTTTGGCTAGTCACAAGATGATGATGTTGATGTTCAAGTTAATTTGAACTGTCATGACTCTAGTTGAATTTATTATTGTTTTAAGTAGTGTTGATTAGGTATTGCTATTGCTAAAACAAAGGGCCTTAAGCAAATAAAAAAAAATTGTAGTAGAAAAGTTTACAGTTAATGAATGGCTCGCACTTTTTTCATCCCATTTTTGGAGTGTGACATCTTTTACCACTCTGTCTTGACCACATTATCCATTGTAGATCACACTCTTGATTTAAAATTATTACTTACATCATCAATAGCTAATTATTCCATGTAATCCAGGCAAATATAATGTTTTAGAGAGCATTTTTTTTCATTATAATAATGGATGTATAGAATTGTACTTAACTTTGTCAAATTTTAAATTTTTTAATGATATCTTTTAGAAAATCATGCAATGACGTCATGAAAAAGAAATTGAATTATTAGATTCACGAATAAAATGAAAGTTGGGCAATTTAAATTCATGAATTGTAATGACAAATATAGAGTTATAATTAAACTAAATGCATTTAGCAAAATTTGTAGATTCTCTTTTATTTGTGCCAGGTTGTTTTTATAATAATGGTTTGCTAGTACAAAATAAAACAAAAGAAATATGCAACTCATTAATACAATAATTAATTGATTATTTGTCAAATAAACTATTTTTTTAAAAGTGGGATGCCAATTTCGTCCCAAATGAGAAGAAAACAGAAAGGAAAGGAGAAAATGTAAAAATTAATCTTAAATCAAGAGTAGACCTCACATTTGACCTCGTTGTTAGTCGTTTTAGAGGGGTATAGGTCATTTTGTCTTGGGAAATGAGTAGAGAGCAGTGCTGTTATATATAAAAATAAAAAAAAAATAAAAAAACAGATAATGCAATGTTAGCTACAAGTGTTAAAGATGAAAAATGGGAGATTCACTGGTGAAAAAAAGATTTAAGGTGAATATCTAGTAGATATTTAAGTAGACTCCAAAGTTTTAATGCAACATTTAAAATAGTGAATATTATTCTCCGGCTAAAGAAAAGATTTAAGGGATATTTTTCCCCAATTAAAGAAACTTAATAGCACAAAATGAAACTTTATATGGAATTTTATTGAAAATTCTTTTTTTTTTTTTTTTTTTTTTTTTTAACTTTAGCTTTGACTCATGTGATCCTAAAATTGATATTGTAATGTTTTAGGTCTTTACATATTTTCATCTAAGAAATTTGAATCAACGGGTAATTTTTTCGTCTACTAATTTATTATTAATGATTTATTTTTAGTTAGTGATTATATTATTCTACTTGTGATTTGTGGTTATCTATATTTCAGTATTTAATTTGTTTTTTCATCCTCCATATTCAAAAAATTCCACTTAATGAGATTTGTGACGGTTTCCCTTTCAAATTAATGCTTCTTGGGCCTTTTTAAATCCTCTAATCGAATCTTAAAATAAGCCAAGAAAATGGGAAGCAATGGGAAGTAAAATAAATAAATAAATAAATAAAACCGAAACCTGTGGAACCCATCTTCCAATTTCCTCCACGAAAATGTGTGGCTAAAATTTGACAGTTCTTACCTTCACAAAAGCCTCACCATTAAGCTACCTGCTTGTCTTTTAGTAAAATTGAAACCAAGCATTAAAGAAAAAGGAAAAAAAAATCTTAAATTAAGAGTAGAATTTACAATGAATAATATAGTCACTTTAAGATGATAAAAGTGTCAAAAGTTAAAATTGGAGTGAAAAAAGCACAAGCTTAATGAATTTGCGATATTTCTGATTCGGACTTGTATTAGCTTTAAGTTGAGTAATACGTTACTATTGACAAATTTAAGCAATGCATATAGGTTTTACTATATCTTTTTTCTTAGTTTTCAAAGGGGAAAATACCACAAGAAAACCATAAACTATGCCCATTGTAACATAACACCCAACTTTTTTTAGGTCACCAAAAACCCTAAATTGACCCATTGTGACCAAAAACCCCCCAACTTTTTTGTATCACAAAAAACCTAAAACTTATTCATATGTGGCATATATACCGTTTATTTTAGTTTCATCTAAGATATTTCCATCACATTGGTATAAATTTGAGGTTTTTTATTACACAAATAACATTTGGAGTATTTATATCATAATAGGCAAATTTAAGGTTTTTAATGATACAAAAAAAAAAAGTTTGAGGTATTTGTGTCATAGTGAGCATGGTTTAGGGTTTTTTTTTTTTTTTTTTTTACGGTACTAACCCTTTTTTCAATAAAGATATTTTTTTCTTAGTTAAATTTGTGATCTATGGCCAAAGAAAGGAATTAAGCGTGTGATCTTGTCACGCCCCGATCCTCGGGCATACACCCATCCCTCACCTTGGTCGATTAAAAATTTGTGATATCCCAAGACGTATCGCTGACCCTTTTATTTTCATATGCACATGCGGAAGCAATTATAAATCCTTAGACAATAAAACATTGGGATAGAACAGTAGAACTAAATTTCAAACCTTTAAAAACATTCACTCTTATATACATTGCAAACCAGTGCACATATATATACAAGGTGAACTATTAAGTCCAATTCAACTTAAGCCAGTTTAAAAAACAAGGTCTACAAGTAGAAGTGGGGTTCTGCAAGCTACGCGTCCCCGTCCTCCTCTTCATCATTCTCCACACTCCAACTGGAGCCTTCCATAGACTACACCGGACTTTCGAGATCTTCAAAATCTAAGTCTACTGCATCTAGGGACCTGAAATAGTTATTCAATAACCAATAAGACAATGTCTTAGCAAGTTTTACCCCTTAAGACCCAATTAGTAAACCAATACACTTTAGGGCTGCCTATGCATGCACGGGTCAGAAGACTTGGCCTCAGATTCCACCTGTATATTAGCATAGTTCAATAGGCACCCATGCAATTACATCACAAATTAATATCTCGATCAATCGACCTAGTCGATTTCATGTCAATCGAACTATTCATTGGTCGTTTCAATTTAATCAATCAATTCACGACATCAAATCAAAGCAATGATCAATCGACCTAGTCGATTATATGTCATCTCGACCCTTTCTTGGTCGACTCATCTCATACTATCTATAAGTCAATTCATATTAGGACTGCTCACTGCTAAGCTGATAAAGAGATAGTATAGCTCACTTCTGAAATGATCGGGTATACTGCTCTCTGCTAAGCTGCCATATCGCCCTTAAACTGATATAGTATACCGACCGTGCTCAATCTAAGCTGATAAAGTATACTGATTTTTGCTAAGCTACCATATCACTCTTAGGCTGATATAGTATACGACATATTCCATCAAAACTAATAAGGTACACTGCTCTCTACTAAGCTGCCATATCGCCCATAAGCTAATATAGTATACCGGTATACTACTCTCTGCTAAGTTGACATATCGTCCGTAAGTCGATATAGTATATCATCCCAATTATACAATCAATTCCATCTTTTTATCATTATTGATAAAATAGCTGTGTATAGGGATATGGTCGACCTTAGCCAAAATATAATATTTTCATTTCCATAACTCCCACATTTTCTGTAGTCCACTCAAATATTTTTAGCATTATCAACCGATGCCCAGTTATTTTTCAATTAATAACCAATGATTATCCAATTAAAGAATAATTCCTACTTTCACAAATAATTCAATTCAGCATGAAATAAAACTCAATTAAATAAACGGACTACGCCACGACAATCAACATAAAATTCCAGTCGTCGGCTATCCCTGCCTAATTTTCGAAAAATAAATAATTAAATTAAATTAATTTCGAAAATTAATAATTAAATACTAAAATCCAATTTATGCCCGTAATGACTGATTGAAGCACGAAATGGGTCGGAAAAATCCTGAGATGCATTCAATAAATAATAGTATGTCTCTACTTACTAATTGCAAAATTCAATTGCCTAATATGCATCACAATTATCTAATAATCACTAATCTACTATAATCTAACCACCTAATTGCACTTAATTAAATCTAATCAACCATTAAGTATCATTAGCAAACTAAGAAAGCATTAGTGAGTAAAACTCACTTGATTTGCAAAGATCGGAACACCGCAACGACGACGCAACGGCAGCCAAATTCCAAAATTTCAGCGGCGTTGATGCACACTTAGGCCGGGCCAAGAAACTTTACAAGCCCACAGAAATATCTGGGCTTGGGCCTGCTAGAATTTCTTGGGCTGAGCTTGATCCGGGCTTCAAGACTGGGCTGAAACAAAACTAAACTGGGCTTGCGAAGTGGGCCACTGGACTTTGAACTTCGCTGGCTTCACGGGCTGAAGAAGAAGGCCCAAAGAAGCTGTTGGTTCTGTGGATCACGTGGGCTGAAGGAGAGCCCAACCGTGGGCTGACTCGCTGGGATTCACGGTTGCTGAAGAAGCCCACGTGATGGTGGCCCGCTGAAGTGAAGACACGCAGGAGAGGAAACGGGCGGCTGAAATCGCGTGGCTTCGCTGGTCTTCGAGCTGGGGAATTCGGTAGCCTTCAGCTGGCGTCGAGCAAGGCTTCAACGGAGTGGAGTGTTGACCGAAGGAGAGAGGCAACGCGGACGAAGAAAACAGCTTGCTGGGTCTTTGAGATTTGCTGGAATCAACGGCGTTGAAGACGGGCAATTGACCAAGCAAAAGACACAAGCTGATGAAGACGCGGGCGAAGAATGGAGCTGCTTCGGGCTTTGCTCGGTTGAAGACACGTGCATGGAGGAGCTTCACTCGGTGGGTTTGCTGGGTCAACAAATCGGTGAGGATGATTCACTGGTTGATCGAACGTGTAGCAATTGCTGGACAGGGAAAGAAGCAGAAATTTCGGTGGTGTTGCAGCATTTATGGGGCAAAGAAATGGAGCATTCGGTGGACGTCTTCTAGACAGTGGGCTTCGGTCAATGAAAGGCTTCGTTGGTTGACTATCGAAGATACATGGATGAGGATGGTAGCGAGAGAGAGAGAGACGGAGGGTCGGTGGATGGGCAGCTTCAAATGAAGAACAACAAAAAGGAAAAATGAAAGGAAACAAAACCAGAAGCAGAGAAGAGAGAGATGTTCGATTTAGGGGGGATGGTCGAAAGGAAAAGAGAGAGGACCGGTGGTAAGAGAGAGAGTGAGGGAAAGGATAGAGATGAGTAAGAGGTGGAAGGCCCCTTGGCCTTATTTTTCCAAACTTGATCCCCAAGATTTATTCTAGGCCAAGCATATATCCTTGGCTCACGTTGAACCACACTTGCACTCTTCACAACCTCTTGAAATGATCCAAAGATCATGGAATGAAGACACGAATTTCATAACAAATGGCTTCATTTCCATCCAAATTTTTCATTTGATGTCCAAATTTGATGTAGAAAAGGCCCATATAATTTCTACAAGCCCCTTTCGCCAAGTAGCTCAGTTTGCAAGTCGAAAATTTCTTCAATTCGACCAATTCAAATTTCCGTTAATTTTTCGCGACGTCCGAAACGGTTTTCCGTAAAAATCTCGAAATCTCTTAAAATTCTTCGGAAACTGAGTCGACGTTCCTAGAATTTATTGTGACATGACAGAATCTTCAATTTCTGAAATCGGACTCAATTCACGGTTAATTTCCATTCGACGCGTTTTTAGTGTGACCTAGCTACCCGATAACTTTCAGGCATTTTTAGTGCAAATGATCCGTGGTCGATTTTCTTCAAGCCACAATGAACTCACTCGACTCATTGGCAACTCTCGGTTGTCGTGAAAATCTCGAGGATCTAAATACGGACACAGAATACCAAAACAATAAGAAAATCAATCTAGTGCCGGTCGACGAGAATTTTCCAATTTAGTGGTGTCACCCACGATTGGCTACACATTTCTGTTGAACCAGCCTATTTCTGATTTCAAATCGATTTTATACTGTGCCGCAATGGTCTCTAAAGATAGACACGGTCAAGAAGCCGATTCCTAGTCGAATTCTCAAGTCTATTTGCCTTAAAATCCTTATTGATTTACTCAGCTAATCTAGTTATCTCAAGAGTGATCAGCTCTGAAAACAGCCCTATAGACGCGTCAAAGAAATGCTCGATTTATTCAGTGGAAAATAGAGTTGAAAATCTGGGATGTCACAGATTTCTTGTTATTTGGTGTTATTAGAATTAGACCATAACAAAGTAATTTTCTAGCTAAAATAATTGTCATGTTTAGTTGACTTTTTATTCATTGAATTGAGTAGGTAAAATTATATATTGTTATGCCAAAGTCAAGTAGTATACCATTTTAGTTGTAATAAATGAAAGTGTAACGTGAAAGATTTTTTTTTAGCTGCAATTAAAATAATTGTCATATTTAGACTTGCCTTTGTTCTTTGGTAGAAGAATACTAAAAGTGTTAAAAGTTTTCGCTGACTTACTTAAGTGCCAAATTGGAGAAAAAACGATCACTTAAGTACCAATGACGAAAATTCCAGCCGAATTGATCACTTGGTATTTGTAATTAAAATTATAACATGACTTGGCATGATTTTTAAAAAATCCAATTCACATGGCATTTCCATGTGACATGCTTGGCATTGAAGTGATTTCTTTTAAACAACGATTGGCACTGAAATGATAGCTTTTAAATAAAATTTGGTACTCAAATGATCATTATTTACAATTTTTAGATGACATCGTTTAGGGATTATGTGCTGACTAGGCACGTCGATGAGCCACGTAGGACTAAATAATTAAAAAAATATAGTCATGTCGGATTTCCAATGACCTAGATGGAAGTTGGCATTTTTTAGTGGCAATTAAGTGATTAAAAAAAAATACTTTTGACACTAAATTGAGCGTTGTACACAACTTTTAGCACTTCTAGTTTCCTTCTCCCTTGTTTTTGTATACGATGAATAGTGGGAAGTGCATGAATAAGCAAAGAGAAATTGGTAAAGCAAGTTCTCTAGTTTTTCTTGCAATCTTTGCAGTGGCGAACACACCGTCCCTTGCCTCCCAATAACGGCTCTGCCACCTTCTTTTTATACTATGCTTAATCGTATACTTTACATTTTTTGTGTCAACGATAATTCTATGTAGATCACTGAGCAAAACTTTAGCGGATCTTTGTCCATGGAAAATTTATAACTCTTTTAGTAATGTATTTTATATTTGGGATTTCTAATTTATTGAAGTCACACGTGGAAGAATCAAGTTTGATTGATACCGAGAACGAGAGGAATCTTATAATACTCTGTGATTTCTGCTTAAGTGAAGAACAATATGAGAATAGAAATGTTTGAAAGTGTAACTACTAGTCAAGGGCTTCTCCAGAGTTCGTAATTAGAACCTACATAAGGTCAAGAAGTCAAAATAAGAAGAGGAGAAGCATACGACAAGAAAGAAAAATCGTGAGCCTATTAATGATTACCGTTATTACTCTTCTACTTAGCTTGAGCGAATATCTCGAGAAAACTTCTAAGTTGTATTTAGGGAGGTTTTGCTCTCTTGTCAACAAAGGAAGGGTTGTAATAACTTATTCCAACGGGGATGTTGTGGAGGGCGTGCCTTTGGTTCGATGGCGACGACAGCTCTTGCAGAAGTGGCGCGGCTGAGAGAGGTTGTAGTTATTGTGGTAGCAGAACTTGGTGTTGGTGGAATCGCAACGTGGGCATTTCAGCTATTCTTGCTCTGGTAATTGTGGTCTCGTCGTTGGTCGAGACACTGATGATGGGTCTTGGTGCAATTTTTCACCTCCTTTCCAAGGGAGACCTACGAGAAAAAAGTTCGAGGTCTAAGAGTTTTGAGGACTGAAAATGGTTTAAATCAATGATTTTGAGGCAAAAAAGATTCGATTTTGAGAGTGAATCTGTGAGTCAAAGCTCAGAGGGCAATGTGCAAAAGCTTAATCTTGGGTCTGTTTGGTTTAGCTTAAGAGGAGAGATTGGTCGTGCGCCTCAATCATGTGCAGCAGCCTCCATTAGTGGAGGTCGACCAAAGGACACAGAGTGAGACCAAGAGAGAAGTGTTAGACTAAATCTAAATAAAAATCGACGATTCCGATTTATCATTCACGGATAAATTTGTACAAAATTCGAGATCAATTTGCGAAAACGTAAAGATCGACATACCTCCAGCAATTGATGAAAATCTGCAAATGTGGAAAACACTAAAATCTTAGACAGATGCGTGAAACATGATCAATCTACGAATATGGAATCACCAGATCTGTACTTCATGTTTCACTTGCCAATGCCCCTCAAAACTCGATGGTGTGTTTTTTGTAGTAATACGGTTTCAACTAGACAACCTAAGGTTTTATTCCATTTTTTACATTACCGACGCCTTCCATCAAGACTATTATGGCAACATATTAATGGACAAATATCACGTAATAACGCAAGTAATAAATTAGGCAATAAATCGGAATTAATTGAGAAATACAAAATTGGGATCACATTTAAAATAATAAAATATATTATAACATTCTCCCACTTGATCCTAATATTCCATCAAATGAAATATTAACCCAAACCCACATAAACTTCATGCTGAAATAAAACACATGAATCACGGCGATGGGTTCTCTTAGAGTGAGTATTATCTTCCGTGTATTACAATGCATTTCATCAACCTATATGTGATAACATAACTTAATAAATAAACCTTATGTTTATTCCAGGTCAAATGTGATTGTTTTTCTCAAAATAACTGAATGTATACAACTACATTGAGAAAAATATTGCAAATGAATAAAAGTCTCACAAATTTTTCCATATAAAGAAAAAAATTTACATGATTGGACCAATGTCCATTCTTAATACATAATCATTGTAACGCATCGGTGGCATGCCTTTAGTTAAAGATTCAGCTATCATTAACCTAGTGCTTACGTGTTTTATGATCACTTTCTTCTCTTTAACACGTTCTCAGATGGCTAAATACTTGATGTCGATGTGTTTGCTTCGACTATCACTTATGTGGTTCTTAGCCATGAAAACTACAACTGAATTGTAGCAAAATATTCTTAATGGCCTAACAATAGAATCCACAACTCTAAACCTCGATATAAAACTTGTCAACTATATACCATGTAAGGTGGTCTCAAAACCATAAATGAATTATGCCTCCATAGTAGAAGTGGCAATCAATGTCTGTTTTGCACTCCTCCAAGATATAGCTTTGCCGGCAAACATAAAAATGTATTTCCATGTTGATTTATAGGAATCAACGCAGCTAGTAAAATTTGAATCCAAGTAATCAACTACCTCCAAGTGGTGTGTCTGTCTATACATAAGCATGTGTCCCTTTGTATCTTAAAGGTATCTTATCACTTTCTTTGCAGCTCTCTAGTAGTTCACATGTATTGCTTTGATATCTTTCAAACATTCCCACAGCAAAAGTAATGTCAGGTTGAGTGCAAACCTAAGTATACATCAAACTTCCAACAGCATAAGCATATGGGATGTTCTTTTGTTCCCTTTCTAAATTGTTCTTCAAGCACTGGTTCAAATTAAACCTGTCACCTTTCACAATAGATGCTATACTTGATGAATAATCTTTCATCCAAAATCTCTTTAAGATTTTATTGATATAGGTTTCTTAAGATAGTCCTAATATACCTTGAGGTCTATTCTTATGGATCTTAATACCAATGATATAAGATGTTTCACCTATATCCTTCATGTCAAAACTCTTAAAGAGAAATTGTTTCGCTTTATATAAAAACCCATTTATCATTGATTTTAAGTAAAATACCATCCACATATATGACCAAAAAAAAAAAAATCTTACTCCCACTAACATTTTGGTATATATATTGATCCATGACATTCTCTACAAAATCAAATGAAAAGATGATTTCATGAAATCTCAAATACGATTGGTGGGATGCTTGTTTCAAGCCATAAAGAGACTTCTTAAGCTTGCACATCAAATGCTTACCAGCACTAGAGAAGAATCATTATGGTTGTTTCATATAAACCACTTCTTATAGTTTACCATTAAGGAATGCCAGTTTGACATCTATTTGATATAACTCCATATCAAAATGAACAACAAATACCAAAATAATAGGAAGAGAACCTTTCTTAGTACATGATAAAATGTCTCTGTGTAATTAATTCATTCTTTTAAAGTGAATCCCTTGGCAACAAGTCTAGCTTGGTTTCTCTTAATGTCGCCTAATGAATCATTCTTAATTTTGATGACCCATTTACAACCAATGGTCTTCACACCATCAAGCAATTCAACTAAATCCCCAACCTCGTTAGATGTCATGAAGCCCATCTCTTCTTTTATGGCATTGTACCACAAATCAGATTTGTCACAACTCATGATTTGTGAAAAAGTTTCAAAATCATTTTCAGCTCCAATAATATAATCAGGTTCTTACAGATACACAATGTAATCACTAGGGATTGCTCATTTCTTCATTCTAATGGACCTTCTTAATGTTGCATCAATATTCTCTTGAGGAGTTTGTTGTTCAATTGGATGCTCAATAGTATCTAGTAATTGCTGAACAATTGGGTCTACCAGATTAATATCGAGAGTTGTAGATTCAATAATTAGTTGTTTAATAGCCGGTTGAACTAAAGGGGCGTTGTAAACAACAACCAATCTAGTATCTAAGGTAGAATGTTGAGTATCTGAATGATCTTATTTAGGAATAAGGTCCTCGAATCAATTGCTTACACTGATCAGGTCAAAAACTTAGTGTTTCTCAATCCCATAAACCTAGTGGTATGAGATGAACAATAAAACCTATATCCTTCGGACTTTTTGGCATATCCAACGAAATACTCACTTATAGTCTTTGGGTCTAACTTCTTTTCTTGTGGATCCTAAACTCTTATTGCAAATGGGCATCTCCAAACGCGTACATGTCGCAAACTCAATTTTTGACATTTGAATAACTCAAAAGGCGTCTTTGGGATGGCCTTGGTCGGAACTCGGTTTAATATGTATATTGTTGTTTTAAAAGTCTCAGTCCACAAGAACTTAGGAAGTTTGGAATTACTAAGCAAACTCCGCACCATGTTCAATAAAGTCCGATTTCTTCTTTTTGCTACACCATTATAGTCCGAAGAACTAGGCATTGTGTATTAGGCAATAATCCCATGCTCTTTAAGAAATTTCTCAAATGAACTAGGTGCTTGTCCATCTTCAGTGCATCTACTATAGTAATCTCCACATCAATCTAATTTCACGATCTTAATTTGTTCACCGCATTGTTTCTGTACTTCGATTTTAAATACCTTAAATGCATCAAGCGCTTCATATTTATTACGAAATAAGTAGAGATACATGAATTGTGAATAATTGTCTTTGAAAGAGATTAAATATCTCTGACTATTTGAGTTCATATCTAGATTACAAACATCTATATGTATGATTTTTAGTATTTGCATACTCCTCTTAACGCATTTCTTTGACTTGTTGGTCTGTTTTCCCTTTATGTAATCCACTAAAATGTTATAATTAGTAAAATTTATAGTACTAAATACTCTATCATTTACTAATCGCTTAATTCTATCGAGGGAAATATGTCTCAATTTACGATGCTATAACATAGAAGGATCATCATTCACAACAGATTGTTTTATGCCAATGTTATAGTGAACATGCATCACATTATAAATGCCATTGTCTTGTAAATTAATTGGAAAGAGACCATCAAATAAAATGTCACTCCCAACCATTTCAGATTTATACGATAAACTGAAAGTTGAACCTAAAAATTTAAAAGAGTATCCCAAAGGTACAAGTTTTGAAACTGAAATTAAATTCCTAGAAAAACTAGGAATATAAAAAATCATTTCTAAATTCAAAATAAAACCACTATTGAGAACTAATCTACATGTCCCAATAACTTATACATGCGAGCGAATCTTGTTTCCCGAATAAATAGATTGTTCACTTCCCACTGATTTCCGCTGGTTCTAAAAACTCTACAAGGAATTCAAAATGTGGATTGTAGAACCAAAATCAATCCACATTAATCATATTAGATTCATAAAAAAATACATGACATTATGTTATCTTTCTTCTTAAGCTAAGCCTTAAATTTGACACAATTTTTCTTCATGTGTTTCTTCTTTTTATAGAAGAAACACTTGAATTCCTTCTTAATGCTAACTTGAGGAGGCAGAGGTATTTTACATTTTCCCCTTCTACTTACATTGCCTTTTATAATTATCATGTATTGCCATATGAGCATTTTCTCCCTTTTCCATTAATAGCATATTTTCTTCTTGAACACACATGGTCAAGATTTCATTGATTAACCATTTAGTATTATGTATGTTGTATGAGATCTTGAAATGAGCATACTCTTGTAGGAGAGTGTTCAAAATATTGTACACAAGAAAAGATTTTGATATCCCACCTCAAGATTTTTTTAGCTAAGCTGTAATGTCCCCCACATTCATGATGTGCTCACGCACACCTCTTACACTAGTAAGCTTCAATAATGAGAATTTCATAATCAGAGTCATGGCATGCGCTTTCTCTGAAAATTCAAATTGTACATCAATAGCCTCCAATAATTCATTGGCATTGTTATGCTAAATGATTGAACCATGAATACTAACAGAAAATTTTGTCTTTATGCACATCACACAGAGGCAATTGGATTGCTCCCATTGTGCATAAAGAGTATATTCAACTTGAGTGTTAGCCTTAGTAGGATTAGGTGGCCCATTTGACCATAGAGCATGTTAATATCCATGCACCCCAACTGGAAAAGAATTAATTTCCTCCATTCTTTATAGTTGTTATTGTTCAACTCAAGAACAATTATACCAGAACTAATTGTAGGCAGTAAGACTGCATCATAATAAAAGAAAACTTATGTATCAATATATTGAGACAAATAAACTTAAATCATATTTTACTAATGTAAAACATATTATAAAATATAAATCACATAACATTAAAAACTAACTATGGACTAAGCTTCTAATTTAAATATATCCATAATACTTCATGATGAAACTATCAAATTATATTCCATTCCTTAATAATATTTCATCCTAGCTAATCACACTACTATATTGAAAATTCATGTGGGATAAAATTCATAATATTAATGTGACTAATCACAATTAGTGTATTTGACTATATGTGATCTAAAGGCTCTTAATAATTATAATTTAATATAATCAAAGATGTTGTGACTAATCTTTAATTAATTAAATATATACGAATCACTAGACATTTAAATTCACAAGAAAATATTCATAAAATTGCATGTCAGGGCAAAACAGTAAAATCATGTGTAAAGTGGTTAAAACTAGAATTTTACATAAAAGGACAGAATTGGAATTTCACTTGTAATGGGCAAAATAGGAATTGTATGCCTAAAAGAGAAAAACCGTAAAATTGTCACACCCAAAGGGGGCAAAATCAGAATTTTATGTGGGCAGTGTAGAGCTATAATTTTTCTTTATACGGAGGGGCAAGATTGTAAATTTAGGCAAGCAAGGGCAGAACTGTAATTCTACACCACGAGGGCCCACGGTGGGCATGCATTAACTGCGCTCGGGTGTGTGCATCATACACACATGTTGTTGGGCTCCTGGGCGCATGCAAGGTCTTCTCTCCATGTGATTTCTTCTTCCACTGCGACCAGCCTCTGTTTTGATGTTTAAGTCTTCTTCCACAGCCCATGTCCGATCAAATTGATCAATGGGTTTCGAAGACAAAGCCGAGACAAACGTATGGTTCTAAGATCCGGCAAAAATAGCCAATAAATTGATCAAAATTAAGCCTAAAATGATCTAACTTAAAACCTTAACCACTAAAAATTTCACCGCTCGATCAGCCTCTGGCGATTAGTAATATGCCAAATAATTTCATGGCTTTTCTTTCTAATGGCGATGTAACCATGCAAATCCATTATCGCATGGTGGGTTGTTCAAATTTGACCGGAATTTGAAATTCCGTTCCAAGCCACGAAAGATCCAAATTTTACCCATTCATAATCCAATTAAAACATACAAAAAATTCCAAAATTTTCACCAAGGCATAGATTATAAACATGCTATGATGCCAACTATTATACTAAATCTAAATAAAAATAGATGATCCCAATTTATTATTCACGGATAAATTCGTATAAAATTCGAGATCGATTTGCAAAAACGTAAAGATCGACATACCTCTAGCCATTGATAAAAATCTACAAACGCGGAAAATCTAAAACCTTGAATGGATGCACAAAGCGCAATCGATCTGCGAATATGAAATCAATATGTGAATATAGAATTCCAGATCTCTACGTTTTGTTCCACTAGCCAATACTCCTAAAAACTCAATGGCATATTTTTTGTAGTAATAGAGTTTGAACTAGACGATCTGGCGTTTTATTACATTTCGTACGTTACCAACGTCTTCCATCAAGACCATTCTAGTAACATATTAATAGACAAATATCACGTAATAAATGCAGGTAATTAATTAGACAATAAATCGGAATTTATTGAGAAATACAAAATTGAGGTCACATTTAAAATAATAAAATATATTATAACAAGAAGAGCTTGAGCTCATCTTGTCGTGGGGTAGTGTTAGAGGTTTGGGTGGCAATGGGTGAGCGCCGGTGAAGCTATGGCTGAGGTGCGAAGAAGATGATGAACGGGGAGTTGTTCAAACTTCACACAGGTGGTCCATGGCGAAAGTGATAGGAAGGAAAAGAGGGGGAAAATAAACAAGAATATATCAACTTGAGTTGACTTGGAAAAGGAAAATTATATGTGGATGACATGTCACGCTTTTAACAGTAAAATTGGACGGAAAGTTAATGAGGGCTAGATTTGGGTACAAAATAAAAGTTTATGAATTTTTATGATACAAAAGAAAGTTTGGATCAACATCGGAACTTAACCCAAAGTTTATGTTTTTTTAAGGAGTTAGGTTTGTTATTTAGTGCATTGCATCGTCTATTTATCTAAGTACTTTACCGTCATCTTAGATTGCAAAATAATTGAGAACATTTTATTTATCAAATAATTCACCCCTCTTGATTTTTTTATTCGTATTTTTTGCTCAAATTTTCACCCCTCTTGATTGACAAATTGAGATTTTACATATTCCTCAAGTGTTTCATAACTCATTTTTCCTTTTACAACACTTGATATTGGGATAACAACACAAATGATTCTTAAATATTGGCCTAATGTGCAATGTGATGCATAAACTTTTAATTTGTTATATGTTGTCCATGAATTTCTAATTTGTTCATGTGATCTCTGAACTTTTTATACATGTTCAATTTAATCCATGAACCATATGAAAATATTCAGTGTTGTCATTCCATTAATTCAAGTCTAAAGGCAACTTTGAACACTTTTATACGGTTCAAGAATCATATTGAGCATGTACCAAAAGTTTAAGAACCACATCAAACAAATTAAAAGTTCATGGACCTTATTCAACAAATTGAAAGTTTAGGCATTACATTGAATAAATTAATAGTTTATGGACCACATTACATATTAGACCAAAGTTTAAAGATCATTTGTGTTATTTTTCTGTTGATATTATATTCCAAACTAGAGCAAAATCAATACGTCCAATTTTATTTTTTACTAGTTTATTTTTCATTTTTTTCTAGTTCTCTCTCTCTCATACTTTCAAACATAAGAGAGATTTTGTAGATCTTATCATTTTTACACAAAAAAGTAAATGATAAAAAAAAACACTTTTGCTCTTGAAAAGTCATATGCATCCCACATATTGACGAAAAAAAGAAAAGAGTCAAGGACTGTAGCAAATTTAAATTCAAGAAGCACGTGTATCGGTTGACAGTCATGGGAAGATGCAAACTTCCCAAAACTTAGGAAGTATGAGTAATAAATAAATTTTCATAATGTAGGTCTCATTTGTTACATATTTAGCTTACGACGCTAGGATTTGATCCCACATGACCCCTATTGCATAGCAACACTCTCAAAAATGGTTTTTTTTTTTTTTTTTTTTGTCAAATCTTAATTTCATATTTGACTTGGTGCTCTTCCCTCTTTCTTGCATTTTAAACGTCTACCAAGAACCAAACCTTTTTTTAGCGTGGCGATCATTCTCCACCCTCATTGGATCGACTAAAGGCCTAATCCATCCATAAACCATGCATTCACCTGATAGAATTCTATTCCAATGCCATTCGTTGCACTTCAATTACCTGTTCCATGTGAGTTATGCCCCCAAAAGAGTACTCAATATGGCGACAATTTGAGAATTAGGCTCCGTTCGTTTCGCGGAAAATAACTTTCAGGAAAATATTTTCCTGGATTTCCGGTGTTCGGGTGGGCGGAAAATACATGGTCAAAGAAAACATTTTCCGGTCAACGGAAAATTCTCTCTTCACATTGAGGAAAATGATTTCCTCTTTTCAAAAGAGGAAATCATTTTCCTAGCCTCTCGTGCTATCTCTCGCGCTCCTTTTCCTTCTCATTTCTGCACTCTCTCACAAAAGCTTAGGGTTTCTGATCTCCTCCTCCTCCTTCGACGCCGACGATGGGCGAAGCATCCCTCATTCTCCGCCCTCCCCCCGGCCGCTCCCCGCCCGCCCGCTCCGGCCGGGCGCCGTCGCCGCCGCGCGCGCTCCGCTTCCCCGCGGTTCGAAGCCGCTCGGGAGGATCCGGCTCAAGAGGGAGCACCGCGGCGGCGCCAGGAGGCTTGCGGGGAGCCCGTCGTCCAGGCCACTCGTCGTACGGTGCGAGGCTTCCGGTGGACGGGTGATTGCCCCCGATTCCTTTCCTTGGGATTTTTTTTAGCGCTCCGCGTGCTTGCTCGTGTGTTCGTTCGTTGCTCTGTTTTGGGGATTTGGTTATGCTTGTTTGGGGTGATGCGATGAGGTCGCGGATCGCGGCGGAGCTCGCGGCTCGCAGATCTAGCGGCGAGCTCGGGCTCCGATCCGGGCGAGCTCGAGCTCGTCGCCCGATCCGGCGAGCTCGGGTGAGATCGGCCGAGCCTCGAGCTCGCCGGATCTGGCCACCGGGTCTTGGTCGGCCGCTGGGCAACCGGCCATCGTCAGGCAGGAAGGAGGTGGCGGCGGCAGAAGGAGGAGGAAGAAGGAGGAGGAAGGAGGCGACGGCAGAGGAAGGAGGAGGAAGAATGAGGAAGGAGGAAGGAGGAAGGAAAAGAAAAAGAAATAATAAATAATAAATAATAAAAATTTCGATTTTTAAAAATATAAATAATTAAAAAATCATTTTAAAAAAATATAAATAAAATAAAATAATTTTTTTGGTCAATTAAAAATATTAAAATTCAATTTTTGATAATTTTTCCCAAACAATTAAATGAGCTAACGAACGATGGAAAATATTTTCCATTCAAATTTTAGATTTTGGCCGAACACCGGAAAATAAAGTCATTTTCCGGAAAATGACTTCCAGGAAAATATTTTCCTAAACATGATATTTTCCGCGAAACGAACGGAGCGCTTAGTCTTTTTAATGAATTATCTTGCATGGCTACAAACTCACCCTCATGGAATATCTCTTGCATTGGTGACCACTCGATACCCTTCTCTTGCCAGGAGCCAGGAACTTATTCTAACATCACTTGTAACAACTCAATGCATTTCGCACATGGTGAATATCAAAAGGAATACTCAAGGTGTTGACTAATTAGGATGAGTCTTAGGCTCCAATTGTTTCGCAAATATATTCTCTCAAATTTTTTTTTTCTCATTTTCTAGCGTTTGGATTGCTTAGGAAAATGAGTTAATGAAGATACATTGCATAAGCCACAAAAACTCTATACTCAAATTCAAGAAAATAATTTTCTCTTTTTAAAAATCAGAATTCGTTTCTAAAACATGACTGACAATGAAGCTCAGACCAAAGACATTTACACTTGGCAAGAAAGCTTGGCATCCGATCCCAGGTCAGCTTGAGTCCATCAAGGCCGAGATTGATTCCTCGGCAATCGGGCCTAGGTAACAAAGGTTGGACCTAGGACTCCAATGTTTATGCGCAAGCACCCAGCTCTTGCATCCAAGTCATCAATGCCCAAGCTTGAGTCCATTGAGACTAGAGTTGGCTCCACAAAGGCTAGGCTTGCTCAATGCTTTTGCTTAGGTCTTGACAACCATGTTTAGGTACCCAACTCTCGTGCCTAAGCCCATTAAGGCTAGAACCTAGTTCCAAGTCCCTCAATTCCCTCGATGTTGGGCCTTAGACCCAATGACCTTGCCAGATACCCCAGTCCCATGCCCAAGTCATCGATGCCTAAGCCTAAGTCCACAAAGGCCAGGCCTGAGGCTCTTGAGGTTGGGCATAGGACCTTCAAGCCCTTGCTTGAGTAGCCAACACCTAGGACCTAATGCATGTGACCTAGTCCCAAGTGGCCATGACCAAATACTTGATTCCCTCGTCCAAGTCAGGCCTAGGTCCATAGAGAAGGGCCGAGACCCTAGTGCTCGTGACTAAGTCCCCTATAGCCACGCCTGGGACCCTAGTATTTATGCCTAAGTCTTGGAGGCCATGCCTAGGCACCCTACCTCCTCATCTAAGTGAGGGCCAAGTTCACATAGGCTTGGCCCAAACCCAATGCTCATTCTCAAGTCTTTAGTGGTCATATCCAAGTACTTAGCTCTTGCACCCAAGTCACTAGCATTAGACCTTGGTTCCTTCAATCTTAGGCCCGAGTCCACAAAGGCTAGACCCAAATGCCTCTATGTTGGGCCCTTAGTTTTCTTTTCCAAAGGATGGAAAATAATTTCCAATTTATTTTCATATTTGAGTCAAACACCATTATTTCTTTGGAAAATATTTTTCAAAAATGTAAAATTTTTCACAAAACAAAATGGAACTCTACTGATGATTCACCTCACGAGTTTAGTATGGGGATTTAGAATATGTTTGGTATTAGCCGCGGTATGTAAATGCGTTTTGAAGCTTTATAATTCATATGTTTTGGTAATATTCGTTTTACATCCGCAACTCCTTGACAGTTCAAAAAGTACTTTTTGGAAAGTTGCCGTGACTCTAGGGGTGTGCAAGATCTTTATGGCATTTGCCAAGAATTTTACAAATGTGTACTAACCTCTTTTTCATAGTTGAAACCACTACCGCGAATACTAATTAGCCTAATCCTATCAGTTTGGTAAAGCTGTGAGGGGCTGTTAATATGTGAGTTTCAATTAATTCTTGTCTTAAGAAGGAACTAAGAATCGGTCTAGAGGGTGATTTTTATCCAATGTCAATTTCTACATGGACGAGGCATTTTCCCCTACTCCTTCCCAGCTGAAAAAACAGCCTTGGAACGAATCCTTTCAAACCCTATCTCAGCACCCACCCCCTCCACCCCCCGGCCGAAAATGGCACCGGCCCGGAAATTCATACGTTTCAGCGGGTCGTCGCGGCGGACGGTGCCCCCGTCGCCGCCGCAGCCCAGGAAGTACAAGGCGATCGCGGAGGTGCTGGCCAAGGCCAGGTACGCGGTGGTGGAGCGCGAGAGCTACAGCGACGTGATCTGCGAGCAATGCCGGTCCGGCGAGCGGGCCGAGGAGCTGCTGCTGTGCGACAAATGCGACAAGGGGTTCCACATGAATTGCCTGAGGCCGATCGTCGTGAAGCTGCCGATAGGGTCGTGGCTCTGCCCCAAGTGCTGTGAACAGAGAAGAGTAAGAAGTAGGGGGGCATTATCAATTCGATGCTTCGATTCTTGGTTTCTTGTCTGTTTGTTGTGCAAGATATGGTTTTTTGAGGTGGGTGTGATTGATTGGGCCGTCATGCCTCTCTGTTGTAGAGTTTTCGCAGAAGAAGATAATCGACTTCTTCAGGATCCAAAAGACCAGTTTTGTCGATGAGAAATGCGGGTCTCCTCAAGCTCAAGGTCAAGATTTTGATATACCCATCTTTAATGTTATTGTTGAAGTGAATGGGCAATCTTGACCCATTAGCATTTTTGATCTTTCGTGTTTTGATATCTGATTGTTGCGTTGTTAGTTAATAGGAGTTGTCCGGAATAGATAGTGGACATAACAGATGGAGCTTAACAGTCTTAGAGCTCCTAGCTGAATGTGGTTGATGCCGTAGAGAATAAGGAGTAACAAATGCGTCCTAGCTAAATGTGGTTGATTTAGGTAGTTCTGGCATTGCACTAATGCTGCAACCTCTGAGTTTTGACCTGCTTCGCAGGCTTACATCTTACTCGAGCATGTGTGACCAGTTTCGTTATGTCCCTCAATGTTTGACCATTTTGCTTTTTTACCACGAGATTTAAAGAAAGAGCCGAGTTTGTTGGTGTTTCTTTCCTCTTTTCTAGAATAAAAGTTTATAGACTACAACCACCCATATTAGGCCATTGAGCCCAGGCAAAGACGCCATTGTGCGTACCCTGATATGTAATTGGATGTGGTGGCCCAACTTCGAGTGTTTGGTCAGGAAGGCAAGGAGAACCCCCTCTAAACTGGCGTTAACACTAGACTGCACATATATAAAATGTGCCTGCAACACATTGAATAATGTCAATTGACGGGGACAAAATTGAATATTGTGCTAAAAAGTTCAAGAACCACAGAGAACATTATTCAATCAATCATGCTACTTCATTAATTCTTTGTGCTTGTCTACATGTCCTTTCTTAAGTTTTTGCTGTATAATGATTTGATTGTGCTATTATATTTCTGTTGCAAGAAACTGAGTTTGTAGATTTGGCCTTCCACCGACTTTATCTTAGTCCACTGAATTACATGGTTTATTTTGTCTTAAAAAGTATTTCGGTCTGAACTTCATCTGACATTTCAAATCTGCCAAGTTTTATGGTTACACTTACAATAGTGACTACACCAATTGTTGAAGTCATTATTGGCAAAAGAGACCACTCCCCAGAAAGTCTCTAATCTCATACATTTGGTGACTATTGAGGCAACTAGTTTGATTATTCCTTTCATTTAGACGCTAGAAAGCGTCGGAAGCGTTCAGGGCCTCTGGTTATGCAGAAGAAAAAGAGGAGACTCCTTCCATTTACTCCAGTGGAGGATCCTTCCGAAAGGTTGAAAGAAATGCGTTCACTTGCTTCTGCTTTGACAACACTAAAGATGGAGTTCAGTGATGATCTCACCTACTTGCCAGGATGGGCTCCTAGATCAGCTAATCAGGCAAAGCTTGAAAAAGGTGGCATGCAGGTTTGGATTATATACTTCTATTTTGACATCATTCACACACTAAATTGACATTTTATTTTCTGTTTTCTGAAGTGTTTTGATTTCCTACCAGGTTCTTCCAAAAGAAGACATTGAAACTCTGGAGCAGTGTAGAGCAATGTCTAAAAGAGGCGAATGGCCTCCTCTTTCAGTTGTTTTTGATTCATGTGAAGGGTACTACTTTACTATCACCATGGACCTTTATTATGATATCTACCATACCATTATGCATTTGTTTAATTGGTCCTTTTTGCTCACTCCATCATGATGCAGCTTCACTGTAGAAGCTGATGGTCCGATTAAGGACATGACATTTATTGCAGAGTACACCGGTGATGTGGATTACCTTAAGAACCGAGAAAAAGACGATTGCGATAGTATGATGACTCTTCTTCTAGCAAATGATCCATCTAGAAGTCTTGTCATCTGCCCTGATAAACGTGGAAATATTGCGCGTTTTGTAAATGGCATCAACAATCACACAGTGTAAGCCACTTTAATCCTTTTTTCCATCATCGACTTTTTAATTTTAATGCATTGTACTAGAAAAGAAAATCACCTTTACTATTTGTGTAGCTGAATTTCGAACTTTAATTGCATGATTTGCCATCTCAAATTGTTTTGAAGTATTTTCATACCATATGTATTTCGTCCCTTCTCCCAAAGATATCAAGAGCTTGTGCTGGTCCTTCTGCTTAGACTTCATAAAATATTATGCAGGGACGGTAAAAAGAAGCAGAACTGTAAATGCGTGAGGTACAATGTGAACGGCGAATGCAAGGTCTTTTTGGTTGCGACTCGTGATATTGCCAAGGGGGAGAGACTCTATTATGACTATAATGGGTACGAGCATGAATATCCTACTCATCACTTCATCTAAGTTGTCGCCAAAAATGGGCCCGATTTTACTAATAATCGATTATAATATATCCATTCTACCATTCAAATTTTTCTTATCTTCCGGGCGTTGGAGAATCTGAGGAATTTTGTTTATCCTTTGAAGTTATAGTATGGTCTTCATCTAACGAGCCGGCCTCTATGCAGCTTAGTGACAGTAGGACAAAGGAGGATTTTTCTGAAGTTTTGCATTTTGGAATTGTAGATGTGCAAAAGTTCTAGCTATAAAGCAAATCTTCTTTGCATTACAACTGTGGAAAAGGAATGCAATTTCTTTGATTGGAGATTCTTGCTCCGTGTTCCTACATTGGAATTGGTCAACTTCATTCGGGTAGCTTATTTCTGTTTCCAGTAAGTGCTGTGATCATATTTCTTTCATTTGGTAAGATGGGTAGTGGAAGATGGGAATTGAACTGAAGATGTCTTGGATCTTGGACGGTCCATCGCATGATCAAGTCCATGTTCCCTATTTCGACTATCGTTTGTTGGACCCTTCACTCAGTTTGACTTGTTTCTATAAAAGAGTGAAGACATGTGCCATGAACCATTTGCTAGAGATAACACAGAGAGTTGAAGATAGGCTTGGATGGACAAAGTACTTAGGGAAGCGTTGTTATCTAGTATCTACTACCTACACATGAATCGCAGATCGGTATAAGTTATTACTTAGCTTGCTTTAGTACATTTTTCATAATTGAATAGGACAATCATGTGACCAAATGTTTCCAAAGATCCGATTGTTTGATTAGAAAATGAAGCTGAAGCGGATACAAGAAATGGTGATAAAATGAATAGCTCATCCTCTTATTAGCATACTTATGTTAGCTCATTTTCAAAGAAAACAGATAACAGCGTCATATATGACCTTGAAAACCTTGAATCCATGCTGAGATTAACATAGAATATAGTGTCTCTGTGTTTTGGGACTCTAGATGTGACTATATTTTGATTATTGGGTTGATCCCTTGGGGGATTATTTTCAAACACGTTATGTTCACGTAGTTATATTCTTATCTTACCAAAGGTACTTCCTATACGTGGTCTATGTCAGGGAGCATACTTAACAGGAGAAAAACACTGGTGGTAAATAGGTCTTTCCGTTAGCATCTCCGATCCTAGAGTTGGGATTACTCCATTTGGTCTTTCCGTTTTTGAGGCGGCCGGCAGTGGACCTACTTACCTTGCTTATGGACCAATAGCTGAACTGACCTTGTTCTAGTGCTTTCCTTAATGCTATCAAGACGATTGGTTATGCCCGTCAAAGGACCTGGACTGAAACTATTACCACCAGCCTCATCAGTGCTTTCTTTTTCTCTCCACAGTTCTAATTGACAAGTCAACAGAGAAGATGCAACTTAAGAGAATGAAATGAGAAAGAGTTCGGATCTTACAATACGCAATTTTTAAGCTGAAATCAAGCTATAACTTCAAGTGAAAGCGGGAAAGTGCTAATGCAATTTTTGAGGACAAGTGAGCCGAAAGTCTCAAAACTTGTTGTGAAAATACAATTAAGTCTTAAAATTTTCAAATATTAATATTAAGTCATAACGCCTATCAAGTCTTCTCATTAAATCCGTCTAATTTAACTAATGGAACTGTTGACGTGGTTTTATAATTACTTTCTCAAGACATCGTGCCAATGTGCCTTTGCATAAATTGCTTTGAATGGATAAATCAATCATTTGTTCCTTTAGGATCTGACATTAATCCTCTCATACCTACTAATTGGTGTGCTTGAGATGCATTTCCTCTGGCTCCCGAAAAAGACATTGTATGGAATGGATTAAAGGGGTCTATCATCCTCCCAATAACAAAAAATTGTATCATGCCTGAATCTAATTGGGGTTGCGGTGGTTTTCAAGAAGGGTTATCTAGACGTAGGTTTTCTTTTTGCCAAATTAACCTAAGTTAAATGGAGTCTCGACTATCAAGTGTCATGTCAAGAAAAAAAATTGAAAACTTCCAGAAAAAAAAAATTATTGTCCATCTTCTTCACTAAGTGTAGCAATAAATGCTTGTCGATTGAGCTACTTTGTCAAGCTCAGCCATGGCTACTTGAGGCTGCTCGAGTTTTGTTGAGCTCGCAACCATGGCCACTCGAGCATTTTTTAGCTAAGCTATTGCGAGATTTTGTGGGATCACTATCTATTACTCTAAAAACTTAAGCTTTTGGTTTGGTTTTCTTACGTGGTATCAAATTTTAAGCTGTTAGATAAAGACATGATTTTTAATCCCTTAGGTATGCATTGAATTTTGATCTAAGTCTAAAATGTGAAAATATATAATTGGGAAAGTAAATAGAGGCCTAAAAAGATTTGATTCAAGATCTCTTGCTATGATATAATATGAGATTTTGTGAGACCATAAACTTGTAAGTTGGATTTTCTTATAGTTAAAATCAAATCTCAAACAACATAATGTCCCGCTTTTTATCCTCCCTTTCTTCGTTCGCTTCACATATTGCTTCATAACACAAACCAATCTTGTACGCATATCCACCTGCAAATTCGTAAGCAACATGGCCATTTCAATGTCACTGGCTACAAAAAACACTCGGCTTTGTTGAAGCTTCATGGCCACAATTAGGGAAAAGTGTCATAGAAGTTCTAAACTTATTGCATTGATGTTAATTTAATCCTAAATATTTTAATTATGTCAATTCAATCCTAAACCTTTTAATGATATCAAATTAATTATAATTTTTTTGAACTAGTATCAATTAAGTCATAAACTTTTAATTTAGTGCCAAATTAGTCCTTCCAGTTAATTTTTGCTGAATTTTTTTTTTTTTTTTTTTGTAAAGAATTTTCGCTGAATTTTGCTGACGTGAATACCGATCGATTTACGTGGCACCGCCACCGTGCTAACGTGGATAATTTTTAATATTTTAATAATTTTTCGATTTTTAATTATTTTTTCTGATTTCTTTTTCTTTTTTTTCTCTCACCTTTCTTTCTTCTTCTTTTAGACAGTGGCCAACCATTGGCCACAGGCGATGGCCAACCACTGGCTATGGCTGGGCGACTGGCCTCACTAGGCCATGGTAAGGTCAAGTCCCAATGAGGGTCGACCTTGCCAGATCTAGCCTCGGCAAGGGCCCCCCTCGACCTTGCCCAAGCTAGATTTGGAGAGGCCAACCTTCACTGGGGCTCGACCTCACCATGTCGAGAAGGGCCAACTCACTCACCATGGCCAATGGCTAGCTCACTTGACCATGGCCAATGGCCAGCCACCATCTAAAGGAAGAAGAAATGAAGGAGAGAGAAAAAATCAGAAAAATAATTTAAAAAATCATTACTTAAAATATTATTAAATAACATTCACATTAGTGGTGGTGGTGCTAAGTAAACCAATTGATATTCATATCAATGAAATTCGGTCAAAATTAGTCTAAATGGCTGAATTAGCACTAAGTTAAAAGATTTATGACTAAATTGATATTAATTTAAAAGGTTTTGGACTAAATTAACACCATTAAAAAGTTTAGGATCGAAATGATACTGAATCAAAAGGTTTATAACTAAATTGACATCATTAAAAAGTTTAAGACTAAATTGATACATATGCGATAGATTTATAACTTTTTTGACACTTTTCCCCTACTATTACTGTGTTGGACGTAATCAATTGCAACGTTGTGTTGGTCAACTATCAATGGATGGTTTTTGCTATCCATAATTAACTGCTTTTTCAAGGGAAATGGTTCAAAGTCCGTTCAAGAGGGACTATCAATGGATGGTTTTTGCCATCCATAATTAATTGCTTTTCAGGGGAAATGGTTCAAAGTCCGTTCAAGAGGGAGAAGTACATTCGAGATCAATGGACAAGTTCGTCGAAGAAGCTCGTGCAAGCATGGCCACCCTAGCTTGCTAAGCTTGTGTAAATAAATTCTTAAATTTATTACATTTATGCTAATTTAAACTTAAACTTTTTAATTGTAACAGTTTTTTTGGTCAATTAATTGTAATAGTTTAATCCTAAATATTTTGACTTAGAGCCAATTTAGTCATTCTAATTAATTTCATATCGTTGATGTGGACGTCAATCACCATAGCATAATTAGCATTAGCTTGAACACTTTTAATAATTTTTTAATAATTTTCTATTTTTATTTTTTCCTCCTCTTTTCTCTCCATTAATTCGAGAAAAGAGGAGGAAAAAAGGAAAGAAATGATAAATATTATTAAAAAAAAAGTTCAAATCAATGCCAATCATGTCGTGTAAGTCAATTGATGTCGACATCGGTAATATTCATTCAAAGTTAGCTACAATGACTGAATTGACTCTAAATCAAAATATTTAAGATTAAATTGACATAATTAAAAACGTTTAGAACCAAATTAGCATCAATGTAATCAATTTAGGATTTTTCGAACACTTTTCCCTACCATGCTCAAAGAAACTTGAGCAACCATGGCCTGGAGCTTAGAGAAGCTCGAGTGGCCATGGCTTCAATGAAGCTCAAGTGGCCATGGCCAAGCACGATGAAGAAGATGTTATTTTTCCTTCTTTTTTCTTTTGAACTTTTTTCTGATGTGGCCAAATTTTCTTTGATTTTAAGAATTAAGTAGTTTTTTCGTTATTAATCCACATCCGACTTGCTCACCAAATTCATTTTGAAATTTACGAGAGTACGAAACAGATCAAATTTAAAATTGGATGAATTTGTCTCTCTTTTTCTTCCCCTAAATGTCTCTCGAACGTAGCATAGGCACCGAGGGAAAAGGACGAGGATTAGCTTGCTTGTTAAAATCTGCTAGTAGTGTATTTATTCGCCGAGAATGGGGTCACCACAAAAGGACATATCTCGTACATCCATATCAGGGGCATCAGATCTGGATCATGTCAATTTTGTTGCCTGCCATTATAATTGTCACTCACTGGGAAATCTAGTACCTAAGATTTTACTAGGATATGCCTCCTTTCTCACCAGGCAATATCTAGGTTCATGGGATTCCCCTCTTTCCGGTCGTATGCCTACTCCACCTTTGACTCTTGTTTTTTTCTCATTTTTGTTTCTTTCATAATTTGAGTTTCTTTGTTTTATGCTTTTCTTGGATAATATTTATTGAAAATATAGAATATACACAAAGGGAATTTTATGCAAGGGATTATGTTGGCCGTTGATTTGAGAATTATAGCAGCCCCCTCAACCAATCTCATTCGTTCAAACAGTTTTCATATCCTACCATTGTTGAGGTGATTGTTGAGGTGGGAAGAGTTTCAAATGACCATAGAAAAGGGTTGCTGCTATGAAGCCCTAATCCGTGAGCAAGTTCCTCAAACTATGGTCTATTTTTTCGAATCTTAATCGATTCTCTAATCTCTTACGATTTTACCTATGGTTTGTTATGCGCGAGAGTTGCATGGAACTGCAACAGAAAGTAATTGCACAAATAGAATGAAGCAAGAAGGGAGAAGCCGAAGGTAGGTAATGAAAGGAATTGTATTTCACTTGTCTCTAGGAGATTACACACAGAGTTCTCTACTTTGCTCCTGCTAAGCGAATATGGTAATTTTTTTCAACCACGTTGCACTCACTCTTAGCCAAGGCCAGGTCCACCCATTGACATCCATGGTATCCAAAATTCACTCAAGATCGACTCGTGAGCATCTTTTTAAAAACGTCAAAGAGCATATCTCTTCTGGATACGATGGGGAGGAACTTTGGAGACCCTCACGAGATTGTGCAGCAGCCAGTCCGAGTAAGATTTCCATTACGGACATGTTGGAACAGTTGAGCCTCTAGCGTATCATTTCACGCCCTTCCTTTGATATATAGAAGAAAAAGGGAAGGGAAAGGAGGGAGGATATTCTGCAGACATATTCTGTCGACATACTAATCTCTTATTTACCATATACTTGACCTTTTCTGTGAGCGAAAAGATGAAAGTACTTATCATGACCTCATCTGTCGCCACTCACCACTGTGCAAAACCAGTTTTCCCCACCGCCTAAGTCATCCCGTGTCGTGTAGTCCGATATATATATCCCATTGCCTGACCCAACTCCATAGCCAGAGCTTTCACCCATAAAGCACGCTCCACGGGGAGGGAGAGAGAGAGAGAGAGAGAGGCAGCGAGAGAGGAAGCAAGATGGACAGCATGGAAGATGATGAGAAGCTGGTTCAGATGGTACAAGACTTCATTGAATCTGATGACTACCCATCATCACCACCGTCGTCATCGTCATCTTCCGCCCAGCGCTTGCAAGCCTCTGATAACCAACGCCACTCCTATTACTTTGCTTTGAGGGTATATGCACCTGTTTTTTCATTAACTCTTCTTCTTTTCCGTGTTTGCATGTGTGTTTCTGAACTGAATTGTTTTTTTTTTTTTTTTTGGGGGGGGTGTTCAGGATGTGCTTGAAAGCGGAACCGGAGCTGAGGTTGATGTTCTCAAGAGCCTGTTGAAGCACATGAGGCGCAAGAGGGACGCAGAGAAGACCACGGGCTTGAAGAAATGGTTGGTGATGAGGCTGAAGATGGACGGCTTCCACGCTTCTCTCTGCCACACTTCTTGGGCCACCTCCTTCTGTTGCCCCGGCGGTGGGTCTCTCTCTCTCTCTCTCTCTCTCTCTCTCCGGCAAACTCCCCACCAATTAGGGTGGTTTAGCACAAAATCAGTCTGCCCAACAGTAAAAAGATGTGTGAATTAACACAAATCTGGAAGAGTGTGTCATGAATTTTCATCTTCCAAGCATGGAGAAGTAAGTACAATATGAACTAGTTCATCTTATGTTTCTCTCTGATATTCAAACAGGGGATTATGAGTACATCGATGTGTTGATCAAAGACGAAGATGGTCATAAGAATCATCACCAGCACCATCAAATGAAGAGGCTGATAGTGGACGTGGACTTCAAGTCTCAGTTCGAAGTGGCGAGGCCGACACAGAGCTACAAGGAACTCACAGACACGCTGCCATCGATCTTCGTTGGGGACGAGGTCAAGCTCCACCGGATCATTTCCCTCCTCTGCTCAGCGGCCAAGGAGTCGCTCCGGGAGCGAGGCCTTTACTTGCCTCCATGGAGGACCACCACTTACATGCTCTCCAAGTGGCTCTCCGAGAGCTGTCTCAGAGACCCGGTGTCGAGAACCATCGGTTCTGCCGGTGGCGCTTCAATTTCAGGCAACAGAAAAGATGGTGATCATGGGCGCAAGATCAAGAATGGTGCTTCTTTCTTGCCTAAGTCTATGGTGAAATCCAACAAGGGTGATCTGGGTAATCGTGGGTCTGGCCTGTCTAGCCAATTCTCGAACATGAGCATCAACTGCTGCTGATTTAGGGTGCTTAACTAGGACTTTTGATGCTTGTTTTGGACAAGGAAGCTGTCCAAGATTTGGACAAATTTTGGGTGAGTCAGTGAGTGATTTATGTCGAGGTGAAGAGGGAAAACGTAATCTATTTTTGTTGATGAGGAGTTGATGGATATCGAACCGATTATTTTCCCACACTAATTGGTGAATAGCCTTTCTTCAGTTGTCTAAATGATTTATCTATCCGAGACAGAATTCTCTGTCCTAATAATTCAATGCTTTATTTCTTTTTTCATCCCAATAATGTATATAACCTATAGTGCCTTTTGAGTGTATTTATGCCGTTAATGAAAGGGGTACGAAAGGCATGCATAAAGATGGAGGAAATGAACGAATGGGGAGAGGGTGGAGTGGGCATGATGAGATGATATATTTGTATATACCATCATAAAGAGAGGGAACATTATTCCACTTCCCTTCGATGCGAATTTAGGTAAGAAGATATTATATTTGACCAAATGATGGGCTCGAATTTTTTTTTTTTTAAAATAAAGAATCATGCTAGTTTTGACTGAAGCAGACCTTTCCTTTTAACCAAATTGGTTAAGATCATTGCTATATCGATTTAACTCTATATTGTTCATACTTCATTGACATTTAAGTGGGAAACAGTCACAGAATGTAGGTAAAACTCCAATGATTTGAAGGGGGGCCAGATGAATATCGGGCTTGATATTTTGTTAGAAAGATGCACATAAAAGTTTTATGAGATAAATTAAAATGCTTAGCCCATAGTATTCAATGTATTTATTTAAATATGTAGAGGTTTTTATTTCAACCAAGTCGAAGCTAGGACTAGATTCAACTATCACACGATTCAAATTTTGTTAAGTTTGGAAAATTGCAAAAAATAAGATGTAGAACCAAACGTAAGTTCTGCAATTAGTCGAGCTGTTAGGCTACAGCTATAAATAAGGATGAGTGATTTCAAATTTCGTATAGGTTCCACTTATAATTTATAACCTATCTATTAAAATAGGTTATTTATATTTTGAAATCCGAAACCTATCTTATCACAGGTTCTAAGGTCACTTTCTAATTCTATCCATATTCAACCTGTATTATTAATTGAACGTTCATAATGAATCATCACTTTTAATGACCACCATTTGTTGCCATAATTCACTAATCGCAACTTATATTTAAGCACACGAAGAATACGAAATTAATAAAGTAAAAGTTTCAATTAGAAATGGAAGTTCAGATTTGTGGTTTCAAATTATATACTAATTATCTTATACAATGGAATATTGTAGGATCACATGAAAACATAGATTAAGAAAAACACAAATTCTTGTTTTAGATTCTAGATTCTAGATTTCAAGTTCCACCTATTTAAAACCTAAAACCTATTTGTTAAAACAAGTTCCCAAAATTTTTGAAATTTGAAATTTGCTCAGTGTATCTTGGAACTTAGAACTAAACAGGTTCCCACTAGTCTGGTTCTTCGATTCTAGGTTCTATCTTATAACAATGCTCAACCTTAGATGTAAGCATTAGTTTTGCAATTTGATTAGACTGATGCAAAGTGGATTTTCCAAACATAGATTTGACAATCATTGGAGTTCCCAAACCAAAGACCCATTCCCCCTCCATTAACTATAATATCAAGATTATCTTTGCTAAAAATCATGGACATATGTGCTCGAAAGACTTGCAAGATGGCTTAATTAAAGCCTTCTCTCATAGGAAGACGTGATTCACTTACAAAATAATGACTTGGTCCGACAAGGGCGAGAAGTGATTGCTGATGCTGGAGTCTTAAATAAGAGTGTCTCTTAATAGGCTTCTAGGATAGCAAAAGCGGCAGGAATGAATTTGAACAAGAGGAGAGTATTTTTTGATTATATTTGTAAATTGGAATTTAACACATAGATGAAATGACAATGTTTAAAATTGGAACTCAAATGTTAAGTATGCTCATGTGAGAGCACTACCAAAATAAATAACCTCTTGGAAAAGTACCTCCCTACATGCAAAGAACAAAATCTCAAGGCTAATTATGGGATGGATCAAAACAAATAATATCTACAGTGAGTTAATTCAGAGATAACATATGTAGATTGAAGCAAGGTTTTGCATACAAAAGGGATGTTGTCAAGATTTATAAGGTGGATTAGATGGATATAATGATTACAAGATTCATTTGCAAGGTTTGAATTTAGAGCACTATAAAAGAAGAGAACTTGGAGAGAAGTCACATAGTATTTTTTTTTTTTTTTTTTATGTTCTACTCTCTCTCTCTCTTAGACTTTTAATTTGGCTATATGCAAAGCATATGAGTTAAACCACACACTTGAAACTAAATGGCCCCACCTCACTCCATTCCCTTATGGATAGAAATGACGCAATTAAAAGCATAAAGCAAGAGAAATTGAACATTATCTAGAGGTTTTTTAGTCCATCCTTTCTATGAACTTGTAATGCTCATTTGAGTGTTATTTCTAAAAGTTAGTAAGAGTGACAAACCCATTTATAGACACGCGAGAGAGTGATTGTACTTAGGGAGAATGATTTGTTTATGTGAGAGAAAGTTCATGATGGATCCTGTGTAATCACTAGAAATGCATGTTTTTATAGTTGGTGGAGTGTGTTCAACTAGCCTATGCATACAGGGTGTGAGACCACATATTAGAGGGTTCCGTTAGCGACATGATCTATAGGACGATTGTTGCATGGGTCTAGTTTCGTGCGAGAGAAGCTTCTACACCTGTAGCGATGCAGCACTTGTACTCTTGGCTGAACAGGCGAAATTCAGCCTATTTGAGCTATTATAGTTGGAAGGAAGGACGTAGACACGAGGTGTTGAACCCCTATAAGTCTTAATTGCAATTTCTCTTCCTTGAACTCTTTGACTGTGGCTATTTATGCCTTTAGTTCACATAACGTGTAAAAGGAGCATTTTTGTGCTAAATTGATTATACATAATCAGTTTGCACTTTCTTGATCCTCTTGCTTTTTTTTTTTTTTTATGGCTTAACAGGTAAGAAGTTCATTCTCAGTCCTCAAAATTGTTTATTTTTCTGATCAAATTCTTGAATTTCTAATTTGCCTAATCAAATTTTCAAATGTGGATGACTTTCCTCACCAAAAGTGGACTTTTACCTTTGTTATTTTGTGGTCGTTTTCTTTGAAATTACATACATGCGTAACTCTAGAGGCATTTCCATTTTCGCACCCACAAAACTACTACCCCATAACTTTCTTTTATACCCTCCGCCGTCAATTGCAATGTGAATAAATCATTGGATCAAAATACCCAATAAGCATTAACTCTCATTGAAGTTATAAAAAGTAGATTATAATGAGAAATTCACTTCGTCCAAGTTTTAAGTGACTTAAATCATGAGGTCTAGAAATACTTATTGCGATAATTCGGTCATCTAAACTGTCGCATCCTCGTTTGAAAGCTTTTATAGTTATTGTTAGCTTGATATGTATAATTGTATATATTCAACTGTTTCTAAGATATATCCACACAAAATACTCTATCCCTGTTGATTTATTTCTTTTAAATTCATCCAGAGCAATTTTTTTTTTTTTTTTTTGGGTGGTTTCCAAGATAAAATATTTTATAGGAAATTCGCAACATCATCCAAGTTCTCAGAGCATCTGCACCCTAACTTACGTATGGGGATTGATGATCAGAAGTTCAAGACAGATTCTGTCTGATCCCAATAGTCCCTGGCAACCCCCACAAAATATATTATAGCACGGAGCCATAGGGCCAGAACACCTCAAGCTACATCATCAACCATATCAAGAAAGAATAATATCGAGGCAAAGGCAGCCAATAAGAACAACAGAGGCATGGGAATTCCACAGGAAAACCACTGGCCATGGGGAAACAAGTGGCGTAAAACAAGGGCGAAGGGAGAAAGCTAGAGAGAGGAGTCTCTGTCTCTGGTGCGTGTGGATGCAGTGTGCTTTTGTCAGATATGAAAAACTTTCAGTTTCTTTCATTTCTTCAGCCAAATCTGGCCTTGTCTTGTTGCTTTAAAGTCGATGCTGATTTGACAAGAGACGAACATAAATTACTTTGTCTCTTCGAAGGGCGCAAAGATCACGCGAAAGCAGAAAAAAAAAAACAGAGAGCCTACTTCAACAATTTTGCAAGAAGTGACTATTATCTTCCATTTATATGTTTAGAACTTAATGTTTTATGACTAATAGAGACTTGATAAATTTCCCTCAAAATCCGTAACATACTGAGGAACAAATATTGACACGCAAGCACTTTCATTTTTATTCGTATTGTTAATCAGTTCCAAATATATATATATATTTATATAAATACTATTTTCTATACTTAAAGAGAGATGGAAAACACAATTGAGAGTATTTTAACATTTTTTTCTTGAATTGGCATTTATGCTTTCATTAGCTATATATTTAAAAATTAAACCTCTATTTACCATAAATGCAAAATTTTATGAAAAAGAAATGCAAATATGATATGTCAGGTCTTTTGATTTTTTTTTTTCCATTGTGTTCACTAATATAAGAATGTATTTTTCATTCTTGAATTTTATAGAGAAAATAAATAAGTAGTAAAACAAGTAAATCCCAATATTGATAGAGTAATATCGAGGACAGCTCCCCAAGCACCGCAAGATGCATCTTGGCAATTTATTTACAATGGTGAAATGAGAGCTCATAAGAAATTCTTGTAGATATGATGAGTAATTCGACCTTATGATCGTGACCATTATTTCGCCTAAGACTAAGAAAAGGGCTTTCACTGTTTCTCATAGTGATATATATGTACCTTTTTGAATTACTTGCTAGGAAACTTTTATTAGCCTACTAAATTTGAAATTTGTGTACCGCAATGATGTGGAAAACCATGAAATCATTTCGAATAGGATATTGGGAATCTATACGTATGTGTGTGTGTGAGCGCATACAAAGTGATCAATTTTTCCTTGCTAAAGTCTATGAAGAAAAAAATGGTTGTTGACAACTTTAATGTCATCTTATCTTGAGCACTTGGGTGAATATTTCTTATGCTATCATGTGAAAACATATTCACGATATCAATGAACAATTTATATCATCATAATTTGGGTTGAACTCTTAATCTTTATTTTTTCCACAATAAAATTAGCGTTCCCTTACCTAGATCAAGTAGAGGTCAATGCCCATGCTCTATTTATGGTGATGCCATCACCCGCCATCACCTGCCGCCACCGGCCAACGCCATCGTTGAGGAGATGCCATTGTCCATTGAAGGTCCTTGCCCTCACTAGTCACTAGACATCGTTGAGGGTTGACAATTAATCCTCGTTGCTTTTGCCAGTGTTGCAAGGGCGAAAGGTTTTGCCCATCATGCATTTGACTAAGGGGACATATCACGTAAATCCTACGTGGTAAGTTATCGCCACATAAGCTAATCACATCAACAAAACTGATGGTAGGTTTCTAATCATGGAAAAAAGGAAGTTAGAAAATTTGATCACACAAAAATTAGGGAGTCAATTGTGTGTATATAACAAGAGTTATGGGTTCACTAGCACATTAAAACTTGTTACATGAAACTAGTTTTGCCGACTCACATAATTATCCCAAAAGATTAATTGGACTATGTTACTCATGTCAACATGTCATAAAATTATGCATTAAAGCTTAATTGGACTATGCTACTCATTCTATGATATGTAAATTTTGATTTTCGTAAGATGCACTAGACACATCTAGAGATGCTTTATCAAATATGCCAGTGCAATGACTTCTACTATCATTTTTTAAATGAGAAAAAAACTGTTGCATTTAAAAGATAAGTTCCACTATAAAATTTTCTTTTCTTTTCTTTTGTTTCGGAAAATTCTATGCGATATGTCTGAAAAGAAAAGAAAATGAAAAGAAAAGTAAGATGAAATCCCCATCTTAATATAAGGTTTTAAGAGAACAAATCCCAGCCTAAGCAACTTGAATAAATTTAGGCATCGTATTTATATTTGTGTAGTATATCAGATTAATAAGATATGGATGATCAATTGGCAAAAGAAAATTTCTTCATTCCCAATTGGACACCATTGTCAAGAGAGGCCACCTCTTGAAAGAGATCTAGCGACCAATCAAAGGTGGAGGCCAAGAAAAGAAAAATCAAAAGGTGCCTCGGCGAATGGAAGTTTTGCCAACGAAAGGGAAATTGATGGCGACAATTAGAAGAATCCATGAACAAATTGTTATTAAAAATAATCTTCCATTGCCTCATTTACTTTTTTTTTTTGGTTATATATACAGACTATTGAGGAATCGTGTCCCTGTCCATCGTACAACCATTATGACATTTTTTACTTGTTAGAATAAACAAATGAAAGATACCCATCAATCACCATTTTAGACCATAGGTACAAATCAATCAAATGTTATCTTCTTTTGCGACAATTTTGTCAATGCCATGCCAAAAAGTATAATTTCGATGAAATTACCTAGAATGTGACTTAAATAGATATCAGTTGTCAATATATAAGGAAAGTGATATAATGGTATGTAAGAATAAATCTAGATGTGATATCATTCATCAATTGGACAGATTTTTAATTGGAGGAAGAAAGGGTGACTACATAAATCTCGGAAAAATATAGCATTCATTGCTAAGAATCTAATCTTACAAATGACTCAAAGTCATTAAGAATCTAATCTTTGACCTAGTTCTAAAAACAATTATTATAACATAAGCGAAGTGAATATTTTGTACAATTTAACTCGGACAGATTTGGCTCCATATACTGCATAAATTATGCACTATAACAAGACTATATATAATGCAATAAAGGAATCAGAGGAAAAGATCATGAAAAAGAGTTTGGAGAGATGTTGCGTCTAAGCATAGATAACATAAAAATAGTATAAGAGAGGATATACATTATAGACACATCAACCCCATGAGTTAGTTATATTTAATAAATGTGTTACAAATATGTTTTAAATGATAAAACCCAAAATAATATGAATGTTAATAATGAGTTGATAACTTATTTAGATTTAACTAATTTCTATAACTCTCTCTTCATATTGTCTCTCACCTTCATTCAATCTCGCATTTATGAGTTTTCTTAGATTTGATTAAATATAGAAATATTTCAGTAATATGGGTCGAGTTGACTATGAGTCACTGGATTTGTAGTATATGAAAATAATTCAAGAACAATCTAATTGAGCCAATTTGATGGGGCCTTTTTTACTCAACCGCCCTATTTGAAGGGTTTAATACATCACGCAAGAAAATTGTCTAAAACTTTCAGAAAATTTTATTCCCGTGTCTTAAATTGACTAATTTTAAAGCACATTTTTAATTTAACAATTTTAAATTTATATATTATATGGCTAGCCAGTTACACGAGCATATATATTCACAAACATATCTATACATATTTCCGTAGAAAAAAATTGTGATCTAACTGGATAAAAAAATGTACATAAATTACATCACCTTGAATAAATGCGGTCCGATATAAGATTATGACATCAAACCTAAAAGTCTTATGATTCTTTCTTCTCTCAAGGACAATTCGACCGCATCGATGATTTTTAAATATTCTCTCATTTCCGGCTTTCACTATATATATATATAATATATAAGTGATAATGAATTAGAACTTAGTTTTTTACGTGATTTAATTTCCTAGTATGTTGACGATTGCCCGGCATTAGCCCACCCAAGCCCAAATTTAGCATTGCTTTTCCTTTAAGATGGATGGTTCGGCCCGACAGATATTCGGCCCAGATTGGCCTATTATGGCCCGACCCGGACCGGCCCGGCCAGTCATTCGAGCCGGCTGGCTTAGCCTAAAACCACCTCAAAACCCCTCTTTTTCACTCGCTCTTCCGACTTCCGTCGTCGAAATCCAGAGGCCGCTCCATCTCCGCCTCCTCCGGCCGTCGCCGATCGGACGCCGGTACGTGTTTCCTCCTTCTCCTGATCTTCGCCCGTTCCGTGGGTTTTCCTGGGGTTGTCTTGGAAATTCGTCGTTTACTCGATGGGTCGATGTCCGTCCCGTTTTGTCCTCGCCGCTTTCTGGTCGATTCGTCGAGTCCGGGGCTGTAGCAAACCGCGAGTTGAAGACGGGTTCGAACTGTCCGCGCGTGATTTCCCACGTTTCGGTTTTGCTGAGATCGAGATGGGTTTAGATGAATCCGCTTACTTTCGCGATAGCTGAGAGCGGATTGTCGGGAACTGTTGATGAAGTTGAAATTTGGAAAGGAAGCAGCCCCTGAAATGATGAACTTGGCCGAACCATATTGTCATTCTTTCTTTTCTTTTTTTTTCTTGTTGGGGTGGTTATAGTGTTGGGAAAGCTTCTGTTTTGATAAATTCTTGAGGATTTATGCTTACTGTTTCTACAGTCTTTTCGCCAGAAATGACGAAGTTTAGGAAACTTGGTCGGCCTGCTGCCCACAGAATGTCCATGCTGAGGTTTTGTTTGCAACCCTGTCCTAAAGATTTGAATTTGAACCTTTTGGGCTTGTAAAGGTTTTTCATTTGATGGAATTATTCGGGTGGACAGGACAATGGTATCGCAGTTGGTGAAACATGAGCGCATCGAAACCACTGTGGCTAAAGTAAGTTGCCGTACGATTCGTTTTGCATCTATGGAGTGCTTCACCATGATTACCATTTTAACTGCATATTTCTGATTGATCTTTGAAAATGCAGGCCAAAGAGGTCCGGCGGTTAGCGGATAATATGGTACAGTTTGGTAAAGAGGTAGGATCATGTCATTATTCTTGTATTATTGCCTTTGACGATGATAGATTTACAGTTACCCCTGAAGGACATGGTTTTTAGGTTGTAGCCAATAATATTGTTGTTCAATGCCTTGAGATGTTATTGGAGCTTTATTAATCAATGTTGGACTTTGCTTCATTCTCATCTTACACTCCAAAGTGGGGTTAGGTTAGCCTTTTGCCATCACAGTTCTACTGCTTAAGCACTTGCTGGTGGCTGGTTCAATCTGGATACTGAAGATGTTAGCTTTGCTGCTTCTAGATGTTAGGTTGTTGAAAACAAAATTTTTTCAGAACTTGAACATCTGGTATTGTAGTGCTCAACTTATCTGAAAGTATACTAGTTGAAATACTTTACATTGATCGGTACGAAACTTGTAATATGGGACATTAGGGCCAAAGGGCTTGATGTTTCTCAATTGTGAGCACTCGTCTTTTGACATTGTTTCATTTTTACGATTTTGTTTATTATCATTAAGATCACATATTGAAACTCTGATGGGAGACATTTTTTTGGACATGATTGTAATGGCTCAGCTCTTGCATTGATTCAATTTCAACATTCAATTTTTGAGATTGGTACTACAATTTTACTGTTCAAACTTTGACAAGTAGGATGTTCATGTGATATTTCTGTTTGTATCTTGACTAGATATTGTTGGAGTGATCAAATTGAAAGAATATTGAAAGTTGAGTGTTTTGCTAATTCAAAGTGAAGTTCCATGGTAAAAATGAAATACTACTGAAAGTTTAACAATTGACAAAGAGTTTTACCTTAGTGTCTTGGGTATGCATCTTCATACACTTGATAGTATTGTCCTATCCTATTTGACTATCTCTACCGCCAGTCAAGTGAAATTTTGTGCTGAGTTTATTTTAGTTTGACTGATTGGCGCTTTTGCGATACTTGTTATATTTTGCCAGGGTACCCTTCATGCTGCTAGGCAAGCAGCTGCTTTTGTGCGAGGAGATGATGTCCTTCACAAACTATTCACAGAACTGGCCTATAGATACAAGTGACTATAAGCTCATTAATCTTTCATCCCTTCATTTGTCATGAACCTTACCCTTTTCAATATATGTGAACACAGAGATCGAGCTGGTGGATATACGAGACTTCTTCGAACTCGCATTCGAGTTGGTGATGCTGCACCCATGGCTTATATTGAGTAAGGCCATAATTCTATTTCTTGCTTATAAAGTCTGTAAAATGTATTAAATCTGTCTTCCACTCTGCCATCTCATGAGCTAGAATAGGCTGTGTAGGTGGATTAATAATATCCAATATATGTATCTAGTTTGATCCAATGTCTATATAGTTACTTGTGACAGAGAGAGGGAGTTCAGCGTCATTAAGCGGAACAGTATGAAACTTCAACATCAGTTTCCTGTGTTTTGGGGGAGAGGGAAAGAGAGAGAGAGAGAGAGGTTGGGGGGGGGCGGGCCGGGGGAGGGGAAGGACGGTAGATAGATAAAGAAGCTTTTAGATGTATAAACCAGGAGGGAAGAAGAAAAAAATCATTCCTTATTTTGGGAAAGATTGAGGGTATTATCTCAAGCATGTTTTTGAGTGAGGATGGACCACCCCTCTAATGAGTTTTATTAGTGGAGGTTTGAGGAAGCTTCACGCGAGCCCATTGAATACCCAGTGAAAAGTGATCCTAATTGATTAAGTTTTTTCAATTTTTTTTTTTTTTAAATAACCTGCACTAGTAGTTCATGATGAATCATGATGTCACTTTGGTGATGTTTTCGTGTGCATTCTCAGGGGGTTATGCAATTAGATGTCTTAACTGGTTATATTTTGCTGAATGATGTTTGAACAGGTTTATTGACAGAGAAAATGAACTTAGACAGTCAAAGCCTCCAGTCCCTCAACCTCCACAGAGACCTCCTATGGATCCTTGGACAAGATCGAAGCTTTGCAAACAGTTCGCACCTCCTAAAGAGGAAAAATTCTCTGAGCCTGATGCATAAACTTGGAAGAGGCCACTTGATAGTCCTTTATTTATCAAGTAAAGGGATTCCTTTACCCCTCATAATCTGTCGTTGGCCATATAGATCAAGAGGAACCTTTGTGCTGTTTATTTTTGTGCTCTGTATTTGAGTAGTGGCTGTGGAGGCGATGATGATAAGCATCTTCATTCTCCAGAGCATCAAGCAAACATAGGCTTGTACCACCGTCAATTCAATCATTCAATGGTTCTAGGATGCCTTTGGTGTTTCGATTTATATCATTTGCTTTTTTGGGTGCTGAGGTCCATGTTTCAGAATGAAGAATTTTTAACTGCTCATTGAGCCTTGTTCCGTGGCTGCCATTCATGAATAAGTTTAATACATTCATTCCTCTATCTTTTGGGCTGGAAGAAACCTTCCCTTGCAATTGTGCATAATTTATATTGTCCGCAATGTCAAGTCATTCAGCCAGGATTGATTGCCAAACTTTGGGTTTCATAAGCAGAAAACTTGCATTTTCATGGGCTTAACGTGTAAGGCTAGAGGAGTGTGAGTGCATTTAATCGGCAAAAGAGAATATAAGGGTTGTGGGGCTGCGCATGCTTGTAAGTACCTGATGTTGATGAGCTAATTGGCAGCTTCTCTCTCTCTCTCTCTCTCTCCGTGCAGTCAGTAATTATGAAGAGGTTCCTTCAAGCTTTATCTTTTTTTCGTTGGTTCTCCTTGAAGTTACCTTTAAGTATTGCTTAAGTGTGATTTAGATGCGTTAATCTCGCCCATTTAGTTGCTCTTCTGGCAACTAATAAGACCAAACTCTATGTAGCACTTTTTCATGTTTGGTTGTGATGTGGAATTTAAGAGGAGGATCCGGATGATTGTTAGGAGAGGAATAGCAAACTATTTCTCGTCTTGTCAGAAAATTCTCCTTGAATTCACCAAGTAGACCAACCAAGTATTGCCAAACATTGGGCCTATCATAAGCCAAAAATCTCCCAACAGATACCCATGTTTTCTAGGTATATTTCGTTTTCCTACGTCTTAAGTGGTCCAAAGAAGCCACATCAAACCAAATCTCAACATCAACATGAAGAAAACAAAAAACCAAAAACAAAAGATGGGCAAACCAATCAAAGGGTGAATAACGGAATAAAAATAATTTATACTCTATCCTATTTATATCTATATTGGGCGTGGAAGTGAAACATTGGTGGAAAAATCCCTCGCTTTTGCTTCCCGATGAATGGATCGACAGCTGGAAGACTCCACAGAAAATCTATTCTTTCCAATTTGGTCGCTTTGCTTCGCTTCTACGACAACATTCATACTCTGTCACATCTCCATTTATACTATCTTCGTACTTTTACAGGCATATGATTTTTTTTTTTTTTTGTTTTATTTATATGAAATATAGTAGGAAGACAAGTGCATGGGATGGAGTAACGGAGAGATACGTAGCGATGAGTGCACGGCTTCCATCCTAAAGGGAAGAATGATAATAGCAAAGCTCGGCTCACGTCTGCATCACAAGTGTGCGGTCGGGTCGCTGCCACGTGGACTTCTGATGCTCTCTTTTCCCATGCTTTATGAAGCTTCGAAGCTAATATTCATGGTGGTCAATCTAATGTAGTTCTGACTTTTGAGTTCTTTTCTGATTTCTTTGGATAATCTTTATCACACTACAATGCTTAGGTCTTTCGGATGACAAAATGGAAAGTGAGATGTCCCTTTGGAAAGTGATGCGTAGTGGGTGTCAACCAACTTTAATTTCATTAAACATTCTAATTGGTGTCTTTGACCGCGTTTGTATTCCCTTTTTTCGTTTGGTGAAATTTGATTGCATTATCAGTCTTGATTAATCTTTCAATTTCACCTTAATTTGTCTTTACTTTAGCATCAAGGAATATGGAGCAAGACCAAGAAATATAAAAATAGTTTCTGTAGTAGTTATTTCTGCTTCTTTCTATTAGGGTTTTTTTTTTTTTTTTTAGTAAGGAATTAAAAATTTTGGTAAGGAATTCTTTCTATTAGGGTTTAATAAGAAAAACCGCAAAAAATAAAGAAAAGTAGAAAATATTGGATTACATGGTGAAAAATTCTCCTTAAAGCTGTCATTGAGGACAATGATTCAGGAAAACAGGAAAAAGAAATCTCTGTAGATAAACACTGACTTGACCTGTAGGTGCTCACTCAACTGATATTATTATTCTATAGTTCTTATCCGTACTAATTATAAGCCGAAAAAAGAGGGGAATATGGAGGTTTCAACTCTCTCACAAATGACACCACACCTTTACAATAAAAGGGGTATGATTCACAGGAACTTTTAACTTAGCCAAAAAGCATTGACTATAATTATCAATTGGTTTAACGGTCAGCTTTCCAACAGATCATATGCATCTTCTGCCTATAGCTTTAAGTAAAATAATAGGTTTGCTCAATCTGGTAAGTGAGATGGGACCTGAGTTGACTCGCTTTCCATTGTCAGATGCATCATGAATCATCAACTAATCTGTTCTCTTCAACCTAATGTGCAACAACCTCATATGACGGCAATCTTTATTTTGTACTTTTGGAGAAAAGAGGTTTAAAGATTAGAGCAACTTATTTTTCCCACCTTTATAATGATCATTTTGAAGCCTGTTTTTTGGGGTTTGGTGGCTTGGCACAAGCTGAGAGGGCTAGTGCTCAATCAATTTTTATAACAATTGCTACCCTGCATGTTCTCTGCATTTTTTCAAGCTGGCCTGCAAATTCCTCTCCTCTGCATTTTTGTAATGCATTCTCTGCATTTTCTGAATGTGAATCTGTGTTTTAGTCCTAACAACTAACATAAAAGTGGCATGTTTTTCATATTTAATTGTCATTTCAACTATTTCCACACGTTAGTGTGACCGCAACTTGCAGTCAGATATCAACTTCGAGAAAATTACAGTTGATCTATCCTTGCCAGGACAAAAGGATAAAGCGGGAGAGAAGTAGAAAAAACATACAGGAAAAAGAAAATAAATGAAAAAGTTGGTAACTTGGTATCGATGGTGAAGCAGTTTAAAAAACAATGGAAAGCAAAGTGTGAACGAGAATTCAAACAGAGGTCGGATCCCTCTATATTGACCCCACTTGCACCTATCTCACCTCATTTGCTTCTCCATGTCATTCAGAAGAAACCCCAGAACCACATAGGTTTGTAATCTCTCTCTCTCTCTCTCTCTCTCTCAACTGCGTAAATGCTATTGTCCTTGATCCAGTTTCATGTGATGGTTTTTCTTGAATTAGTTCTCCCGCTTTATGCATGTAATGTTCAGCGGTCCAGGATTTTCTACTTTAGTTTCTTCTTCTCTAGCAAATATTAGTCAGGGAAGTGTTTTTGTTACCCCTCTCTTGGCTACGAATGTGCAATGTTGTGAATGTCACAAAAGGAACTTAATTTGGTTTTTCGTTGAATTGTCTGTACAAAAACAGCTTCTTGACACAACAATCTTCTCGAATTTGAAATGCTTACTCACCCACTTCTTGATTCTTTCATTCTTTCTGCGGTTTAAGTAACATCCATTTATTTTTCGGCTTATCAAATCATCATGGCGAATGCATATGGCTTAGCCTTCCTCTGACCATGTTTGATGATTCTTCCTGCACTGTCCTGTCGATCAGATGGTGGATTCCCCTGCTTCAAGTAAATCCAGCTGAGAGAAGCAATGGGAAGTTCAGACGATAATCTCGAGATCAAACACAGGTTGTCATTGTCAAAGTGAGTTTCTTCTTCATTCAAATATCATATTTGGTTTCATTAATCGATGGGGGAGCTACTTACAGGGAAAGCTTCATTTAAAAAGTTGAGGTCCCCTGCAACCTGAATGTAAACAGTAACAAGCAACGCGATCTTAGTTTTTACATCTTGATCAAATACTTGAATTGGTAATGCTCTGTAAATTCCAACATGATCTGCTTGCGATCGCTAAGTCAACGTGAATTTCTATGCAGTCATAGAAAAAGCCTCCTCATAACAGTTTTGCTTATTTATACTTACGAAGCAGATCGATGTCATCTTCATAAAGAATGTGCATTGAAATGTATCCCAGATGAACACTGCTGCATAGTTTTGCACGATGTATATATCGGTATGGCATCACCAAAAACCCGATCTCATGCTCAAGGATTTTCTTCCGTGAACTAATTAGTCAGACCAATTGATCAACAATCAAGAAAAGCAGCTGGTGCAGCAATTTGCTCCTCATCTGCAACGAGTTCAGCTTTAGGATTAGAAAACAAATGCAGTCTTGAATAATCAGTAAAAATTCAGAACTTCTACAGGTTCATACTTCAAGGGACACAACTTGAAACGAGCACTTGTCTGCCGATTCACTCAGTATCCCTCGTGACGGTTGAGGGTTTTATTGTGTCCTCTGTTCTGACTAAAGATAGACTACTAACATCTGAATTTACTTTATGAATATCTTCCATTTTATGGTTGGTTTGCTACATCTATCGCACATATTACGAATAATTCTGTTAAGCTGCTTGGAATCATCGACGACTTTCATGTACTTTCTCATTTCTTTTGTTTGCTGACCCATTCGCCAATGTCCACTTGAATCAGTGAAGATATACACAAGCGGAAACTGCACCGGAGTAAACCCAAAGGAATCGGCAAATCTTTGCAGTTGCCCCTCCAATATAAGAGTGCAAACTGCAAGTTCTCTCTATTGAAATTCCTCCTTGCCGTTACTATATGCGGCACGTTGGCAACGATACTCTACCGTCCTGAAGTTTACAGCAGTGACAGTCTATCATCATCCGCAATTCGGTAAGAAATATTTCAAAAAACATGCAGAGTGTTCACACATTGCTTGATGAACAAACACATGGACAAGCATCAATTTCTTACTCTTCCAGGCAGCAAGCATAACTTTCTTTATTCTATTGCTTCAGGCCAAGTTTTGTCAACAGATGGATATGGGGCGGATCAGACCCACGATACATGGCGCTTTTGGACATAGATTGGGAGGATGTAAGAGACGTAACAGACAGCCTAAATGGGAAAAATGACTATCATGGAATCGGCCTTTTAAACTTCAACGAAAGTGAAAACGCATATTGGAAGCTGCTTTTTCCGAGGGCAAAGCACATTGTTCTGCCCTTGGAATATGCTGCCAAAAACGTCACTTGGGATTCATTATATCCGGAGTGGATCGACGAGGAAGAAGAAACTGATGTACCCGTTTGCCCGAACCTACCGCGCATCAAACCACCGGCTGTGCGGCTTGACCTTATCGCCGTGAAACTTCCATGCAGGAACGAGGGCAATTGGTCGAGAGATGTGGCGAGGCTCCACTTGCAGCTCACAGCGGCGCGGCTCGCGTCAGCAGCCAAAGGGAGCTATCCAGTGCATGTCCTCTTCGTCTCCAAGTGCTTTCCGATACCCAACTTGTTCACCTGCAAAGAGCTTGTCCAGAAGATAGGCAACGTTTGGCTTTACAGGCCAAATCTGAGTGTCCTGAGAGAGAAGTTGCAGCTCCCTGTTGGGTCATGTGAACTTGCTCTTCCTCTCAATGTCAGAGGTCAGTTCTATAACAAGCTCTCTCTCTCTCTCTCTCTCCCTCTCTCTCTCTCTCTCTCGCGCGAGCGTGCGCCGCCATCTTATATGCTATCCCATATGTGATGTCACAAGTCCGGTTTGTCGCAAACAGAACGGGTTTACACGGGAGATGCACGCCGAGAAGCTTATGCGACCATCCTTCACTCTGCTGATGTGTACGTCTGTGGGGCAATAGCTGCTGCTCAAAGCATACGAATGGCCGGTTCGACCCGTGACCTCATAATACTCGTGGACGATTCAATCAGCAACTACCACAGGAGCGGTCTGGAGGCAGCCGGTTGGAAGATCCGCACAATACAGCGGATCAGGAACCCAAAGGCCGAGAAAGACGCCTACAACGAGTGGAACTACAGCAAGTTCCGGTTGTGGCAGCTGACCGACTATGACAAGATCATATTCATCGACGCCGACTTGCTCATCCTCCGAAACATCGATTTCCTCTTCGCCATGCCTGAAATATCGGCCACTGGGAACAATGCCACGCTATTCAACTCTGGTGTCATGGTGATTGAGCCATCGAATTGCACGTTCAACCTTCTGATGAAGCACATCAATGAGATAGAGTCCTACAATGGCGGCGACCAAGGCTACTTGAACGAGATCTTCACGTGGTGGCACCGGATCCCTAGACACATGAACTTCTTGAAGCACTTCTGGATCGGTGACGAGGAAGAGAAGAAGCAAATGAAGACTCGGCTCTTCGGGGCGGACCCCCCAATCCTCTACGTGCTTCACTATCTAGGAGTGAAGCCGTGGCTTTGCTTCCGGGACTACGACTGCAACTGGAACGTCGACTTCTTCCAGGAGTTTGCCAGTAACGTCGCGCACGAGCGGTGGTGGAGAGTGCATGACGCGATGCCAGAGGTCCTGAAGCAGTTCTGCATGTTGGGTTCGAAGCAGAAGGCGCAGCTGGAATGGGATCGGAGAGAGGCCGAGAAGGCCAACTACGCGGACGGGCATTGGAAGATCAAGGTCAAGGATGCGCGGCTAGGCAAGTGCATCGACAATTTGTGCAACTGGAAGAGCATGTTGCGACATTGGGGCGAGATGAACTGGACCGACGACCAGTTCCTCCCGCCCTCGCCTCCGGCGATCTCTACGGCATCTCTCTCCCAGCAATGAGTACAGAGGATGCTTCTGTTTATTTTTGTCATGCCAAGCTATAATTTCTTCACACGGAACGTAGATGAGAGACTGATCTTCCGGCGATCGGTTCGGTTTTTTCTTTTCCTGCCTCTTCCTATCGCATAAGGCGTCTGATAGAGACCCTCCTTGATGCATCGAAATTGGATTCGACTGCAAATAACAACTGGAGAAATGAACGAACTTTGGTTAGAAGAATCAAGAATGCTGTTCTTCTACTTTGCTCTTGTCTTGCAATGCTACAAGAATCAAGCACCACTCTCCATCACTTTCTAATCAGAAAAATCAAGACAGTTTCTTTGTACTTTGTATCTGAAATTAAACGTCGGTCAGCATCATATACCACACGAGAAATATAAGGACATCTGTACGGATCTAGAGCAGAGTCATGTTTTTATGTTATAAATAAACAGTATCAGGAAATGAGCAGCAAAGGGTCCATAGCTCAGTGGTAGAGCATTTGACTGCAGATCAAGAGGTCACCGGTTCGAACCCGGTTGGGCCCTCGGATATTCCTTTTTAGTTTCTTTCACTTTTTCTTTTCTTTTTTTCCTTTTTACCCAATTAAAACTTAGTTTATCGTGCTCACATCGCATAATCTTAATGTAACATAGGAGGAAAAGGAATCTTTCATTTTCTTCGGACGAGAATTTACTATAAAAGGCGTTCTCACGGGTTACGCTCTGTAAATGGAGTGAGAAGAGGCCATGAGGAAGTAATTATTCTCGAATCCTCTTTGCATGAACTTTACCCTACATTTAACAAGCAAAGTTAGCTCATATGTGTAGAATTCTATAAAACTGCAGACATAACGTTATTGTTTTCATATGTCTACATGCACAGAAGATGGCATATAACGTTACATCCCCCTACTATAGTTGCAATACAAACTCCTACAAGCTCATGCCAAGGTTTCTTCCTAGACCTTCCGCAAGCACAACAACCATGTCCGATCCGTCTTCCCGCTACTATAGTTGCAATACAAACTCCTACAAGCTCATGCCAAGGTTTCTTCCTAGACCTTCCACAAGCACAACAACCATGTCCGATCCGTCTTCCCCGACGTCAATTTTTGATTCACAGCTGAGAAGGGGTGGACGAAGGAATCCACCCGTTGCCCTGGATAAAGTTCTGCACGGAGTACTCGTTCAAGTGGTTCGCCGGGATGCGGCTGCTCCACGAAACTCTCCCTGAGGTGTCCGCCCCAGGTCCTGAATTCCCAAACTCTCCGTAATAAAGCGTTTTGAGTGCAAAACCCTCCCTGAATTGCATCCATCCCTCCCGGTTTATGAGCTCTTCCATGCGACAACCTATGAACACCGTCCTGGAGTACTCCTTCCACGGCCTGCCCAAGAAGTTCCTGTGCACTTTAGGATTGCTGCGGTACAGCTCCATGTACCTCTCCGTGCCGTTAATCAAGCAATTGTGGAGAATGAGGCCCGTCGACTGGGCCAGGTCCGTCCTCCCTTGGGCCGTGACTGCGTTGTTCTCGCCCTTCTCGGGGGTGACTTGCCGGGGCCGCACCAGGATCGTGCAGTCCTGGAACACCGAGGCGGCATTCCCAAATATGAAGTCCACGTTCCCTTCGATGTGGCAGGACTTGTAGAACTGGCGGAGAGAATGGGCGTAAAGAGTGTCTTGATTGCCCAAGAACTCGCAGTCCTCAACGACAGACAGGTCGCTGTCCGACATGAAGGCCACAGCCTGGTGGACATCCGGACCGGCTGTGTTCTGGAACGTGATTCCAAGGGCCATGAACCCATCCCCGAACACACCTGCGCATTTGTCGATCAAACATCATGCCATACATATTTGCCATTAACCCGAGTCCGCTTCTCTCTATACTAATAGCTCAGATGTGCTGCGAAGATCAATTTTTCCTCAACACAGAATCACATCAATGAGTAACAATAGCATTTAATTATGTAAGCAGATCATCATATAACCCTAATTTCACCGTGCAGGTGAAAGCAACGGCAGCAAACACATCCACAACCACAAGTTTCAAAAGAAAAGCAGTGCAAAGTGCAGTGCAAGGCCTATAAAGTCAAATGGGTCCAAAATGAAAAGTCACTGCAGCAAAGACAAGTCTCAAAAGCAAAACTCCCTTTAGCAAGCAACACTCATTCACCGCCACATTATTTAATTGCTTTGCTGCAATCCATTTGTAATTCATTGCACCAACACTTATAACCCATTTGCCACGCAAACCTATCTTCCTTAGATCCTTCCAGCAACGTCAGTGTATGATAATGACAGAAAGAGCAAGCCGACAAGATTAAAAGCCTCGGCAAACCCAAGGACGTCAAAAGAAAAGAAAGAGAAAAAGCGTACCAACAGTAGCCGTATTGTAGGTGAACACTCCAGGCATCGCCGCGTTCAGGGACCCCGTAATTACCGTCCTGCCGGCGCCGTCGCCGACGAACACCACGTTCTTCTTCTCCAGCGGAACCCTCACGATCTCCTCGTACACCCCTCCCTTTATGTGGATCACGAACCTCTTCCCCCTCGCGGCGTTGTTCGGCGCCGCGTTCACGGCGTCCTGCACCGTCCGGTGGCACCCCTTGCCGGCGGCCTTGCACACCGTCGCGTCCGCCGCCAGCCCCCGCGGGACCCCGCCGGGGGACCCCGAGAGGGGGCCTCGGCCGGGGGCGTGTTCCCAGAAGCCGTTCCGCTCGGTGACGGGCGGGGTCCAGGAGTCCATCTTGGCGCCGCGGACGTCGTACGCGACGATCATGCTCAGGGCGTTGCTGGTGAGCGACATGAGGGTGTTCAGGTACGCCATCGTGCGGTCCACCGCCGCCGTCTCGTTCGCGTAGCTCAGCTCCGACCAGCAGTTGTACTGGTACTCCAGGGCCGCGCTCATGTACGCGCGGGCGTCCTTGACCCCGCCGCGGGGCAGCGCCGACGCCGTTGAGCTCATCCGGTAGTTGGACAGGGGGAGGAGCTGGAGGCAGTTCTTGGAGTGGACGGTGAGGTTGAGGCTGCGGTGGCCGGAGGAGGGGGCGAGGAGGGACTTGACCATGGACTGGGCGGTGTTGAGGCCGTCGGAGGAGGCGGCGACGGCGGCGAGGATGGCGGAGAGGGAAGTGGAGGAGTACTTGGTGAGGGGGGGCTTGGAGCGGGAGAGGGTGGAGACGCAGAGGTCCTGGAACCGGGTGGCCCGGCAGGCCTGGGTGACCTGGGGCGGGACGACGGAGAGGGAGGGGCGCGATGGGTCTGTGAAGTGGAGGCTGTGGGCGGCGGCGGCGGCGGCGGCGGAGGTGGCGGCGGAGAGAGAGAGGAGGAGGAGGAGGTGGTGGAGGAGGGCCGCCATGGAGGAGAGCTGAGAGGATGGAGATGGAGGAGGCGGAGGATCGGTGACAAGTGCGGACAATGTCGATTATTGCTTAGACATCGAGTGCAGTGAACTCCGACAACTGTTTTCCAAAACAAAAAGCTAAAAAGCTGTTCTTTTTTAAATCTGTCCACTCAATCAATTTCCAAAAATACTTACAAAGCATAGTATATAAGAAAATAATTTATTTTCACGACAGCAATTGTACGTAAAATCATTAGACTCTTGATGGAAATTCGAAACGGCAATTTTTTTTTCTATGTTAAGTACTTCACGGGTATTCTTACGGCGCTCACGTTAACGAAATGCTTTTCCAACTTGTGGTGTTCATTATGCTTTGCTGGTTTCACAGGCTACGCCAAGAACATTCATTTCGTGGTTAAGAATTATGATGAGAATTTAGGAATTGAGGAGTCTAATCTAAGGAATGATGAATAATGATCATTATGGAGATGGCCAATCCATGAGATCGACCAATGTCGTCGTACCAAAGCCCAGACCGCAAAGCATGTCCGCTTTACGAGAGGTGTGTGTGGCATTAATGGTTTTGTGTTGGGCCGTTGTGGTCATTATGGAGCGGGAATGCGTTACCTCGGATTCTGGCAAGCTCATCCCGTGAATGTTGACCATAGATCAAGACTTGAGATTAGGCAAGGAAACTTCGTACCAATAAAAGAAGGGATGAGTATCAATCTAGGATAGACCTAGAGCCGGACCAGGCCTATCCTCAAGTTGGTTCGGTTTTGATTTTTGACTATTCTGATCTAGTTCCCGGTTCTAGATACAAAGCCAAACTGAGCCAAGGAAGCGGACCGAACTAGAGAACCATATGAAAAAAACTTTAATTCTCTTCTTTTAGTTTTACCTTCCAAATTGTGTTTTTGTTGTTGCCACCTCTGCCTCTTGAAAATAAGAGGATGTTTTATTTAAGTTTGTTCTCTCAAGGAAATAAAAAAAAAAAAAAACAAAAAAAAGGGTTAATATCCTAAAAAACCTTAAACTGTACATCTGTGACAAATTTACCCAAAACTAACTTTTTGACCACCAAAAAACCTCAAATTGATGTACCTTTGATAAATTTATCATAAACTAGCATAGTTATAATGAATTTACCCTTTATTAGTTTCCGTTAAATTTTACTATAGAATGACACATAACGATTGACTAGTGTATCAATTTAAAATTTTATTCTTTGTTTGTTATAATTATATAATTTTTGTAATTTTTTGTGATATTAATATAATTTAAAGGCTCATTTACTTATGTTTTCTCATATGAATCTCTTGTCTCCAGCTATTGGGGATCTGAAGGGTATATATGTCACAAATGTACTAGTTTTGGTTTTTAGTGGTCGAATAAATTAGTTTAAGGTAAATTTATTACAAGCATATTAGTTTGGAGTTTTTTTTATGATTAGTTGGGGTGAATTTGTCACGGATGTACAAGTTTGAGGTTTTTCATAATCAAAAAATTAGTTTTTGGTAAATTTGTCACAGTGTATTAGTTTGAGGTTTTTCAGGGTATTAATCCAAAAAAGAAAAAAAAAAAAAAAGGAATTGGTTAGTTCCTAAATAGACCTTGAAACCAAACTAGACTGATATGGTCAATTTTTGAGGTTTACAAGGTAGGTTTCAAAGTTTCATACATTGGGAAGTGGTTTTGATAATGTAAGTTCTATAGGTCTAGAAACTATCCACCATAGAACCACTTACCCCTAAGTGATAGAGCCATTTTCCCCCAATTAAAAGACAACCTAAGTTGTCTTGGGCATTTGGCGGAACAAAGGTGGGCCGGGCCAAGACTAGGCGAGGTATGGCAATGATCAAGAACGTGTATCCCTTAGCCTGCAAGTCCGATCTCGCAAAATAGCCCACCTTGCTTGAGAAAGAGAATTGTACTTACCGGTTATCATCACCTAAACGATGAAAACGTGCAAAGGTATCATGAAAACCAATGCAAACACAAAAGCCATGATAGTTATCACATTACAAATTCATTTAGGAACTACAATTCTTATCCATTCACAATACATTGTTATATGTCAATCCCTATTACTATTGAAATTTGTAAAAACTATTACTCTTAAAATCAAGATTTTTTTTCAAAGGCTTTTTATGAAATTTTCCCTTGAGTTTTTCAAAAGTATGAATTATCTGCACATGATGTCAAAAATGATTTGAAAATATGAATACGACACACCCTGATGTTACAAGTACGTGTTTTGTTGACAAGTGCCTTTAGGACATTAGTTTATGTTAACAAAAATAGTAATACCGCTTGTCAATATTTTGTTTCTTTTGTTAGCTGTAGCATCACAAGGGAGCTTTTAGCAACATCCACTTATTCCAATTTTTCTACAATTTCTGAATGATGCATATAATTTTCATTTGTTAAAAAAACAAAAAGAAGAGAGAGAGAGAGAGAGAGAGAGAATGTGGCATCAGGGCCGTGAGAAGAGAGGCTCGAGAATTTCATACTCTCGTTGATTAATCCAAAGAATTTTCGAAGTCCTTTTTTGACTAAATCATAATCCCTTGTGACAAATTTGCTGAGAAAATCATTATTATATTTAATCTATGTCCTGTCAACTGATGGAACCATGAAATTAGCGAAAGACGCTTGTCACATCCAGCGCATTACCCGCCATAACGTGGTGGTAGAGACGGCGAGCGATTAGCTACACGTCGCTGCACGTCCGTACACATTGCACAGCGTCCTTCAAGCGATTTTTTGAACCTCATATGTTTCGTCAGACATAAATGCTGACTTTATGGATATGTCCCGCATCTAAATATTATAGAGGAAATAAGGAAATGGCCACTCAAATACAAAATTATTTAAATGATAAATACCACAAAAACCTCCTAACGATGACACAATTACTCCAAATCTTTGTTTTTTTTTTTTTCATAAAACTCTAAAGATAAATATACATTGTTGGAACTGAACAAGATGAAATATATGTTATATTTGTATAAATTTGGGGTTTCAGCACAAAAAAAAATTAAGGGTATTATTATAGTGAGTAAGTTTAAAATTTTTGGTGATACAAAAAAATTCGAGATATTTATTTTATAGTGAGCATAGTTTAGAGTTTTTAATGATATTTATCTTATTATAACTAGTCACTAGAGATGAGAAATTCGAGTCATTGTGTGACGAGTTAGATTTTCTATATTTTTCCAAAGAAGTTACTTAGACATCTAAAGAAAAACATTTCTGATACATATCTACGTACATAATTGCTTTACGACAAGCTTTCCTTTTGATATCCCAGGACGTGTTCACGATAAATTTCACGATAAATTGAACAGAAACGGACAAATGAGAAAGATTATTAGGTGCTTTGGAGAGCATTTAGTCAACTATACACTCAATCAATCACGAAATATCGAGCATCATCTATCTATTTTTGTCGAAGGAAAAAAGGTATGGTCCCACCGTCCTGCCAAAGGTCAAAAAGGTAGTGGGGGGAGGTAGTTAAATTTAGGGGCTACCCTGACTAAAATCTCTATCTACTACTACTATGGTAAGCCTATGTCAAAGCTATTTAATGAGCATCACCAGCTCTTTCAAAGTGGTTGAGATTGAGAACCGAAAGGGGGGTCAGGTTCCAATTTCGTTTCTGCCTTTTACCAACTCGCATGTGCCCGTTGAATTGCTAAGGATTGTGAGAAGCTTTTAATGTAATTAATTTATTGAGAGTGGAGGCTTGCTTTTAGATATAGATACGAACATCTAAATGAGTGAGTAATGAAAAAGTATCGAACCAGAAGATGGTAGGAGTTGGTTTGCACCCTTTGAGATTATTCTAACTGCTACGGGAAGGGCCTTCTGCAGTTCCTTTCAGAAGCCTATCTGACGAAGATAAATTCTCCCTAATTATAAGAAGTTTTGGGAAAAAAATACAAAAAATCTCAAATTATACTCATCAAGAAACGTTTACCTAAATCTTTTTTTTTTGTGACATTGAAATATCCAAATTTGTATTTTGGATAACACATTTACCCTTCCATAGGGTTTTGTTAAAAATCCCTATTAAATTTTTTGACATAATGCTCGCATAGTGCCATATTAGTAAAAACTAAAATTCAAGTTATTGTTCATCGTCTTCAACCTCACTTGTCTGTAGCTGCCCACTGCTGCTTGGATCTCTGGGAGCATTCGTTAGCTACTAGCCATGGCAGCCGCAAGATCTTGCAACTGCCATGGCTGCTCGAATTCGAAGCTCGGGTGCACGTAAAATCTTGGTCCTCAAGTGTCATAAAAATATAGGGGCCAGTTGCGCGTTAAAAGCTTCTAACGAATGAAGCACAATTTGTGAGAAACTCTCGGCATCCTCAGATTGCCACTTCTATGAAAACAAGCTTATAAGAACTTGTTTGCTTTGAACGCCACCAGGTGTTTTTAACTAAACTTTGACAAAGGAGACAGCACATAATTTATCAATTCTGAACGAGACTTTCTGTTCAGATGGGTCCGCAAGCACTTATCTGACTGGAGGAATAGGCCCCCGTTTCAAAAGGATTTTATCTTCCACAAAATGTTGTCTCCGAATTGAGCGGCATGCAATTGATGTTACAGTCAAATGAGTTGAATAAGCCATCAACCGAAGACTTTCCATCTCTAATCCAATATGAATGATCCAGCTTCGAGCTCGAGCGGCCATGGCAGTCACGAAGCTAGATCCAACCTTGAAGTTCGCAGCCACCATGGCCAACAACTACGACGAATGCTCCCTGAGGGTCTAAGCCGCAGTGGGTAGCGACAGACGAGTGTTAGAAACGAGATTAAAGACGATGAACGGTAACTCGCGATGATTAGTAACTTAAATTTTAGTTTTCTTTTTAAAATTTTCAAATACGGTACTACGTGAGGATTTTTAACAGACTCTTAATGTATAACTTGAATACAAGTTTGGAGTTTTCAATATTAAAAACAAAAAATGAAGTAAATGTATCGCAATAGACATAATTTGTGATTTTTTGTTGCTTTTTTTTTTTTTCCTTCAAAAACTTAACCTTATCGGGTTGTAAATTTGAAAGAAGATGGAATAGGGACATTCATTAGGAGTTATTAGTGTCACAAAAAAAAAAAATTTGGGGTGAAAGTATTGTAATAGACATAATTTGTGATTTTTTATGGCTTTTTTTCCCTCAAAAACTTAACCTCATGGAGTTGTTAATTTGAAAGAAGAAAACGGGATAGAGAGATTTGATTTTTTTTGGGGAAAAAATTTGTCGAAGGAGATTCCACACACAAAACGATCGATTTTTTTTGTTCTGGCAAAAAACCATAGGAGGATTGTTGAGAGTGGGATTTGAACCCACGCCCTTTCGGACCAGAACCTTAATCTGGCGCCTTAGACCAACTCGGCCATCTCAACCTGTTGGGAGTAACGTCGACCTAAAACTATACAACTCTCTGACCGTTGACTCGAACTGGAATAGACCGAGCAAGACATCTTTGAGGTAAAATTTTGTTGTGTCCTTTTGATTGGCAACTTTAGGTAATCGACAAAGGCGATGAAAAGTGGCGGATAGGCGATATAAGAGCACATTACTAAGTATTGAGCCACGAGTATAGGCAATTGAAACTTGGTTCAATTAATAAAGGAATCAAAGAAAAGTGAAGATCGATGAATCAAGAACAAGATAAGCATTCAATTCACGAAGCCAACAATTTTGATTGCAATCGTGACCCATTCAATTGCGAAGCCAAGACCATCACTAATTTGCAATGCCAAAAGTCTTGAAAGCCGAATGATAATGGTCGAGAAATATGAGCTATTATAATGGTCAGGAAGTTGTGGAATAAACCATCGGCATGGGGCGAGTTGGTCTTAGGCCCCAAATTAAACAAGTAAAGACTGTTGGGTAAAAGAAAGATTTCATGATGGCGTATTCATGAAAACAAAGCCTGACTTCGAGGGCTCCGTTTGCTTCGTAGGAAAATGTTTTTCCTTATTTTTCGACGTTAAATTTGTTTAGGAAAATGAGTGAACAGAAAATATATATTTTTGTTCTAATTAATAAAAAATCTATGCTTTAATTTAGGCTTATGATTCCCTTCTTAAAAAATTGAAAATAATTTTCTAAAAATATGACTAGGTATCACCACTACTTTGGGTGCAAAGCTTCACGCATGAGCATGGAAACTCAATGCTGATTCTCGAGACACTACATTCAAGATCAAGTCTTCGGCGTTGAGCTCGGTCCATCGAGGTCGGCCGATGGGCTCATGCCGGGGATCCTAGCGTTCATGCCTGGATCTTGACACCCTCTCTTGGATCCATTGAAGTAGTGCCTAGACTTCGATTCCCATGCCCTACTTCCCAATGCCTATGTCTATGTCATGGCACTGGGGCCGGTCCCAAAGGGTCAACCGTGGAATCCCAGTCCGAGTCTGGGTCCTGCCTCAAGTCTACAAAGGTTGTCCTGGATCCATCGAGGCAGGACCGGATGCCGCCGGTCCAAGTGATTGAAAAGCAAAGCATATACAATGCGATGCCCTTCATCTAGTCACGCCTCCTATTGGCTTTTGATTGGAAGAACTTCTTCCAGCTTTATCCCGTGATTTAAGGAATCAGCCGGTCCCAGCGATTGAAGTTGACGTGGGTCAAGATTCCAAGCGGAAACGTCGTCGAGGTAACACGTCACGAGACGGTTCTCGCCATCGGGAAGCCAAGCCACAAGGTCTAGAGTCTCGTTCACTAAACTCCAAACGGACAACCTTATCGCTCGTTGACGCTTGATACCCGTTCGAGAAATCTCGGACGGACCGAACAGTCCAGCCGTTCCCTGTCAATTCGGCCAGACGCTCCTGCCATCAGCAATGATCGTAAAAACCTTCACGCGCATCCGAGGAGCAGACACGTGTGCCTCACGCCCATGCCCAAAAGACCCGTTTCCCGTTCTTTTCAGGGTAAAAAACATGGCCTCGTCCCATTATCCATTTCCAATCCACCAACTTTCTGTGGCAGCGAATGGAAGGAAGCGATCATTGTCATCCTTTTCATTTTTGCCTACAAGTAAAGCAAGATGCATGCTTCCCCATGTCACCAAAGCAATAGCCCCATAGTCCCATGCTTCCACTACTGATTAGTGGTCGGTCTAGTGCCGTCCGCACAGATAAATATAAACACCAGCACGCCACATACAGACAAGACTATGTATGTAGTGATTCTTTGCTTCCTGCTTTCTTCATCCAATGGTAGGAAAAGGGAATACCTTCTAAACCCATCGTTGCTTGAGACATCAAACAGTTGCATCCAGCAATGAGGAACCAAAAGGTACCAGACATTAATCATCAGATCAGACAAAGCATTATAGAAGAAAAGGGTCTGTAGATCCAAACTCTGCTGTCTGCTCTATTCGTGAATTGAACACATCCTTCAATGGACAATGTAACTCCAATCACACAGAATGGTAACTCGACTAAAATCAGCCGATGCCGCTGATTGATTTTAATGAAAATAGAGAACTTTGATGACTTTCATGTACATCGATCGGGTGAGAAACTGTGGTCTTGTGGGTTCGAAAAACTCCCCATCTCACTCTCTCTAAACTAGTTATCTTGACCTTATTAACTTTCTTTCTATCGTCTCGGATCAAGAAGATGTTGGAATCCACTCGTCTCCTTGGATGAAACTCTTCACCGAATATGTATCAACATGTTCGGCCGGAACCTCACTGCTCCATGACACTCTGGTCGATCTCTCGGACCCAGGCCCCGTGTTCTTGAACTCCCCGTAGTAGAGGGTCTTCAGGGCGAAATCCCCGCTCCATGGCATCCAGCCCTGAGGTGTGATCAGGGCCTCGAGGTTGCACTCGGTGAAGACCGTCCTTGAGTACTCCTTCCACGGCCTCCCCAGGAAGTTCTTGTGCTTGTCGGGCTTGCTCCGGTACAGAGCCATGTACTCCTCAGTACCATTGACCAAGCAGTTCTGGAACACAAAGCCCGTCGACTGCGCAGGGTCGGTCCGGCCATGGGCTGTGACAGCGTTGTTCTCGCCCTTCTCGGGCTTGACCTGCCGGGGGCGGACCAGGATCTGGCAGTCCTGGAAGTAGGAGGCCGAGTTCCCGAAGATGAAGTCCACATTGCCCTCGATGTGGCAAGACTTGTAGTACTGCCGGAGGGCGTGGGCGTAGAGCGTGTCTTGGTTTCCCAGGAATTCGCAGTTCTCGATGACCGAGAAATCGCTGTCCGACAGGAATGCCACCGCCTGGTGGGCGTCTGGACCCGCGGTGTTCTGGATCGTGAGCCCGGTCGCCATGAATCCATCGCCAACCACTCCTGCAACAAAATCGACAATGTCAGATTGATGGTCCTCCACAAATTGCAATGGCACCCAATGCCAATTTCAGTTCACATTGGGCATAATTTAACAAGATTCATCTATCAGAACCTGAAATTTGGTAAGTCCCTCTCAAAAGATAAAGAAAAGTGCCAATTTTCTTAAAACCCCATAAGACATGGACAAGCCTTGAGGCACATGCCATGTCTCATGTCGCATCACGACAAGAATTAATGATCCTTCTTGGACAATTCCAACTTGAATAAAAGAACAGTTCCCACTAGATCTTGTCAATCTCCCAGAAAATTTACGAGGCGAATCACTAGTAAAATACCAGAAGATTGCTTTAAAAAATACTTCTAATTGATCGAAAACATTCCGCATTAGAACTAAAATATATTAATAAATTATCGAAAGACGAACGGAAGCTCACCGACGGTGGCGGTGTTGTAGGTGGAGACCCCAGGTTGGCCCACGTTCGAGGACCCGGTGATGACGGTTTTGCCCATGCCGTCCCCCAGGAACACCAGGTTCGTCTTCTCGAATGGGACCCTCACCTTCTCCTCGTACACCCCTTCCTTGATGTGGATCACGAACCTCTTCCCTCCGCCGACGTTCTTCGGCGCGGCGTCGACGGCGGCCTGCACCGTCGCGTAGCACCCGCCGCCCCCGTCCTTGCACACCGTCGCGTCCGCCTTCAGGCCCGCAGGGACCCCGCCGTCGAACCCCAGGCCCGACGCCCCCCCGCCGCCGACGACGCCGTCCTCCCAGAACCCGTCGCGCTCCGTCGCCGGCGGCCTCCACGCCGCCGCGTCCTTCCCGAACCGGTCGTACGAGACCAGCATGCTGAGGGCGTTGCTGGTCAGCATCGTGAGCGTGTTCAAGAACGCCATGGTCCGGTCGACCTCGCTCGTGTCGTTGGCGTACTTGAGGGCCGACCAGCAGTCGTACTGGTAGAGCAGCGCGGCGGAGAGCCAGGCGCGGCCGTCCTTGGTGCGGCCGCCGGGGATCGCCTCCCCCACCGTCGACTCCGTCCGGCGGCGGGAGTTGGCGAGCACCTCGATGCAGTTCTTTGCGGCGAGGGTGCGGTTGACGTTGCCGGCGGAGGAGGAGAGGATGGAGTCGACCATGGACTGGGCGTTGGCGAGATTGTCGGAGGAGATCTGGATGGCGGAGAGGATGACATCGAGAGAGGAGGGGGAGGTGGAGGGGAGGCGGTAGGGCTGGGAGGCGCAGAGGTCGGGGAACCTGGTGGACTTGCAGGCCTGCTGGATCGCCGGGGAGGAAGAGGAGGAGGGAGGGGAATGCGGGAGAGGGGGAGATTTGGAGAGGTGGGTATGGCGGGAGGAGGCGGAGGAGGGGGAGAGGAGGAGGGAGAGGGAGAGGAGGGAGAGGAGGAAGAGGGAAGCCATGGAAACGCAGAGGAAGGAGGAGGTGGGCTTGAAGGGGAGAAGGAGAGAGGAGGTGGCTTTTATAGGCGATCTCTTGGAGGCGAAGGGGAGTGTCATGGCGTTATGGTGCAGTTGGGAGTGGGGGAGGGGTGGGGGTTTGGATGGTAGTGATTTGGAAGAGCATGGAATTTGATGGTGGACAGAGAGATGGTGGGTCGATGGGAAAGAGATGGCGATGGGGGGCGGTTCACGAGAGGAATTGGGGTCACGGGTGGTTGCCTTTCTTTGGCGATGGAGTTTGGGAAGCCCACGGATTCACTGTTCGATGTTCACGCCCGAGGGAAAGAGATCCAGAGGGAGAGAGAGAGAGAGAGAGAGAGAGAGAGGAGGGTTTTTGCAGAAGTGCTTTGGTTCCCCGCCGTAACGAGATGGGATCTGGAACTTCGGTTCTCCCGAAGGTGGAAGGAATCTGTTTGGATTTTCTCCACTTAATTCTTTTGATCTTTCGGCATCGGAGGCCCACCTTCCTCATATTGTTTCGGAATGCCGTATCTTTTTTCGGGGGAAGATTGAGGTAAAATGTTTCCTGTATTTGGAAACAAATATAGTTGTCGAGGATTCGTTTTTAATTTACTTCACATGAGCATTATTCTATAGAGGAATGACTCGGGATAGATGAATAATCTTACGTTACTCTTGTTAGCTTGGGATGTTTAAGATAATTTTGGCTTGACAGGGTCGCAGCAGGGCTCGTTAGGATTTGGCCCAACGTGGTCCCTCATCATTTTGGTATGTAAGAGTTTTCCTAATGTAAACTACGTTAATTGATATTATAATTTATTATTTTTATGGTTACCGTAAGACATGATTGGTCTAAGATGAGATAGAAGGTTTTTTAATTAGTCTAATATGGGGCTGACTAGTATGAGCCGAGTTGAGCCGGGCTGGTAATGAGGGGTCTGGCTGGAAGTACTCAAGTCTCTCCCACCCTAATTTTTACATATATCCTCACCTAAGGGGCGTTTACCTAACGCTAAACATGAGGGGCCGCCTTATTGAGCCAGTGATACGGAGGGTAAGGAAGAAGAGAAGGACTTGATGTGTGGATCCCCTTGATGAGTGGGTAATCCCTTTTCTGTTTCCATTTTATGTTCGATGGATCCTAAAACAAGTGCGTTAATCTTTCTACTCAATTATGCATAT